>OW388293.1:7969660-8596112 GCA_936450465.1 Gibbula magus
TATATTATTTTGGATAATCAGCAATGTTTATTTTGAATATACATTGAGTTTGTTGTTTGAGTAAATAAAGTAATCTGGCAAGTATTATTCATCTAAAAGCTGCAAGTTTACAAGATATACTTATGATATGTACATAAAGTCCACTTAAGGACCTAGGTGTCTTACCAATTTTTTAAAATTCAATAAATTGCTGATATTTCACTACATACATGAAAAACATATGCTAAATTAGTTTCTGTTATAAAAAAAAACTAGGGGTCACCGTGCTCGTTTTTGAGATATGATCTCCCAATGTAGGTGGGGTTGGGCAAAATAAATTATATTTTGCACTATAATTTCACACCAACATTATGATAAAACAATAAACATATTTCATAATTATTAGGGATGTGTATTGCCTTAAATTTTGTATTGCGATACGTATTGCTAAATTGTAATGTATTGCAATACGTACCACAATATATTGCAAGATCTTCTGACGATGAGATAGTTCTCTAGAAACCATTTTAACTAGTGACAATGATATTGCCACATGCTAAATGAACTCTACATTCAACTTTTATACTTCTTTTTGCATAACATAACACGTTTGATAAAATGAATTCCAGATCTTTAAAAGGATCATTTGTAATACAGTCCAACACACATTCTAGCACTTTTTATAATACAAGTTAAGCCGGTAAATGTGCCTTTACAAGATATATGAATGAATTTGACTTAATATTTGTTGGTGCAATATATTGCGATATGGAAATTGTATTGCAATACGTGTGTTGCACAACTCTGTATTGTACGAAAGCCTACAAGGGCCAAATTCAATGACAACATTTTTTTTAAAAAGTTGTAGTTTCAACTTTTAAAGGCGCTGTAGCACGTTTTTTCGCTCAAATAAGTTGATGAAATGGATTTGAAAAATAATTTCACCAATAGTAAAACATCCTTTTCTCCTCGGAAAATAAAGTTTAAAATGAGTGTACATGTTTTGGTTAAGCCATGGGAATCGTTTTTGTAATACAAAATAATAAATTGTGTTCACAATAAAATGGCCGCCATGCAATTTTTGCTTTATACGCAACATAGTTTTTACCACTACAGATAATTTGTTTGTGTAATAAGATGTTTTACCCTCTAAAGTTAATTTAAATGACATAAACTATCATTATAAATGGGAAATTTGAAAAATTAAATTTTGCAAAAAACGTGCTACAGCGCCTTTAAAGGTGTAATTACAAGTTTAGAAAGTTGTATATTCAAGTTTTAAAGTTGTATATTCAAGTTTTAAAGTTGTTATTACAACTTTTAAAGGTGTAATTACAACTTTTAAAGGTGTAATTACAACTTTAAAAAGTTGAATATTCAAGTTTAAAGTTGTAATTACAACTTTAAAAGATGTAATTACAAGTTCAGAAAGTTGTATATTCAAGTTTTAAAGGTGTAATTACAAGTTTAGAAAGTTGTATATTCAAGTTTTAAAGTTGTAATATGACTAAGTAGATCTGATATATGACTAAGTAGATCTGATATATGACTAAGTCGATCTGATATATGATAAAGTAGATCTGATATATGATAAAGTAGATCTGATATATGACTAAGTAGATCTGATATATGATAAAGTAGATGTGATATATGACTAAGTCGATCTGATATATGATTAAGTAGATCTGATATATGATTAAGTCGATCTGATATATGACTAAGTAGATCTGATATATGACTAAGTCGACCTGGTATATGATAAAGTAGATCTGATATATGACTAAGTAGATCTGATATATGATAAAGTAGATGTGATATATGACTAAGTCGATCTGATATATGATTAAGTAGATCTGATATATGATAAAGTAGATCTGATATATGACTAAGTAGATCTGATATATGACTAAGTAGATCTGATATATGATAAAGTAGATCTGATATATGACTAAGTAGATCTGATATATGATAAAGTAGATGTGATATATGACTAAGTCGATCTGATATATGACTAAGTCGATCTGGTATATGACTAAGTAGATCTGATATACGACTAAGTAGATCTGATATATGATAACGTAGATCTGATATATGATTAAGTAGATCTGATATATGATTAAGTCGATCTGATATATGACTAAGTAGATCTGATATATGACTAAGTCGATCTGGTATATGACTAAGTAGATCTGATATATGATAAAGTAGATCTGATATATGATAAAGTAGATCTGATATATGACTAAGTAGATCTGATATATGATAAAGTAGATGTGATATATGACTAAGTCGATCTGATATATGATTAAGTAGATCTGATATATGATTAAGTCGATCTGATATATGACTAAGTAGATCTGATATATGACTAAGTCGACCTGGTATATGACTAAGTAGATCTGATATATGATAAAGTAGATCTGATATATGACTAAGTAGATCTGATATATGACTAAGTAGATCTGATATATGATAAAGTAGATCTGATATATGACTAAGTAGATCTGATATATGATAAAGTAGATGTGATATATGACTAAGTCGATCTGATATATGACTAAGTCGATCTGGTATATGACTAAGTAGATCTGATATACGACTAAGTAGATCTGATATATGATAACGTAGATCTGATATATGATTAAGTAGATCTGATATATGATTAAGTCGATCTGATATATGACTAAGTAGATCTGATATATGACTAAGTCGATCTGGTATATGACTAAGTAGATCTGATATATGATAAAGTAGATCTGATATATGACTAAGTCGATCTTATATATGACTAAGTCGATCTTATATATGACTGAGTAGATCTGATATATGACTAAGTAGATCTGATATATGACTAAGTAGATCTGATATATGATAAAGTCGATCTGATATATGACTTTTAAAACTTGAATATATAATTTTTAAAACTTGTATATACAACTTTTAAAACATGAATATACAACTTTTAAAACATGAATATACAACTTTTAAAACTTGTAATTACACCTTTACAAGTTGTAATTACATCTTTTAAACTTGAATATTCAACTTTTTGAAGTTGTAATTACACCTTTTAAAGTTGTAATTACAACTTTCAAACTTGAATATACAACTTTTAAAACTTGAATATATAACTTTTAAAAGTTGAATATATAACTTTTAAAAGTTGAATATATAACTTTTAAAAGTTGAATATACAACTTTAAAACTTGTAATTTCACCTTTACAAGTTGTAATTACAACTTTAAAACTTGAATATACAGCTTTTTAAAGTTGTAATTACAACTTTAAAAAAAAAAAATGTTGTCACTGAGTTTGGCCCTTGTAGGCTTTCGTAGTATTGCAATATATTGGTATTGCAATAATATTGCACAGCCTTAATAATTATGGTGTTATCTTAATAAAAGGGTTATGGTTACTTGTTAATGCAAAAAGAAAATGCAATTTATTCTTAATTTTAAGCGTTTTACCTAAATTGAAATTTTACAAATTATTATTGTTTTCTGTTAAAGGTTAGATGTCATGCCATATGGTCACATTCGGATTCATTAAAATGTAATTTCAATTTGACATTTGCTCGATTTAAAATTTCTAATATTGGCCCATCAATTTATTATATACGCGTACGGCTTCTTAAAAAAACGCTTAATTTTGCCCCGGCGGCCAGACTGATTATCTGCAGGGGTGTGGTCCCTACTGAAGCGATGACTCCTGTGACGCCACTCGAGTAATCTCATTATCGGCGATAGTCATAATTCAACGTTATTTCGCAACATTTTGATAGTTAATTTCACAAACAAATCTATAATAAAACAACTTCCATATATCGAATGTTTAGATATCCAACTATGTAGTTCCGAAGAGGTGAGGTGATTTGGGGGTTTAAAACCGCTTTTAAGAGTATTTCACTTACTTATATCGCTGCTGCTAGTAGTGTGGCAGGGAGAAAGCCCACGGTGAAACCTGCGAGCATCGACTGGAACTAGCGAACCATGGGTGGTACTACGCTGAAACCTTACTGCGTGAAGAACAGTTTTGAACCCCGGACCTCTTGATCCTAAGCCGAACGCGTTAACCACTGCGCTATCCCGCCCCTAATTCCGAAGATGACAATTACATAATTATTGCATAAACATGTTTTGGGGCGATTTAACACACCTCCCAATTCATCTAGCGGCAGTGATAATCATCATTAATTAATTATTGAGGCTCCACGGAGCGGGTCACAAAAGATCCGCGCCTTAATCACAGTCACGCCTTCAAAGCGGATCGCCGTGCTGATTGCGGTATTGTTAAAATAGATAAATTAAAATCGTCCTAAAAATCAATTGCAAGTGTATATTGTCTCGATTTTATGCTCAACTGATTCCAATATATAATGTACGTAGAGGTAATAATCCATCATTCTTGAGAAAAATGCATTACAAGAGTACTCTAAGTATTATACTCTCATGAATTTTTTTTATGTATATCTCTCTCTCGAAATATATCCTCATCACAAACATTCAAAATCGACTTTATTCGGCAGGTATAGTTTGTGTTTGACTGTGTTGAAAAAAAGGTATATGTACTTTCCTTTGCCCGGGAGTGTACGTACAAGGAAGATAAAGAAGCCTATCATTTTGAACAGGATTCCCTGTTACCCTATTCCCTTATTAGGTTCAACGATTTGTCCACGCTTAAGTTTACTCCGCCATCTGGTGAAATGTAGTTTATTACAAGGTAAGATACTGTTTCACAGAAAATAAATCATGCCCCGATACATTTCACAGTGATTAAGAATTTGTAGGGAAACTCTCTAGTTTTCAAGGTAAATGCAAATCAAAAAGTCTGCCAAATTCGGTGAGTGTTTTGGGACCTTGATATGAACAGCAGCCATCACAACAATGAATCCGTGCACAGAAGTGTATTAGTGAACGTTTCAAGTGCAGTTCAGTGAACGTTTCTCCTTGTCTGCATCGTTCGATCCTGCCGCGTGCGAGTAAAATGTTGCATGGTTCCTTGCGCCAGCTACGCTGCGCTACAGTCTGGTGCTAACTGGCGCAGGGAACCAGGATGCTTTCAGTAATTCTTTAACATGTGTGACTTTCGACTTTCCAAAGCAAAATCCATTCTCCGAAGATGAATTGAGACGGAAAACGTGATATTAATATGAATATACAAAGATGTATAACTCCTTAAACCTTAAAAAGTACACCTCGCAATTTTGTGCAAATTCGCAGAATCTTTGATTTAATTTCTACACTCACATTGTTAAGGATATGGCGCTTGTGGTAAAAGAATCCGATCTGTAAGGCAAAGAAGTCTGTAGATGGCCGTGGTTAAAAGGTGAGATCCAGGATCCAGGGCCTACTTTCACAAAGGAATCTTTACTAAGGTTATCCTTAACTCCCATCCTTAAACATTGAACTAAGGTTACCTTAGTGACTTACGATCACCTTAGTGCTTCGTGAAAGGGGGTCCAGGACCCATGCCCCCCTCCCCCTTCCTTTTCAAGAAGTCCCCCCTTCCCACTTCTTGATCCGTCTATGGAATCAGTTTTCAGTAAGAAATGTTTGACAGATCGTCCGATGCCAGGAGGAACAGGGTACGGTACAGTAGCCATTTTCATTCGCAATGAGGCAATCACCAGAACTACAACTCGTGTCCATCATTTCCGGGTCAACAAGTGTACCGGAAGTCCATTTCCATGCTGTCCCGTCATGCTCTGCTGCAACCCATATGTCTTCACCTTGCAAATGAAAAGAACATTCCAATATTAAGCCATGGACAGTAACTATACTCCCGCTACGAAGTAGTCGGGGAATGGACTTAGCCGTGAACGTAACCCTGCTATTGATATTTATCTCAAAGCTTTATTTCTTAACCAATTTCATAAGCTCACCATATGGTAATATAAACAGTATATGATTGCAAAAATCTAGATTTTGAATTTTGAAATTATTGTCAAAACCCCCGGTAATCAGCTATCAAATCACTACATTTCACTGGCTGCCATACATGCTAAAATAGCGTTCCTTTCTGAGGTCGTTATGAGTCAAATGCTTGTTAGACAATCAGATGAGTTTTAGTAGCCATACGGATAAAACAAATTGACGGAGCAGGATAAAAGTGACGAGGTGAGCGCAGATTACCTGAAAATTAAAGGGGCTTTAGCACATTGCAGCATGGAAATACACTGCAAGGCAAAAGAAAGTACCACTTCTTTTGATTTTATCATATGTATGATTTTCAATTGCAAATATCTTAAGTTTTCGATGTCATAATCTAACACTGAAAAATAGGTGTTTGGTCAGCAGTCAAAGAATACCTCTACATGTTTCTAAAAAAAAAAATTAAATATTTAATTTTAAAATTTCTTCAAAAAATATTTGTGATGATATACAACTGTTTATCGACATGTCAGACATATTCTATGTAAAAATTAATAAATGTGCCTGATTCTGCACTCATTTACAACATTTTAAACATGGTAGGGGTTGTGTTGGTGTAGCTTTCATTTCTTATCCCTGTCTTCATTAAACAAAGATATTTTAACCAAAATTTAACCACAGTCACTAATTAATTCATTCAAACTACAGCATATACGTATTATTGTATCGTGTCATAGTCAAACAAATCTGATTTCTTTTAAATATTGAATTAATCGAAACCAACTGAGGTGTGTAGTTTTTTTGCCTGGCAGTTTAAAAAGATCTCACGCCAACTGCAAAACATCCCTCCTCAATCAATAAATAGAGTTCTACACGGATACACTTCCCATCCTCGAATTATTAACAGGTGTTCAAACAAAAATGGCCGCTTGCAGTTTTCGTTTTATACGTTTTCTACGACTACGGATAATCGAGTCGTGAAATGTGTTGTTATTATAACATGGTTATATTTGGGATAACACTACCTTCAATAGTACAAATTCTTGTACTTTTGCGGGATTCGAACCCACGCCCTCAAAGTAAGGCAACTATCGCCAGCATTGACTGTACCAACAGTTTACCACACGACCATTTCGCCTCGACAAAAATCGAGGTCCAACAATCGATAGTTAAGCTAATTTTACATTCAATACCCCTCTAATAGACTTTTATTATACATGGCGAATTTAAACATAATACAAGAACGTCTGTGGTGCCCTTAACCTTTGGGTTACTGAGGATGACTTGAAGCTAACAACAAATAAATGATTCACCTATGTGTTCAACTGAACGATTCTGCAGTTGAGCCCGGCTGGGGTTGTCTCCGGTGATAATGGACGCACCTACGAGATCGCAGAGAGCCTCAGCCGCGAGATAGGGCATCTTTAAGGGTGTCATGTTTCGGACACATGTCCTGCTCGGCCGGTGGTAATTCCACCCATTCGTCCAGTCGCATCCATCTGGATAGAAACATTTACTGTTAATATTAAAATAACAATAAGAGTGTAACACGTCAGTCTTCCAGACACATTGATCAGGTTACCTAATTTAACCAAGGGATGATAAACTCACGTGCAAAAGATAAGGCCCGTATATAATACTATATATTTCAAACCAAGGGCGATAAAACGACTGAAACGGCATTACATCATATCTTCAGTTATTAATTTTCAAAACATTATCTCTTCATGTTTCCGAGAAACACGCGTTATAAGAAATCGTCGTTTTGGAATCTCGACGAGCTAGGAGCAAAAAACAACACATCGCACTCTTAGTGTATTTTAACAGACATACATATAAAAGTATCATACTTTGATGTATGAAATTGACAGTACTTCTTCAGAAAACATGCGTCAATCAAATACATTCAAAATCTACTTTCTCCGACAGCAATACTTCATTTTATACTCTTTTTAAAATATGGGGACGTTTCTTTTGCGCGTGAGTGTATTTGAAAAGTCCGTTCTCTTATTTTTATAGGTTAAGCGTTATATTTGTTCAAGGACCCCAACATTTTCAAATAAAGATAAAGAGTCGCAGATAATGTAAGAATGACTGCGGTCATATGAACACATCATTTGAAAAGAAGAAAGTGGACATGGAAGGGTAGACCTACATATGGTCCCCGAAAAGGGGATTTCTTACTTAAATATTACTTTTTAATATTTGATATGAAGACAGGTATTCACAATTTTCGATGATTCTGAGGGTATGCTTATTTTAGTACACATGGGGCGCTTAAAGTGCTTTTTCAAAAAAAATTATTGGACATAATCTTTAGTTTTTAATTAAAAGTTTATAAAATATGGAAATTATATTAATACAAGATGTTGTCAGCATAATGTATCTTTTTTTACTTTGATGATACGTTAATGTATAAGATCAAACATGAGTAAAACAAGTTATTCTCATACATTAAGGACAGACATTCTAAAACGACGATTTTACAGAAACGTGAATACATAATGTTTCCAAAATTACAAATTTGGTTAAGTTGACTCCTAACGTAACGTTAATTACTATGTTTCAATTACATATGGATTAAAATAAATTGTGGCACTTAGCTCACAAATAATTTTTACCTGTATGTAACCCGTAGTACCAGTATCCCGTTTCCCCTTCCACTGCAGTTTCCATGGTAACCATGGAGAGAAGATCCTTGGTTAAAACGCAGTGTTGCGTGTCATTGTCATAGAGGACGGACGCACATGAGTTGTCATAGTAACACATGTTGATACAATCCAGGGCGCTTCCATACATGTCCGCACTGGGCGTGAAAGTGTCCGTGAAAAGATACTGGAGCACAAAATTAAAAGTCGCACAAGACGCCATATTGTTCCACGACTTGCCAACAAGGATATGCTCCTTCTGTCGATTGATAATATATACGTGTATGTTCTCTTCTGTTCTTCAGATCTTCAGGACCTTATGTCAGGGCGTTACTTCTTTCTTTGTTTCTTCGTATAATTCCTTCTTTTAGAGCACTTCTTTCTTCACAGAATTTCGTTTTAGAACACTTCTTTCCAATGATTTCTTTTAGAGCACTTCTTTCTTCTGACTTTCTTCTTTTAGAGCACTTTTATCTTCATATAGAATTTCTTCTTATATAGAGAACGTTCACCTGACTTCTTCTTTTAGAGCATTTTTTCTTCTGACTTCTTCTTTTAGAGCACTTATTTCTTAATAGAAGTTCCTCTTATATAGAGAACTTTCACCTGACTTCTTCTTTTAGAGCATTTTTTTCTTCTGGCTTCTTCTTTAAGAGTACGTTTCCTTCAGACTTGTTTTAGTACATATTTCTTCTGACTTCTTTTAGAGCGCTGATTTCTTCTAGCCTCTTCTTTCACAGCATATCTTTCTTCATATAATTTCTTCTTATTTAGAGAACTTTCATCTGACTTCTTCTTTTAGAGCATTCCTTATTTCTGACTTCTTCTTTTAGAGCACTTTTTCCTTCTGACTTCTTTTAGAGCAGATCTTTCTTAGAGACTGTCTTAATTTGCAGCACTCTTATCAGGTAATGTTTTCTTTAAAAGCACTTCTTTCTCAGAGAATATATTCTTTTAGAGAGCTCCTTTCCTAAGAAAAAAATTCAAAAGCACATCTGTGAAAAATTGTGTTTACGACGACTCCCTCGGCTACATGTTTCCTTTAAAGCATGTCCTTCAAATCTCTTTATCCAGGATATTTCTTCTTTCAAAAGCAGTTACAATTTGTTAAGATGAATTCCTATGGGTTTATATGTCTCGCTTCTCTGCTGCAGTGATGTTGTGTTCTAGCTGAAGAATTACCCTTATCAGTCATCAAGAAACAACAAGTCATACACAACATAATTGTCAGTTGTTTGTGATTGGTCGTGCCCTTTTCGTACTGCCTACCGGAACCATATATATATATATAGATGTGATACCAGTGCAGAGCTGAAAACCGTACCAATAATAAACTCCCGAGAACAATCGGACCATTGTCTTCCTTCAGTGTACGACACAGCGTTATTTTCTTAATGGATCTTTTCATGATTGGCTTTGTCGTTTTGAACAGGTCTATCAATATAACTGTGGTACAGTATTGTGCTATTCAATTGTGAAATCTTAAGACGCTTGCAGGGTATACAGTAAATTGCTTTTTCACTATTGTAACTGTCGTCTCTCAAATACCAATAAAATCTATGTGTCAGTTAATCAGTGCTGATAAAAATCATCCACACGTTTATAATAAACGTGCGTATCAATAGGTATTTCCTGTGAGATATCTATGTAGGTGTAAAGCTCATATACACGTATGTTATCTATATTTAGAAACCTGTAAGGGATATTGTCTATTGTTTCGTAGGTATATTATATTGTTTTCTCGTAATAACCCCTCATTATTATTTCAGTCGGTATTTCTTCTGATAATAACCACGTATGACGTTTTTATTGTGAAAGTAAGTTTTTACTTTTGATAGTAAGACCTTAAATGAGACTAAGATTTTTTTCACAACTAAATTCATAACAATTATTATCGAAAAGTATACAGAGATAACTTTTTCAGAGTGTAGATGGCGGGAATCGAACTCGATACCCATTGCTCTTTAAACCGGACGCTCTACCTCCACGCTACCGAGGAAGCCGAAATAATTGTGTGGATTTCCTCTATTTACAGTCACACTGTCTCTGCCTCTGTATAACGCTATTCCGGAAGACATACTCTTTATAACGCAGCATTTGGGAATCAAACATTATAAAATGTAAATTTTGACATTTGACAGTTATAATTTTTTTTAAAAACACTACCCCTCATTCTTCTGCTGTAAGAAAACCTCAATATACGATAAGCGCTCACATGTGTTTTACGGTATCTAAGTTAGATAAAACACTCTACCTCGGTTATGCTTGGGATTGAAAACTCTCGTTAAAAGGAGGGTTCTATCGGGGTATTTTTTGTGGAAACGAAATTCCAGAGGATATTCCCGTTTACAAATATATGCTATTAATATATGATTAAAACATCGTCAAACTGAAATATATTAATGAAGTTAATATACTTTGATTACTTTACATTTCACAACTTGATAAAGACAAGCGCACATTTGTTGAAAAATAAAAACAATGAGAATTGAAGCCATTCATCGGCCCTGCGAGTGGGGGGAAACTTCGCTACGGCCTAACAGCATAGTGTTTATTAGTTTTATGATACGTCATTTGTTGCTACGTGAATGTTCTATCAGTGTATATGTTTTATTATTACAAAAAAATAAAATTGGGTAAATTTATAGCGTGTTTTCATTTCAAGAAATGTCAAAAATCCAAGATGGCGGATGCTGCCGATAGATCGGCGATAGAACTTTCCGTTTAAGAAAGCTTCGGGGAAGTAAGACCTCAAGCTTCGCTTTCGGTCTTACTTCCCGCTCAGCTTTCTTACCTCGGGTTTTACAATCCCAAGCATAACCTCTGTATCGTGTTTTATCCTACACATAATTAACTTTTCTTAATCGACAATAAATTGTATTTTATTGCTCGCCCGTTTAATAAATCTGGCCAAAGCTAGAATGATAAAATTTTGGACACGTCTCATAAATATGCCCTGTATAAGAGATACCCTAGGCAATGTTATTATATGATGATTCTGTATGATAAGATAGGAAAGGCAAATTGGGTATCCAACGTTCGTGAGTTATTAAATACTATTGGTTTTGGGGATATGTGGCAGAGTCAAAACGTGGATTTCAATTCAAATTTTGTAAATAATGCAATGTTACACAAAAACCGAAAGATATATTTACACAAGAATGGTCTACATCGCTGTCACTTTCAAACAAATGTTTTTACTATAAAATGTTTAAATCACACATATATAGAGAATACTATTTGAGTATGTTAGATATAAGGAAATTCCGTGGTGCTCATCCCATGAGTTAGCAATTGAGACAGGAAGATATTACAATATAAATAGCCTTAGAAAATAGAATTTGTAAATTGTGTCATCTTAATTGTGTGGAAGACGAATATCATTTTCTTTTAATTTGTCCTTTGTATACTGACCTGAGAACAGAAAATATTCCAAAATATTACTCTGTACATCCAAATAGGTTAAAATTCATTTTGCTTTTAAATAATGACAATACGTTTCTAATTCGAAAGTTATCAACTTTCATCTACCAAGGCATGTTACTTCGAAATTCTCAGTTATGATGTGATATGTATAATATGTTAATATCAGAAGTGAAATGTTACTGTTTAATATATATGTTCAAATGCTAACTTATGATGGTGTGATCCTTGTTAAGGTGTTTTCTATGTTTGTTTGCATGTGAATCTTTTGCACGTTTTTGTACTATAGGCCTGTGGCCTCTATAAGTATTAGAAATAAAGATTGATACATTGATAATAAATCTACAATGATATTACACATTGTGTAATAACACCGCGTGCTGCCTTTTGACGTGACGTAATAATGGCAAAAATATTATGTCACAATGTCAGCGCCGCGGTCGCAATGGAGTGGGTGTCCCCCATTAGTCATACGTCCAATAAGTCATACGGGTTAAAACAACCTAACATTTATCTTTGTATTACCCAACTTGTAAATGGACTGGTCCAAGGAATGAAGCTTTGAGGTATGACACATGGGACAAGAGACACATGAGACAAAACACAACGAGTAATTAATACAGTCAATATTTAATATAAACATTCGCATTCAGCATAGTATGCAATCACATAACATACATGTAGAACAAGAAACTTTCTTTGTTAAAAGCTGATATCTATTTTCTTTTTATTGCAATAAATCTTTCGCAATGTAAGAAATCCTGCATAAGATATATATCTAGCTGTATACTTGATGTATAAATAAATCGTTTGGCTAGGAGTTAATTGTGATTTATAACATGGTTATGAGAGAATACTCCAAACATTACAATGACTATAGAAAGTGTCATGTTGATTTGTAGGTTGTCATTTTGGAATTTCTCAATTTTATTTCAAATGTTCTGCACAAATTGGCATTCAAAATAAAAAATGTGATTTATCTTTTGAAGTTTTTATAAGAAGTAGATGTGTCAACATCAACTAACTTCATTCTTAATGATTCTTTCTTTGTATATACAATTATGTTAATATAGTTCCTAGACATACACTGTCGGCCAAAAGAAACGCCTACCAGATATCTTATCAGATTTTGTAAAAACTATAATGAGCACTTTAGCAATATTATAGCATAATGTAGTTGCACCATTTCTGCATGATATATCTAAATTTCAGAAATTGTCATGTCACAAAAGAATGGCAATTGTTGAAATGAGGCAAATGAATTGTTCAGTTTTCGATCAGTGTTTGATCAGAAAAACATCTAAAACCGATTTTCATACATGCACGATCAACAATACAGGCACGCATTCGCATTAAATGGTGATGACACTACCGATGTACGTGGGTACGGTGCGCAAGTGAATCAACCGGAAATAGCTGTATTCATTGGGCGTGGTTTACATGAATGTTATTGACTCGAATCACAGTTTTTCCACGATTTCAATTGACTTACATATCAATTTGTGTTCAGCACAACTTGGAGACCACCATTGATTATATTTCAGAAATTATTTCATCTTTCATTTTTTTTTAAAAATCAAGTAGGCGTTTCTTTTGGCCGACAGTGTAGAATGGCCTTGCATTTTCAGCATTAATAAACATGTATTTGTAAAGTTTGTGGCCTGAGGGATATATACTACATGTTAGTGTTGTATTTTCTATTTGATATCTCCAGTTTTTTGGAATATTGTTAATCAGTCGCTGATAGTCTTAGAAAGAGTGGAGTGTGTCACATTTATCGACGAGTCTGTGGAATTAAGTGGCATTTAAATCAGTGAGTAATAAATAAAATACTAAACTCGTTTCCGTTTAATAACATATTTATGAAATTCGTGAGATGGTATTTATTTGTATTTAACTCGCTTTCGCTCGTTTAATACAAACCACTTACTCGTTTCATAATTATGTATTCTCTATATATTAAGCTGGCTTTGGTGTCTCTGTACTACTTCCACTTTAATTAGTAGATATATTACTATTATGTTCTCTACTGTTCCACTTTAATTAGTAGAGATATTACTATTATGTTCTCTACTAATTAACTTCAATTAGTAGATATATAACTATTATGTTCTCTACTGTTCCACTTTAATTAGTAGAGATATTACTATTATGTTCTCTACTAATTAACTTTAATTAGTAGAGACATTACTATGATGTTCTCTACTAATTAACTTTAATTAGTAGAGATATTACTATTATGTTCTCTACTGTTCCACTTTAATTAGTAGAGATATTACTATTATGTTCTCTACTGTTCCACTTTAATTAGTAGAGATATTACTATTGTGTTCTCTACTGTTCCACATAGAATGTGTGCTTAAGACTTTAATCACAAATCACTTGAATTAAAGGATTGTACTGTACATTGGGTTTTCAGGTACCCATTTAAACAGCTGGGTGGACTGAGTGCTATGTGGATGAAGTGCCTTGCCCACAAGACAGTGACAGACTCAGATAAAAAAAAAATGGTAAATGTTTGTGTCTTCATCGGGATTCGAACCCGGGTCATTGGGGTGAGAAACCTACATGCTAACCATTACACCAGTATATAATATTTCAGACGATACTTGCTGAAGATCTCATTTTAATTCTTGATACGCGTATGTCGACTCATTACAGGTCTTTTCAAAATTAGTTTTTGATATATGATAAGACAAAAAAAATTGTATATATATATTTATATATAAATACTGTGTAAATATGTAAACTCTTGATATAGATGTAAGCTTTCACGTGAAACTGTGAAAAAGGAATTTAATCTGCCGCATGTATGTACATTATTGTGGAGTGGTTAATCAATACATAGAGCTTTATCAACGACCATTTGGAAACTCATTTTTCAGATTCAACAAAGAAAGCGCATATTTATTAGGCCACGCCAAGGGGACGCCAAGTACATTGTGGTACCGAGCGGGATTGTAAGTATTATAGAGAAGAAAACATATATTAGTGCTATTTCGTATGTTTAAACTTGTATGTTGGTTCATTGTAATAGTGTAAAAATGTTGTTTAGTTTTAAAATGTGCTTGATTTATTCATGTTGTTATGTTTATTTAAGGAGCATCCATTGTGTTGTCGGAGGTCACTTATGACATCTGCTATAAAATGGTTTCGGATTCTGCACATGTATAATACTGTTTCTCGTTTTTAATTGGAAACTAGTAATTTTTGTATATTTGACGATTTGGGGTAATGTGAAAGTTGAATGAAATTTTGTTTACTAAATTTAGTTGAAACGTATTGAAGCCAAATAATGTTTATCAAACACTGTGGATGGATCTATGATCGATTATTGATCGATGGTGCCATGTGGTGTCTAGTGACTGGTTGTTACATACTTAAAGGGAGGGTTCTGTCGCCATCTTATGAAATGAAAACACGCTGTATTGTACCTATACTTTTACAAATTCACATAGCAACACATATCATGTCATAAAATAAATAAACAATTTGCGGTTATGCCGTAGTGAAGTTTTCCCCACTCGCAGTGCCGATGAATGGCTTCAGTTCTCATTATTTTTATTTTTCAACAAATGTGCGCTTGTCCTCATCATTTCCTTTCCACAAAAATACTCCGTCGCATCTATGCAATAAAGAAGTTGACTATCCATAGAACGTGTTCTCCTCTTTCTAATAACGAAATTCCCATTTATAATGATAGTTTATGTAATTTATAATTACTTTAGAGGGTAAAACATCTCATTGCACAAACCAATTATCCGTAGTGGTAGTAACAGTGTTGCGTTAAAGCAAGAATTGCATGGCGGCCATTTTACTGTGAACACCTTTTATATCGAATTAGAAAAACGATTCCCATGGCTTTACCGAACCATGTTCACTCATTTTTTAATTTGATTTTCCGAAGAGAGGAGAATGTTTTACTTTGGTGACATTCCTTTTCAAATACATTTCTTTGAATAATTGAGCGAAAAAACGTGCTACTGCCCCTTTAAACATTTTCAAAGTTTGAGTTACAAAATGGATGAAAAAATCATGCAGTGCCAATACTCTGACTGAATAATATACATGTACTAGTTTTGCTTTCAAATGTTGATGAATAATTCATAAAACCTGCAGGCCTACTTTGAAAATGTTATATTCGCAAAGGTTAAGTATCAATCTTGTTTGCATGACGTCACAGACACAAAGTTGCCATGAAATTGTGTCAAGTTGCCACCTCATTTTCAAAATATTCTCAAAAATAGAAACGCATAGTTATCCTTATACTTCCATGTGGTGTTTTTTAATGAAGTGTAATTTTCCATCTAATCAGTATATCTCTCCAAACATTTCTGAGTTTGAATCCTTTGCCATTGAAAACTTATACCGACAATAAGACCAAGTCTGATCAGCCAATAACAATAATAAAGTAAAAATATGAAGCATTCATGTGTTTACTTTTTCATGCATAATCCATGCAAGCTTTGCAATAAAAATCAGGGCTTCTGGTGGTTTTGGTGGTAACTTAGACTAAAATTTATGCCATGGAATATTTTAAAATTTGTACCTTGATCCTTATGATTGTTTCATTTTTCAATACTACCAGTGTTATAGTGTTTGTATGTTCAGTTTATCAAGACTTATTGAATACGGATCTAGACTGTATGAAGGCTCTTTTTCACACAGTAATGGGGCAGGACGAACTCTAAAGCGTACACTTCTTAAAGGTACACCCATTTTGTTGTTGGGGGTCACATATATATTGCAAACGTTATAAATTGGGTTACTTTATCGAGATGTACCGACTGCTACCGAAAACTACCATTTTGATGTAGTAGACTTAGCATGTTGACGATGTGAAGGTAAAAGTGGTGATTTCTGATCGAAAACCGGACAATTCACCACATGTGGCGCGCGTCAGTTAGTCAAACGTAATTTTAGAAACTTATTTACAACAGACTAAAAGATTAATTTAACTTCATAACGTTTAATAGGTCTTATAACTGGTGTGCATGTAAATGGAACTTGTAGTTTCGGTTTCTGCACATGTATAATGAAGTAATTTGTATATATTTGGCGTTTTGGGATGAATATGGAAGTTGAGTGAAATTATTTGAACTGACATCAGCGCATATCGTGAGTTGGAACGTATTAAAGCCAAATAAAATTGTATGAAACCCAATGGATGCACCTTTAAGTATAATCATGCTGAGAGTAACAGGTTCAACAGAAGAATGCGATCACTCATTTTCAGGCTACTGTGTAAAATATTAGTTTCAAGGATATCTAATCTCTGTCAGTAACCCCTCAAATCTACACGGATATAACCATTTTCAGCAGGGCGTTTTTTTTGTTTGAGTAGTATATATAAATCACAGTCATAAAGTCACTATATTGCACACTGTGTGGACATGTACCCTGAACCTCCTTGTAAGAGCGGAAGTGTACGTTTAGCAATGGTAGAAGTGAGTTTTGTGTTTGTTTTCAGTGTATTCTTTTTGCAACTGTCTCATGCAAAGTGGGTGTAAGTAATATGTAAATATTTATATATATAAATGTATTAATTTCGGACTCATCTAATGTTCTTTAACCTTGTATACGTGAAAAGTCATTGGTGTGACTAAGAGATATTAAAAGGCACTGTAGCACGTTTTTGTGCATGTTATTTTTTCTCAAATTTCTCAACGTTTATAGAATATATTGTCACATAAGAAGGTAAAACATCTCTTAATACAACCCCATACGCCGTATCGATAGGAAAAGGTTATCCGTATTGGAACGTATGAAGCGACACTTTTGTGGAACTCTTCAGTGTGAGAGGTAGATTTGGTTAAACATATTTATTTCTTTAAAGAATTGGATTGGTAAACAAGCTGCAATAGCAGATTTGAAGGTCTGTTGCGATTTTTAGAGTTCAGACAGCAAAATGATTGACCATTCCATCATTGTACCATATTTAAAACTCTTTTCTTGGTGATTAGTTATCGCCACATCAGTTAGATCATTTGAACTACCTTCGAGGGGTCATTCAATGTGAACACCTTAAAATGGCCGCTCGATGTAATGACTTAACTGAAGCATGTACATTCTTATTAGGGCTCTTTTTATCGATCCAGGAGTATTTTTTAGCCATAGGTAACACGTATTTACATTTGTGTGAGAGCACTTCATATAAGTAAGAAGGCGTGCTACAGCACCTTTAACATGACACCTGATATTCCAAGTCAAAAAACAATAGTGAAATTATTGCACTCATGTAAATAATTTATCGTTTGACAGATCAATACACTGATATGCCATTGCGAGTACATCCACACTCGTATTGTATATGAAAACCCTTCCCTTTATATTGCCTTTTCTTTCTTACTTTATTATCAAGTTACAATGTGTTTTGCTCTACTATTGAGGTGAGCACATCTATAATTGAATACATAGTGTTTAGGCCTAACAAATAAAAACACAGGCAAAAATGATGCGATAACGCGATTTTTTTTCTTTTACGACATTTGTTTTTATAGAAGAGATAAACAAACAAAATGTATTACAATTATGTATATACATAAAGCACAAACCCTCTTATATATGTGTTACTATTCCAAATAGTCAATAATATCACCCCTACACTCCATCTCAACAGAATCGGTCTTTGGGTGCCTTAACGTTATAAATTGTGTTATTTTATCGAGCAGTACTGACTGTTGCCAAACATAGTCAGTATACCGGCGATATAAAGTAATATAGGTGTCGATTTCTGATCGTCAACCGGACAATGCACCGCGTGTGGCGCGCGTCAATGAGTCAAGCGTAATTTTCGAAATTTACACTTGTATAATAATGTTGCTCAATTTTGATTTGAAAGTAGTAAATATGATATATTTGATGATTGGAGATGAATACGCAAGTTGAGTGAAATTGTTTCAACTGAAATCAGCACATATCGTATGTTGGCACGTATTAAATCGAATTTATGTTTATGAAACTCAATGGATGCATCTGGATCATTCAATAAGTATTCATGACAACAGAATGTGAGATAAACTTTATCAATAGCTACACTCTGAAATAAGTATAATTTATTTTGAAAACATCACAATAATTAAATGTTTAAATAAATATAGGTTTTCAGTTTTTCTCATAGGCTCCGTGTCAATATGTAATGAAATGGTGATATTTTACAAATAAATACTTTTATTATATAATTTGTAGATGCTCGTTTTATCAGTGGAATACGCCCTCTATCCAGCCACAGTAGCGATAACCTTTATCGTCTCTACATAATGGTGATAAACTTTATCGCCGCTCGCATGACGTCATTAGGACAATGTTATGACGTCAAAGAGTCAGCTTGCGAAGGTTCTAAGTTTACCGGTGAAATCATTCCATTTCAACATAAAACACTGAAACAATGATAACATAAATATATTTTCCTTGACAAATACATTTTTGTATAGAAAAATGTATATGTTACTCGTGGCGGCGCCACTTGAAAACTAACTACAATCTACCTCACCCAATGACATAAACAAGGGGAATTTAGTTGTCAAGGGAAACAGATAAGAAAGTATAGTATATGCTTACTCCTTCATCAGGGGAATTTGTTAAAACCCACCTGATCAAGGAGAAAGGATATACTTCGAAACATCACGTATGTTTGTATGAAAAATAAAGGTGCAGTTATCCAGAAGGTCAAACTTGTCTTATGCTCTTATTGTTTGAGTAGAGTAATTGTCCAGAATAGTTTTTGTTTTGTTGTTGCAATTTTGAAAATGCTGAATATTTATAGGCTGTATAAACGTGTACCTATATGAAAGTTGAAACTGCCACTTTTTGAAAAATTATCCATACCAAATAGTTAACACTGCCGTTTTTGAATACCCATGTGATTGATTGAAACATATTCTATTCAGTCAAGAAAAGGATTGGGCATCCAACTTATAAAAAGGCCTTTCCAGATAGTTACAACTTTTTTATCACAGCAATACACAAGAAGAGATGGACAGGTGGTAAGGATATTTACAAGAGGAGTTAGACAAAACGTTTAGTTTGAGAGATATAAATATGTACAATTTTGAAAACATTCTGATTTTCAAAAAAAAGGGCGACCTGCATCGCTATGTAAAATAAGCTCAATATGTATTGTTGTTTCTAGCGATATTTTCTAAAGATTTAAACATGGTTTCAAACTGAGCAAAGTACAAAGGGCATTCAAGGAAATAATGAAAAACTTTTTCACACATATGACCACATTTACAACATATCATTGCTTACATTTATTCTAACAAAATCTTAATTAAGTGAGTTGGCCATATATACTCGTGGTAAAAATGGTTGACACCCCTAAACAGAAAATGGATTGTAGCAAATCAAATGCATGGACAATTAATATTGTTCGTTATTATGGTATTTTCGAAAATAAATGAAACAAACACATGATGTAAACTAAATAATTCTTGCCATGTATGCAATGTGTGCGAATGAGACTCCGTGAAAGATTTTGTGTATATTTGGGTTCAGTGGAATTTCTTTTTCAAATGCAACTTTTCATTTTTATTAGAACCAAAATGAGAACACTCGAACACTTTAACAATATACCAATGCCAAGATCTCAAGACACAAGGAATGAATTCTTTTGAATAAATTTCATTTTTCATATATTCATCTTTCTTTGGTATTTTAAAGTACAAGCTAGAGAGGAAATAGCAAATGCTCAAATACACTATTCACAAACAGACATCCAGTAGTAACATGTTTTACTAAAAGAATATTCGAAACTGACACGTTCCGTTGTTTATATAACAGTTCATTCCTACAACTATTAGGGGGCGTCACTCATTATTGCCATGAGTATATCTTAACCGTGTGTTCAAGTTAATTGTCGTATTCCATACAAAAAGTATACAGCTGCACGTTATTATTTGGTATGAATGTTAGATTCCCGTGTGTATAGTATTGACTCTTTCAGATATGCTGCTCCAATCAGTTCTTCCATCCTAACCTCTGTTGCATGTCGTACACTTCATTTAGAGTCATGGACCCATATTTTCAAAGCTCTCTCAGCGCTAAGATAGTCGTAAGTGCTATACATTAGCATTGCTATCCTAGCACTTAGAGAGCTTCGAAAATATGGACCCTGATTGGTTGCATCAATGGTTTAAATTATATAAATCCTTGGTTACATCAAAAGGTAGTTGTGTAATCAGCGACGTTTCAAACTGAGCACTCCCTCGAAATGACTAGAACTGCTTCATCTGTGCGATGCGCACATGTCTCTTACAAGGCAGAAGTCGGTCGATGATGTAAAACGATGTTTGATTGGATTGGATTTCACAACCAGGGAATTTCGCGAGAATCGTGAAATATGGTCCATATTCAACAGAAGTTAAGATGGAAGAACTCAGCGGAGTAACCTCTGGGGGAGAGAATGTCATTTCCTGTGTTTAGTGTGTCATGTGTCTAGTTGGAAGGGTTACAAACATTTTTATTTTCTTACTTTTTCATGTACATGTTTAATTTTTTCATGTTCGTTTTTTTCATATTCTTGTTTTATTTTTTCATGTTCATGTTTTATTTTTTTTCATGTTTTATTTTTTTTCATTTTCAGGTTTTATTGTTCATGTTTTATTTTTTCATGTTCATGTTTTATTTGTTCATGTTCATGTTTTATTTTTTCATGTTCATGTTATATTTTTGATTTATTTTTTTTTTTGTTTTCTTAATTATTTAATTGTACTTTTCGAACATGATGTTGATGCATACCACTTGTTCATCCTACAGGATCAACTGTCGACATGTGGAGCGCAGAATACACCTCGGACCCCTTCCGTAAAGTCAACATGGTTGACGGGGACCACTTTGTTGCACACAAGGTAGCGGACAGCAGGTAACGGGCTTCGTCGATATACACTAGGTGGCAAAAGAAACTATAACTAATTCTCAACTGAGTCAAACACAAAATATTGGAATCATCGATTTCAAGCGAAAAAGAACAGAGCTTAGGATCGAAAATCTGAAGGGAGTAACCTCTGTGGGAAGAGAATGAATATCAAAATAATTCGTTGTTTGTTGGAGGAAGAATTCGAGTGTATGCGTTTACACTTTCTGCCCGCAATCTGGACATTTCTCTATGCGTCGATGTCTTGTATGTAACATTTGATTTACACATTTGTTTATATCTTTTTATTTGAGAATGACAATTATGTTCATGGTGTAACTTTCGATCAATAACAATCATAGTTGAATGGCTGGCGGTGGTAATTCTGTTCCATGACGTTGATTTGATTTTGCTATTAAACAAACATTGTGACCATCGACTGAAACGATTGATCTACTAATTAAATGTTTAGATGACAAAGTTATGATTGATGAGTATAATGGCCCTCACAACGACTACGGTGAAAGTATCTCTTGTTGGAAAAAGGGCAACCCCCTCTACCATACCATCATCGATAATCCAGCGCTATTGTTCCGTATTGTGTAGATTTATCGGAACAATAGCGCTGGATTATCGAGGATGCTACCATACATGCTAACAGAGAATGCTTATGCGATGGCAATGATAAAGACAATAACAATAACTGTGAAATCTTAATATAAATTGCTTGATTTCGTGGGTGATTTAGGTTCTTGCTGCCACTTAACAAGAGTCATCAGAAGATGACATATCCCAGGGGTCCCACAGAATTTGTAAAACACATCTTTGACAGATAAGTGTATATCTACCTCTTCATTTAGTGGGTTATACAAATGCTGAGTTTTTAGGTATGATGAAGGGTGGTGATTTCGTGAGTGTTGTAGGTTCTTGCTGCCACCTAATATATATCAATATATATATATATATATATATATATATATATATATATATATATATATATATATATATATATATATATATATATATATATATATATATATATAATATAAATCAGTTCAAAATTGTTCATAGAAAATAAAATTTTCGAAGAAATCACGATGATTTATTCATAATTCACATATATATAATTCACTTCAAAATTGTCAAACCTGAAGTCTGTCTATATATACGATTAATTGTTATGTCTTCAAACCATTCCTTTTCTGTATATATACGTATACATTTGACTTTTTGTGCAAAGTATTCCGCAATAAATGAATCTTGATATTTGACAGATGCACCCAGTTCAGTTGGGAGAAGGCTCGGCCATCTGCAACTGACCGACTGACCGGTGTCCTGTGTTACGAGCAGGCTGTGTTACTACACGATGTCTTACAGGAGAAGAATAAAGAAATAGCTTTACTGAGAAAACAGCTGCTGAGGGTAAATGAGATCAACTTTAACTTGACCAAAGATTTGGACAGGTCAGTTGGTTGAAAATAATTTCGCTTTTAGGTAAGATAGTCTTTTAGTTTAACAACGTTTCTAATACACACTCTTACTCGAAATATTCATCTTAAAGGTACGTGTTTTGGTATTAATTATATGAATTAATATTTTTTGTTAAAGAGAAAATTCAGAATAATATTGGACTTGCAATATATCATTCATTATTAACTTCAATTCAATAGCTCCCGAAAAGCAAGTCTAGATTTTGAACAACAATTCTAATTGCTCAGAGACTCCTTTTTCATATTTGATGGACTAATCACATAGCCTGAGTGTGTATAAATACCCCTTTTTAATTTAAGTTTCAATTGGTAACGCGAATTTTATATCTGATGCCGACTGACTCACAAAATATGTAAATATGTACATTAAAAATAATTCTTTGAAATAATTTTATAAGCATATTTCAAATTACAGATGGACAAGATAACATTCATGGAATCAAACAAAGTTGACACGCAAAGAACATACTAAAACACAGTAGACTTTTATTTCCGTATTCATTCATCAACTTTGGTAAATCGTTTACTTTTGCCGAGCGTTTTATTTGTGAAATTCTAATAGCTTCAATAACAACTTCCCTCCGTAAAGCGTAACTCTTGCCATTCTCCGTAACTAGCTGAATTAAACCGGTAGCATCCACCATTTTGGATTCTTGGTACTAAGAGAAATGACAACACGCTATATTTAACCCAATTTTACACTTTTTTGATAATTAAACAAATATTATTATATAATATTCACATTGTAACACATTCAATAAAACTAATAAACAATATGATGTTAGGTCGTAGCAAGGTTTTCCCCACTTGCAGCGCAGACGAATAGCTTCAGTTCTCAATTATTTTATTTTTCAACAAATGTGCGCTTGTCTCTGTCAAGTTATGAATTATAAAAACACCAAAATATTAGGTTCGATAATGTATTTCAATTTGGCCGTGTTTTAATCATGTATTAATAGGCCACTACGTATATGTTTAAACGGGAATATCCTTTCGAATTTCACTCCCCCCAAAAAATACCCCGATAGAACCCTCTTTTTAAGTTTCCGTGCATTTCAGTTGCAGCGCTCCATTATCTTAGCACGTTAAAGTGAAGGAAATACTGTAAGGCTTAAATCCGCCAGATATCGAGACTGGCAAGAGTTAAGCATTGCGCATGCGTAGGGAAGTTGCTTCAATAATTGAACAGCTTATATGCCTTTTCTTCTATTGACAGATTAACAAGAACTCATTCAGGAAAGAAGTCAAAGCTGACGAGAAAACAACGCAGCTCTCACATATAAAACCAGAAACTTGGTAAATAAAAACAAAATCAGTTTCAGTTCTACAACTTGTGTTGGTCAGTAGATTCAAGAATATCATTACAGTTTGAAAAGCCCGTTTTTATATCGTGAATGAAGAAAACGTAACTCTAAGCCGCTTGTGAAGCTTGTTATTTGATGAAATAACCAGAATGTGAATAACCCTTCAATATTAACTGACGTGCAAAGGCAAGTTTAAAACTCAGTTGAGTTTTATCATATGTATAATTTTGAATGTCAAATTTCTCGAGTTTTCGACGTCGTATTGAAAAGGGGAACAGTGTTGGAATTCAGTTAAAAAATTAAAACAGTCAAAAGACTTCTACGTGTATTTTTTAAAATAAAAAATCTATATTTTAAATTTTAAAATTCCCTAAAATTAATGTTTATAACACAACTGTTCATCGACACATACAATGTATGTATAATGAATAATGGACTGTGTTCAGCAACTTTTAACTTTATTTAACCTTTAAGTCAGCATTAAATATTGAATTTTACCTTCAATAGGCCTACATTAATAACAAAGCCTTCAGAGAAACTCGAGCAACTGATCGAATATGATATATAATTTCGTGTGTATTGGCAGCTATTTCTATCATTTTGTATATGTCAACTTTACTAGTTAATCATATAATTTCAAACGTTGAACAAGTTGAGAGATATTTGTACCTGTTTTATGAAATACAGTGCGTATATAGTAATGAGTTATCCTCTGAAGATCATATTCTGAATTATAACTTCAGTACAAATATAATCATGGTTTGAAATTTTACTTAGCTCTATTGTCTATTTTGATTTTTGTCAAATTTAATTTAAAAAGTGACACTCTTTATTGTTGACGTTATGTTAATAAATGTTCTTGGGGCACAATGGCAAAATTAAACTATAATTTTCTGCACTATATATATTCTCGTGACATTAATAAATCGATAGATGTATACAATACATATACTATTATGGAGTTTGGCAACTCTACTTTATATGATTAATTGATGTACAGAAGATATAAACTGCCAGGCAAAAGCAATTACTCATCTCAGTTGATTTTATCATGTCTGATTTTTAATTGTAAATACCTCAAGTTTTCGATGTTACATTCTAAAACTGAAAAGTACAGGCGTTTAGTCAGCGGTCAAAGAATACTTCTACATGTTTTTAATTTGAAGTTTCTTCAAATTTCTTCAAGTTTGATGATACACAACTGTTCATCGACATATCAGACATAGTTTATGTGAAAATTAATATTTGTGCCTGATACTGCACACATTTACAACATTTTAAACGTGGTAGGGGTCATGTTGGTGTAAATTTCATTTCTTACATCTATCTTCATTTTCGAAGATATTTTAACTAAACTTTAACCACGTCAATTAATTCATTCAAATTACTGCATAAAAGTATTATTGTATCGTGCCATAGTCAAATTCATCTGATTTCTTTTAAACATTGAATTAATCGAAACCAACTGAGGTGAGTACTTTCTTTTGCCTGGCAGTCTAATGCGTATTTTGTTCATTTTATTATCAATATATTCTCACGAACTGACATCAAGTAACTGTGTGGATATAAACTTTTCAAATGGCAGAAATACTGTATTCGGAATAACATTAAATAAGTGAATTTATTACCCACATAGTCGAAAAAAGCGAGGTAATAGTTTCGATATCAGCACATGTGCACATATCACTTTGCCTAGCAACCATTGTTGCAGCGCGACTTTCCCTGTTACGTCGTCTGTGACGTCATTAAACCATTGTTGATGACGTCACTGTAGATTGCTGTTACAGGAGAAGCGGCACGTTTCCTTGTTATGTTTTATACGCGAATAAAATAGAATATAATCAGTAATAAAGAAATTAGAGAGAGATAAAATGGTCGAAAGCATGCTTGTGAATATTTTAAATCATCGTAATTTCTTTGAACATTTTATTTTTTTCTATATGAAACACATGCACGCACACACAGAGTTACTATTCATAACAAATGCCATATTCCTGGCCAAAACGTTACCGTTAGAATACTGGAGTTCTAGACCTCGGGCCGGGAACAGTAGTGTCAAACAACCCTCTGTAGAACTGCTCTCGGTGGGCAGATGATGATTCAGGTACAAGTGTTTATATGCTACTCCTTGTACCGGTATGTTCGAATTGTTTGCATAACATAAACTACTAGTTATCACCTCAGTTTGTTTCGATTAACTCAATATTTAAAAGAAATCAGATACATTTGACTATGGCATGATACATTAATACTCATCTGCAGTAGTTTGAATGAATTGATTGGTGTCTATGGTTAGATTATAGTTAAAATTTCTTTGTTTAATGAAGACAGGGGTAAGAAATGAAATTTACACCAACACAACCCCTACCATGTTTAAACTGTTCTTAATGTGTGCAGAATCAGGCCCATTTATTAACTTTTCATAGAATATTTATTATATATATTTTTTTATTTTTTTTAAATTTAAATTTAAAAAAAAATCATGTAAAAGTAATCTTTGACTGCTGACTAAACACCTGTACTTTTCAGTTTTAGATTATCACATCGAAAACGTGAGATATTTGCAAATAAAAATCACCCATATGATAAAATCAACTGAGGTGATTACCTTCTTTTGCCTGGCAGTTTAATTATGAGCTCACCATTAAAGGTGCATCCATTGTGTTTCATACAATTTTATTTGGCTTTAATACGTTCCAACACACCATATGTGATGTTTACAATATAAATAAATTCACTTATCTTGCATATTCATCCCCAATCGCCAAACATATCATAGTTACTATTTTCCAATTAAAATCGAGTAACATCATTATGCATGTGTAGAAACCGAAAGTGAACGTCCTATTTACATGCACAGTTGTTATATGACCTATTGAACATTATTAACCCAATTTTGTTATTTTGTCTGGTGTAAATAAGATTTAAAAAATACGTTTCACTCTGTGGCGCGCTCCACACGCGGTGCATTGTCCGGTTTTCGATCAGAAATCACTACTTTTACCTTCATATCGTCAATATACTAAGTCCAGTATCATTTAAATGGTTGTTTTCGGTTGGAACTTCTCGATAAAATAAGACCATTTACAACGTTTGTCATATTTGACCCCCAACAACACAATGGATGTACCTTTAATACGGCCAACCAGAATGGCCTAGAATAATTGGAATGCAGTCAGAAATGTTACAATGCACTTGGAGTCTCCAGAATTATCAAGGAATTGTCCATTCTGCTAGTTATTCCGGTGCCTACATACCGGGGCCACAGCACTGTCAATATCGTGTTCTGTAAATGGAATGAAAGGCGCATTAGCACGATTTTCTTGCTGAAAGAAAGTGCTCTCAGTATTATCAGTGGATAAATGATACTACTGAATCAATAAAAAGAGTTCTAAAACGAATATACATGGTTCGGTCGAGCTATGCGAGTCCATTTCAAATCGAGCGGTAGGTAGTTCCATTGATCGGACTGATGTAGCGATACCTAGACACTCAGAGTTTTAAATATGGTATAATAATGGAATGGTCAACCATCTTGGTGTCCGAACTTTCGAATTTTTATTGAACCTATAAATCTATACTTTCTCACACTGAAGAGTTCAACACCACTGTCGCTTTATACGTGGTACCATTTTCTTCGGGTAACAGTTCTCTATGGATATGGTTTTGGGTCGTGTAATGAGATGTTTAACCAATTAATGTACCAGTATGTTGTTTAAGCTTTAATAATAAATGGCAAATTTGAAAAAACATAATATGCAAAAACCGTGCTGACATGCAATTGCTGACTTTTAAGGCACTCAGTGAGCGTCGGCCTTCAGTGCATGGAAGTGATAATTTAAAAACAATAATTAACCTTTTAGTAAACTTGATACCCCCAAAAATAGAGCCATTGGCCCTGTAGCTCAACAGGATTTAAACAATAAACAAAAGTTTCAAAATGTCAAGTGTCATGAAGTATCAGAATCGTAAAAAATTGCAAGTACTTTACAAGGCGGAGAAGAAGATGACATTATGTATTTGGGACCACAACATTAACAAATCGAACATTAAAAATCCGAAATTGGCCAAGGAGTCTTTACACAACATTTCAGCTTTCTGAAGCTTTTCGAACTGGAAAAGATGAGATGGGCTCCCCAACCTTGGGTGGAGGCATCTGCAAAAAGTTGGAGGAGGACATTGTTCCCCAACCTCGACCAGGCGAGATGGTGAACGAGATCCTCCCGAAGTGAAAAATCGTGGCGACATGTCTTCTCCCTCACGTGTGTGTTGAGGAAGACCTGGAGGGTCTGAGCTGAAGTCTGCCCTCTCGTGTGTAGGCTGCGCCGAAGTCAGAAGCCCCATCAGTCGTTGCCATAGGTGAAGTGGCAACGGTTGGTGAAGGACTATGTTCAAGAGGTCCTCGCCCCGCCCCGTCCGCTCTATCGTGACCAGGGCCTTGTACTGGAGTGTCTTCAGTTGAACGCCTGGGATGGTGAGTGACGTTGCTGGCTGATTTGTCCAGATTGATCAGTCAACCCAGCCGTCTGAACAACCCGATCACAAAGTCCAGCTGGTCCTCGAGTTCAGACGGAGAGTGATGGTGTCCAAACCCGTCGTCCAAGTACATCGTGAATTGCACGTCGTGATTGTGCAAGAACTGGACTATGGACTGTGTCAATCGAGTGAACAACAAGGGAGTCAACGATATCCCGAACGATAGAACGGTCCATTGAAAATGGCGTCCCAACAGGATAAAACGGAGGTACCTGCGGTACGCGGGGAAGATGGGAATGTGCAGGTACGCATCCTGAAGGTCGAGAGATATCATTGAGTCCGAGGGTTCCAGCAATCGCATTTCTGACGGGGCACGGTCAAGAGTCGAAAATATGGCGGCCAATCGAGGTAGGAGTCATTTGTTCGAGTCCCTCTTCGGCAGGACGAACACTGGAGAGTAAAAACCGGGAGTCAGGTTCTGGCGTGGGAGATCGACCAGCATGCAGCGGACGGAGAACAGGTCAGAGGTTGAGAGGGAAGAGAGTACGGGCCCCTCGCTCCAGAACCTTGACGCAAATTAGGCACGAACCGGGAGTGACGACTCCTACGGGGTACTCGCGGTCCAGAACACGCCTCAGTTACACTACAGGAGAACAAACGAAACCTCTCTCAAAGACCCAAACGAGGGTAGAGAGAACCACACAAGAGTTATACTCTCAAAACGAGAATATATAAACCCCGGTCGAGGGGTAATCTTTAAGTATACAAAGTTATCAAAACTCTGACAGCTGAGCAGATCGAAAGATGAATGAAAGACGTCACTGGCTAAGCTACCTATAGCGGGGAGCGAGGGTGGGGGAGCTAACTCTCATTATTCTTCGGTGTTATATCTGGTCGAGTGATTAATTGAAAGGAACTCAATTGGCTACGGTGAGTTATCAACTAGAGTATGTAAATAATAGTTTTTTTAGGCCATGGCGTATCTGACCCTTATTTTGGGTCACTGGGTAACAAAATCTACAATTTAGAACCTCCATTGACCAAGGAGTCGGTACACAACGTTTCAGTTTTCGAGAGCTTTTTAAACTGGAAAATAAAAATGAGGTTTTTAGGTCGATCATGACCTATGTATTTTCTCTCCACTGAGGTTAAACGTGACTTTTGTCAATGACACGTCATAATGATACAAAAAACGTAACATAAAAGGATGCCGGACGCCATGCCATGCTTGAACCCATCGGGCCCTTCAGGCCTGATGAGGTAATTATCTAAATGTAGAGAAATGACCACATTCGGTGTTAATTTGTAATAAAATGTGTCCTGAATATAATAATGTCATAAAAAATACGAAGTCACCATTTTTTTGTCAACAAATATCCGGCTTTACGTTCATTAATGATGCAATTTTGTAAAGAATGACAGATTATTATCTCTATATACTTTATATATCGGAATCAAATGAGCATAAATCGAAGCATAATATACTTGCATAATTAGGAAGAGAACTTTTAAAACTCAGATTAAGGAGCTGCAAATTTTAACCGGTGGGCTCACTGAAGCGTGACTGCGTGTGATTGGCCACCTGGGCGCTTGGTATTGTGCCTGTACGCTGCGCCACGTTAATTAGCTTTAATTTGTAATGAATTGTCAGTGCAATTGCATCTTTTGGGTATTTGAAATCAACTAAATCACACGATTATACAATAACAATGCCATTGTCATTTTAATTTTTTTTAGTTGTTTTGATGAATATTAGTATGTTACATCTTCACTTAAAAAGGTACTAAAACATTTTGAAATATCATGTACGCGAATATCCAAGCGCCGGGAGTGTCGTCTCACCCAGCACACACGCGTACGCTTCAGTGACTTCAACGAATCGTCTATAGGTTCGGGGTTGTCCCCCCCCCCCCCCCCCCCCCCCCCCCCCCCCCCCCCCCCAGTTCGACCTTGGGGTCGAGGTAGAAATCCTTTGAAGTTTGGTGTTTTTACAAGGGTGTTGTAAAAACATCGGTCCTTTTATGGGAACCAGTCGACCCTACCGATAAAACCCTGCGTACCGCGGGACCTAAACGTGACCCGACGTCACTGACGAACTGGGACAGATCTTTTTACAATCCGCCTCACAGGCATTTGGGCAAAGACATGTAAGTAATACTCGTAAGTTTCGTAAAACAAATAATTATTGTCGCTGGTATAATAAAGAGTGTTATATGATGAAAAGAAAATATAGAAAACTTAGAAGAAAATATAAGAGGACTAGGTTAAGGGTTGATAAGGATAATGTAAGGACATGTAATCGCCTATACAAAAATACTGTAAAACGGCAATATAAAAAGTTTGTAAATGAAACTAAAAATAAATTTTCTTTTCTTGCTAAGAATGACCCTTCAACATTTTGGAAATTTTTTAAGGACAAAAGAGAAGAGAAAACCTCTGTATCACTTAATGACTTCCATGACTTTTTCAAAAATTTAAATGCCGCTGATGGAATTGATGATAATGTTACTAATGTTGATTTTGATAAGATTCAAGAAAATGATGTATTAGATAGGGAAATTACGATTGAAGAAATCATGAAGTATTGATAACCTTAAGACTCATAAGGCTGTTGGAATAGATAGAATTGAGAACGAGCATAGTATTCAAACAAGACATGTGATTTTATATTATATCATGAACTATTTAATTTAATATTGGAATGTGGCTCTGTTCCCCAATGTTGGTTGATAGGTATTATTAAGCCCATTTACAAACAGAAAGGTGATGTAAATAAGCCTAAAAACTATAGGCCAATAACAATTTTGTCATGTCTGGGAAAACTTTTTACTTCTGTTTAAAATTACCGTCTTAGTATTTTTCTTGATGAAAATGATATACTAAGTGAGGCACAGATGGGTTTTCGAAAAGGTTACTCAACGCTCGACAATATTTTGTTTTAAATGGATTAATTGATATACTTAAATCTAAGAAGAAAAAGTTCTATAGTGTTTTCATAGATTTTCAAAAAGCTTTTGATAATGTATGGCGTGTGTGTCTTTTGCAAAAACTTATCAATAATGGGATTTCAGGGAAAGTTTTAAAAATTATTTGTAATATGTATGATAATATTAAGTCATGTGTTTCATCGGGTCTCTCTGTATATTTTGACTGTTGTAAGGGCGTACGCCAGGGAGAAAAAATGCCACCTTTACTTTTTTCATTGTTTATAAATGACGTTGAGTCATATTTGGCCTCTAATGATAGCAGTGGTATTGAAATAGAAGATATCTATGGATTTGTAAAGATTTTCGCATTGATGTACGCCGATGACATGGTTTTATTTGCTGATAGCCCGGACAAGTTGCAGCATAATATCAATGTTTTTCCAGAATATTGTATCAAGTGGAAGTTAAATGTGAATATTAAGAAAACTCAAGTTGTTGTATTTGGATCTGGAACCGCAAGGGTGAATTTTCGAAAATATTATTTTGGTGATGTTACTTTAAATATTTTTGATAGTTATAATTATCTTGGAATAATGTTTCATAAGAATAGGAAGTTTAATGTTGCAATAACAGCGTTAAGAGATCAAGGCCTGAAAGCAATGTTTTGGTTGTTATCAAAAGCTAGAAATCTACATTCACCACCAGATTGTCTGTTTAAAGCGTTTGATCATATGATTGCTCCAATATTATTATATGGTTGTGAGGTGTGGGGCGCCTGTAACTCTGAAAAATTAGAACTAGTCCATAGATTGTTTATGAAAAAGGTATTAAATTTAAGAAAAAGTACACCAGCTTATATGTTATATGGCGAAACGGGACGATTGCCCCTGAGCATTATTATTAAAAAGAGAGTTTTATCTGTTGAGGAGAAAAGATGACTCCGAGGTCTTCTGCTCTGAGAATAACCTGAAGGGAGGGATAAAGCCCCGAGGGCGTTAGCCCGAGGGGCTATCCCGACCTTCAGGTTATTCTCAGAGCAGAAGACCGAGGAGGAGTGTTTTCTCCAGCTTATAAACCGTCAACTATCAAAATTAACAAGTTATAGTTTCAGACGCTCAAAGGGCCTAATTCCTCCGCTTAGACCATTTTAAAAGCAGAAGACGAAGGAGGAATGTTTTCTTCCTATTTATAAACGTCAAATGTAAAAATTTAGATTTTATAATTTGTGATTCCCAAATCGTGTTTTTATAAAGGGTATGTCGCCCTCGGTTGCGTTATATCGAGGCAAAGAAAGTATGACTATAAATGGAGTAATTCAACTCCACTCATCATCTTGGTCTGCATAGCCGAGTGGTCTAAGGCGCCAGTTTAGAGAGCGAAGGGTGCCGGGTTCGAATCCAGCTATTTCAACTTGGAAATTTTAACTTTGTATAATTTTCGATAATAATTGCTACTTGTTGGCTATTGCGTTGCAAGTTTGAAAAATTATTCTAAGTGCATTTCCAGGTCTTACTTTAAAAAAAACCCTTAGGTTCAGGTCTTACTTTCAAAAGTAAAACCTCATACCGGGTTATTCTCGGAAGTAAGACCACATTAGAGGTTATTCCAAGAAAAGAAGATAACTACAAAACAACAGACAGAATCCGACCTAGGTTTATAATTTTGGTGTAAACTTCTTAATTGTGAAAACAGTAATAAACTTTCATGTAAAGTGTATTCTAAATTATTATCAGTTGAAAATAGTACTGAATACCAGCCACCCTGGATAAATTATGTAAAAACGATTTTAGATGAGTGTGGTTTGTCATATATTTGGTATAATCAGAATTATGTTAATAAAAATTGGCTCCTCTGTAAAGTTGAAGAAATCTTAACTGATCAGTTTATAACACAGTAGCAATATGAAAAGACGTTATCATCCAAAGGAAAAATATATGATTGTATAAAACCAATGTTTGGTCTTGAAGATTACATTTTGCTACCAACAAAGGTTTCACAACCTATTTTTAAGTTTAGAACAAGTAATACTAAACTTCCTGTTGAAGTTGGTCGTTGGCAGCATGTCCCTTATAGTGATAGAAGTGTTTGATGTGTAACTCTGGTGCGGTGGTGATGAATATCATTATATTTTTTAATGTACTTCTTTATTAGAAAATAGAAACAAACTATTACCAAAATATTGTTGTACGAGACCTTATTATTTTAAACTACATAGCCTCTTTACAGAAAGACATTGTACAACTGTTGACAAGCTAAGTAAGTTTATAATATGTATCTTTGAGCAACTACAAAAATGTCAATAATAACACTGCCTCGTTGTTACATTATACTGTATTATTATTGATGTAATAATGTATTATGTACCACTGTGAGTGGTTTTAGTGAAATAAAGAACTTGAACTTGGTAATTAAGTGCCGATTTAAGAAATTTAAAGTCTTGTATTGTTAAATTGAAATCCCTTTTTAATGAATCCTGAAAGTGACCATGGGGAAATGAAGTAACCTCTTTGGGGAAAATGGTCAAAATCTTTTTAGAATGCATGTAGTTGTAACATAGCTTAGATTAATAAGGATAAAAGAAATATAGATTGCTCTTGCTACAATAAATTACATTGTTTAAATTGATTGTGTCACTTACCGAATGGACGATCAACTCTAAGACTGGTTAAAGTGCTAGCAGGTTTGGGGAGGCACCAACCACACTGTTGGGTGTATGATGTGCATATGACGTCAACCACGTGACCGTCCTCAGTCACGTGACTCTTGGGTTTGCCGTTATTATACCCAGTGAACTGAAAGGTATGAGATTGGATGAATGTAACGTATGTATGCATGGAGCCATTCTTTTCCTACAGATTCCTATCCTTACCTCTGTTCTAGATGGCCTGAATTTCTAGACTTCAGCAAAATTCCCTAGCGGAAGAAAGTGTAACCTCATACTGCATCCCTGCTTCATAACCAATGAAAACTCATCTTTCAGCGGCCTTGTTGACCGAGTGACTTCAAAGATCTAGGCATTTGACTCTTTAGGGTCTTGCTAATTTGCATATGTCGTCCGAATATGTCTGATGTAAATAACACTTATGAACTATTTTTGGTGTTTGTCTCTGATTTGGTCTTCTTTATTTATCAGCATGTTTATGATCGATTGTTTTCACAAAATCAATCAGCATATTTCGAGGCAAACGTTTATTTTATTATACCGACGTGTCATTGGCAAATGTCACTTCTATAACGGCGTCGCTGATTGCACAACTAGATTCAATTGCAACCAATCAGGACACTATATTTCTGCTCTCGGATTCAGGCCATGTAGAACAGAGGTTAGGATCGAAAATCTGAAGGGAGTAACCTCTGTGGTTAGAGAATGGCATGGAACTCGCTACGTGAAATTGAACAGTTGATCCTATTGAAACAGTTTGAACTAATGAATAACCGTGGGAGAGACGGTACGATGTTCGAATTACTGGTCTGATTCAATCGAAATATATATATATGACATCGAAAAGTTGAGATATTTGCAATTGAAAATCATACATTTGATAAAATCAACAGAAATGAGTATTTTCTTTTGCATGACAGTTCATTTGTAATTTCTACCACAATGGTTTCGTTGGTTATGAGTGCAATACCTTGTTGGTCCACTTGAAGCCTGTACCGGTGAGGTTGAGATGTATGGAGTTGGGGATGTCGGTCTTGCATTGACCCGTCTGGCTACACCCCGTGGTGCTGGCGAATCCAAGATGTCCTCCTTTGCATGTTTCTGTGAAGAAGGTGTTGGTATATCGTGCCACTTCAACCGAGGATAAGGACGCCTGTACAGAAGAAGAGATAACGGTATTAAACACTTTTCCATGTACACTGCAAGGCAAAAGAAACTACACACGTCTGTTGGTTGTATCACAAGTATGGTTTTCAATTACAAATATCTCCAGTTTTCGATGTCATACTCTAAAACTGTATAGTGCAGGCGTTTAGTCAGCATTCAAAGATTATTTCTACATGTCTTTCTTATATTTCATGTTTTTGGGGGTTTTTTTTAAATGAATTTTAAATTTAAAAATATTTCCAATTTTGTTTGGATAGAACACAACTGTTCATCGATGTATTAGACATATTATATGTGAAAATTAATAAATTTGCCCGATTCTGCACACATTTACAACATTAAACATGGTAGGGATCATGTTGTAAATTTCATTTCTTACCCCTGTCTTCATTAAACAAAGATATTTAACTAGAATTTAACCACAGTCACCAATTAATTCATTCAAACTACTTCAGTAGTTTTGTATTGCGCAAAAATCAAAAGAATCTGATTTCTTTTAAAATATTGAATTAATCGAAAGCAACTGCGGTGTGTACTTCCTTTTGCCAGGCAGCTTAATTATCCATATTATCCGTAATTATTGTCTTGAAGATATTTAGCTTTATTCCTCCATTGGTTCCCAAAAATAATGAAAGTAGCCATAAAAGACGTCAAAACCACCTTGTTCGCCGACAAGCAGAGAGGGTTCATCAATCGTCTCCTTGTGCTAAGACAGCGTTCAGTCAGTAAAGTGAATTTATGATTCGTGTACCCTATAAGAGAGCTTCTGAAATTTGGCTGTAATTTAAAGGCGCTGTAGCACGTTTTCGTTCACATAATGTTTCCTCAAATTAATTATCATTAAAGTGTTTACAATATATTGGTGTGTTAATGGGTACAACCCAGTAAGTCGAATCCATAGGAAACGTCTATCTCAGGAAGAACGTCGTGCTACAGCACCTTTAAGCATTTACTGTACGTTGTACAAACCATTTTAACTTTTAATTTTCGCCAGATAGTTTTCCCACACTGTCGACGGTTGGTGTGGGGGTTAACTGGCAAACATTCCTCTTTCCTATTACTTATTGTAGCGAAGCTGCTTGGCAATGTTATATACATCGACGGCCTGGAGCTTTTCATCTCATGACAATAGACTTTCATGAGAGTTTTTCCTGTCCAGAGGAAGTACTCCCCGTCTTCATAATTACGATTGCAGCGCTTAACTTTTTTGCATGAGCTGAAAACTGTATTTAAAAAAAAGAATTAGTGTCATTATTAATAACAACTTCCCACTGCAAGGCATAACTTTTGCCAGTCTCCATTGCTGGCAGATTTAGATTTAGATCAACCTCGTCCTAGGTCAATTATTTATCGATCTTGAACAATGATATTAACCGAGGCAATGCCGAGGTATTTGTTTCCAGTGTGAATTGAAAATTAGATCAACCTCGTCATAGGTCAATGATTAATCGACCTTTAACAATGGTATCAACCGAGGCAATGCCCAGGTATTTGTTTCCAATTTGAATTGAAGCTTGGATCAACCTCGTCCTAGGTCAATGATTTATCGACCTTTAACAATGGTATCAATCGAGGCAAAGCCGAGGTATTTGTTTTCAATGTGAAGTCAATATCGAAAAATCAATTATTGTCCCATCTCTCTTCAAGTCAAGATTTGAATGATATACTCACGTTTTATACAGACAGATTTTGACCAGAAACCAGACGGGTTACAACGAAGCGTTCCTAGTGGTAGGTGATTGGGTTTACATCTGTACTCGAGCGTGTGGTTTATTGGGTATATGACACCTTGGCCATGGTCCTCGTGTTTCATGATTTTGCCATCAGCCAAGGGAGGCAATCCAGCACAACCTGAACAATATAAGTATGTTTCCTTTAATATACATAAATGCAACGGCGGCGGATGGCTACCTGTGCTTAAAGGTAGATTTGATCGTATATCATAAATTTCGTGATTTGGTTAATAAACAAAGAACATTTAATTGCCCATGTCACAGTATGTTTACGAAACTCGACCCTGATTTAATATCGGCGTATCCCTCGCTCTCGCTCGGATATACCAATATTAGGCGGTGGTATCGTAAACCTAGTATGACATTGCCACGAATATAACATCATCTACATAATACTTATGTGATGAGAAAACACTCACTCTCAACCTTTAATCAGAATTGCACATAGTGCTATTTCATTACGGAAACCATGGAACCATTTACCAAGTTTAATTTGTACTTCAGATGTATATTATATAGTTCTAGTGCTATTTCATTACGATAAACTATGGAACAATTTCCCAAGTTTAATTTCAAATTACTTCACGTGTTTAAAAAACAGTCTGAAAGTGTTGTTTCTCGCAAAATGTATCAAAATACGTTTCAAAATGCTTTTCAGTCTACTGTAACTAACCTGTTACAAGGGTTACCGGTTTGCCTTGTGGAGAAATCGCACACATTTCGTTATCTTTTGTTTGGAAGTCCGCACAGGGGCCAGCCAGTTTCTGTAAAATATTAATTAACATATATAAACATGTTTGTATATGACAACTGCTTTAAAACAAGTCTTTATGATCTTTATAAGTATAGCTCGAAGTTTTTCTGTGATCTCTGCATCTGCGGTCACACATTCTCTTTCCACAGAGGTGTCTCACTTCAGATTATCGACCCTAACCTCTGTTCTACTTGGCCTGAATTTCTCGACTCCAGAAAAATTCCCTAGTGGGGGAAAGAGGAACCCCATACTACATCCCTGCTTCTTAACCAATGAAAACGTATCTTTCAGCGGCCATGCCGACCGAGTGACTTCAAAGATCTAGGCATTTGACTCTTAAGGGTCTTGCTAATTAGCATATTTCCTTCGACCTTCGCCGAGCAAGGATTAAAACTATCATTTTCAACATATTTTGGTAATCCCCGTAATTCGGGTGATGAGCGGACGCCCTTCCAACTCAGCTACATCGATTGACACATACAAACTTAACATATACGAGCTCTAAGGCTCATCTATTCGTAGGTTCGTAGTAGCATGTCCACGGGAGTTCATATTATAGTTTTTTTACCAAACGTTTTAGAGTTTATTCTCAATAGAACCGAAACATGCGTCTACAGTCTATAAATGTAGAAGTTCAGTTAACGACTGAACTTGGTGGTTTCTCGCTCGACTGTCGCCTCATGTATATTATATTTGGGGTTTGAATCCCGTTCTCGTCTTGTTAAAGGGCAATTTTATCCAAAAAAATAGGATAAATGGGATAAGTTTGAATATACACAAAGACGGGTCTAGAATTACGTTTCAAGTTAAGATAAATGAAAATTAAATAATGAATGGTGTATACGAGACCTTTTAGTTTATCATCAAGTCAAATACCATTGCCTATAATTTTTAGGCGTTCTTTATAGTTTATGGAAAGCCTAAATGGGGATTTCCGACCTTGAGGTTTTCCGTATACACAGAAGACGGAAATCTTTTCTCCGATTTTTAAACCGTCAATGTCCATATTTTACTATTTTAGTTCTTTTATTCCAAAATGTTGCGTTATAAAGAGCATGTTTCTCTCACTACCGTTATATCTAGTAGAGACGATATGTCTAGTATAAAGTTTTCTAATCGGGATGATTAGTCTTGATTTGTGGTTTAGCGGTCGGCCATACTATTACGATCAGGTAACGTAATTATCAAAGACCTACTTGTTAATTTGGTGCTGCGGGTATAATCTATTGTTTGTCCATTAATTCTGAAATATTTACCAAAATATAAAAATCACCTTAGCTACAAATATATAATTTCCATATTTTTTTTCTGACAATTATTAAGAAACAAACAGCACATATACATTGATGATACCGATTAGTGCGTCAATGGAACATTGGAATCACATGTCGTACATATACGACGTTTAAACAAGTGTCATTCGAAAATTAGGCAACTGTGATATGAAATGTAACCATGTAAATGTAGCTGCGATGATTACCAATCTGTCAGCAAAATATGACAGCAATTTGTGAAACCTATTTCTTACAACAGCTAATTAACACGTACATGTAAGCCTATATATATCGGAATTACGCTCGTATATACGTAACAATATGGCCACACGCTGTACAATAAATATCTACATATTAAGCATTTATTGTATTAATGAATATATGAAATGTTGTTGTCAACATGGACAATTTCAATCATATTTTGGCCTAACTAAGGAAATTGATATAAATGATTATTTGTATATTAACTGATTTCTATATGATGCACTGCAGGCCAAGTTTAGCAAATATATTCCGCAACGGAAGTGAACGACAAGTGATTACCAATCTGTCCGCAAAATATGACAGCAATTTATGAAACCTATTATTACAACAGCTAATTAAAACGTTTTAAAAAAAACATTTAAACTAACGATTGGCTGTTCTCAACTGAGATAACAAAACAAAACAAGCCTCAATGACAGTAAATCATTTTGGTCTACATTAAAATGTCTGTCTCATAACCCTAGTACTTGTAAACCAAATGTTACTATTGCTGAATGGGCAGACCAGTTTAATAACTTGGATAAAATAACAGAGTCGCAGGCAGGTTTTCGACATGAATATTCCACAATTGATAACATTTTCATTCTTCAGTCTATTATCCAGAGGTACCTCAGTAAACAAAAGGTTAAACTTTATTGTTTGTTTGTATTTATTTCTTTTGCTTTTTGCAGATGACATTGCACTTATATCGGATACAATTAGAGGATTACAGAAACGTACTGATGTCTTAGAAAGTTTTTTTTAGAATATGGTCTTGAGGTCAACTTATGTAAAACAAAAGTTGTTGTTTTTAAGAAAGGTGGTATTCTATCAAAACGAGAATGTTGGTTTTATAACGGTAGAAAATTGGAAACGGTATCTTCATATAAATAGAGGTGTCTTGGTCTATTCATTGTTCTAATGCAGCTCTACAGGGTAAAAAGGCTTTATTTAGTGTTTTTAAAGTATTGGCTAAACTTGTTAATATATCTCATGAATTGTTTTTTTAAATATTTGACATGAAAATAGCTAGTGTTTCACTCTATGGTTCCGAAGTCTGGGGATTCTGTCAGAATGATTCTATGGAATCTGTACATACTTTGGCTTGTAAGCGGTTCTTAGGCGTTAAGATCTCCCAAATAACATAGCTCGTGGTGAATGTGGCAGGTACCCACTCTATATTTTTGCATATAAAAGAGCTCTCAAATATTGGTTAATTAAATTAAACTTAATTTCTTGGACCAGTCCATTATAAAGTTGGGTAATACAAAGTTAAATGCTGGGTCACTCAACCATATAATATGTTGTTTTAACCCGTATGACTAATGGGACGTATGCTAATGGGGGGACACCGGAATTACGCACATGTACGTGATAATATGGCCACGTGCTGTGCATGTACATTTCTCTATGCGCGAATTTGGCATGTGTATGATGATATAACATTCATCAATATGAATTTGAAACTTTATACTAATTCACGATTCAACCAACTAGCACTTTATCGACGCTTTGTTGTGTGAGTTTTAGTCTGTAGTCTCTATACACGGTTCAACTTTGTTTTTAGATGAGTACGAGAAATTGTTGTAAACGCATTGCATTTAATATTTGATGCTATTTCAGAGTGCAGAAAAGGTACAAATAGGTTCATATATTGATTTGTTAACGTGGAAAGGCTTCTGCTAAATAAATAAAACATATGCATAATATATGCATATGCAACTCAACAGAAACTTTATTGGTGTTCATCTATTTATTATTTGATTTAGTAATGTAGTTACTTTAGCTATTGAAATAACTGTTTTCCGTAATGTTAGCTTAAAGAGCCATCAAGGATGTTAGTGTTTCAAATATAAAACTGTTTGTGGAAAAAATACTTATAACGTCAATTGCTAGAGAAATCTTTTATCTACAACATGGCATGTGATAAATAATTTTCATATTACGACCATGTAATGAAAATTGGTTTCAAAGGGTAGGCCAAGGGTATCTGACGTCATATAAACAGATTTCCCTTTATTGCATAAAAAGTACTTCACAACAACTAGCCTTTACGAAGCAACCCAAGTCACCAAAACAACCCACGTGCTGCACGTGCTTCTGTTAAGTTACGTTAAGCGACGTTTACACTTGCACGATCTTCGAATCCGCATTGACACGCATTTATTCGTGGCAATGCGTATCTTCATCGCAAACCGGCGTGAATAATTCGTTAACTCTTCGTGAGTGCGTACCAATGTGTAAAGAAATAACCAAATGTGCGTGCCAGTTGCGCAGAATATTCGTGAACTTGTCTCAACTTGTTCGTATCTTATTCCTGTGGTGTCGTGTAATGCGTGCACAGTTTTCTTGTGTCACGATGAAGGCAAGACTAGGTTGAGCATTTCAAGCAACTGCCACGCAGTTCAGGCAATTGACAACATTCGTGAGTATTCTTCTGTGCTAATGGCAAGAATATCATCTCCCCAGTATAAGCACTTCAATGGTGTTTCACGCATTTCGAGTACTTAGTCTCGCACTTGGCGCACTGCAAAAGTCTATTTTAATAACATGGCGGAACTAATCAGCAATGAGCACGCATCGTGCACCCCCGTATAAATAGGCTCCCCAGGAATCCTCAACATCCTACATATAAGATTTTGTAGACAGAATCTACCAGGGCCAGAAGTACAATGCTGTGAAATCCCTTTGCAGTGGAAGGACCTAGCACTGGGTGGCTTTTTCATGGCAACATTTTTCCATTCAAAGCTCCCCAGCAATGGTGGTTGTTCCACCTCGAACTGTAATTATGAGCCACTTTCTTCCACTATAGTGGGGTTCTGGGGCAACTTGGAACACATCAATGATGACTCTGCAAACATCGGGTAGAAACTTGCAGATTCTACAAACAATACTTCTGAAGCTGTATTGTAGACTTGTGTGTGGCGATCACCAGTGGCAAGGAAGCCGCATGTGTTTGCTAGTTTTAGCCCAACCTAAAATGGTTCTTTCACGAAAGTCTTTTTCTTCTCCAGATAAGGAGTTAACTTATCAACCATTTTTTGGAATAGCTCTAGGGTTATAGGCCCTACGGAGAAACATTTTGTGGTCTGGGCGATCTTCACGGTGAAGTTCAGCGAGTAACTGTTCATAGTGTCCGAAAGAGTGTCTTCTGGTCAATCATTCACAAAACAACTTTGTTCTAGCTTTCATCTTACGAGGTGGGGTCCAACGTCTTCTTTCTTCCTGTATTATATTATTTCTTCTTCTCCAAGGAGTAGGAGAAGTGCAGCCACTGTCAGATACATGAGCCTTATCCTCTCTTCAATAATGGCGATATCTTGTGAGTTGTTAATGTTGTTCACTTTGTTATAAGATGGGTTACTGCCTTTCAATATATATACCTCCAATACGGGCAGTACCGTGCACCAAGGGTGACTAAAAAAGTTCATTCTTGACAAGCATGCGTGATTTAGTCGTGCCTGTGCGTACATTTGCACATACTCCGTAACGCAACTTCATCGGACCATAGACGCAACATATGCGTGCACAGCACGCAGCATAGTCGTGGTTTAGCGCGAATAATGTGTGCAATGCGGGCTCAAATCGTGTCACTTTGTGTGCAATTTTGCGCGTCAAATGCGCAACATTTACGTGAGGTGTGCGCGAATAATGCGCAAACAAAGGTGAGCGCATAGTTATGTAAACGAATTATATAAACAATGCTTAACGCATTGGCACGCACTGAGGTCTTGAAATGCGAATGGAAAATTCGTGCAAGTGTAAACGCACTTTTAGGCTATCCTTGTCACACATTACTGAATGTGATGATTGGTTTTTAACACTGATTCTAAATGTCCTGAGAACATACATAACATTATTGCCTGTTTAATGTACGTTCTTTTAGCTAACACCGGCAAATTTTGACAAATATATTCTCATTGATTATAAAATTCAAGCAAAATACCTAGTTGGGTAAAACATTTATTCCAAATGAAATGGTAAATAAATAACCGCTAAAATTTATATATTTCGATTTCTTTCATTGCTCATAAACTCTATTGTTCTTATGTGTCTTTGTATACGGTGTGTGAGCTAGACCACAATGCTTTGCGCTTGAAAATTATAGACTTGATCTATATTTAAACTGGAAAACACCTTTACTATTTATATAGTGCAATTTCTCGGCTTATTTTGGGTCGAAAAAATCTTTGAAAAATTAATAATTATAATCAAGGTACGAGAAGTAAAGTGGCAATAATTAGGCCTATACATCTATGTTTAAAAATGCATAATAATTCAAAATATATCAGGGTAACTTTTTGTTGTGCTTTTACATATAATTTTACAAATCGAAGATAAAGACTTTTGAAAATATATTTTAAAACATGAACATACATGAAATACAGGTTCCAAAAAGAATCGAAATTTGACGAATAATTTTTAAAAATCATATTTTACATGCACCACAAAAAGAAATAATATTCTTTAAAAAGTAAATAAACATTTTTTTTTAAATATGTCTTTCTTTTACTACCCCTTCGATTGAAATTTGGGCGGTTGCTATATGTGCAATACCCCTTTCTTTTTCAAACTGGTTATAATATGCTGAAACAATATTCTGAAGGCCCTAGTTTCTGTTCATCAGCCAAAACCTCGGAATTTAATCCCTCCCTTTAGGGTTTCTATAGAGCAGAAAACCTCGGAGTTTAATCCCTCCCTTTAGGGTTTTATAGAGCAGAAAACCTCGGAGTTTAATCCCTCCCTTAAGGGTTTTATAGAGCAGAAAACCTCGGAGTGATGTTTTCTCCTTCACGGAAAATATATACCTGGACGAAACCAAACGATAATATTGCTTGGACAGCCAATAGAGGAAAACGATCGCATTCTTACTTTTGATTGATTGAAACACCAGGTAAACAAGAACAAATAAGCCTCATTGACAAGTGAGATCTCTTGTTCTTTCTAGATTGGACTATTCTAATAGTTTGTTTTCCAACATCACGGAAGGAGCCCTGCAACGTCTGCAGAAAATTCAAAATCGATGTGCAAGACTGGTAACTAAGACAAAAGTATCAGCATCCATAACACCATCACTGATTCAGCTCCACTGGCTCCCAGTAGAGGCCAGGGTAGAGTTTAAGTTGACGGTGTTAGCCTACCAGTGCTTTCACCGACTTGCACCAGTGTACTTGTGTGATCTTCTCAAACCATATGTGCAATCGAGATCATTGAGATCTGCTGATCTCATGCTGTTTGTAGTACCACGTGTGAAAACTGTTTCTGGGAAACGGTCCTTCTCCTATATCGCTGACAAACTGTGGAACGAGCTACCAAAAGAACTTAAAAACATAGACTCTCTTACCACCTTTAAAAGGGATCTAAAAACCTATCTTTTTAGACTCTATTATTGACTTTGACTTTTCATTAACATGTATAGCGCTTTGAGTGGGCACTTGTCCGGATTTCAGCGCTCTATAAATGAACATATTTATTATAACTGAAAAAATAACACGTTAATATAACCTGACCAGAGCAAAACAACTTAACGCATTCTTACTTTTGGGATAAGAAATAGTGTTAGGAAAATATAGATACCTGTCCAAAAATAAAACGATAATATTATATAAATGAAACACAAATGAGCAAATCAATTATCGCATTATTACTTTAGAGAAGACGAAACACTAATTTAATATGGACAGTATACCACAAGGACATGAACAACATGTACAATAGACCAAAATGTATTCGTACTTTGGGAAGACAAATAGTGTTAATTGTTGAAACACTAGGTAAACAAGGAAAACTATATTTACCTGAAAAATAACACGCTAAAAGTACCTGACCAGAGTACAACAGATTAACACATTCTTACTTTTGGGGGAAAAGAGTGTTATCAACCGAAACACTAGGTAAACAAGGACAACTTTATTTACCTAAAAAAATAGCACACTAATACTATCTGGGTAAAAGAGCAAACAAAGATCGCATTCTTACTTGTGTGAGAGAGAAATAGTGTTATTGATTGAAACACTAGGTTAATATGGACAATATAAAATATTATATACCTGAAAAATTTCAAACGAAAATATACAAGAACATGAAACACAATAGAGCAAAACTACGGACGCATCCTAGTGCCACAGTGAGAATTGTTTTACTATCACCTAATTAGGAGATACTAACTCCTAATTAGGACTTAGTTATCGCCTAATTAGGACATAACTAAGTCCTAATTAGGAAATAAGTAAGTCCTAATTAGGAGTTAGTATCTCCTAATTAGGTGATACTAACTCCTAATTAGGAGATACTTACTCCTAATTAGGAGATACTAACTCCTAATTAGGACTTAGTTATTTCCTAATTAGGACTTAGTTAAGTCATAATTAGGCGATAACTAAGTCCTAATTAGGAGATAACTAAGTCCTAATTAGGAGATACTAACTCCTAATTAGGAGATACTAACTCCTAATTAGGAGATACTAACTCCTATTTAGGAGTTACCTATGTCCTAATTAGGTGATAGTTATGTCCTAATTATGACTTAACTAAGTCCTAATAAGGAGATAACTAAGTCCTAATTAGGAGATATTAACTCCTAATTAGGAGATACTAACTCCTAATTAGGAGATACTTACTCCTAATTAGGAGTTATCTATGTCCTAATTAGGTGATAGTTATGTCCTAATTAGGCGATAATTAAGTCCTAATTAGGAGATAACTAAGTCCTAACTAGGAGATAACTAAGTCCTAATTAGGAAAAATTATCTCCTAATTAGGTGATACTTTCTCCTAATTAGGAGATACTTACTCCTAATTAGGAGATACTAATTTCCTAATTAGGACTTAGTTAAGTCCTAATTAGGTGATAACTAAGTCCTAATTAGGGGATACTAACTCCTAATTAGGAGATACTAACTCCGAATTAGGAGATACTAACTCCGAATTAGGAGATACTAACTCCTAATTAGGAGATACTAACTCCTAATTAGGAGTTACCTATGTCCTAATTAGGTGATAGCTATGTCCTAATTAGGCGATAACTATGTCCTAATTAGGAGATAACTAAGTCATAATTAGGAGATAGCTAAGTCCTAATTATGAAATAATATCTCCTTATTAGGTGATAGTAAAACAATTCTCACTGTGGCACTAGGATGCTTCCGTACAAAACAATGATCGCATTCATACTTTTGAAAAGATTATGGGTGTGTGTATAGACACTACTGGTATACCATGAGGATATGAATCGCAATAAGGAAAAAAAAGATCACATTCTTACTTTTGAAAAGGCAAAGGTAGGTATGATTGAAATACTAGGTAAGCACTGACAAATATACCTGAAAAATCAAATGACAATATTAACTGAAAGCATTCTTACTTTTGGGAAGAGAGATCTTGGTATAATGTTGATCGGTTGTTGCTCCAGACTTCGTTTATTGGGAAGAGTGCGGTAGAGCACACAAATAGAGTCCATCCCAATACCGACACACGGGCTCCGTGCTAAACACATCTTCATGCACCCCATCCCATCTTCTAAAGGAAGCAGAGCATATTTGAAGAGTTTCTCTTTTGGAGGTTCCTGTAAAAACTGTCCCTCAATGAGGCAATGCTTTTCGCTGGCGTAGGTGCGTATATATATATTCAGAGTCAATGCTACAACTAGGCGCATGGTTCTCTGTTACAGCTTTGATGTTTTAAGTTGTCGGTTGATTAGGTGTTAGTTTCTTAGTGATAGCCAGTGTCCTCCAGATTAAATCCAAATGAGGATACGGAACGAATACTATATTGTATATTATTTTATAGACAAAAGGTTGTCAAGCTTTGTCCACGGCAGCTCTCCTGATTAAGGGATAAGCATATACTACAAACGTTTTCTTCACACCAAGAAATTTATCAAAGACTATTACTTCCAATGTCTTCCAGATTATTCCAAATGAGGATAACGAAACGAAGACTCACATTTTACATTATGTTTTGTCGACAGACGTTGTCCAGTTTTTCAACAACACCTCCTTGCAGTCTCTGATTAAGGAATAAGAGTTTACTACAGAACTATTGCTTCACACCAAGAAAGTTTGTTGTTCAAACACACACTTTTGGTAACATTTAATACAACTTATTAGCTGGGTAATGCTTTAAAGTTAAGTCCAAATCCTCGACATCGAGACACGCTCTTGCACAGCTGATGGTTAGTGGCGGTTGTTATAATGTACTTGCTGTTCTAGAGTTCTGTAGATATCCGTCCTACAGATCACAGTGTTGTTTAAAGATATTAACAGTTAACCAACTGATAAAACAAAGTTAACACTCACTTTTATACACTACTGGGGGAATTGTTAATATTTTATTACAATACATACAGAAGGCGGAAAGGTTTTAACATTAGAAATGACGGGGGATTGACGTCGGCTATATTTTACTTATTAATACTATTTTTAAATATGTAATAGAAACCGTCTGTCAAAGAACAATCGGGACTATTGTTTGCTGTTAATTTCGCAAGTCGAGATTATTTTGAAATTTGTTCAATATCAACAGCTTATTGTGCTAGCAAAATATAAGTAAATTTTGTCTATTCTAAGAACAAATCAAACGCGCTTTTACATGTAAAAAAGCCTGTTGTGTTATATTTTTCAAATTTCTTTAGAGAAACACGATGTTTGAGGAAGGTTAGGTATTTATCTATAACAAGGCTTATAAAGTTAAACCAAATAAAGAAACTGTATTCAATTGGTTGTTCTACCTCCTGTTTGCGATTCAATACTGCCCTAAAAACCGCAAAACCTAAAATGATCACTAGCCTTTTTACAGGGCCTCTATATTTATGAGGATGCCCTGAATCAGGATAGCTATCATTTTAGTTTTTTCTCAAGTTTGTACATATACTAGTTCAACGTATAGTTTAAGCTTTAAGATTCAGGCAATTACCTGGTTGAAATAATATTTATTTATCACAGGTAGTCTGGGGACTTGGTAAAAAGTTGGAATTCAAAATGTTCCGGAGAAGAAGTAAAAAAAACATGAAGCTTGTGGTCGATAGAGGAAGATTTTGACGAAAAAGACACTTCCATACTTATTTAAAATTAATTATAATGTGTACGTGTCACTCGTCATTAATATCCCCCTTGATATTGATTTAGTGTCCAAGTCTCAAAGAAGTCACACTGTATAATTAAGTCTTTCTTTACATGGTGTTTCGTCAGTTTCATTATTTAGTAATGATTGACGTTAGAAAGGGGAGATGGAACTGTTTGAGAGTAACTCTAGAAGTTGGTGTTTTAGTGAAGACAATTATGTTAATGGATGAACAATTATTTAGTAATGATTGACGTTAGAAGGGGATGTCAAGAAATGAAACATTAACTATTGGCGTCATATAATTATTTTCAGTAGCTGAATATTTCTTCATTTCGTATTTCGCAACTCTTTTCAAACTTAACTCTGAGCAATAGCAAGTGAACATTACTTATTCATAAGTGTGCCGTGGTTCATACCTATATGACGTACGGTGAATGTAGGGGGTTAGGAGTAGGGCATCGGGTAGTCAAAAGATATGTAGGGTATGAAATACGCACTGAATAAAACAGAACGAATTGTTGTTATATCTATTTTGCCTGAAGAACGTCACTTATATGTGTGTCTACCATAGTTCCACCCCACGTATATGTGTGTCTACCATAGTTCCACCCCACGTATATGTGTGTCTACCATAGTTCCACCCCACGTATATGTGTGTTTATCATAGTTCCACCCCACGTATCGATTACTCTGCTTAGCAGGAGGAGAACTCATGTATAGTATACAGTATGACGGTGTATAGTGTACAGTATGACGGTGTATAGTGTACAGTATGTCGGTGTATAGTATACAGTATGTCGGTGTATAGTATACAGTATGTCGGTGTACAGTGTACAGTATGACGGTGTATAGTATACAGTATGTCGGTGTATAGTATACAGTATGTCCGTGTATAGTATACAGTATGCCGGTGTATAGTATACAGTATGTCCGTGTATAGTATACAGTATGACGGTGTATAGTATACAGTATGTCGGTGTATAGTATACAGTATGTCCGTGTATAGTATACAGTATGACGGTGTATAGTATACAGTATGTCCGTGTATAGTATACAGTATGACGGTGTATAGTATACAGTATGTCCGTGTATAGTATACAGTATGTCCGTGTATAGTATACAGTATGACGGTGTATAGTATACAGTATGTCCGTGTATAGTATACAGTATGTCGGTGTATAGTATACAGTATGTCGGTGTATAGTATACAGTATGTCCGTGTATAGTATACAGTATGACGGTGTATAGTATACAGTATGTCCGTGTATAGTATACAGTATATCGGTGTATAGTATACAGTATGACGGTGTATAGTATACAGTATGACGGTGTATAGTATACAGTATGACGGTGTATAGTATACAGTATGTCGGTGTATAGTATACAGTATGTCGGTGTATAGTATACAGTATGACGGTGTATAGTGTACAGTATGACGGTGTATAGTATACAGTATGTCCGTGTATAGTATACAGTATGACGGTGTATAGTATACAGTATGTCCGTGTATAGTATACAGTATGTCGGTGTATAGTATACAGTATGTCGGTGTATAGTATACAGTATGTCGGTGTATAGTATACAGTATGTCCGTGTATAGTATACAGTATGACGGTGTATAGTATACAGTATGTCGGTGTATAGTATACAGTATGTCGGTGTATAGTATACAGTAGGCCTATATCGGTGTATAGTATACAGTATGACGGTGTATAGTATACAGTATGTCGGTGTATAGTATACAGTATGTCCGTGTATAGTATATAGTATGACGGTGTATAGTATACAGTATGACGGTGTATAGTATACAGTATGTCCGTGTATAGTATACAGTATGACGGTGTATAGTATACAGTATGTCCGTGTATAGTATACAGTATGTCGGTGTATAGTATACAGTATGTCGGTGTATAGTATACAGTATGACGGTGTATAGTATACAGTATGTCGGTGTATAGTATACAGTAGGCCTATGTCGGTGTATAGTATACAGTATGACGGTGTATAGTATACAGAATGACGGTGTATAGTATACAGTATGTCGGTGTATAGTATACAGTATGACGGTGTATAGTATACAGTATGACGGTGTATAGTATACAGTATGACGGTGTATAGTATACAGTATGTCGGTGTATAGTATACAGTATGACGGTGTATAGTGTACAGTATGACGGTGTATAGTATACAGTATGACGGTGTATAGTATACAGTATGTCGGTGTATAGTATACAGTATGTCGGTGTATAGTATACAGTATGACGGTGTATAGTATACAGTATGACGGTGTATAGTATACAGTAGGCCTATGTCGGTGTATAGTATACAGTATGACGGCGTATAGTATACAGTATGACGGTGTATAGTATACAGTATGTCCGTGTATAGTATACAGTATGACGGTGTATAGTATACAGTATGACGGTGTATAGTATACAGTATGTCCGTGTATAGTATACAGTATGACGGTGTATAGTATACAGTATGTCCGTGTATAGTATACAGTATGTCGGTGTATAGTATACAGTATGACGGTGTATAGTATACAGTATGTCCGTGTATAGTATACAGTATGTCGGTGTATAGTATACAGTATGTCGGTGTATAGTATACAGTATGACGGTGTATAGTATACAGTATGACGGTGTATAGTATACAGTATGTCGGTGTATAGTATACAGTATGTCGGTGTATAGTATACAGTATGACGGTGTATAGTATACAGTATGTCCGTGTATAGTATACAGTATGTCGGTGTATAGTATACAGTATGTCGGTGTATAGTATACAGTATGACGGTGTATAGTATACAGTATGTCGGTGTATAGTATACAGTAGGCCTATGTCGGTGTATAGTATACAGAATGACGGTGTATAGTATACAGTATGACGGTGTATAGTATACAGTATGTCGGTGTATAGTATACAGTATGTCGGTGTATAGTATACAGTAGGCCTATGTCGGTGTATAGTATACAGAATGACGGTGTATAGTATACAGTATGACGGTGTATAGTATACAGTATGTCGGTGTATAGTATACAGTATGTCGGTGTATAGTATACAGTATGTCGGTGTAAAGTATACAGTATGTCGGTGTATAGTATACAGTATGTCGGTGTATAGTATACAGTATGACGGTGTATAGTATACAGTATGTCCGTGTATAGTATACAGTATGTCGGTGTATAGTATACAGTATGACGGTGTATAGTATACAGTATGACGGTGTATAGTATACAGTATGTCGGTGTATAGTATACAGTAGGCCTATGTCGGTGTATAGTATACAGTATGACGGTGTATAGTATACAGTATGACGGTGTATAGTATACAGTATGTCGGTGTATAGTATACAGTAGGCCTATGTCGGTGTATAGTATACAGTATGACGGTGTATAGTATACAGTATGACGGTGTATAGTATACAGTAGGCCTATGTCGGTGTATAGTATACAGTATGACGGTGTATAGTATACAGTATGACGGTGTATAGTATACAGTATGTCGGTGTATAGTATACAGTATGTCGGTGTATAGTATACAGTATGACGGTGTATAGTATACAGTATGACGGTGTATAGTATACAGTATGACGGTGTATAGTATACAGTATGTCGGTGTATAGTATACAGTAAGACGGTGTATAGTGTACAGTATGACGGTGTATAGTATACAGTATGACGGTGTATAGTATACAGTATGTCGGTGTATAGTATACAGTATGACGGTGTATAGTATACAGTATGACGGTGTATAGTATACAGTATGTCGGTGTATAGTATACAGTATGACGGTGTATAGTATACAGTATGACGGTGTATAGTGTACAGTATGACGGTGTATAGTATACATTATGACGGTGTATAGTATACAGTATGTCGGTGTATAGTATACAGTATGTCGGTGTATAGTATACAGTATGACGGTGTAAAGTATACAGTATGTCGGTGTATAGTATACAGTAGGCCTATGTCGGTGTATAGTATACAGTATGACGGTGTATAGTATACAGTATGTCGGTGTATAGTATACAGTAGGCCTATGTCGGTGTATATTATACAGTATGACGGTGTATAGTATACAGTATGACGGTGTATAGTATACAGTATGTCGGTGTATAGTATACAGTATGTCGGTGTATAGTATACAGTATGACTGTGTATAGTATACAGTATGACGGTGTATAGTATACAGTATGTCGGTGTATAGTATACAGTATGACGGTGTATAGTGTACAGTATGACGGTGTATAGTATACAGTATGACGGTGTATAGTATACAGTATGTCGGTGTATAGTATACAGTATGACGGTGTATAGTATACAGTATGACGGTGTATAGTATACAGTATGTCGGTGTATAGTATACAGTATGTCGGTGTATAGTATACAGTATGACGGTGTATAGTATACAGTATGACGGTGTATAGTATACAGTATGTCGGTGTATAGTATACAGTATGTTGGTGTATAGTATACAGTATGACGGTGTATAGTATACAGTCTGTCGGTGTATAGTATACAGTATGTCGGTGTATAGTATACAGTATGTCCGTGTATAGTATACAGTATGTCGGTGTATAGTATACAGTATGTCGGTGTATAGTATACAGTATGTCGGTGTATAGTATACAGTATGTCGGTGTATAGTATACAGTATGTTGGTGTATAGTATACAGTATGACGGTGTATAGTATACAGTCTGTCGGTGTATAGTATACAGTATGTCGGTGTATAGTATACAGTATGTCCGTGTATAGTATACAGTATGTCGGTGTATAGTATACAGTATGTCGGTGTATAGTATACAGTATGTCGGTGTATAGTATACAGTATGGCGGTGTATAGTATACAGTATGTCGGTGTATAGTATACAGTATGTCGGTGTATAGTATACAGTATGACGGTGTATAGTATACAGTATGACGGTGTATAGTATACAGTATGTCGGTGTATAGTATACAGTATGTTGGTGTATAGTATACAGTATGACGGTGTATAGTATACAGTATGTCGGTGTATAGTATACAGTATGTCGGTGTATAGTATACAGTATGTCCGTGTATAGTATACAGTATGTCCGTGTATAGTATACAGTATGTCGGTGTATAGTATACAGTATGTCGGTGTATAGTATACAGTATGTCGGTGTATAGTATACAGTATGTCGGTGTATAGTATACAGTATGTCGGTGTATAGTATACAGTATGACGGTGTATAGTATACAGTATGTCGGTGTATAGTATACAGTATGTCGGTGGTGTGGTGTAGTGTAATGCGGTATGGTGTGGAGTAGAAGAGTGCGGTATGGTGTGGTGTAGTGTAGTGCGGTATGGTGTGGTGTAGTGTAGTGCGGTATGGTATGGTGTAGTGTAGTGCGGTATGGTATGTTGCGGTATAGTCGGTGTATAGTATACAGTATGTCGGTGTTTGTGAAAAACTCTTGACGTCAGAATGTAACAATTACCATTGTTCATGTGTTCTGTTTTGTTGAGTATTTTATATTATATTGGTGTAGTGTGGTGTGATATGTTGCGGTAAGGTGTGGTGTAGTGTGGTGTGGTATGTTGCGGTAAGGTGTGGTGTAGTGTGGTGTGATATGTTGCGCTATGGTGTGGTGTGGTGTAGTGCTGTATGGTGTGGTGTGATGTGATATGTTACTGTATGGTGTGGTGTAATGTAGTGTGGTTTGATATGTTGCGCAATGGTGTGGCGAAGTGTAGTGTGGTGTGGTGTAATGTGGTGTGATATGTTGTGCTATGGTATGGTGTAGTGTGGTGTGATATGTTGCGCTCTGGTGTTGTGTGGTGTGGTATGGTGTGGAGTAGAAGAGTGCGGTATGGTATGGTGTAGTGTAGTGTGGTGTGATATGTTGCGCTCTGGTGTTGTGTGGTGTGTTATGGTGTGGTATGGTGTGGTGTAGTGTGGTATGGTGTGGTGTGGTATGGTGTGGAGTAGAAGAGTGCGGTATAGTGTGGTGTGGTATGTTGCGCTCTGGTGTTGTGTGGTGTGGTATGGTGTGGAGTAGAAGAGTGCGGTATGGTATGGTGTAGTGTGGTGTGATATGTTGCGCTCTGGTGTTGTGTGGTATGGTATGTTGCGCTATGGTATGGTGTAGTGTGGTGTGATATGTTGCGCTATGGTGTGGTGTAGTGTGGTATGGTGTGGTATGGTGTGGTGTAGTGTGGTATGGTGTGGTGTGGTATGGTGTGGAGTAGAAGAGTGCGGTATAGTGTGGTGTGGTATGGTGTGGAGTAGAAGAGTGCGGTATGGTGTGGAGTAGTGTAGTGCGGTATGGTGTAGTGTAGTGTGGTGTGATATGTTGCGCTCTGGTGTTGTGTGGTGTGGTGTAGTGTAATGCGGTATGGTGTGGAGTAGAAGAGTGCGGTATGGTGTGGAGTAGTGTAGTGCGGTATGGTGTGGTGTAGTGTAGTGCGGTATGGTATGTTGCGGTATAGTGTAGTGTGGTGTGGAGTGATGTGGTGTTCTAGTTTTATCTCAAGTATTGATCACGATGCTTAGCAGGAGTATAACCCATGTGTAGTATACAATATGTTTGTGTTTGTGACAAGTCTTGACGTCAGAACGTAAACGTGTCCCTTTTTCATGTGTGTTCTTTGTTTTTAGTTGTTTTTTTAATATTATGATATGGTGTGCTACGGTGTTCTGTTGTGTGGTGTGAAAGGGTGCTGTATGGTATGCTGTGGTGTGATATGGTGTGATATGGTGTGATATGGTGTGATATGGTGTGATATGTAATGTTATTGTATTGTATGATGTGATAGTGAATAGTGTGGTCACATGCAGATATGACATGGTGTGGTGTGTATGGAATAGTGTGCTGTTGTATTGACGTTGTTTTGGGATTGTAAAATAATTGCACACCGTGTAAACGGCATTCTGTCATAGGTTCCAAAGTCATTATTCCTTGACCAGGTGGACCGCCTATTGTCATATAAGAACAGACGTTATGTGGGAAGTTATGACCTGAGTGGGCGACAGTTGACAAATGTCACCTCTCTGTAGGCTGGACCTGACAATAGCCTCAACAGTTTAGCTATTCAACTGGTATATATTTCTATCATTTTTTTCTATATAAAAATACCTGACATTTAAAATCGATTGAGAAATTACAAAGGGATCATACAATAGACACAAAGCCTGTCCTATATTTATTGTTAAAGGCACACTGTACATATATTATTTAAGACACATTCGTTCAGTTTAGTATTATGTGTGGAGTGTTCATGTAAAGGTCACATGAACTCAAGTTAGATATCGAATACCGATTTATACAATAATAGATCAGCAATGCGTTATGGCTTCCTCTTAATAGGAACTGTTTGAGAGTAACTCTAGAATTTGGTGTTTTAGTGAAGACAATGATGTTAATGGATGAGCAACTTCTTTGTTTAACAATGGCGTCGTCTTGGTATAAATATAACGGTATTTGTTGAATAAAGAAATTGGTCACCCATATCAATATCCTTGTCTTTTCTTCCCTTTAGTGTGTATGTTCAAAACATTTTAACAACTGGCCCGCAATGTGTACAAATTAACTACGAGATATTGTTTCTTATAAATACAGTTTACTCTTTGACGATTGTCTGAATTTGTTTGAAAACATTTAATCAGATATAAACCCAGGGGCAAAAGAAACGATAATATACAAAATACAAGATGTTTCAATATACAAGCGAATCTCTGAAATAGAGTTACAGAAGCCAATTTAACTAAATTTGAAATTTCAAAACATCTATTCATATTTCTGAGACAAGCACGTTTTATAAAACTACACTCATGGGCAAAAGAAAGTATATCTTACTTTCAACAGAGTCAAACACAAAATATTTCTGCCTGACAAAGTCGACTGTGAATGTTTATGATGAGGATATATGACTCTTAAAGAAAACACAATCTCTCTGGTTTTTCAATGTTAATTCGTTTATTCATATAGACAAGACTTTCAAGTAAACAGAACACAAAATGTCGAAGCGTCACCTTTTTACCAAGATATCGCAGTTCAAAGTGAGTAAAATTCGCCTGCAAATTATCTCACTCATGAAAACTTTCCCTGGCTGCTCGAGTGGAGCTTACCGTTCGTTAGCGGTGTGTCGTCATACACAGGAGTTGCTTACAATGAAATCCTTAGGCGATTTGTCGATTTCGTCGATAATTCGTTTAAAACATATATAAATAACAACTTCTGACAATGCAAGTTTCCGAAAGAATCGGTATGTGTGCGTCAATAGGGGGTAATGTTGGGGTTTTTGGAGCATATTTCGATATTCAATCGCTGATTTTAATTTTTTTCTTTTCCCACTTGAGTGGAGTGTTAGATTATTTTATAGGTTATAATTTGTTTTAAAATCAATAATTGACAATTCAAAAATATCAACGATCATGCAATTTGTTTATATTATAACCGTAATTATTATTTAACTTTTTGTTGTGCTTGAATTTGTGTTTGAAGAGGCCTATATTTTATATAGTTGATAATAGAATAAATGCATTATATAACTAAGAAAATCATATAATTTTCAATATTGTCACCGGTTTACAGTTTTTAGAAAAGAAATATTCGGGGCTATTGTCAAATCAAATATTGTCGTGTACATTAACAAAAACCTAGATTCAGTGTAATACCACTGACCTAACATATACATTCATCAGATATAGCATTCATTGAGCTCTACTGAAAAACATCAGACTTTCTCATTTTCCTAGCATGATATAAAAAAAAGGAATAAACTAGTTACAACATTTACATGAGTTGAGGACATCAGATTTAGATAACTGTATTGTGAAATGAGATATTACGAATATTTACCAAGAAATGTACTTATGTCTTGGTAGGCTTTACGATAAAAGGAAAACACGTATTCATCTTCAATCAGATTAAGATTAGGTAATTTACACAAAAAAGAAAAACTCCTAAAACATTGTTATATCTAACAGCCTGTAAATTAGGTTTAAATATACTTCGAAACTTAGATTCTCATGAAAACGAAAGCATCACTTCATCATTACACGTAACAACGATTTTTATGGAGAATCATTTCTGATCCATTTTCCTCATATTTTATATTGCATCTAAATTTTGTGGGTCAATCCATGTGTTTTTGTAAATGAATATTGTCAAAATCACACGGAATATGTATATTTCCCCTTTTCAAAGGAAAGAATTTGAACTAAAGAACTTTGATCAACTCACCATGGCCTGGTTGCCGGTAGGTGACAATTCCGAATGTGCAAGAGGGGCGTGATGTCGCTTCGAAACAATCTGTGTTTTGTTTACTTTAAAGTATTGTCTGTATTAATAAACGATTTAACATCGAAAAAACAGAGTGGTTATATTTTCTTTAAAGGCGTTGTGGCACGCTGTTCTTACTAAAATAAAGCTTTTGTCCAGAGTTCGTGGAGGTTTTCTTTTATGGAATCCTTGCTGACATCTGTTATCAGATTCAGCATTTGATCATCTATGCGTTCGAATCCTCCACATATTTGGTGTTTTGATGGAGAAGGTTATCACACTCCTCCTCCATCTGTCTCACCGCAATGTTCTTCCTGTCCTCACTGTTAGTATTGATGGGACCTTGGTCCATCATGAATTTGGGTGGGATGAATCGTTCTTCTCCGTTCATCTGGTCGTGTAGTATTTCTGCAGTACCTTTACAACGAATTGCGTTGTAATAGGCCTGTTTCCTTTCATTCAGGCGTCTAAAGCACAATTTCGACATTGATCTTAATTTGTTTTCACATTCCTTTTCTTCAATTTGCTAGAAATATTTACCATATGTATTCTCAACATATTGCTTCAGTGTCTGTGGAGATCCTCCAGTATTTCCCTCAGTATGTTTGCTCTCTTCAATGCCGATGTATTTGGAAATATTTAACAGTTGTCCTCGGATCTTCATAATTTCAAGTTTTTAGTTCATTAAATATATATATATAATAAATAAATATAAATTTAAAAATGTTGAGGTTTTTTTTTTAATATTCTGTGTGCATCAAGTATGCTTGTTAATATTCCAGAGCTCACATAAATGTAATCAAAACTTCCCTCAGGGATAATAAAGACTTGTCTTGTGTTACCTGATACTCTGTCAACCCGCAGCCACTCGCTGTCTGTATCCAAGGTTCTAATCGATAGGTCAACATGACAACATACATGTAGTTTATATTTGGCTGTCTGTAAAAGCTGTTTTTGGTCGTCAAGTTGCATACCATGTCTAAGATAAGATAATTCTAAATAAATCTGTAACTAAGTTAGTTTTGAATTGAAGTTTTGTTTTATGATTTCAGGAAACAAAGAAAATTGATTTGACATATGTTTTTAGTTTGTAATGATTATCCAAATGATAAACATTTTATATGATTGCAGGAAATAAGAAAAGATATATGTTGAAAAATAATTTGTTGGACCAATCTCTTATCAAATGTTTAATATAAAAAAATCTCTTATCAAATGTAGATCTAATAAATATATTAAAAAGTTGTTTTGTTATTCAAACGATAAACTTTGTTTTATGATTTCAGGGAACAAGAAAAGATTAATGTTGAAAAGATATTTTTTTACTAATCTCTCATCAAATGTAGATAATTAAATCTTAAAAATATATTTAAAAGTGTGTCTGGATTATTCAAACGATAAACTTTGTTTTATCATTTCAGTAAAAAACCTTAATGTTGAAAAAGTTTTTGACAAATCTCTAATCAAGGTACATAAATAAAATAATTCTTTCAGGCAGTGACACTACTGCCTAAGGCAATAATAGGGGAATAGCTCGATAGTTAATATCTAGGCAGTAAGATTACTGTCTTGGCAGTAGCTTTTTGCCTAGGAAGTAACATTACTGCCTGATTCTCTTCACTGTCGCTAACATACGTATATTGATCCATTGATAAATAGATTGAATAAAATTCATCTTGCCAATTACATTGATGTTTATGTAGCAGATGTGCTATCAGTGAATATATGTATACTATTGTTTACATTGTTATTGAATTGGAGATAGTTATGATGAAATGAAACGATTTCCCAGTGTTTTTTCCTTAGTAAATTTGTGACTTTTCTGCTGTGACCTTTTTTCCTGATGTTTACCTTAACTGTTCCATGTTAACGTTTTTTATACAGAAATGTTTTCAAGTTGACAAGTCAACTTATTAATTTAAACATTCATAATTTTCTCAAAGGGACTGTCCACGATCCCATGAGCTATAACAAATGCGTGCCATGGCGGATTCCTGAAGGTGAAGGTGAAGGTGAAGGTGACCAGGTCCACATCATGCCAACTAACGGCCCGGTCAACTTATGTCCTGGTTATGTCAATATGTGCTTTGACATACAGTGATGTGCCAAAATAGGGATTAGATTGAAGGTATACAATTTTGATCATTATATATCTATTGACGTCATGGCCCTTGTATAGATAATCACGGTTGACAACTTGGGAGATAAAGCTAGTATGTTTGAAAATCAGACGCAAGCATCACCTCCAAGTGGACAACAATGAACAATGATGATGAAGCTTTATTCTCAAACACATTCTTAAGAATTCACATTTTTGTGTTGGGTGAAATTGTGTATAAACTATTAAAATAATTGGTAATAAATCCATTATAGAAAATAATATTCTTCTATAGCTAAATCCAAAGTTCGTTTCTGGAAACGAAATTGCAATTAGTGATTCAATGGAAACGGTCGAAAATAAAATTCATCAAACATCTTATTTTTAAACAATGATATTGAAACACTCAGAAGCTGCTGAGTATTTTAGAGTAAATATTGGACAGCATATACTTGGGATGGATACAGGGCATACAATACTTGAGGGAAATACAGGGCAGCATATAATTGAGGGAAATACAGGGCATAATATACTTGAGGGAAATACAGGCTGCATATACTTGAGGGAAATACAGGGCAGCATATACTTGGGGTGGATACAGGGCAGCATATACTTGGGATGAATACAGCGCAACATATACTTGTGGTAATTACAGGACAACATATACTTGGGGTAAATGCAGGGCAGCATATACTTGGGGTAATTACAGGACAACATATACATGGGATGGATACAGGTCAACATATTTTGGGGGTAATTACAGGACAACATATACTTGAGGTAAATACAGGGCAGCATATACTTGGGGTAATTACAGGACAACATATACATGGGATGGATACAGGTCAACATATTGTGTGGGTAATTACAGGACAACATATATTTGAGGTAAATACAGGACAACATTAACTTGGGGTAATTACAGAGCAGCATATACTTGGGGTAAATACAGGACAACATATACTTGGGGTAATTACAGGACAACATATACTTGGGGTAATAACAGGGCAGCATATACTTGGGATGGATACAGGACAACATATACTTGGGGTAAATACAGGACAACATATACTTGGGGTAATTACAGGAAAACATATACTTGGGGTAAATACAGGACAACATATTATACTTGGGGTAATTACAGGACAACATATACATGGGATGGATACAGGTCATCATATATTTGGGGTAATTACAGGACAACATATACTTGGGGTAATTTCAGGGCAGCATATACTTGGGGTAAATACAGGACAACATATACTTGGGGTAATTACAGGACAACATATAATTGGGGTAATTACAGGGCTGCACATACTTGTGGTAAATACAGGACAACATATACATGGGATGGATTCAGGACAACATATTTTTGGGGTAATTACAGGACAACATATACTTGAGGTAAATACAGGACAACATATACTTGGGGTAATTACAGAGCAGCATATACTGGGGTAATTACAGGACAACATATACTTGGGGTGAATACAGGGCGGCATATACTTGGGGTAAATACAGGACAACATATACTCGGGGTAAATACAGGACAACATATACTTGGGATGAATACAGGGCAGCATATACTTTGGGTAATTACAGGGCAGCATATACTTGGGGTGAATACAGGACAACATATACTTGGGTTTAAATACAGGACAACATATACTTGGGGTAATTACAGGGCAGCATATACTTGTGGTAAATACAGGACAACATATACTTGGGATGAATAATTACAGGGCTATTTATACGTGGGGTACAGGGCTGCATATACATGGGATGGATACAGGACAACATATATTTGGGGTAATTACAGGACAACATATACTTGGGGTGAATACAGGGCAGCATATACTTGGGGTAAATACAGGACAACATATACTTGGGGTAAATACAGGACAACATATACTTGGGGTAATTACAGGACAGCATATACTTGGGGTAAATACAAGACAACATATACTTGGGGTAATTACAGGACAACATATACTTGGGGTAAATACTGGGCAGCATATATTTGATATAATTACAGGGCTATTTATACGTGGGGTACAGGGCTGCATATACATGGGATGGATACAGGACAACATATATTTGGGGTAATTACAGGACAACATATACTTGGGGTGAATACAGGGCAGCATATACTTGGGGTAAATACAGGACAACATATACTTGGGGTAAATACAGGACAACATATACTTGGGGTAATTACAGGGCAGCATAAACTTGGGGTGTATACAGGACATAATATACTTTGGGTGTATACAGGGCAGCATATACTTTAGGGAAATACAGGACAACATATACTTGGGTTAATTACAGGGCAGCATATAATTGGGGTAAATACAGGGCACCATATACTTGGGATGCATACAAGACAACATATACCTGGGGTAAATATAGGAAAACATATACTTGGGATGAATACAAGACAAGATATACTTGGGGTAAATACAGGACAACATATACTTGGGGTAATTACAGGACAGCATATACTTGGGGTAAATACAGGACAACATATCCTTGAGGGAAATACAGGGCTGCATATACTTGAGGGAAATACAGGACAACATATACTTGGGGTAAATCCTGGGCAGCATATACTTGGGGTAAATACAGGACAACATATACTTGGGATGAATACAAGACAACATATAATTGGGGTGAATACGTGGCAACATATATTTGATATAATTACAGGGCTATTTATACGTGGGGTAAATACAGGGCTGCATATACATGGGATTGATACAGGACAACATATATTTGGGTTAATTACAGGACAACATATACTTGGGGTAAATACAGGACAACATATACTTGGGTTGAATACAGGGCAGCATATACTTTGGGTAAATACAGGACAACATATACTTGGGGTAAATACAGGACAACATATACTTGGGATGAATACAGGACAACATAAACTTGGGGTAATTACAGGGCAGCATAAACTTGGGGTGTATACATGACATAATATACTTGGGGTGTATACAGGGCAGCATATACCTTAGGGAAATACAGGGCAACATATACTTGATATAATTACAGGGCTGCATATACTTGGGAGGGATACAGCTCAGCATATACGTTGAGGGAAATACAGGGCAGCATATACTTGAGGTAAATACAGGGCAACAGTAGCGTACACTTGGACTGAACACAGGGTAGCGTACACTTGGAGTGAACACAGGTAGCGTACACTTGGAGTGAACACAGGGTAGCGTACACTTGGAGTGAACACAAGGTAGCGTACACTTGGAGTGAACACAGGGTAGCGTACACTTGGAGTGAACACAGGGTAGCGTACACTTGGAGTGAACACAGGTAGCGTACACTTGGAGTGATCACAAGGTAGCGTACACGTGGAGTGATCACAAGGTAGCGTACACTTTGAGTGAACACAGGGTAGCGTACACTTTGAGTGATCACAAGGTAGCGTACACTTGGAGTGAACACAGGGTAGCGTACACTTGGAGTGAACACAGGGTAACGTACACTTGGAGTGAACACAGGGTAGCGTACACTTGGAGTGAACGAAGGGTAGCGTACACTTTGAGTGATCACAAGGTAGCGTACACTTTGAGTGATCACAAGGTAGCGTACACTTGGAGCGAACACAGGGTAACGTACACTTGAGGCAAATACAGGGTCACATTAACTTGAGTTAAATATAGGGCAGTGTTCACTCGGGGTGACTACAGGGTAACGTATACTTGGGGTGAATACATAGAGAATATTTGGCTATTCTTGACAAATACCATATTTATCTCATCGAGTGAGGTAGAAAGTTTATATAATACGACATGAGATAAACATAGTATTTGTCAAGAGAAGACACATTTTCTATTTATTATATGACCAAAGCCTTGCATATTCACCGAAATCAACTTGCAATTACATTAAATCGGCTCCAGAATGAGCCTGTCGCCTCAGCAACAATGTGGCGTTATGAACGTGTCATGACGTCGGAGCATTGTTTTATGACGTCAGGTCATTGTTATAACAGTCACTAGTGACTGATAACACACACGTTCCATTGTTATTTTCACTTGTTACTGATAACACGGTTTATTTCCATTGATAGATCCCGGTATTTTACCTGCAATCATATAATAAAGGTTAACATACACATTGAGTGAATATTGGATAACGTACACTTGAGGTGAATACAGGGTAACATACAGATTGTATGAATATTGGGCAGTGTGCACATTGGTGGATATAGTGCAGTGTACAATCGGGATGGCTACAGGGTTACGTACACTTTGGGGGATACAGGGTAACATACACATTGAACGAATACTGGAAAACGTACACTTGGGATTAATACAGGGCAGTTTACATTTAGGGTGAATACAAAGCAATGTATACTTCTGGTGAATACAGGGTCAATAATACAAAGCTGAGTTAAGACTAGAGTGTTGGTGGCTACTGGAATATCCCAGATGACACACTGCTTTTGGGGGAGGCCTGCCAGTGGCCGGCCTACTGGTGAGTTTAACTCACTAACAATGGTATGGTGATTTCAACTCACCATGGGGCGCTCAACTGGCCGAACTGTTAGGCCTCAATTTGATGAGCGACTTGGATTTTTCATTGGTATAGCTGTGACAGCTGTCAGTAATGGTTACCTATTTTACTACATTTTAATGTTTGTATACTCGCGAATAAAGAAACGTACACACATTTTTAAGAGAGTATAAATAGAAATGCTGCTGTCGGAGAAAGTAGAAGATATCAGAAAGTATACCTATACTTATACGTATAAGTTCGTGATACTAATATATGGCAATAAAGACAAAGTGATATTCTTTTTTGTGGCATCATTTCTATTGTTGTCCTTAAAATCTTTCATTGTTGTTATTTAATTGCATTTTTCAAGCAAATATATAGTCATCAACCTCCCCTGTCGCATTGATTCAGATTAAACAGTCCAAAAAACGGAACAAGGGCAATAACTCCAGAAAACTAATCGTACGCTTCTCATTTTCATCAAGGTACCTCTACTAAAACGACTTTCAAATGGCCTGCGACAACTGTGGACAACCAGTGAACTACCACTAGTGATTGCCAACAGAAGCCGAACTTTTAGTAGCAGGACTCTCCACGTGCCTACCAGGCCTGAAGGACTTATGTCATGGGCCGTCGTCCATTGACCTACACTTTTCACATTTTCCACTACTCCGCCAGAAGTGCTGCACCCCTAAAGCTGAAATGTTGTTGGCAGGTACCTTGAACCTAGGGAATCATAGTTTGTTCACTTGCAATTGGTGCTGTAGATGTGGCTGAAGGCTAGACATGTTGCTAATGAAACCATGTTAAAGGGGCAGTAGCACGTTTTTTCGTTCAAATAAGTCGATTAAATGTATTTGAAAAATAATGTCACCAATAGTAAAAAATTAGTGTACATGGTTCGGTAAAGGCATGGAAATCGTATTTTTTGTATTTCGAAATAATAAAAAGTGTTCACAATAAAATGGCCGCCATGCAAGTTTTGCTTTATACGCAACATCGTTATTACTACTACGGATAATTGGTTTGTGTAATATGTTTTACCCTCTAAAGTAAATCTAAATGACATAAACTATCATTATTAATGGGAAGTTTGAAAATATTTTTTTTGCAAAAAACGTGATATATAGCCCCGTTAAAGCCTATACACTGTTTGTCTTCATGGCTGTGTCACAGTCAGTAGGTTAAGGAATGGAACCGGTGAACAACTTGACACTGATATACTACCTGTCCAGTTTGCATTGTGACAGGGTTATCAATGACCACAGAGCAATGTTACGTCCATGCACAGATTGTCCTGAATGTTGAGGTGTGGATATTGTTTTTCTATTATTATTCCAAAAACGAGCAAGTCATCATTTATACACTGATTTTCTTCTTGGTAACATTGTAATGAACATTAAGCAATTTGAAATCAATACACTGGTTCTCCATTGGTAGTAAATTACACTGTTTTTCTTGATTGTTTGACAGTAGAATTGACGCTGCCAGTGAAAAGTTCTATGTCCTCTAAGGATACATTAGTGTGTTGTTGGTGATAACAGCCATGTTGACGACTATACCCCAGTTGTGTTGGTGCGGGTGCCTGCATGTCTGTTCTCTCTTACAGTGAATGGAACAATTTGACGTCTTCGTTTCCTGGCAAGGTAGTAGGATCTGCAAAATATTCTGATAAGAGCCTCCCGGAAGTCGTTGTAGTTGATGGTGTATATGACCAAGTTCCAGATGCTGTTTGACATCACGGCCACGTAAGCAAACTTGGCCAACAGAGGTGGCATATCCTTGCCCATCATGAAGTTGGCCGCGATGGCAATGAAGTTCGGCACATAGGACAGGCAGTACACGAGGGCGCTGAGTACTACCATAACAGACAGCTTCAACATCCTCCGTGGTACAACGTGCACATTGGAGCCTGACGGGCTTATTCGTTGTGTCCTCTTCCTTATTGTGCGAATCACAATGCAAGACAGGACGATGACGGTGATGACAGCCGTGGCCATGAATCCTACGGCTGCTACCACTTCTTGGACAGTGTTGTAGTTAGAGACGGCTATGAAGATCTCTTTTGCAAAATAGAAGTCCTGGTCTGGGAAGGCGATGACAATCATTCGGATTGCAGCAATGGTTGCTATACATATGATGGTGATTACGAACGCAGGTACGCTTGCAATTTGTCGGTAAGGTAATGGGAACCTGGTGGAAATGAATCTGTCAGTGACGATTGCAATTGTGCTGAGTGCAGTGGTTCCAGTCAGGAATATATTCAAGCAACCAGAGAAAGCTAACATGCCCTCAGGGTAGGCGAAACGGTCCAGAAAGGCAGATGGAACAGCAAACACTAGGACATTCAATCCAAGAAGCAGGTCCCAGAAGGCCATATGAGCGATCAACCAGAGAGATAACTTACGCAGCTCCTTCGCTTTTATGATGACCACGAGGACGACGGTGTTGGCGACCAACACAGCGCTTCCAACTACAGTGTAGATGCTGCCCAGAACCTTGTCAGCCATCTGTCCTGAAAATGTTCACACAAGAATCTTAGTTGAGGATACTTAGTACTTGAAATAAACCATAGGGCATGCAAGACAGAGGCCCGATTGACTTGGTGTCTAATAATGCCCATCCTTTCATCCAAGCTTTATAATTACATATGGGGTGAGGGTGATTTGTACGTGTACATTTGATGGAGGTGTCATCTTGTCTACAGATACATTGGCCTATTTGGATTATATTCCAGATCCCGCGGTCCCTAATAGATTCTGCAGAGGTACTATAAAACCCTATCTTGACTTACTTCGTCTTAGGAACTTTAAGCACTTTGATCCTGCGATAAGTTACCTTGACTAATCGTTTACTCTCTGGTAACTACATCTAGAATATCTTCAACCTTAAACAGGTCTTAAAGTTGTTGATGTAGAACACTGTTTGATATTAGTCTTAGTCTTGCTTGAATTGAGAGACCTTCACTGCACAGAGATTTTAAGTTTGCAGGTCTAGAAGTCTAGGAAATCACATTTTGCATTCCCTTTAAGAAAATAAAGATATTTCAAAGATTACCTTTTAATCTAGTTTGATAGCTGTTTTTGGACCAACACGAAATACTCACAAGAAAGAAATTATTAATTTCTTGCCAAATGTTCAGATGCCTCTCGGGGATGTTTGAGTTTACTTTACAAACGAATATGGAAATCGGAGAACAAACTATATTCCTGTCTCGTTAGAAACAGCATTGATTTAGAAGCCGCGGTGTTAAACAGCACTCACGATCTCATCCTTAATTAGTCCTTTTGACGTGTCGGCTTTACAACAGGATCAAACTACCAGAAGTCACCTTCCACTGATAAAGCGTCGTCCTTGACGAGTGTTCTCCTTAGATATAATTAGTAATTTTCCCCAAAGGTGAGATTCATCATCTTCTTTGTGAGGCATTTTAGAGAATTCATCAGTTCGGCAGTTCAGTTCAGTTCTTTATTCTCATGAAAACAACTTTGATGGTACATGGGCTTAATTATAACTAACAATTAAACAAATACACAAGACAGCTACAGACTAACGAAAATTGCATAGTACCAAACTTTTTGTCTGACAAGAGATGAAAGATATGTATTTACTATAAGACTTTGGATTTTCTTTGCCATCTTAGGATAAAGGTAATGTTAGTAGATAAATATTTTTTCCTCAAATTGTCTAATTGTTTGCAATAAAACAATATAATTTTATTCACGATCTCTTGGAATATTATACCGGCGACCCGTCTCAATAAACTACAGGTAAATTGTGATTACATAATCTAAATCTCAGATATTTGTAATGAAGTGCGTATTTGAAGGAAGAGATAAATATCAACATAGGTAAATGACTTCAAAGGTTGGTAATAAATTACCGTATTGCTATTTTCTCAGTTGATCTTTGAAGGTATGCACAACATTTAGATACACGCCTATTATTTGTGTGTGTGTGGGGGGGGGGGGGGGGGGGGGTGATGTGACAGCCTTGCGATACCACGAAATGTACTCTAAACATGGTAGAAAGGAGTCAAATGCAGGAAAATATATACCTGTCTATCTAACAATGTAAACTTTCTTGTTCATACGGGAAAATAAGATGCCTGCGAATCAACTAACACAATCTCTTGAAGTTGTTGATTTCTAAAAATAAACCTGTTTTACGTCATGAAGTCCATGAAAACCACCAGTAGAAAAAGTATACAGTTGGAAATTAATTAAGCAACACCCACTTTTGTTACAGGAAACTCGATCTATTTAGACACTGTATAACGAAAATAATTGGTGATATTAGGTAGAACAATCATGTAACACGAACCGAAAGTTCCGTCAACTAATGGTTAAATATCTTAAGATTACGATTTTTACAAAAGCTTAGTATTTTGGAGTCAAAATCCAAGTTCCGTTGTAATGGAAAATGAAAATCAATATTTGCTACTGTATAATATGAGTAGGGTTATTATTTCAAGGGAAGTAATCACACGTTACAAACTGACTTTAACAAAAGTCACTCGTAAAAGCAGTATGAACCTTTAAATTCACAAGATTACGAAACTGTCAAATTCAATAGAATTGCCTTAATGAACAAATATGGTCAGTATTAACGGTATTCGCTTATACAAAACGAGAAAAACTGTTTAATTAAAGGTGCATCCATTAAGTTTCATAAAATTGATTTGGCTTTAATACGTTCCAACTCGCAATGGCCATGTTCAATAAGCGTTTAAAAGTTATCGCTCAATGAGCTATTACTTTTAAACCTCTTTTGAACGCGATTGTTCAATGTAGCGCTACGTAGCAAAGCGAGCAAACCTCGAGGCATCGCACTGCGTCATTCAGGAGAGAATCAGCGCTCTATTGGGCGCTCAATTGATCGCTCAATGAGCGATTATAAGCGTTTACTGTTATTGAACAGAGCCCTGATGTGCTCGTAACAGTGCAAATAAATTCACTCAGCTTCATAGTCATCCCCAATCGCAAAATATATCATAATTACTAGTTTCCAATTAAAAGCGAGTAAAACCATTATGCATGTGCAGAAACCGAAACTGCGCGTCCCTTTCACATGCACAGTAGTTAAATGACCTATTAAACATTATCAACCCTTTTTTTGTCTTTTTTTTCTGTTATAAATAAGATTCCAAAATTACCTTTGACCCATTGGCGTACGTCAATCGCGATGTATTGTCCGGTTTTCGATCAGAAATCACTACTTTTACATTCATTTCGTCAATATACTAAGTCGACTTTGATCATAATGATAGTTTTCAGTAACAGTCGGTACTTCTCGATAAAAGTCACACAATTTATAACGATTGGAATATATGACCCCAACAACACAATGGATGTACCTTTAACAGATTGAATTCAAATAACCGCAAATGTATTCACAGATGCTATGGTTGTAGGCTTTTTCTCAATTATTGTTTTAAAAAAAGTACTGGAAGTTTAATGTCTGATTAGCCTCCTATAATGCATGTTTTCGTGTCATCCTCGGTTACCCATGGTTTTATATACGCTCCGTTACTCTCCACTATATCGATATAGTGGAGAGTAACGGAGCATACATAAAAAAACATAGGTAACCAAGGATGGTTTTCGTGTGTGAAGGTCAACTTGGTAACACAAATAATGTTTACAATTTTAAAAATAGAGCCATTGGCTCTGTAGCTAATCGGAAATTGCATGATTTAATATCTCCTGTTGATGACTTAGTGAGTGAATTGTTTAACGCTTAAATCAGAATAAAGATTAATATTATGTAATTATAACTGCTTCAAAAGAAATGTCTACACAATATTTCAGCATTCTAGTGCTTTTTGTTCATTTTAAAGTAATAAATACAATGCACAACTCCTAACCCTGAAAATTTGCAGTCTTGAAATTGTCAGTGCATAACAAAAACATGACTCAACATTACTAAATTTTGATAAAATGGGTTGTCAAGGTGGTGTCGGCCTTGGACGCCTAAAATCAGTATTACAAATCTACCGGGAAGCATAATTGTCAGTTTTGGAGAAAGTACCGTTAAGCCTAATCCCTATGCTGACGTATATGCTTATCAAAACACAAGCGTGATTGATTAATTGAGTTGAGGTATTTAATTAAGAAAACATGATGAGCAGAAATAACACTGTTGCAGGTCCTCAAAAACAAATTAATGAACTTAAAAGTTTTTGTGACAATTCAAAATTATCAGTTAACTTGGATAAAACAAAGGCGCTGGTATTTAAAAAGGGTGGAAAACTTTCGAAGAAGGGAAAATGGTTTTATAAAGATTGTGAATTAGATATAACAAATTCCTACAAATATCTTGGAGTATTTTTCACTAATCAATGATCATGGTCTACGCATACAAATTATGCATCAATACAGGGGGGAAAGTACTTGTTGGTATTATAAGACAGATGAGTATACTAGGTGACCTAAGCATTAACACATTTTTCAAAATATTCGATGCCAAAATATACCCCATTCTCTTATACGGGGCAGAAATCTGGGGGTTAAATTCTTTCTCAAAACTAGAAATGGTTCATCTTTATGCATGTAAAAAGTTCTTAGGTTTTGGGTTACCGACGTTAAAGCAACATTATTTTCTGTGGGATTTGGGAATATTTGGCAAAATCAAGAAATAGATGTAGATCCTGAATTCATAAGTGAATTTACACAAAGACTAAAAGATATATATTTTCAAAATTGGATGGAAAAATTATCATTTTCAATTAAATGTGACTCGTACCTAAAATTGTCTCTACTTTTAAACAGTGTAAACAAAAATGAAATTGAAAACTTTGAGAAAGCTACCCACAACGCCGTTAAGAACATCTTCCCCAACTCATTCATCAGAGGCTGTTTCTTTCACTTCACCCAATGTATTTGGAGAAATACACAGAAGGTTGGACTGGCTAGTGAATATTCATCGGACCCTGAGGAAAAGAAGATGGTTCGGAGAGCTGCCGCCCTTCCCCTGTTGCCACTTGACAAGGTGGAAGATGTGAGAAGTGATAGGAGTGAAAATGACACGAGAAGTGTCTGAATAAACAACTGAGAACTTAATCCTATTTTACTTGTTATTTGTAAGAATTGTTAATTGAGTGCCTTCAACCATAACGTCTTTGACCATGTACCGCGAAGCCTACGCTCACTGGACCTTGTCGAGTAGCGTTTTAGGCTTCCCGGACCATAACCATTTCCATCGACTTGCATGTTAATGTAGTCTAGGATAAATACTTTTCATAAAATAAATTCTGTTTGGATCACTGTCAAAATTTTCAGCTTCATATGACATCATCTGAGCTGGACGTACATAATTTTGATTACATTTTCTGATGCCAATTTAACAAGTGTTATCCAAATTACCTATATATGTACATTAAATTAAAACAGTTCCCATAGATCGCCATGTTAAATGTTTTTACAACTTTGTACATATTTTGATAAAAATTTGTGTCATTCCCAATTTAGAAAACCGAAAATTAAACATAAATTATTAGTTGTGGCCAAGATTATTCCTCACAAACTTGATATATGAGAAGAGGATCGGACAATATTCCTATCTATGAATATTAGTTATCCTAGACTTATCTATTCGTAAATAAATAAGCAATTGTTGTCTTGGGTGATAATCCTGACATTACCAGAGCAGCGCATTTCAGTTTACAGATTAGGGTGTTGCTTATTAAATTGGGTATATATACGATTCATCGACAAGGTCCTTAATTTATACAAAAAAAATAGATTGTATATTATTACAAAAACGCTTTGTTATTTATAAAACAAATATCATAAAATCACTCACCTGTTTACGTTGATATATTTTGGATGAAGGGATTACCACCTCCGTCGACTACTGGCAACACCTTCTACCACACAAACAGTGGCAGGTGGACTAACTAACTAACATTGTTAAATGTAACACTATCTTTAGAGATAATGCGGCAACATAAGACTGCTGTTGACTTCATCTACAATGGCATCTTTCCATTGTATAACGAAAATTGGTGAATCAATATCGTGAAACGTAACCCAAACCGTCGTTATGCTCCTTCAGGATACAAATAAATGAAGAAACTGACCACAGCATTGTCGATTAAGTATTGTTTTTAAAGTCCTTTATGTTTTAACCAGAAAACTTGAGCGTGTAGGTTTTATGAAACGTGACTTTCCGGCTCAAAATAGGGACCACAAAAAAACACTTATATTATCTGTGTCGTGTTTACCAAAACTGTAAGCTAGTTGAAGGTTTGTGAAATTTACAGAAACTATTATGGTTAGTTCATCAATGTTTCAAAACTGATTTCAGTTATATGATTAAGGAGGTTTCTTACCATTGTTTCTGAGCATCCTCTGTTGTCAGATTCAGATAGGCTGGATATGTTACAAGCTTCTAGCAAAGCGAGCTAACTTTGAGGTTTTTGAACCGTGTCGTTCAGGAGAGAATGAGCGCTACTTGAGCGCTACTTGAGCGCTACATTGAGCAATCAATGAGCGATTATAAGCGCTCGCTGTTATGGAACGGGCCACTGATCTCGCTCTTCAGATAGGCCTTGTAGCCACATAGCCTTGTAACCTTAGTGTACACTTTCAGTAACAGTATTCTTACGCACATTAGAAACTCAAATAACTGTCTTTACTATGGGATTACCTCTTTTAAACAGACTTTTGTAAGTGATCAGAGAGACGGGCCCAATGATTATGAAAGTAATAATGTTACAGTTAAAATCATCTGCTAAACTAAAACACTTGTGTTAACACGACTACCACGTTATTACAATGCTTATATGAATCCGCCGAGGTTAATCCCTTCAGATTTCCGATTCTAACCTCTGTTTCTCGGCTCATACTGTATCCCAGCTTCTTCACCAATGAAAACTCATCTTTCAGCGGCTTGTCGACCGAGTGACGTCAAAGATCTTAGCTTTTGACTCCAAATGGTTTTTCTAATAAGTATATATGTCCTTCGGATATGTCTGATGTAAATAACACATATTAAGTATTTCGGTATGTGTCTCTGATTTGGCTTTCTTTCTTTATCTTTATATCATTTATCTATAATATCTTCATATACCCAATACCATATTTGTTACACAGTGCTATGACAGGTTGTACGGAACTGTAAGACCCTTGTACTTTCCGTATTTCCCGATTGAGTTTTAGGACGTGTGCATTCATCCAGTATGTGTTGTCCGTGAAGCAGTTGGTGATCTTAGAGCCATTAGAGAGATTTGTCAGAGCTGAAACTTGTAAAGGGTTGATTGCCACCCTCATATTGGTACTGACGTACCAGTATCACTAAGTGTCACTCTTGTGTATAGGATGAACTGGATAGGGCCAAATACCCATCCTTGCGGTACACCTCTGTCCAGCCCATAGCGAGGAGACTGACAGACTGAGTTGATAGCAACTCTTTCACAGATACGATCTGAACTAGGCTGTGTCATTTATCCCAAAACCCCGAACCGTTGAGGATTGAATGGTATAAAAACCTGCAGATGGGTCTAATAAGTACTGTGACTTTTTCTGATCTGCTGTTGTTAGGATGTCATCGGTTACTCTTTCCAAAGCTGCTTCGGTGATGTGGCCACTCCCATGATTATGCAGATTGAAATTCTTCACGTGGGCCATTAAGTTAGATGTTCTTCAAGTCGGGTTGCGACTGCCTTAATTAGGACAGGTTCGATACAGGCATGTAGTTTTTCAATACATCCCGGTAATCCAAGTAAATTCTTCTTTGAATTCTGACCATGGCACTGAAGGAATTGGGCACACTTTCTGTTTCCAAAGACATGTTTATCAGATTGGTTATGGATGGTAACAGTGGACAGTTGAAATTAATAAAAAGGGTTGTTTGTATTCTGTTCTCACCTACTTAGGCCCTTTGCTATTATCTGACTGTGTTTTACCTCTAGCTGTTTCTGGGCCTTCCTCTCTTTCTTTTCCCCTGTAGGTTCCACGTCAGTTTTTGGAGGGAGATACTGGATGTCACCATTCAGTATCTGTGAAGTGATCGACCCTGGTCCTGCCTTTCGCCATAACTCCTCATTGGTGATCTTCTTTGGTTATCGGGTTTTATAGATGCTTCTGAGCCACGTGTTGATGTATGTCTGTACCCTTCTGTGTGTAGTCTCAGTCCTTCTCCGTGTCTCATAGCACCAGAGCAGAACTGACGTTGCGATTGAAGATACGCATCGTTGAATTCATGTTTATTTTTAAAGTTCCAGGTGTTCTTCAGCATGATGAAGATTTTTGCTCTAACGTCTTTTCCTGTGTCTCCTTGTCTGTCTGTCAAACATCCTAAGTACTACTTCTTTGATGGTTGATCTCCTAATGCGACAGGTGAGTGAGTGAGTTGGGGTTTAACGCCGCTGAAATTCAGTGTAGCATTGCACCCAAACCTTACTGCGTGTAGAACAGTTCTCTACTGCAGACAAAGTTGCCGTGCCCCTGGCGGGATTCGAACCCCGTACCTCTTGATCCGAAGCCGAACGCGCTAACCACTGCACTAACCCCCCCCCCCCCCCCCCCCCCCTTCCATACTCTAATCCAGTCCAATATATGTTTATATGTGGCCACATCAACAAGTTGTTCAAGTTTCAGATATTCTAATAAACTTTTGGGTATAGTTATGCTTGTGATCAAAACGAAAATTCAAATCATTTTGTCAATTTTCCTTGCTAGTATCACCAGGAGTGAAAAAAGTTAATAAATGGATATACATTTTAGAATGTGAAATAAATATATCTACATGTGATTTGTTGTGTGATTCCAATGTGAGTAATACAATCATATTTGGTGAATATAGTTTCAATAGATATAGATGAAAAGTCTCTCTATTTTGTAACTCAAATATAACATTGAAGAATTGGTTGATAAGATGACTAATAGCAATATATATCTCTAAGTAAGACCCTAATACGCAATTAAATTAGAGTTCCAATGGTCGTGAGTGTCCAGCAAATTGGTAGAATCACTTTGATATGTATATGAAATATGCCGCCCCTACTAAACAAGAGTCATCAGAAGATGACATATCCCAGCGGTTCCACAAAATTTGTAAAACACATTTTTGACAGATACTTGTGTATCTACTACCGTACTTCAGTTAGTGGGTATTACAGATGCTGAGTTTCAGGTATATATGTTCAGGGTTTTAGACTTCTGCTCCAGAAGCAGTCAAAATCAACAACAACCAACATCCCTCTCATGTTTCTATGGAAACTAAAGAAAAAATTTTTTTCATAAAATCTGAAAATATCAAAAGGCACCACTTCAGTTAGTGGGTAATACACATGCAAAGTTTCAGGAAGATATGATGAACAGTTTTGGAGCTATGCTCCGGAAACGAACCTGTCTCTGAACAAAGTCCAAATTCAGCAAGTTTCAATGGAAATGAAAAAAAAATAAAATTTTCAAAAATCTGAAAATATCAAAAGGCACCACTTCAGTTAGTGGGTATTACACATGCAAAGTTTCAGGAAGATATGATGAACTGTTTTGGAACTGTGCTCCGGAAACGAACCTGTCTCTGAACAAAGTCCAACTTTAACAAGTTTCTATGGAAACGAAAAAAAATGAAAAATTCAGAAATCTGAAAATACCAAAAGGCACCACTTCAGTTAGTGGGTATTACACATGCAAAGTTTCAGGAAGATATGATGAACGGTTTTGGAGCTGTGCTCCGGAAAAGAACCTGTCTCTGAACAAAGTCCAAATTCGACAAGTTTCTATGGAAACGAAAAAAAATATAATTTTCAGAAATCTGAAAATATCAAAAGGCACAGCTTCAGTTAGTGGGTAATACACATGCAAAGTTTCAGGAAGATATGATGAACGGTTTTGGAACTGTGCTCCGGAAACAAACCTGTCTCTGAACAAAGTCCAACTTTAACAAGTTTCTATGGAAACGAAAAAAGAAAAAAAAAATTTAAATCTGAAAATATCAAAAGGCACCACTGCAGTAAATGTGTAATACATATGTGAAGTTTCAGAAAGATATGATAAATGGTTTTCGAGTTCTGCTCCGGAAACGAAATGATTACGGACGGACAGGGCGTTGACTCTATCCCACGGTATTACATACCGGTGGGATAAAAAGGCTGAGCTGTACAACTGAACGAACAGGACGGAGACGCCATGCCATGCTCTCACCTCTAATCAACACAAGATAGAGGTGAGGTGAGGTGAGTTGGGGTTTAACGCCGCTATCAAGAGTATTTCTCTTATATCACGGCTGCTAGTATTATGGCAGGGAGAAAGCCCGCAACGCCATGTGGCTATGCTTTGCAGTGTAGCTGGTCCTCCAATTCATCAGGCCTGAAAGTCCAGACGGACATTTGACATGGGCCGCACTTTGTATGGACCGTCAGCCATAAACTTTTGACAGTTTCTACTTCTCCCCTAGAATCCAGAACTTCTGCATCCCCAAAGCTGAAATGTTGTGGGGAGGTTACCTTACACCTGGGGATCGAATTTTCTTACACATATTTTTGCATTAGCCTTCTACAACTAACAAAAACCTAAAGTGCTTTTCATAGTTGTAATAATATTTTTACATAAAGATAAGTTGTTTTATGAGTGAAATGAATATCATTACCATGTTGGGAAAACTTTAAAAAAGGAATATTAAAGAGCTATTGAATCTGTTTCAATATATATCATTTGGCTTTCATACGTGCCGAAAGACCACATGTGTTGATTGAAGTTAAAATAATTTCATGACTTGCATATTCATACCCTAACTGCAATTACATGATAGTTACTTGTTTCAAACGAAAATCAAGCAACAGCAACATGTTCATCTAGATCTCCCGAAATTACACGCCCAATATCTATGGACAGTAGTTATATGACCGGTAAGACACCATCTAAATAAATTTAGATCAACAGGTTTTATTTATTAGGTTATACCTGTCAATCTAAATTTATTTAGATTGTGTTAAACATTACCAATCCTCATCTGTCTTTTTGTCTGTGAGTTTCCAAAATTATTTTCTATTGGCACACGTCACTGTCCAGTTTTCGATCATAAATCGCAACTTTCACCTTTATATCCCCACTCTACTGTAAACAAAAAATGGTATTAAATTGATATTAATAAGTAATTCTTGATAAAGTAACACCATTTATACCGTTTGACACTATGTGTAAATTACCATATTGCCATATTTTTTAAGTTTGGATAAATTGATCTTTGAAAGTATTTAGATACGAGCCAATGGGTTGTACTTCTTTTTTGGGGGGTACGTTTGATCACATGGCACATGTCAAATTTACTTTACCTTTATTTACTTTAAAAGTACTTGTACTTGATGAATTCAAAAGTACTTGTATTTGTAATTGAGTTACATTTCATCCTTACCCATGTTCATGGATGAAATTGTCGTTTTTACTCAATGTAGTCGCCCTGCCTTTTTTTCAACTTGGGGGAACTCTGACAAAGCTCTCTATTTCTCAAATTTCATTTGTATGTATGACAATAATATGAAGTCAATTTCAACATAATGGTCCTTCACAGGTCTGAAAAATTCTTGCAATATTTTAAAAAGCAGCCAAGCTTAGTTCCAAAGGTCAACCTGATTGGCTACTGAGAGGAGGCTGGGCCAGATAAGGGAGGTAATCCCTACTTAGATCCAGGGTAAGAGAAGAATCTTAAAGGAATGTACACTGGAGTTTTCAAGGTGCGAGTTTTGAGTGTGAAAGTGTGGCAACTAACAGCATTGTTGAATGATGAAATGTGCATCATGTATAAATATGGATTATTAACTGTTAATATAATTATCATCTTCCAACTTTCTGGGATATCTCTGAGAGTCTTGTGATGTGCCATTAAACGCTTCAGAAACTTTCCTCTAATACTGTTCTGTTTGTAGAAATACAGCGTAAAACATATGAGTGTAAATCATTATCGGATCAATTTGTGTTTTTACAAAAACTACTCGAGACAGTGTTTCATGGTTCATTTTATATTTCGTAAGAAATATATGTTCACATAAATGTGATAAACACATCCTTCTTTTGTACAAATTTTACAAATGTTAAATATAAACGGACAGATAACAAAACATAGTATACAGTGTCTCCCCAAGTCGTAACTTGCACCAGTTTCCATTAATGGTTAATTAAAGCTGTGCTGCATTTCCTGTGCATTTTCTGTACTAGTGTAGCAGAGCACACTGTGAAGATCAGGTGCAGCACCGTTATGCTAGCACAGAAAACTTAAGGAAATGCAGCAAGGCTTAAATTAGCAGTTATAGAAGCTGGTGTAAGAAATGACTTACATGGAAGTTGACACAGCAAGTACTTGGAATTATAATCAAAGTTCACTTTCTCAGTTCTCAGTCTGTCCGTAGTCCATCCTTCCACAACAAATCACTCGTCCAATATTGCCATTTTCTGGAGCTTCATCTTTTTAGAAATTTTGCCAGATTTCATCATTTGAAGTTTCCTCTTCTTCGACTCCTTCTTCACTTCGTATTTCTTCACTTTCCTCCGTGCAGCAACTTCGGGATTTGATACTGCCTACAATCAGAAAGAAATTAATTTAATTCAACTTTCCAGTTTGATCAACTTCCCCCAGCAGGTCATAACTCAAGTCAGTCTCCGTTCCTAAGTTAAGCCTTCCCACGTGTCTTTAACTTTTCTGTGTCAGTGTAGCAGCACTACATCTGATTTAAAGTGGGCTCTGTTACACTAGAAAAGTAAAGTTAAGGAAATGCGACAAGGCTTAAAGGGGGGAACATGTTTTTTGCAAAATTTATTTTGTCAAATTTCCCATTTATAAAGATAGTTTATGTCGTTTAAATATAATTTTAGGGGATAATATCTAATTACACAAACCATTATCCGTAGTGGTAATAACAATGTTGCGTATAAAGCAAAAATTGTGAACACATTTTATTATTTCGAATTATTTCGAACTATTTCCAGGGCTTTACAGGTTTTCCGAAGAGAGAAAGGTGTTTTACTTTTGGTGACATTATTTTTCCAATAGATTTCATCGACTTATTTGAACGAAAAAAACATGCTATTGCCCCTTTAAAGTAGCCATTGACGAAGAGTCTGAGTTACGCCTCATGGAGTAAGGTTACAATTTGATCTGTTTAGCACCTCTTTCAGGATATTTCACTCAAATCACAGCTATAAATGCCTAGAACATCATTCTGGAGTAATACATTGAATATCATTGTAGTATTGCAACAAAACCTGCATGCAGAATCTCAACTATTAATAAAGTTGCTCTTTCTCTTCCCAACGTTACTCCCTTCAGATTTCCTAACCTGTTCTATTTCGCTTGAAATCGAGAGCAGAAGCAAACTCCCCTAGGGAAGGAAAGTGGAACCTCATACTTTATCACTGCTTCTTAACCAATGAAAACTCATCTTTCAGTGACCATGTCGACCGAGTGACTTAAAAGATCTAGGCATTTTACTCATAAGGGTCTTGCACATTAGCATATGTCCTTCGAATATGTCTGATGTAAATTACACAAATGAAATATTTTTGGTATTTGTCTCTGATTTGGTCTTCTTTATTCATAACCATGTTTATGATCAATAGTTTTCACAAAATCAAATCGCCTTTTTCGAGGAAAACACATTAACGAGAAACTTTATCTTACATTTATTTTATCATAATGATGTGTCACTGGCAAATGTCACTTTTACAACGACGCCGCTGATTGCACAACTAGATCGGAACACTTCTTTTCTGCCCTTGATTTCAAGCGAAAAAGAACAGAGGTTAGGATCGGGAATCTGTAGGGAGTAACCTCTGTGGGAAGAGAATGAAAGTTGCTAAGCTCCTTACAGATTTCAAAAGCCAGAGCTTGTTGATACAAAGCCTAATGTGTTATCCCATCTCTGGAGAAAGGAAAGGCACCAGCGCGGGCTAGCTATGCAAAAGTGACTTCAACGAAATCAGATTTAAATCAGATCGAACGTAACACTTCATCGCACATCATCGCTTTTCTGATCTGAGTACTGCACTATAGAGGTCATGTTGCTCCAGCCAATCAGCGACAAGGCTTGAAAACCATCTGACCGACTTCAGTTGGCTTACAAAACATCACATTCAATGTCGCACGAAAGGAGGTCTCTGATTGATTTATTGAAGGCGAAAGGTCACAGTGAAGGTCACCTGACATGACGTTAATGATGAATGAGTTACGAGTATTAATGAGTTACGAGTATCAATGAGTTACGAGTATTAAGTTCCATCTGATTTACATGAGATTGCTTCGTGAGCTCCTTATTTCTATTCAAAACCAAATATTGACAGTTATTCTTCCCAAACTGGTTCCTACACATATAGCAATAAAACTATAACCTCTGTGGTTACTACACAAATATCAATAAAGCTATAACCTATTACCTCTGTGGTTACTACACATATATCAATAAAGCTATAACCTATTACCTCGGTGGTTACTACACAAATATCAATAAAGCTATAACCTATTACCTCGGTGGTTACTACACATATATCAATAAAGCTATAACCTATTACCTCTGTGGTTACTACACAAATATCAATAAAGCTATAACCTATTACCTCTGTGGTTACTACACAAATATCAATAAAGCTATAACCTATTACCTCTGTGGTTACTACACATATATCAATAAAGCTATAACCTATTACCTTGGTGGTTACTACACATATATCAATAAAGCTATAACCTATTACCTCGGTGGTTACTACACATATATCAATAAAGCTATAACCTATTACCTCTGTGGTTACTACACAAATATCAACAAGCAGACAGAGTCGGCCATATCCCCCGCCTTTGGGAAAATTTATTGAAGAATAGTTGTTGAATAACAGTGACTATGAACCAAGGAGTTTGCACACAAAATTTCAGCTCCTTAGACCAAGTGGTTCTGGAGAAGAAGACAAAATGCGAAAAGTTTACAGACGGACGGACGGATGGATGGACAGACAGAGGCCGGACACGGTGCCATGCCATGAGCCATTCGAGCCTTTCAGGCCAGATGAGCTAAAAATACATCCATGGCAGTTTTTGAGTTCTGCTCCTGAAATAAATTATTAAGTTATGTATCCATGGAAATGGTAAAAATTAAACAAATAAAAAATTGTGAATAAGTTGAAAACCCAAAAAGGCACATCTACACATGATGATTGTTCCACACACCAAGTTTCGTTGCGATATGTCTTATAGTTTTCGAGTTCTGATCCGGAAACGAAATTCTAAGTTACATTTCCATGGAAACGATCAAAAAAAATAACTCGAAGAAGTTGAAAACCCCAAAAGGCACATCTACACATGATGATTGTTCCACACACCAAGTTTCGTTGAGATATGTCTTATAGTTTTCGAGTTCTGATCCGGAAACGAAATTCTAAGTTACATTTCCATGGAAACGGTAAAAAAAAATAACTCGAAGAAGTTGAAAATCCCAAAAGGCACATCCACACATGATGATTGTTCCACACACCAAGTTTCGTTGAGATATGTCTTATAGTTTTCGAGTTCTGATCAAGAAACGAAATTCTAAGTTACATTTCCATGGAAACGATCAAAAAAAATAACTCGAAGAAGTTGAAAACCCCAAAAGGCACATCTACACATGATGATTGTTCCACACACCAAGTTTCGTTGAGATATGTCTTATAGTTTTCAAGTTCTGATCCGGAAACGAAATTCTAAGTTACATTTCCATGGAAACGGTCAAAAAAAATAACTCGAAGAAGTTGAAAATCCCAAAAGGCACATCCACACATGATGATTGTTCCACACACCAAGTTTCGTTGAGATATGTCTTATAGTTTTCGAGTTCTGATCAAGAAACGAAATTCTAAGTTACATTTCCATGGAAACGGTCAAAAAAAATAACTCGAAGAAGTTGAAAACCCCAAAAGGCACATCTACACATGATGATTGTTCCACACACCAAGTTTCGTTGAGATATGTCTTATAGTTTTCGAGTTCTGATCCGGAAACGAAATTCTAAGTTACATTTCCATGGAAACGGTCAAAAAAAATAACTCGAAGAAGTTGAAAACCCCAAAAGGCACATCTACACATGATGATTGTTCCACACACCAAGTTTCGTTGAGATATGTCTTATAGTTTTGAAGTTTGAGGCCGGAATGGAAAAGCCCGGACGCACAGACGGACAGACGGACAGACGGACGGACGGAGCTCATTTCACTTCGTTGTGGCGGGGGATAATAAAGCTATAACCTATTACCTCTGTGGTTACTACACATATATCAATAAAGCTATAACCTATTACCTCTGTGGTTACTACACAAATATCAATAAAGTTATAACCTATTACGTACCTCTGTAGCGCGACTCCTCTTTTTGCCAGCTCGTTTCTGGGCGCGGTTCTGCTGGACGAGGGTGTACACCCGGGAGAACTCCTCCACCCCCACCTGTTTCTTGACGAGATCCATCACCTCCTGGGACAAGGGCTTCAGATTTGCAGATTCTGTGGTACAAACACTTCTAGTTAAGGATCCCCTTTATTGTTCATATTCTGGGTACGTCTACTTATTGATGGGTAATGTTATCATTTAATGATATCTAGTGTAATATCGCTGCAAGTATGATGTCACAATGGTGTGAAGTTGACACCTCACAACTATCACATCACCATCACATCACCATCACATCACCATCACATCACTATCACATCACCATCACATCACCATCACAATGTAAATAAATTTTATTTTAATCAAACTATCAGCAATTTCACTTGATTAATTTGGGCGAGTAATAAACAGAAAACTAAATTTCTTTCCATATAATACTACTTTAATTAAACCCATAAATGAGTTGGTATCAAACTTGCTTTCACTCGTTTAACAAAAATGGTATTAAATGGAAGGTTGATAAGTTTCCGAAATCTATTAATCCACAATTCTCCACAAGGAGTTTAAATGGTAATTCAATCACCTATGATTGATATAGCACATATCAATTTAATTACAGGTTACATGTAAAACAAGATCATCAAACTGGTAACATAATAACATAATGGTAAAATTGACCAATCGTTACATACCTGTATTGGTCTGTAGCGAGACCTCACGGTACAGCATGGAGACAATCATCCTCAACATGTCCACCACCATTGTCTTGTCCACCTCTAGACACACCGCCGCCAGCCACTTGAAGATACCCGCTCTCTGGGGACAGACGGGAGTCATATATTTCACCTTCATTATATAATTAGTAGTATATGATAATATGAGGAAAATATAATCTGTATTTGCACAAGAGAAGTAGAAAGTCATATTTTTACTGCAGTGATTAACGTGTGGCCGGAATTACTGTTCTTGATTGTCTCCCTTTGAAATACAATTATCTCCCTTTGTAAAGTGATTACCTCCCTTGGTTACGGTGAACAACATTGGGGGCACTTGATTTGCACTATCCCGGGCATAGCCCGCTATAGCCCGGTCACTTGACCGGGCTATCCGGGTGATCCGAGCAGAAGAACCAAATCAAGTTGATTCGGGTTTTTGTTATGGCAACCATCAGAGCCAACTTAGTTGCTCTGCAACTAACAATCAAACTTTTATAAAGTGTTTGCGACAATGACAACGATATCTCGACAACAATGAACAATATTATTACTTCTGCTAGAAATGTTTGCTACATTAGTCTTCCCCTTCAGTACTCTTATAAATAATTGTCTTGGAAATGTTTAGATGGAAAGATATACGATATTTTCAAATTTGCAAAAATGAGTTTGGTCCGTATGCCGTCATTATCGCCCGCGATATCCTGCTCATTTGAAACCCGCAGTGATGAACCCAGGATCAGAGAAACATGAGGGACATCCCCCATCCATTTTCAAAACTGGGGGGATTGACATTTTACTCAGGGTAGAACAAGGATTATAGAATAAAACACACAATGCATCATGTATATATATATATACTTTACTTACTTACCTAAGTAACTAAACGTAACCACTGATAAGTTTTAACCAGTTTGTTTGAAAAGTGTGCTCATCTCTCCTCTTTTTTTCTACGTCAATGTCACCTTGCACTTCAATTTCTGAACTTTCGTTTTGAGTTGCGCCATTTTCAACTCGAGTGTCTTCAGTCGCGTTGTCATTTTGATTTACTACGCTAGTTTCACCATCAGTAGATGCACTCGTTTGTTTAAAGAATTCTGTGATTCGTTTGGTTTTCTTTGACGTCGACATGTTGATGAATTTATCAAATTTCAAGCCTGAATGTTCGTAATAATATTGAGTGTCAACCCTTCGGTTCAAAACCACGTGATAACTTTCGCTTGTCTAGACTCCGTCACTCGCATTTCTCAGAATTCGAGCATGCGCAGAACAACAAATTACAGTGATTTCTCGGAATTCCTTCGTTGTAGCTAAAATAGATCGTAGCTTGTAATGAAATGCCAGATTCGATGCCGTATATCCCGTGGTATTTCTTAATGACGATTGTATTTTAACAAACTCGTAAGTTATAACTAATGTGGGAATATGGTTATAAATAAAATATACCGCTATAGATCGTTTATTATGCGTGACAATAATATTTTTTGCGGGACATGTACCGCTATAGATTGTGAAATCTGCGGTCATTTTTATTAAGATGGGGGGAATCCCGCGATCCCGCTGCCTGGGTTCATCACTGGAAACCTGGTCAACCGGGCTACCCCGGCGGGCGATATTGAACGTCAGCCCGCCTGAATCAAGTGCGTCGCAATAGCCCGGCTGGCAAATCAAGTCCCCCCATTGTTGTGCTGTTTTAGTCAATGACTGCACCACTCATGAAAATATCACTTTCTCAACCCACTCAATGAGATAGAAATAATATTTGACAAACAAATTTAAAAGTCTCTTTCAGTCTTAATATCAACATGTTCATCACCACAACTTGACGATATATATATATAAGTCAGTTTTTATAATTTTTATAAATTGAAAAAGTGACAGGTATCATTTAACTTGACCTCAATTTTGTTAAGGAATGCATGAACATATCAATAAATCATAGACCATTCTGATGTTGGGTGTATGGAGATTTGTGTCTCAGGTTTTAGGTTTTAACAAACAATAAGCTACCATAAAATCTAAAAACACCAGATTTATTTAAGAAAGATTGTAAGAAGAGAATTGCTTAATTCTTTCCTATATGATCGACTCATGCAGTAAACACGTAGAGCTTATATATCAGACAAGCCTCCACACCTTGACCGTGACTTTAGGAGTGTTGACAGCCTCGTGGTTGGCCTCGCGGACCATGTGCTTGATGAGCCACTTGACCGAGGGACCCTTGCTTCCCTCCCCCTCCTCATCAGTCTCCCCCTCGGTGGGAGGGGGGAGCAGGGGGATCACCTTGCCCAGGTACAGCATGTTCTTCACAACCTGCATCATATGATAATTTAATCATATTTTATACTTGTTTATTATGTTTCTCTCACAGCATTCATACACGTGGAAGCAACACAACTCCATGACTTGTCCATGTGTTTCCAAGGATGTTTCAAGGTTCAAGCAACACAGAATGTTGTTGATAACTTCATTGCAGGATTAAATATACTTCATACTTGTTTACCATGTTCATCTCTAGGGAGAGAGGCTCTACCTGCATCCCAACTTCCCTATGCAAGGCATAACTCTTGCCAGTCTCCATCACTGGCCTTGCCACATTTCCTTGAGGATTCTGTTCTATATAGAAATCGGAGCCAACTATGCATTTCAGGTGCAGCGCTCCACTATCTTAACACGGAAAAGTGAGCAAAATTCTGCAAGACTAAAATTAACCAGTTATTGAGACTGGCAAGAGTTATACCTCTGTTGCCTGCATCTCCATCAGAAAGTTTGATCCAGTTTCTCTCATTTATGTACATTTTTACGTTTTACATAAACCTACTAGAGGTATGTTATTTTTTTTATGTATTTATGCTTATAACTGACACAATTGAATTCCACAATGAGATTGTCGGAACTCTGAAAACTTCTCGACTCACCTGATTCACAAGGTCCTCAGTAAGGAGTTCAGACTGAAGCTGTGTGATGAATGATTGGGACAGTTCTCGTACCTGGAATTAGGAAAAGCAAAATAAACATTTAAGCATTGTTGAATTTCAAATATTTGTGAAACTAATTTACTTCTCACAAAAATACAAATAAATACTTTGCTTACAATGTACTTCTTTCAATGACTGTCGAATAAAACGTCCTATGAATTGACCAAATATTTATTGTAATTTGTTATGCATGTGTCATTTCTGTAACACTGCTGTCAAGGAGGTGATCAATAAATACAACAGAACTTCAACTTCTTCATTCTTCAACTCAAGAAACATGTGCGAAGTGAAAGAGGTGTCTCAGAACGATGTTCTGAGCGTGATCAATATGTTTTCTTGAAATAGTAGGTGCAAGCCACACGCCGATCCGCACGCCCAGAAAAGTGTTCAGAGCCACTCCTTTCACTTTGCCTATGTCCCAGATGTTCGGAATAAACTTCGGTAAATTGAAAGATCGGGCCTTAAAATCATACTTCTTACATCAAGCCAGAAATTTTTTGTTTTAAACCACTTGAAGTGTACATAAAATCTTAACTATTAACTAACTATCACAACTATTTGTATCAAACCTTTTCCCTGGGGTCTGTAAGGAGGTATCCGTCCCTTGTGTTCTTTATGACGCTGTTGTTGAGCTGGTCGAGAGGCCAGGCGGCAAACAGCTGTCCAAAGAGCTGACATGCGGTGAGACGACACCAGGAGTGGGGGTACAGGAGATGATGCTGGACGTGGGCTGGAAACATTACACAAATCTTATATAGTAAATGTGTACTTACAACTTGCAATGGAATATGTAACACGAGTAGAGCACGAGCCACTTTCTGAAACTTTGCTCTTACATATTCATTATACAAGTTGGAGACATGTTAGTTGTAGTCGAGATCTGGAACTATTGTGTAGGTTCAATTACATTTATGTCATGTACAAAATTAAGGATCTCCTTTTCATCTTTTGCGTCCTCAAAAACTACTGCAACTTCCCAACACAAGGCATAACTCTTGATAGTCTCCATAACTGGCTAATTTGAGCCTTGCAGTATTTCCTTCAGGTTTCCATGCTAGGAAATCAGAGCACACTATGCATTTCAGGTGCAGTGCTTCACTATCATAGCACAGAAAAACGAGAAAAATATCACAAGGCTTAAACCAGCTAATGATGGAGACTGGCAAGAGTTACGTCTTGTGTTGGCATGTTGAAACTACTTGGGAAGAAGTGACTTCACTGCACAGTAAACTATAACTGCAGTCTTATTCTTTACACAGAAAATAACACATTTATAAAAGTAAATGCAAAACTGCATACTCCATTACCCAGGGTTATATAGTCCAATACTCCATTACCCAGGGTTATATAGTCCAATACTCCATTACCCAGGGTTATATAGTCCAATACTCCATTACCCAGTGTTATATAGTCCAATACTCTATTACCCAGGGTTATATAGTCCAATACTCCATTACCCAGGGTTATATAGTCCAATACTCCATTACCCAGGGTTATATAGTCCAATACTCCATTACCCAGGGTTATATAGTCCAATACTCCATTACCCAGGGTTATATAGTCCAATACTCCATTACCCAGGGTTATATAGTCCAATACTCCATTACCCAGGGTTATATAGTCCAATACTCCATTACCCAGGGTTATATAGTCCAATACTCCATTACCCAGGGTTATATAGTCCAATACTTCATTACCCAGGGTTATATAGTCCAACACTCCATTACCCAGTGTTATATAGTCCAATACTCTATTACCCAGGGTTATATAGTCCAATACTCTATTACCAAGGGTTATATAGTCCAATACTCCATTACCCAGGGTTATATAGTCCAATACTCCATTACCCAGGGTTATATAGTCCAATACTCCATTACCCAGGGTTATATAGTCCAATACTCTATTACTCAGTGTTATATAGTCCAATACTCTATTACCAAGGGTTATATAGTCCAATACTCCATTACCCAGGGTTATATAGTCCAATACTCTATTACCCAGGGTTATATAGTCCAATACTCTATTACCAAAGGTTATATAGTCCAATACTCTATTACCCAGGGTTATATAGTCCAATACTCCATTACCCAGGGTTATATAGTCCATTCCATACTGATCCGAGAGACAAGCTCATTTTCCTGAATTTTTCAGTTACTTGCCCTTGAATACTCATTACACAAGGCAATAACACATCATGACCCCATAAATAGACAATGTAATGTTCGGTAACAGCGGAGCATAGTCAAGTTTAGGGGAGCTGGAGAGAGGCAAGCAGGATCATCTACCACATAACCTACCCCATATTTCCTGCATGTCCTCTGTGTACTTCCTGTTACGCAGGAAGTTGCAGTTAGCGATGAGTTTGGAGAGTGCCGTGAGGAGACTGAACAGACAGTGGTCGATCTCGGCTTCTCGCTCTCCCTCCTTCTGTAACAACAGAGCATGGAAAATGTAGAAGTCTTCATCTACGTGTCACAGAACTTGTTTAGAAAGCCTATCTTTAGCAGGTGGCTAACAGATAACAGATCATTCCTTATGTGAACGAGTTGTGGTGCCTGTAAATTGGTCTTCAGAACGGATGAACACTATTCAACAGCTAAAAATGAAAATAATTTCTGATTTTTCTAGAGATTGTTATCATTTACATTCTGCCAAAATAATACGTAACCAGAAACACTAAAATACGCAATAGCTATTCAGTGGCAAAAAATAGTTTGAAATATAATATACAAATTTGGAAATTATAATATTAAAATCTATTTATGCTAGTTATAATTAATCATCTATTTATCTATTATTCATGACACAACGATAAAGTATCAATCATAAAATCAAAACATCCCTAACTTATTTTGTCCAGTATATATGCAATCTAGTGATCCAGTAACAAGAAACCGGAAACAATATGCAGAAACATCGATGTCACCTCATTGTTTACAATCACGAAATAAAAATACTTTTATAATTATTATGTATTGTTGTAGTTTATATTACTATATGGAGTTAGATAAATACATAAAATATAGTTCATAATTCATTGAAACATAATAGTTTGACATACCGAAAGGAGTACAAGCAGTCAAGCAATAGATCGATAAATTCAGTGAGGTGGACCAATGATATTCTACAACTAGACCATTCATTCATAACGCAAAGGAATCGGTGTTACATAAAATACAGACTCATAATTAATCATCTTACCGGTATTATCTATTCATTCACTGACACAATGATAAAGTATCAAAAATATAATTAAAATCTCTCTAACTTTTTTTGTTCAGTATATATAGCAATCGAGTGATCCAGTAACAAGAAACTTTCAGGAAAGTATCTCTCAGCACTAAATGTAAACAGGGCCTACCTCTTCGAACCTGTCTGGTTCGGACTGTTGCTTCAAGAGAGGAAGAACGTCCAAGAGTCGCCGCTCAAACTTGTTCTTCTCCACCTCCACAAACAGTCCACACGTCTGGTAGGACAGCGTCCTGTGTATTATCTGGTAAAAGTAGAAATACACTTTTATTTTCCAACGTACATCATGTAATGTGTCTTTGTTCTGGGCCTTAACCCCATCCAAAGTCCAGAGGTCTGATCCTTTCACTGTAGGGAAAGTTGTTCCGAATGTCCGGTATGTGCGCGAAGTGAAAGGAGTACCTCCGAACACTGTTCTGGGTGTTCTATTGCTGTGCAGCTTGCACCTGATTTTTTTAGAACATGTTCCACATGCCCAGAACAGTTCTAGTGTTCGGAGCCCATCCTTTCATTAGCACATGTATTGGATGTTCAGAACAAACACCAGACAGCAACAAGCAAAAAAGTGAGCGTGGCTCACTAATACCCCCGACTGTTTAAGTTTGACATTTTTATTTTACTTAAAGAGAGGTGTCTGCACACCTAAGGATTGATAATTAAGCTTTGAAATGTAATTGCTAAGATTAAACTGTTTGTGAAAAGTCTCGATCTTCATGTGAAGAAGGTGGTTTAAGTCAAAATAGGAATAAAAGTAACTTGAAAAGGTATTGGTAATATAATACACTACTGCTATTACCACTGATTTCAACTTTATTTTGAAAATTAATCCATCATAATGATTCATTCGAGTGACTTTAAACAACAGGTACATGGAAGCACACCCCTGAAGGCACAGTGAGAGATATACAGCAGTTTATGGCTGAAAGGAAAGAAAATTTAACTTTTCCCAAAATATAACCAGTGGAAATAGTAAAATCAACGAGAACACAGAAGTAGCTTTTGATGAAAGTTACATTAAAAAGAAAATGATGAAGTCAACAAATCACAATACAGAAGTACTCGTAGCTTCATTCACTCTAGCTATGATAAAGTAAAAGAATATAAAAAATCGCCAAAAATTCAAAAATTCACCAAATCGTGTTACATTTCGCAATGCACCTCTCCTAGTGGTGAAGGAGACATGTGCCAAATTTGAAAAGGATGAGATGAATAGTTTTTCTGTAATCGATCGGACAAAAAATGCTCAGAATTTGACTAAGTTAAAAAATACAAAAATTCGCCACAAATTAAAAAATTCACCAATTCGGTTTAAACTTCGCACTGCACCTTTCCTAGTGGTGAAGAAGACATGTACCAAATTTGAAAAGGATGAGATGAATAGTTTTTTTGTAATCGATCGGACAAAAAATGCTCAGAATTTGACTACCGGTAAGTTAGAAAATATAAAAAATCGCCAAAAATTCAAAAATTCACCAATTCGGTTTAAACTTCGCACTGCACCTCTCCTAGTGGTGAAGAAGACATGTACCAAATTTAAAAAGGATTAGACGAATAGTTTTTCTTTAATCGATCGGACAAAAATTGTCTTCGGACGGAAGGACAGACGGACGGACGTACCACTAGATGGGCTTAAGGGGCCATTTAGTAAGGGCCATTTATAAGGGGCCATACAAAAAGTTTACCACTAGATGGGCTTAAGGGGCCATTTAGTAAGGGCCATTTATAAGGGGCCATATAAAAAGTTTACGGACAAAACAGCTCAAGGGGCCATTTTAACGGGAGTCACTTAATCCGTCCAAGTTAGAGGGCCATAGTTACCCACAAAACACAGCATAACATAAAATCTAGTTACTGATAGAGATTTCATAGAAAATAATGAGAATCTTTCAATACACTGAATACAGTAACGTAATGTGCCCATGCCATGAATCGGAAGGATACATACACTGGATGAAGATAATATTAGTTATGTGACGGCATACACCTCAGTGCCAGGTCATTAAGATAGATACCAAACAACAAATTAAAAAAATAGAGCCATGTCCTCTGTAGCTCATCATTCAGACAACATATCAAAACACAGCATAACATAAAATCTAGTTACTGATAGAGATTTCATAGAAAATAATGAGAATCTTTCAATACACTGAATACAGTAACGTAATGTGCCCATGCCATGAATCGGAAGGATACATACACTGGATGAAGATAATATTAGTTATGTGACGGCATACACCTCAGTGCCAGGTCATTAAGATAGATACCAAACAACAAATTAAAAAAATAGAGCCATGTCCTCTGTAGCTCATCATTCAGACAACATATCACTGTACAGTCAAAGACCCTTTATAAATGGACAAGCACGGGCCCCTTGACTTTGGACTATCTTCAAAACTTGTGTACATTACGATGATAGTTAAGCAAGTTTCAGACAGCATAAGGCCCTTGACTTTGGACTGTCTTCAAAACTTGTGTGCATAATGATGATAGTCAGTTCAGCAAGTTTCAGACTACATATCATTGGACAGGCAATGGCCCTTAATAAATGGACAGGCACGGGCCCCATGACTTTGGACTGTCTTCAAAACTTGTGTACATAACGATGATAGTTAACCAAGATTCAGATAACATATCATTGGACAGGCAATAGCCCTTAAGAAATGGACATGCACGGGCCCCTTGACTTTGGACTGTCTTCAAAAATTGTGTACATAATGATGATAGTTAAGCAAGTTTCAGACAACATATCACTGGACAGTCAAAGGCCCTTGATAATTATTGGACAAGCATGGGCCCCTTGACTTTGGACTGTCTTCAAAACTTATGAACATAACGGTGATAGTCAGTTCAGCAAGTTTCAGACTACGTTTCATTGGACAGGCAATAGCCCTTAGTAAATGGACAAGCACGGGCCTCATGACTTTGGACTGTCTTCAAAACTTGTGTACATAACGATGATAGTTAACCAAGATTCAGATAACATATCATTGGACAGGCAATAGCCCTTAAGAAATGGACAAGCACGGGCCCCTTGACTTTGGACTGTCTTCAAAAATTGTGTACATAATGATGATAGTTAAGCAAGTTTCAGACAACATATCACTGGACAGTCAAAGGCCCTTGATAATTATTGGACAAGCATGGGCCCCTTGACTTTAGACTGTCTTCAAAACTTATGAACATAACGGTGATAGTCAGTTCAGCAAGTTTCAGATTAACTTTCATTGGACAGGCAATAGCCCTTAGTAAATGGACAAGCACGGGCCCCTTGTTGACTTTGGACTGGCCATAAGTCCATCTGGTCTTTCAGACTTGAGCTAAAAACGGATGTCTTCCAAAATCTCAATTATCCTTATAATCCTTGTATTTTAAATAACTTAATTACTTATCAGCAACTCCACAGTTGTATGACAAAGTCTAAAATGTTGCCATAGAATTTGGTGATGATTGCTTGAATAGTTTTAAAGATATGCTCCCGAAATAACTTGGAAGGCCAACTCCGCTAAAAACAATAGATCTATCACCGATCGTTCGAGGGGGCGGAGATACAATGACTTGCAAAATGATAAAAAAACACAAAACAATTTGCACTGAACAATTTATTACAAGAATGACTTGTATACTTACAGCGTCCAAACAAACACATTCTCTATCAGCATAAACTTCTTTTTACGCATTAAAAATTGTCTTTGCTCTCTCAATATAGAGTTATCACTATAAATGAGAAATATGCTTTTGAACCAAACGCACCTCTTTCCATGAAAGCAATAACATAAAAATAAAACTGAAAATCAAGTCAAAACCTAAGTGAGTCATAGTCATTATCATTATTCGTCCAAATTCTTGTCCGTTTAAGAAAATTCTTGCCATGGTTTTGCTTTTATTAATTTTTGGGGGATCTGATTTGAATAGGTTATACTATCTAATGACACACAAGGCAAATTTGCATGTCTTATTTTTCATTTTGATGAACTTTATCACCTGAAATTACCCATTTTTGCATGTCCTTATGTAACCCTCCTATCCACATTTGCTCCTCAAAGTTATATTTTTGTTGGAATTGGAAGTCTTTCCCCCATCTAGATATGTCAATGACATATCAACGTAAATATCAATTATGAAAAATATGCAGCCTTTGTTCATTTATGTATTAAAGTGTGTTTATAGACGTGTCCTTAAAATCATGTAATTCCTGTAACGTTAATAAAGATGGAAAATAGTAAAGGATTCCTCCATCTGAACTTTCAAACTTCCCATCATGCTCAAACACTTCTTTCTGTTGCTACCAATGTCATATGGAAACAGATTGAAATTCAAACCAAAAGCTACATAATCAGCTGTACATGTTAGGTATGAGGGTAGTACATTTTGATCATGTCATTCCTGTTACATCTGTTATTCATATATAGAATTATCTTTTGAAAATATATTATATAATATCAAAAAGGACAAAGGTTTTAGTCAGCGCAAACAATCTGAATATTGTTCAAAGAGGGCATTAATTATTGATTATTGGTCTTTTTGTGTGTGAATACATCATTCCTGTAAGTCATTCCTGTTACAACCAAATTTGTTACAGGAATGACCGTTTTGTTACGGGAATGACAGTTTGCTCCATACTGGGAGATTTTTATATAAAATTTAAAACTTCGCAGCTTTTAAAAATATTTCAGGAGAAAATAAATTGTATCCCCACAATTACAAGATGCAATCAAGTTTAAGAATTATGAATCACCAAACTCTGGATAATTACGAAAATAACCTTATTCTCAACATTCCTTTACTTTCACCTTGCCAACATCTAAAGACAATGATAGTCTACAAAACACAAATCCTAGCAACGCTGGGGCAAGTTCACGTCGTCGGTCTTCAAAACTTCACGCGGCGGAACGAAAGCGAGGCGATGAACACACGCCGTCTCGACTGCACGACAGCCCGCTATAATGCTAATTAACATACGTGTATAAAGTCTATGGAAATTGTACACATGTGAACTTTAATTTATCCCATAGTCCCGTAGACTATTGCACTATATTGTGACATATATTTTATGAAGTAATAACGTATGACCGTATTAATTAAAACCAAATAAGAAAAAATAAAATTAGGATAATGTTAAGAGACAGTTTTGAAGTAATACTAAAGAAAACTCATAAAGATAATGATGATTGTAATTGTTGACAACAACAAAACAGTTCATCACAAATAAAAAAAATCGTGCCTGCTGTAGGCCTACCTTAAGAATAGCCTACAAGTTCAATATATGAACATGAATATTTTATGTCATGAAACATTGCCTTCTAAGTGCAACAAACATTTTATTTAACAAATTTAGAATAACTAAATAGCGAGAAAAAACACCTCTAGATGTATATTGACTGCCAGATACATGCAAACAGACAACTTGACACACATAAAGTTCATAAACAAAAATATCAATTTTATTATGTCATTAATTAAACTAGCATAAATCTATGAGTAATCGCCCGGCGTTTATAAATTTCTAACACCGAATTGAAATGATTATCAAAGGCAGGGCACTTATTCAAGGCATGCGATCGTTGTTTTCGATGCCATAATATGTGTGTACACTGACTAAAGTTAAAACAAAAACTTCATTATCCGACATTTATCATTGTGAAAATTGTTATTGAGGCACCTATAAATGGTTTAAACGTTGCATATTTTAAATATGCTTACATGTATGCCGAAAGGTTTTAGAAAGGACACATTTTCACAATTTAGTTTACATTGCTAAATTAAAGCAGGCTGTTATTCAATTCAGACAAGACGATTCTTTCATGATAATAGATTTACTTAAATTACTATATGTGCCTTAACATACGTACATAAATATAGTGAATGTACAGTTTCCTCATATATTTTTATTTTCTTTCTCTGGACGCTTTAACAAAACAAGATTAATTCAAAGTGACAACATTGAGTTACGATTACATATACAACGCACCGGCGTCGGAACGGTTTGATTGCAAATTATCTCAGCTAAAAACACATAATTTCCATTAAATTTTCCGATGATTATATAGAAAACTACATTTTATTTAACAACACATGTATGCAATATTCCGTCGTTACCGATTACCTTTACATGGCCGTCAATGGGAGTGAGTGACAAGTTTAACATGTGAGTTTTAACAAGTGCAATTTGATAACTACTCAACGGGTAGATAAACTGTATGTAGCAGAGATGATTTTCAAGCTGTCAACAAAATATGACACCAAATTGCCTTTTACTTAATTAATGAAAATTATTCTCACAAAAGCTAATTAACATGTAAGTCTATGGGAATTACGTCAGTGGGTACTTTTGGCCAATGACTGTAGCTTAACGTAGTTAACTGTACTTAAGCTTAGTTATCCGTAGTTATCCTTAGTTAGGCCTATACCTATTCAAAACGTAGACATAGATGTGAGAAAAACGTAGTTGGTGATTTAACTTTTGAACATGTTCAAAGTTTAGCTTTTTTGAACTACGTTTTATGAAATGTAGTTGAATGTACTTGGACGTTGTGAATTGAAAATTTGAATTTAGTTCAATGTACTTAAACCAAGTTAAGAATGTACTTAAACGTAGTACAAGTCGTCCCCGAATAACTACATCTTACTAGGTATTTAAGTACATTTTACTACGTTTACTTACATCCTAGTACGTTGTACTACGTTTCACTACGTTATACTACAGTCAACTACGCTAGCATCATGTAAGTTGAAGAACGTTTCAGTACAGAAGAATAGGTGTTAGTATGGCTGTCTACGCTATCAAAACTTTAAACTACGTTTTAGTAGGTTTGTAAGTAAGTAAGTAATGTAAGGTATGTACCTTGGTGTAAAAAATTCCTATACCTCGGACTCGGACTACACTTAAGTAAATATAATTACGTTGAACTACGATAAACCACGCTTACAAATTCATCAATTTAGAGGTTTTTGGCTACGTTCAATAAACTAGGTTGAACTACGTAAATTAACGTAAGTGTGAACCCCCCACGATATCCATCGAGTGGGGGGCCCAAAATTTGACTTGGGCCCAGGATATCGTTTCATTTCTACGATTTTATTCATTTTAATGTAACTGTTACACTTGATAAGCTTAAAAAATAGGGTAGAATGGGATTTTAATTTAAAAAAGGGGGGGGGGGGAGAGTGGAGAGTGGACAAGCACGGGCCCCTTGACTTTGGACTGACCTTAACACAACTTGTGAACATAAGAATCATAGTCTGTGGAGTAAGTTCCTGATTATATAGTTGGACAGGCAATGGCCCTTAACAAAATGGATAAGCACGGGCCCCTTGACTATGGACTATCTTTAAAACAACTTGTGAACACAACGATGATAGTCAGTTCAGTTGAGTAAGTTTCAGACTATATCACTGGACATGCAAAGGCCCTTAACAAATGGACAAGCACGGGCCCCTTGACTTTGGACTGTCCTTAACACAACTTGTGAAGATAACAGTGATAATCTGTTGAGTAAGTTCCAGATAATAGATTATATAGTTGGACAGGCAATGGCCCTTAACAAATGGACAAGCACGGGCCCCTTGACTATGGACTGTCTTCAGAACTTGTTAATATAACGACGATAGTCAGTTGAGTAAGTTTCAGACTATATCGCTGGACATGCAAAGGCCCTTAACAAATGGACACGCACGGGCCCCTTGACTTTGGACTGTCCTTAACACAACTTGTGAAGATAACAGTGATAATCTGTTGACTGTGTTTAGTAAGTTCAGATAATATAGTTGGACAGGCAATGGCCCTAAACAAATGGACAAGCACGGGCCCCTTGACTTTGGGCCGTCTTTAACACAACTTGTGAACATAACAACGATAGTCAGCTGAACCGGTGATGGCCCTTTAGAAACGGACAGGCAAAGGCCCCTTTACTTTGGACTGTCTTCAAAGCTTTGTATATAATAGTCAGTTTTGCAGTGTTACATAGCTGAACCGGTGATGGCCCTTTAGAAACGGACAGGCAAAGGCCCCTTTACTTTGGACTGTCTTCAAAGCTTTGTATATAATAGTCAGTTTTGCAGTGTTACATAGCTGAACCGGTGATGGCCCTTTAAAAACGGACAGGCAAAGGCCCCTTTACTTTGGACTGTCTTCAAAGCTTTGTATATAATAGTCAGTTTACCAGTGTTAAAATAACAAATAGCTGTACAGGCGATGGCCCTTGGACAGGCAAAGGCCCCTTTACTTTGGACTGTCTTCAAAGCTTTGTGTATAATAGTCAGTTTTGCAGTGTTACATAGCTGAACTGGTGATGGCCCTTTAGAAACGGACAGGCAAAGGCCCCTTTACTTTGGACTGTCTTCAAAGCTTTGTATAAAGATTATATAGTCAGTTTACAAGTGTTCAAATAACATAGCTTTTTATATAATAGTCACTTAACCCATTCAACTAGGATCCCAGTAACAAATATGTTTAGAGACCTTATTAAAGTTCTCCATGGTTGATAGGGATAAACAGTGTTCAAATAAAATATCGCTGGACAGGCGATGGCCCTTTAAAAATGGACAGGCAACTTTAGACGTATCCAAAGCCAATCAAACATGGTCATATGGATATTGGAGATAAAGGATTATCAAAATTGGCTTTAATCAAATAAGGAATTAAGTTTGGAATGTTTTGCACATTTCTCAGTTTTGTTTGTAAGAGCTGTCATCTATGTTTGACACTGTTAATGAATGAAGAAAGTAGGTCACAGGACAGGAAGTGGGCTTCAGTTCAAAGTTACCACTGCACATGTCTGTCTCCCTGTCATCGGACAGTCCCGCGCATGTGCAGATAAAGCAAAGGGAAGATAACTCCGCATGTAAGAAACTAGGAACTGCAATCATGGCTGTCCACACTTTGTCCAGGTTCGAATGAGTTGGACAGTGACAAGGGGCCATTCTCTGAAATTTTGCTGGACAATTCCTTAGGCCCCATAGACTTCTCTGGGCAAATAAACAAGGGGCCTGGCCCTTTATTTGAAAATGGCCCTAAATTGTTGGACATACCACTAAAACGGCCCCTTGAGCTCATCTAATAGAACGGACGGATGGACGGACGGATGGACGGACGGACGGACGGACGGACGGAATCGTTGGTATAACTATATACCCCCAACCGTTGGTCGGGGGTATAACAAGAGTCATCAGAAGATGGCATATCCCACCGGTTCCACAAAATTTGTAAAACACATCTTTGACAGATACTTGTGTATCTACTACCGTACTTCAGTTAGTGGGTATTACAGATGCTGAGTTTCAGGTATGTTAAGGGTTTTAGACTTCTGCTCCAGAAGCAGTCAAAATCAACAACAACCAACATCCCTCTCGTGTTTCTATGGAAACAGAAAAAAATTAATTTTTCAGAAATCTGAAAATATCAAAAGGCACCACTTCAGTTAGTGGGTAATACACATGCAAAGTTTCAGGAAGATATGATGAAAGGTTTTGGAGCTGTGCTCAGGAAACGAACCTGTCTCCGACAAAGTCCAAATTCAACAAGTTTCTATGGAAAGGAAAAAAAGAAAAAATTTCAGAAATCTGAAAATATCAAAAGGCACCACTTCAGTTAGTGGGTAATACACATGCAAAGTTTCAGGAAGATATGATGAATGGTTTTGGACCTGTGCACCGGAAACGAACCTGTCTCTGAACAAAGTCCAACTTCAACATGTTTCTATGGAAATGAGCAAAAATTAAATTTTCAGAAATCTGAAAATATTAAAAGGCACCACTTCAGTTGGTGGGTAATACACATGGAAATTTTCAGAAAGATATCATGAACGGTTTTCGAGTTCTGCTCCGGAAACGAAATGATTATGGACGGACGGACAGACAGACGGACGTGGTGATGACTATATCCCACGGTATTACATACCAGTGGGATAAATAGTGCAGGCCTTAAGTCAGCTACAATGACAGAACAATCATGATATTTTGTGGAAATGATATCCAAGGCTATATTCCTGCTAGTGCATTCATGAAAGTAATGATCTGCAAAAATCAATAATGTAGGCCTGCATTTGTTTAACAACCTGTCGAGTAGATGCATGCACTTCAACGGTTTTCATAAAACACATCGAACATGATTCAAGTATCAAAATTGCCTAAGCTATCAAAACAAGAAATTAAATTTTCTTTTGAAAAAAATATAACTACGGGTAATCTAAATATAAACACATATCTTGTGATGAATTTGTTATATGTAATTCAAATTGTCTATGTGGGACTCTTTTCTAAAGGAATCTGCATTACCCATAATGCAAAGGTAAACAAATTGTTAAAGGTGTTCTTATAAGTTTTTGTTGGGGATAAAGGATAAGGTATACATAGAGGGGCCATTTATGAAACTTATTAACACTTTGACCATCATCAATTAAGATTCAAGTGTTTAAATAACACATTGATAGTATAAACGTACAGACAAACTTATCTATTCTAATTTCATTTTTAAACAATACCCCACTCATACTGTCCCATTTATTGTTGCCCTCTCCTCTGATACCAGTGCAAGGCAAGAATGCAGCATCTCCTGTGTGTCAATGGCATTAGCTTATAACCCCTCCAAACCAAGAATGAACTCCAGCCAGAGCTAATTTAAGCAATATCACTTTAACTTAAAGGCATCATAACAGAAATTTCAGTCTTTTAGGGTGAGAGTTTGAATCTTTCTATGAACTAATAATGGACCAAATATGAGTTTGAAAATCCGATTAAATGAGAATATTGGAGAAAAACTTAGTCTTAATATTTTAAACAGTGTTGTTTAAGACATAATGTATCCAAAAAAATATTTAAATGTCAAATTTTATGTAGAAATGTTGAAAAAAAGTTTTCAGTACGAGCCGTTTTTCGAAAATCCCCGAGAGTTAATCAGGCTGGCAGCAGTCACGTGAAATGATGTTAAAGATGCTCTTCACCTAAGCTAGAGCATAAGCAGAGCATAAGCAGTACAGTTGTTTTCTACGTTCTTAGTACTATTATATGGCTCCCTCGGATGATGAAGGCAGTGTTGATTTTCAACCACCAGATATAAACAACATCTGTCCTTATCAGTATGAACTTATTGTGAATCAAAATGTAGCTGAACACCAGGAATCAAGTGAGGATGAGCTGTCAAATGTCAGCTCTGAGAGAGTTGGAAATACCGATTGGTACGTAGGGACTGGCAAACTATGACGTTACAATTTCACAATTAGTAGTTGATAATGCCGTACACTGAATAATTATTGTCTAATTACAGCTAAAATGGGTGTCAACAACGTATTTGATAGTTTATTCAAATTCGTACATACAAACTACCAGTTTCTTGGGACAAAATGTTTCTTGATACTCGATTATATATATCATGTTTGCTATAAAAACCTATTGATATTTAATAGTATTACTTAGATTTTGGTCACAACCACTCTTCAATAGAAATGAATAACAGTAAGATCTATAAATAGCTAAATGTGAGATTAACTAAAATCGGACTTCCACGATAATGAGAAGCCAGTAATAACGTAGGGTAGCTGGTTATCAAATATTTTCAGAAAGATAGAATTATTAGCCGAATGTATCCTTACCAGATTCATTACCATTGGTACAACTGAGTATCTCACTCCAGAGTATATAATAATTAAACTAATCTTGTTTGTTCTAAGGTTCACAAATACTGTGCGTATAGACGTCTGTCTAGATTACCGTACCACAGATTACCAAGAAGTGTAGAAAGGTTCACACGTATTGGTATTGTGCTGTGCAGAAAATTAGAGCTTCCATCAGAGTCGGTGACTGGATTCAAGTTTACACAATCGTAGGTGTCACAAATATGGACAGTTCTAATTTAAGCCTTGCAGCATTTCCAGCACTTTTCTATGCTAGAGAATCAGAACCAATATACATTTGAGGTGCAGTGCTCCACTATTTTAGCACGGAAAAGTGAAGGAAATGCTGAAAGGATTAAATCAGCCTGTTATGAAGACAGGAAAACATTGAAAACTGAAACTGATTATTAGCCAAACTGAGCATATTGACAGACATTGCACTGGAATGTGATGTTAATGTCACAGGTGTCACATTTCAGCCCATTTCATACATAAACAACTGTCTATCAATTATGTCAAAAGTTTATGGTGACCATATTCAAATTGAAATTTATCTCACACATTTATTAACTCATGACAAATGATTAAACAACTGTGTACAAGTTTCACAGAGCACAGCCTATACATGCCATAAGAGTGCATTTATAATTCATAATTCAATGATAACGGACTAGTACTGTTACGAGTACTCTAAGACTAACTTTTAAAACGGTTTTAATTATATAGCGTGGCATGTGCCAACGGTTTCCAGTCCTTCTCCCCTCTTTGACACCGGGCTATCCAAACCTTTCGCTGTGTTGCATCCGTCTTTTCACATGGAAATTTAAAAATATGAATCTTTATTCCAGGCTTTGATGAATGACTACACCCCAAGCTACACAATATACCATATCAAGTCAGAAACTGTCTCAAAATCTACGTATTCAACCAATTCTTCCTCCACACTTCTATCACTCTGTGAGAACAATGGCGAGCCGTAGAGCATCTCTGACGTCACAGCCCAAACCCGCCGAATGCTCCCGGGGAAATATGCATATCGCCACAGGCAGCAGTCGGTGCGGTTCTTTTGTCGTGTAATTAGTAATTAAACACGGCTTTCCACATTATTTTCGGGGGAATACGTTTTTAAAAGTATATTTGATTATAACAGAATATAAATGTTTATACATATTCTCCTTTAATGAAACAGAAGCAAAGAATTGACCAATAGTCTTTTACCTTAGATTCTTTCATCCAGTTCAAAACAATTGAAAACAGCACATCCCTTGTGGGTATATCAATCTGAAATGAACAATAATCATAACTAAAATGTGCCTGATAATCGTCCCACATTTGACAGGAGACTCATATAGCTCATCATTGTCATATGCCAGGCACTTTACTGAAATTGTCACAAACAACTACAAAATAAATGAAAGATCTCGAACCTTAAAACTTACTCCCTTTGAAAGAAACCTTGAGTAACGCAACCAAAATAATAAAAAAAATCCAAATCAGCTCAAATCCTGCCAGGAGCTCTGCAGCTTTGCAGCTTTGTCTGCTGTGGAGAACTGTTCCCAACAAGTCAATGGTTGATCCAGAGGGGGGTTTGGACATACAGTTAATGGACCCAAATGACCCTTTGCCGCTGTACTTGCAACTCACACCACGCAGGTCTCGGCCAGGACCAGAACAGACATGGAGAAACTCTGTTTCTACGTAATTTCTCTCAAAAATTCCTTACCAGGCTGACATATCAACAAGTTAAAGACAACTCTGTAACACTATCATGTAAGGAGAAATATATCAAAGACTGATCACCTTTTCGAGGAGCGACTTGATGGCGAAAGAAGTCAGTTTGCGGCACTTCTGAGACTCATCATTAACCAGGCTGGCCGACATCGGGATGAAGAAAAGACCAGAGTGCTGAATCAGCACTTTCTAAAAAGTTAAACATAAAACAAAATGATGAATAACTCCTTTCACAAAGCAACCTTTAAAATTACTAAGGTTATCCTTAACCCCCATTCCTTGACACTGCACTAAGGTTAACCTTAACCCCCATTCCTTGACACTGCACTAAGGTTAACCTTAACCTCCATTCCTTGACACTGCACTAAGGTTATCCTTAACCCCCATTCCTTGACACTCCTCTAAGGTTATCCTTAACCCCCATTCCTTGACACTGCACTAAGATTAACCTTAACCCCCATTCCTTGACACAGCACTAAGGTTAACCTTAACCCCCATTCCTTGACACTGCACTAAGGTTATCCTTAACCCCCATTCCTTGACACTGCACTAAGGTTAACCTTAACCCCCATTCCTTGACACTGCACTAAGGTTATCCTTAACCCCCATTCCTTGACACTGCACTAAGGTTACCTCAGCGACTTATGATCACCTTAGTGCTTTGTGAAAGGAAGTCTTTAATTTGTAAATTTGTTAAGAAAGCAATATTTTAAGCATGTTTATTTCCTTGTAAATTTTCGTTCCTTAAAAATAAGTGACCTCGTCAACTGAGATGTTGGATCCATTATTTTAATCAATGAAGAGTTACTCAGTCGTCAACCAATACAAAGGTAAGTTTTGTGTACTGAGATGAATACGATGAATACGATGACTGGTATCTAATACCACTTTGCTGGAAGGGACAGAACCTTCATTATAGAAATTAAGATGGATACTGACTGTGGGGAAGTTGTTGAAGATGGTAGCGAGCATCTCTAGCGCCGACACACGTCCCTCCTCATGCTCGAAGGTGAGTTGTGTGATGTAGTACTCCAGGTGGGAGCCCAAGATCTTCTGCTTCTGGGGATAGTCTAGCAGGTACTGGAGGAATACCTGGATGCACAGATACAATGAGTTATACGTGAAACACCTGGATACACAGATACAGTGAGTTATACGTTAAGCACCTGGACACATAGATACAGTGAGTTATACATGAAACACCTGGATACACAGATACAGTGAGTTATACGTGAAGCACCTGGATACACAGATACAGTGAGTTATACGTGTAACACCTGGACACACAGATACAGTGAGTTATATGTGAACACCTGGACACACAGATACAGTGAGTTATACGTGAAACACCTGGACACACAGATACAGTGAGTTATAAGTGAAATACCTGGATACACAGATACAGTGAGTTATACGTGAAGCACCTGGATACACAGATACAGTGAGTTATATGTGAAGCACCTGTAGCACAGATACAGTGAGTTATACGTGAAACACCTGGATACACAGATACAGTGAGTTATACGTGAAGCACCTGGATACACAGATACAGTGAGTTATACGTGAAACACCTGGATACACAGATACAGTGAGTTATACGTGAAACACCTGGATACACAGATACAGTGAGTTATACGTGAAGCACCTGTAGCACAGATACAGTGAGTTATACGTGAAACACCTGGATACACAGATACAGTGAGTTATACGTGAAGCACCTTGATACACAGATACAGTGAGTTATACGTGAAACACCTGGATACACAGATACAGTGAGTTAAACGTGAAGCACCTGGATACACAGATACAGTGAGTTATACGTGAAATACCTGGATACACAGATACAGTGAGTTATATGTGAAACACCTGGATGCACAGATTCAGTGAGTTATACATGAAACACCTGGATACACAGATACAGTGAGTTATACGTGAAGCACCTGGACACACAGATACAGTGAGTTATACGTGAAACACCTGGACACACAGATACAGTGAGTTATACATGAACACATGGACACAGAGATACAGTGAGTTATACATGAAACACCTGGATACACAGATACAGTGAGTTAAACGTGAAGCACCTGGATACACAGATACAGTGAGTTATACGTGAAATACCTGGATACACAGATACAGTGAGTTATATGTGAACACCTGGATACACAGATACAGTGAGTTATACGTGAAGCACCTGGATACACAGATACAGTGAGTTATACGTGAAGCACCTGGATACACAGATACAGTGAGTTATATGTGAAATACCTGGATACACAGATACAGTGAGTTATACGTGAAACACCTGGATACACAGATTCAGTGAGTTATATGTGAAACACCTGGACAGACAGATACAGTGAGTTATATGTGAACACCTGGACACACAGAAACAGTGAGTTATACGTGAAACACCTGGACACACAGATACAGTGAGTTATACGTGAAATACCTGGATACACAGATACTGTGAGTTATACGTGAAGCACCTTGATACACAGATACAGTGAGTTATACGTGAAGCACCTTGATACACAGATACAGTGAGTTATACGTGAAACACCTGGATACACAGATACAGTGAGTTATACGTGAAGCACCTGGATACACAGATACAGTGAGTTATACGTGAAATACCTGGATACACAGATACAGTGAGTTATACGTGAAACACCTGGATGCACAGATTCAGTGAGTTATATGTGAAACACCTGGATACACAGATACAGTGAGTTATACGTGAAGCACCTGGATACACAGATACAGTGAGTTATACGTGAAGCACCTGTAGCACAGATACAGTGAGTTATACGTGAAACACCTGGATACACAGATACAGTGAGTTATACGTGAAGCACCTGGATACACAGATACAGTGAGTTATACGTGAAACACCTGGATACACAGATACAGTGAGTTATACGTGAAACACCTGGATACACAGATACAGTGAGTTATACGTGAAGCACCTGTAGCACAGATACAGTGAGTTATACGTGAAACACCTGGATACACAGATACAGTGAGTTATACGTGAAGCACCTCGATACACAGATACAGTGAGTTATACGTGAAACACCTGGATACACAGATACAGTGAGTTATACGTGAAGCACCTGGATACACAGATACAGTGAGTTATACGTGAAATACCTGGATACACAGATACAGTGAGTTATATGTGAAACACCTGGATGCACAGATTCAGTGAGTTATACATGAAACACCTGGATACACAGATACAGTGAGTTATACGTGAAGCACCTGGATACACAGATACAGTGAGTTATAGATCAAACTTTGACAACCTCTTCTGTTGTCTGTCTACAAGGTACTGCAGCAAGAGACATAGATAATGTGAATTATACATGAAACATTGAAATATGTGTCCAGTTGTCACCTATTTGGACTAACACATTTAAATCTATCAAAACGAGGATATCCAACTAAAAGCAAAATGCTGAGAAAAACACCCAGGTTCTTAAACCATGTCTCATCGTCACCCACCTGTCTACACTGCAGTCTGACATGCCCTGAGGTTCCCGTGATGGACATCTCCTGAACCTTATCCATCAGATCATACAGTGTCTGACTCCTCAACTTGCGCGACAAGATCGCCTGGAGGGTGAGAACAAAAAGAAAATCACATTTGATACTGACAATTGTATATAATTTGTAATTAAATTTTTTATATGAAAAAAATATTGTCCATATTATTAGAATGTTAATTACACGGCAACCCTATAATTTTACTGAAAATGTGAGGAGATAACTATAGTGGCAACAATGTAGCAGCCACTATTACTGTAGGGAAAGTCTCCAACACTACAACTGCATTTGATTTGAGGACTCTAGTGTCAAGTTTGCAAATCAAACGCTGAGAACAGCCAAATGGACTCTAGAATCATGTCAAGAACATTCTTCCTGATTATACAAGAACTGGAGCTGTGAAGTACTTCAGATTCCTCGCCAAACAAGTCAGACATACACATTATGAATTACATCAAATTTTAATATATAGTAGATGTTTATATATTTTTAAAATTGTTTGTGTTGATAGCTAGGTCAAATTTTGATGCTGTGAGGTAACACTCAAGGCATGTTTCATCTATTTGATTAGATACGTCAAAGCGCTCGACTCAACCCTCACATTATTAAATCAAACACAACTTATGATATAAATGAGTACCTTGAGAAGGTTGAAGCCGGTGCTCTGTCTGGTGTAGTCAAGTAGATCCTCCTCGCAGAAGATGAGTAGAACCTGCAGTTGGTCACTGTCCATGTGGTGGTAGTGTACATCGCGCACCAGCACCGTCATGGCCTGGTGTAGAAGGGGAGAAACACTCATTGGTCAAATATAGCTGATAATTGTATTGAAAATATCAAAGTTCATTTTTGTCATTAATGGCAGTCTAAGTCCTGCACTAGCATACCCTGCTGTAAAAATTCAATAGTTTTCACAGAATATCAATTGTTTCTGTCAATTCAGGGACAAGGACCTCCTCAATGATGAACATACATATCACCATTAATTAGAAATGATAACGCCGTTGTTGTGGAAGGCAAAAAGTACAGCCAGTTCTCTTTAAACACACTTTCAATTTTCTCTTCAAAGTGCTCCAATTCATGTATTGCGATAAAAACATTTTAAGGACATACCCTACCCAGAAATAAAAATATTTAGATTTTTATGAAAATTGGCACATATGTACAACTGAGTGTGCTGATTTCAAAAATCAAATAAAAAATGGGGGTCACCATGCTCGTTTTCGAGTAAAAATGTGTCAAAAACTGTCCTCTTTTATTGAAAAGCATGAAAATCAAAAATTTAATTTTTTCAGCAAAATTTTATTATTTTTTAAAATAAATGCAAAATTTTAATTCTCACAGTTAGATATAAATGATACTTCAAAATTTATCCAAAAATAATTTTGAAAAATGAAATTTGAAATTATTTTTTTCAACTTATTGTGTCTATAATTTTATATTTTTTACCTAAAATTTCAATGAATAATCTTCAAAAACATATTTCCAAAATTTAGGATTTTTTAAAACTTTCAAAATATGAACATGACAATATATGGAACTCAAATTCGAAGAAAAAAATGGGGGTCACCACGCAAAAATAACGAACTTTTTATCTCTGAAAATTGATATCGGCAGTGAAAAATGGCCCAAAACGCCGCGGCAAGTCTACTGAAAGACGGCGATATGGGTTTCGCATTGTGTAACATTGTTCATAAAACTCGCAGTTTAAAATGACAGAATGTTACTCTTGTGACGAATATTATGTTCACACATCTAAGTAGGCCGATTAAAACAATCAAGTATAAATTTGGTTTTGACCCCAATTTAGGAGCGGAAAATCATATACAGTGCCTGATCGGCTACTCTAAAAATTCATTCAGTGGTTCACTACATCAGCGCATGTTGGTAATCATCATTGCATGATGCCCATGTAATTCGAGAAAGTTTCTTTTCTTTTGATATATTTTGACGATACAATGTGTATATTTCATTTCTTTGAAAAAAAGGGCAATTGTGTTTTAAGTAGTCCTAAATATCACTTGAATGGTGACAAATCAGCAGACCAACAACGTACATCGGGCGTAATCGATCATGACTTCCGCTTAGACTTACCTCGTTTTCTATCTAATATATTTTATTTTGCCCTTATTTACAAAAAATTTCTGTCTGTATTCACACCAATCTGACGAATCTGACTGTTGTTCATCAATAAACTGTGTATGTCAATGGCACACTTTATATTTAGAAACTTGCGCTAAAATAAGTATTTTTAACTTATAATGGAGCCCCGATCAAGTCTTTTCATCGAAACAGTGCTAGCTAGTGCATTTCATCTCGAGTGCGGTGAATTCGTACCCAAAACCACAGGCTGGGGAGGAAATATACCTACCTATATCTATATTTCCTCCCCAGCCTGTGCCCAAAACAAACTTGATCGTATCTAAATCTGCATCGACGAGATGTTTTGGTGTGAGAAGACTCTACTAAGTTAAAATCACATGTCATACTGCAAAGTTAATATTAACATAATACATACTTTGCCAAAATAAATGAAATAAATCTTTGTTTGGACATTATTTTATTTCATCAATATTTCTTAGGATTGTGTACACTGTCATAGCTTACCTGAACTCACATACAGTTTGTACATACATGTTCATTAACCTACATATGATTATTTCACATGTACATGGCGGATTGTACACCATGTTACCAATACCAGGAAACTTTTCTGTATAGTTGCAAATCATTAAAACTTCATATAGATCTGCTTCATCCAAGTTGTCTTGACAGGGATTGTACTGTTAGGCTGACACAGGTAAAGAGAACTGGAACAATATTGCTGATTGGTAACTCCAAGGAAAGTAATATGGGCAGCTTTTACAGTGCAGTTGCATCATGATCTGAAATAATCAATTTCCTCATGTATTTAAAATCAGAGAAGTTTTAAAGATCTTTACAAAATCACAGCTTTTATTCTGCATACACACAATTAATTAGTTGGGTAAAGATTGAATTTTAATTAAAGAAGAGATACTAGCTGTAGTCACAAATATGTGTCTGAAATATAAATTTATTGTTAGTCTTATTTTGTTATTGTAGAGTAATTAAGAATATTTGACAAACATTTTCAGAATGGCTGGAATTGTACTGTGGACACACAGGTATTATCTTCAATGTGATTTGATCCTTTTTGGGTCTTCACCCATTTCATACAGATGATACTTTTGATTTGACATTACTTCTAGCTTAATATTATCCTTATAAATGTAAGTTGAGGAAAATAACACCTACATTGTAACATTATCACATTCCAGGAAATATTTAATTTATTCTAATTCATTAGAAAAAATCTAGACACTGGACAAAGTGAAATTTTAATTAATTTGATCACAAATGGGCAATGTATGTTAAACTACTAACTGATTATTTAATACTATAGAAACTACAAGGTTGTATGTGAGTGAGTGAAATGTGTGTTAGCCTTTTTTTAAATTTACATTTTGTCAATAAAATCTTTGTTATGAGTAAATATATTATATTGATGTCCTAACATGTATAACTTGATCTCATGGACTTAAACTACCTGACTAGAGACACAAGCATGGCCATAGAATATGTAAGTGACCACATCCATGTTGACAGTAGGTTGATGAAAACATATATATTCATCATCATTTGATAATTATTTAATCCTTGTAAGTATAGACAATAAATGTGATATCTATATCAGTCATTTTAATATAGAAATAATTAATGATAATCCATCATATGCATCAATAAACAATTACATTCAGATAAACTGAATGAAATATCTTCATTTGCTTCACAGTTAAGAAGGGTAAAATAATGTTCAGGTGAACTATTATTTAGGATTAACTGAATATTACTAGTCTTCTACTAACAATATCATTTAAATTCATAAATGGATGAGCTTTTCAGTAACTGATGTGAATCATTAAATGGTTTGATTAAGATACTACATAACTACCAACATGTAGGTTCATGTAACTAGTATCAAATTCAAAATTGTATCATTTCATATTTTTGACATGTTGTAATATGGACATGAATCACTGCTTATGATGAATGTAATTCTTTTTTTCTATAGAAGTTGTTATATGTTAGAATTTTAAAAAATAAATATGTACTTGAGTTTCCCCACATCTTGAGATAAATAGCTAATAGTAATACAAAAAGGTACAAATCTTAGCTGCTTTCCCCTTATGTTTTTTCTCACAAAGGCATTTCCCTTCAGAAAACTCCAGGGCTGCAAATTTTATAAATCAAGTCTCCTAAGTCATTGTGATCTGCAAAACATCAAAAGATGTTTATCACGACGGATGAATTTAACTGACAACACAATATATTTATTTATGTTTTAACTGTATTGAAAAAAAAAATGCTTAAAAACGTTTAGGCCTAAATGAATTGATTTAAAAATATATTGCAAAAATAATGTTGACACTTGTGAGAAGGAAATTATATAAAGTCTATTTGTCCATGCTTTCTCACAACGTGTTAGCAATTAATATTTTGAAGCTGATTGAGGGCGTTGCCTACCTGAAACGAATTCCCCTGAAACTTATGGGATGCCTTGGTTTCATCGACAAAGTCCGGTCAGCTACCAAGCTCGCACATCCGTCGCAGGCCGGATTTGTATATTATGCGTTTGGTAATTTTCCGTGAAAACACCTCTGAATATTCAATGAAATACGGGGTTTGTAGTTTATTTTCACTTCTGGTTCTATGATGTTGTTCCAATTTCTTCAAATCGGGCAAGATCAAGTGACAGGTATCTGATTCACCGGCCGATGTCTTGATCGAGGCCGATCAGCTGTTGACGGCATGGCTTGTTTTGTCAACAATGCCATACATCGTTTTCATGTCGTAAATGTCTATTTGTGTTTTATTAGAAGCAGGAATTTGAGAATATATGGTCTAATAAACATAATTATGTTATAGTTATGATAAATAATACTTTTGAGTTTGTAATTTATTAAATGTTGTAAATTTAGCAATTGTCGTAAATTTCCTATCGGGTCGAATTGCGATGCGCACGGTTATGCGCAGTAGACGTTTTTTATGCGTAGGGTATGTCCTTAAGATCAAGATTGACGATGCATTGAAGTAAAGTCTTGAGCAGAAGCTCCTGCTACCTTGAAGCAGGTGACGAGCAGCTCGTGGTTATCTCCCCTGCCGGCCCCAGCAGACGCGTAGTTCTTGAGCAGGAGGAAGATGCCCTGTGAGATCCTGCTGAGGTGTTTCCGTAGAGACGGCAGCAGGAAACGCAGGAGGAAGGACAGACATCTTAGAGACAGCGAGTTGATCTGGAAAGACGAGTATTTGAATGGAATATCTATCAGTTCTCGACAAATACCTCGTCTCATCTCATTATTACATCCTTTCTACCTTTCTCGATAAGATAAACAAGGTATAAGTCAAGAAAAGACTGATATCCTCTATTAATGAAGCGAGCAATGATGTGAATGAGTTATTGTTAAAATCTAAATATTTTAGATATTTAAAAATACTTACCCTACTTTTACTAGTGCATATTACCTATATGATCCGATGAAGGATTGAAAACGTGACTGAGACAGGATCCTAACGTAACTGTAGTGAAGTGTAGACAGACTGGCTCTAGGGCACGTCACTACCCGGAAGTGTAGTGCAATCCACACATAGCTGCGCGCGCAGTGATATGAAACCCTCACATTTCCTAGAGTCAGTCCGAGCGAGGTCCTAAATGCGGGGAGGTAGTTGATCCAACGATGGGTGGGTATAAACCCTAAAAGTAGGGTAAGTATTTTTAAATATCTAAAATATTTAGATTTTAACAAATTTTTAATACTTACCCTACTTTTACTAGTGCATGTTGATTCGACAGTCGGACGGAGGGAAAGGACCCACAGCGAGGACCTCCACAGCACTAGCAAGAGTAGGACGTGACAACTGAGCGGAAACCTACAAACAGGAAACCCAAATCAGTATATGAAACCACTAAAAGGATTGAAAGGAGAGATCTCGACGAACCGAGAAATAGTCCTAAAATCCACAAAAACCAGGTCTCACCTAAGACGAAGCGGGCAAGGTGAGTTGCTGAGCCACTACGAGAGGTCCAAAAGATTGGAGTCCTTGTACGTCTTCCACGGAGACATCTCTCAAATAGTGACTGGCAAACACAGTGTTGGATTTCCAGAAACAACCCTTCATGATGTCTGGCACCGAGCAGTTCCTGTGAAGAGCCATAGTAGAAGCCAAGGCCCGAATCTCATGAGGGTTATTTGCGGAGGGGTGAGGTATTCCTGCTGCATCATAAGCTGCCAAGATGGATGTTCGCAACCATAGAGCCAGCGTGTTCCGGTTTACCTCACCCTTAGCTGCAGAAGAAAAGGGAATGAACAATCTCTTTCGCCCAGCCCTCTTGTCCGTGGACCGGGAGATGTATTCCTTCAAGGCACGGACTGGGCACAAAGAGAGTTCTTCAGACTCCGATTCATCCACAATTAAAGACAACGGCGGAATAACAAAAGATCTGTCAGGTTGACCAGGCAGTTGATTTTTCGCTACAAAATCCCACAACAGACCCAGATGCACTGAACCATTGCGCCGTTGCTCGAACCGAACCCTCGTTACGTCGATAGCATGTAATTCACTTACTCTGGCAGCCGTTGCCAAAGAAAGTAAAAACGCCGTCTTCCTGGAGAGGTTCTCAAAAGAAGCCTCCGACAGAGGTTCATATGGAGCTCCACGAATGTGCTTCAAAACCAGGTTCAGATCCCAAGCTGGAGGACGAAACTTGACTTTTTGGTCTTCCAGCTTAAAAGACTTCAGCATGGCTATTAGTTCCGGGATTTTCGAGATCTTCCTGTCTGTTTTAACAGCGAGAACTGAATTGAGGGCCGAGAGATAGGTAGAAATTGTTCCACCCTTAAGGTGCCTCTTCGAGCGGAGATGGAACAAGAAATCTGCCAGGAACTGTGGTGAGGCTGACAACGGGTCTTGCTTGTGGGATCTACAAAAGTTCTCAAAAGACAACCATTTATCATCATAAAGGGCTCTAGTCGAAGGCCGGTGTGCTCCAGTAATGGCGCTGGCCACCGATGCCGAATATCCCTTATCTCTTAAAGTCTTCTGCAAATGGTCCAAACGCACAGATGAAACCGCTGTGGATCTGGATGCACCTGCCGACTGTGAGGATGTAGAAGGAGGTTTGACCACGGGGGCAATGGGTTTGGTTCTCCTTCCGCTAGAAGACGCAGTTCTGGAAACCAAGTTCTGGCCGGCCAAAAGGGCGCGACCAAAAGCAGATTCATCAACTTGGTCTCCCTGATCTTGGCCAGAACCTTTGGTAGCAGAACTGGAGGAGGGAACGCGAACGCATCTAGACCGTCCCAAGACAGGGACAAGGCGTCCACTGCCCACGCCATCGGGTCTGGAAGGGGAGAGACGTAAGTTGGCAACTGGTTGTTGAACCTTGTGGCGAACAGGTCCAGCAGAGGCCGATGGTGTAACTGACAAATCAGGGAGAAAGCTTCCGGGTTGAGCATCCACTCTGTTGGCGATGGCTTGTCTGGTCTGGACAGAGCGTCTGCCAAAATATTCCTGCAACCCGGAATGTGACGAGCCCTGATCAGAATGTTGTTGGTGTCTGACAACTCGAACAGTTGGAATGTCTGTTTCAATAACTGGCGCGACCGAGTCGTCCCCTGGAAATTGATCAAGTAAACCACTGTCGAGTTGTCTGACGCTATTCGAACCCGAGAGCCTCTGAGGATTTCGACCCAGTGCTCGATGGCCAAGATGACTGCCTGTAACTCGAGGTTGTTGCTGTGCCAACCGGTCTGATGTTCTGCCCACAACCCTGCTGCCGTGCGTTGTCCCAGGTGGGCTCCCCATCCTTGATGTGAAGCGTCCACGAACAACTCGTGGTGATGACTGAACTCTGTCAAAGAGACTCCTTCGCAAACGTTCAATGGGATCGTCCACCACCTGAGGTACCGGTGCAAATGCAGTGGAAGCCGCACGCTTTCCCTGGGATCGTCCTCCTGACAAAACGGAATGAGGAAGACTTGAAGAGGGCGTGCCATGAGACGGCCTCTGAGAGTGAGAGCCTGAGCTGAAGTCAACAGGCCAAGAAGTGACTGCCACTGGCGAACTGACAAGGCCTGATGAAGACCCCGTAAGGCTAGCCGTTCTATCTTCTCCCACCTGTCTGGAGGTACTCGGAGAAGATCTAAGTTGGTTAAAAACAGACCTCCTATAAACGTCAGCTGCTGGGATGGGACTAGTTGCGATTTCTCTGTATTGACGAGCCATCCCAACTGTCGCAGCAGGTCCAAGGCAAATAGGGTCTGTTTGTGTAGCACTGTTGAGTCCCCGTGGCTCATCAGGCAATCGTCTATGTAGGGGTCGAACTCTATCCCCCGAAGATGGAGAAACCTGGCTATTGGAGACGTAATGCGAGTGAAAAGCCACGGGGCCGTAGATATTCCAAACGGGAGAACCTTCCATTGGTAATGTACCCCTTGGAAGAGGAATCTGAGGTACTTCCGATGATGTTTGAAAACTGGTACATGGAGGTAAGCATCCTGTAGATCTAAGCTGACCAGCCAATCGTTGGGTTGAAGCTTGGAACGCAGCAGATCCAGGGTAACCATTGTGAAATGCGGGGGCTCTGGCATGTATAGATCGTTGAATGCTGCCAGGTTGTGTATCATCCGCATCTTGTCTGAATTTTTCTTCGGAACCAGGAAAATTGGGGCGTAATATCCTGGGTAGAAGTGGGGGTCTGTAACCACTTCTATTGCTTTCTTCTCCAGCAGTGTCATGATGTTGGTAGACAACTGATCGATCTGGGTTAGCGAGTACACGCATGGCCGGGGCAGGCTGGTCAGAGGCGGAGGGTTGGAGATTGGCAGTTTGTATCCAACCCTGAGAATTTCGGTGACGAAGGGATCTTCTAGGATTGTCCAATTCGGCCAGAAGATCCCAAGTCTCCCGCCTACGGGTGTAAGCTGGTAAGGGACGACTGGAGGCGGGAGGCGCCAGTCGTGCAAATCCAACGCTTCAGCGGCGTTTCTTGTAGGCTGGAGTCTTTGGTGCCTTGGACTGGTCAAACTCTGGGCGAGGTTTCTGGGAGGTGTAGCCTCCTCTGCTGAACTTGCCACGACCTCCACCACGTCCTCCACGAGTAGCGTTCTTGACCACGTTGCGTCGTGCCTCGTACACCTGGGTAACTCTCGAGTTCCTGGGACCGAGAGATGACGACAGTGACTTGATGGCTCGAAATGTAAAGTCCGATTGAGCCATAGCGGCATGCTCCTTGTACACTGTCGGGATCTTGTCCGCAAACAACATCGGAGTAGAGAGAGGAGCTCTGATGAGGGTCTTCTTGAACTCCTCCTCCCAGGCGCACGGGGCAAGGAGACCATTCCTGCGGATGAGGACAGTAGTGGCCCAAGCTGAGCGGATATGGTCCATGATGACAGAGAGCGTGTTGTACTGCCACCTGTACATCGTGGATAAGTGCTCTAGTCTGGAGGGATTGTCTTCCAACAGATCCTGTGCCAAAGCATCCGTGGCAGAGGCCAACACTGACAACGGCCTCAAAGTGCGTTTGAGCTCCCTCTCAATCGCCAACATCCTGGTGTCCTGGACTTTATACACTCCTTGCGGCGCATCCGAGAGTCTTGAACATGAGTCATCTTGTGGGGACCCCTGATCATACGTCTGCAAAGAGTGGACCTTGAAAGACGAAGTGGAGTTCTTGGCTGGACGAAAAGTGGGATTAATTGACAACTTTTGGAACTCCTCGTCCAGAGACTCGATGGTGTCGAGAACCAACGGATGTGGGGGAATGAGCAGCTCAGGCTCACTCCAAACAGCCAGTGCAGTATCCTGCTCCGAACCCGGAGAGGGGCAGTCCACCAGTCTGTCAGCGATCCACGTATACACCTCTCCCATCGGTAGATGTGTCTTCTGGGGATCCTTAGAGTCCACTGACTTCGAAGGTGAGAGAGGGGCGAGAGACCTGTCGTCGACAATAGAGAGCGAGTGTCGTGGTGAACCTTCCACAGAGGGACCCTCCCTCTCTCGTGAAAGGTACCTGTCGTTGGAGTGGGACCTCACAGAGGATCTGTCCCGGCGTGGAGAGTCACTAACATCCTGGTCCCGCTCTCTGTGTGCTCTATCCCTCGAGAGCTGACGCACCTTGGCTGGGCGCTCGTCATGAGAGGGTTCCTCAGAATCTCTAAGAGATCGGCGCTGCTCTTCCTGGTGCCGGCGCTCATCCTCCTGGCGCTGGCGCTCCCAGTTCCTGAAGCGCTTCTCTTCTAGATTCTTGAGGCGCAGGCGCTCCTCCTCCCGAAAACGGCGCTCCTCATCCAACTGAACACGCTGGCGCTCCTCCTCCTGGCGCTGGCGTTCAACTTCCCGGCGCTGGGAATCTACTGAGCGCCGAATGTTATCCTGGCGCTCAATCTCCTTTCGGTGCTCTTCCTGTCGCTTCAGGTCGAGCCGGCGCTCCTCCTGGCGCCTCCTAGTCTCCCTGAGTTCTGACAGGCGCCTGTCATCCTCCAGACGCTCGAGGTCCCTTAAAGATCGTTGATATCTTTCTTCTTCTCTTTGAACCTCGAGCTCCAGGCGCTGACGCTCGCCAAGGCGCTGTTGGTCTTCCAGGCGCCGGGACTCGGCCGAGTCAAGATCGAGGTCAGAGGACTGAGGCGCGATGGGCGGAGCACCCGGGTTGATAGCGTTGTCCAGGTGTTCCTTGGGTACACGCTTGGCCTTAGGTTTCGACGAACCCGACTCTCCAGTAGAGGGAAACGCATCCCGTGGGTGATCCCTCGCTGGTGATAGGCCGTCGACTGGTTCAGAGATGACCAACGTGTCCTGGTCCAAGTCCGAAGAGGCCATTCTACACCGTCTCTGAGTGAACCTTTTCCTCCTAGCGACTGCGTACGCCTTGAAGTCAGATGCCGAAAGATGACAGCAATGCTGACAACGAGATGTCCACTCGCAAGGTGAGTCCACCAGGCAGTCCGGGCAAAGGGGGTGTGGGTCCTTAGCCGATTTGGACGATTTGCAGGCCACACAGAAGACACGCGGCATGCAAGAGAAAGTTCACTGTCAACAAAAAGAAGAAACAGTGAACATAACAATCAAGCAAACAAAACCACCAACACATGTTAAAATACATACTTTAACATCAGAATGGTTGAGTAAAGAATGCTTAAATCAAGCATGAAAATTACAAAGATTGGTAAAGAAAAATTTACAAAGAAATTTTAATACCAAAAATTTTAAATTCCCATGAAGAAAGAAACAATTGAAGTAAACACAAAAAAGATAGAATACGAACTACACAGACCCAAGGTTAAAAGGGAGATAACCGCTGTGGTCAAAGTTCATACACATGGAATGTAAACACAAATGAAACTTTCAACAAGAAAAAGTTTACAATGTAAAATTAGCGAATATAAATAGCCAAATTTTACACTAAAGGTACACAATGTAAACAACAAGCAATATTATCCAAGAATATGGATAAAAAAAAACAAACCAAAACGGTAAACAACAAGTCGTGACGTCATCACAACAAATCGAGCAAGACGAAGGAGGCCGCCATTTTGAATGGCGAACGAAAACGTGCTCCGAAGAAAAAACAACGAAAATAGCTACCAAAACGCGTAAAAGTGTTAGAAAACACGATAAAACGGTACAGTAAGCTGCGTAGCATGAAAATAGAAGTCAAATTGCTCACGAAAACCAATGCAAATGGCGACATGAGCGAAGAAAAACATCGTTCTCGAAGGATGAAGAAAAAATTTCTACGACGAGGTAGGTGAAACTACGCATGTTACACTTCACAATACAAGAATAGGGAAAAGACATACCAATAGCTAAACCACACGGTTTAGGAAGCAAAATAAGCAGTCAAAATAAATTTCTGTCTCAGAAAACACGTCCGTCGTATCGAGCGATATAGGAAATGTGAGGGTTTCATATCACTGCGCGCGCAGCTATGTGTGGATTGCACTACACTTCCGGGTAGTGACGTGCCCTAGAGCCAGTCTGTCTACACTTCACTACAGTTACGTTAGGATCCTGTCTCAGTCACGTTTTCAATCCTTCATCGGATCATATAGGTAATATGCACTAGTAAAAGTAGGGTAAGTATTAAAAATTTGTTTATTACTGCTTTGGTAACTTCTACCCTTAGGGGAAGAAGGAGCAATCAAAGCAATGGTTTATTGTTATGAAAATTTGTCAAAACAGTACACTACTCAATGTCCTTCAAATATATGAAACTGAAGAGTGATGGTTATTGTTTCACCGCCCATTAAGGAGGCTTCATAAAGACAAAATACATGTACAATTACAGGTAAGGTACATGAATGTGGCGATGATTTTGATAACCATCAGGTACAACATGTACATATATTCACCTTGACGTGTTTAGAGTACAGACACTAAACGAGGGTCTCCACCAGGGGGTCCATCATCTGCAGTACTCACCTTGACATGTTTAGAGTACAGACACTGAGCGAGGGTCTCCACCAGGGGTTCCATCATCTGCAGTACTCACCTTGACATGTTTAGAGTACAGACACTGAGCGAGGGTCTCCACCAGGGGTTCCATCATCTGCAGTACTCACCTTGACGTGTTTAGAGTACAGACACTGAGCGAGAGTCTCCACCAGGGGGTCCATCATCTGCGGTACTCACCTTGACGTGTTTAGAGTACAGACACTGAGCGAGGGTCTCCACCAGGGGTCCATCATCTGCAGTACTCACCTTGACGTGTTTAGAGTACAGACACTGAGCGAGGGTCTCCACCAGGGGGTCCATCATCTGCAGTACTCACCTTGACGTGTTTAGAGTACAGACACTAAACGAGGGTCTCCACCAGGGGGTCCATCATCTGCAGTACTCACCTTGACGTGTTTAGAGTACAGACACTGAGCGAGGGTCTCCACCAGGGGGTCCATCATCTGCAGTACTCACCTTGACGTGTTTAGAGTACAGACACTGAGCGAGGGTCTCCACCAGGGGGTCCATCATCTGCAGTACTCACCTTTACGTGTTTAGAGTACAGACACTGAGCGAGGGTCTCCACCAGGGGGTCCATCATCTGCAGTACTCACCTTTACGTGTTTAGAGTACAGACACTGAGCGAGGGTCTCCACCAGGGGGTCCATCATCTGCAGTACTCACCTTTACGTGTTTAGAGTACAGACACTGAGCGAGGGTCTCCACCAGGGGGGTCCATCTCTGCAGTACTCACCTTGACGTGTTTAGAGTACAGACACTGAGCGAGGGTCTCCACCAGGGGGTCCATCATCTGCAGTACTCACCTTGACATGTTTAGAGTACAGACACTGAGCGAGGGTCTCCACCAGGGGGTCCATCATCTGCAGGTGCTGCTCGCTGTTGGGCATCAGTCGGGATCTCTTCAGACACATGTGCAGCAGCTGAAACAAGAATGCTATCTTGTCACATCGGGTTTAGAGAGAAAGACAGAGAATTTGTTTATTTATGTATTATCTCATGGATATAAAAAGTGATACATATGTCAAAAAATATTTATAAATGTACAAGTGCCCTAAAGGTTATAAAAGACACATTTGATAGAAGGTGAAGAGACACCAATTGTAAAAGTCTGTCAAACAGCCTGCAACACTATTGTCATTTTTCAATGAAAGAAACCTGTCGGAACTAACAATGGGGGTTAATATCTCATCCAAATTCTTTCACATTATGTAAGATTGTGTATCCAGGCTGAATTTGATTGATTCAGAAGACTATGAATGAATGCTCTTCTCTAAGAGGTTGTGACCAATTTACCTTTGCATAACATTTATGTGGACTTGGTTCAATATTCAAATGGGTTGATTATTTTTCTTGCATCTTTCTATCAATCTCTACACAGATATCAAAATGATTTCAGGTAACTGAAATCAAAGCCTCTTCTTTTATTGAAAACAAGTGTTTGCCACTAACATGGCAATGTCCCCTGCCGTTAACATTGAGTTTAGTAAGACACATCATTTGGTCAAGTGTCATAGTCACTTTGAAAATAAGGTCAAGGTCACCAAAATCGACTGATGTCTGAGTCATCACCCAATGTAGACTGACACCAACTTTGACAACTTTGGGTGCTTGGGTTCATGAGATATTGCGTAAACAAGAGTTCGAAAAGTAGTCAAAGCATTGTGGTGACCTTGAAAATAAGGTAACGGTCATCAAAATCGACTTGTGTCTGCGTAAACTGCCAATGTAGGCTGTCAGCAAATATTAAGACATTATGTCTAACCGGTCATGAGATATCATGTTAACAAGAGACAATAAAGTGGTTGAAGTGTTGTGGTGACCTTGAAAATAAGGTCATGGTCATTAAAATCGACTGGTGTCTGCGTCATCCTCCAATGTAGACTGACACCAAATTTGAAGACTTTGGATAAAACGCTTCATGAGATATTGCGTTAACAAGAAATGTGACGTACGTACAGACGTACGGACGCCGCTTAATACATAGTCCCCCGTTCCGCGTTGCGGCGGGGGACAAAAAAATTATTCATTAATCAATACTGAAATACCATATATTTTAACAATTACTTATTTGATACAGTATCTACACAAACATTTTTTTTAATTGACCATTTATAGAATCTCCGAGTTACAAAGAAGACATACATTCAGAGTAATGCACGTCTCTCAGAGATGAAGACAATTGTTGAACATATTATGTAACTTTCTCAACATAAAATGAGTGACAAGATATTTTATAATTTTTAAAAACTATCATTCATATATTCAACTATACAAAAACAATTATTTCAACATTATACCTGCATGCCAAACTCGACTACAATATGCATGTTAGTCTTCTGGTGAGCTTTAGGCTTGTCTCCACCCCTGGGAGGAGCTGCCGTCAGGAGGAGACAACTCTGTACTGCACGAGATGGGGCTGGGTCACTGTCGGAGTCGTTGTTCCTGAGGAGTTGGATGGAGGGATAATGTCACACTGTGTTAACCTAGATATTCTACTAATAATACTAATAAGTTGACAATAAGATAGTATGTTCATTATTGTACTATATAAGATACCCACGGCAGTACAACACAATGGGACCGACAGCGTGCTGTAAGAGACAATAAAACATGCTCGTGATTTTAGACGTCAGTTAGAGCGTCGCTTAGAAAATGACGTCATATGTTACGTCACTTCGATTGTTCAAAGCTAGTGAATGCGTTCTACGACGGGAGGCATTAATATTATACAAACAACATAATATCTCCACGTTTTTTATATAAAAGCGAGTAACTATTTAAAGGCATCTAATATAAGAAATAGAAGACTCGTTGTTGTGCTTTATCGTAGAATAAAACATAGCAGAGAGAATAAAACACTCAGGGATGCAGCCTTCGTGTTTTATGCTCCCTGCTATGTTTTATTCAACGATAAAGCACGCCAACTCGTCTTCTATTTCTTAAATAAACCAAGAAAATATAAAGCTGTAATAGGTTATAATTACCGTACTTAACAAGTTTAACAGAAGACAGATGTCATATTTTCGCAAATATGACAGAAATTCAACCAAGATTAAGAATTTAAAAGTATACTGGACAAGAATAGTTAGGGAGGTTAACAATCCTGGTTTCAGGGCCTCTATATTTATGACGAGGCCCTGAATCAGGATAGTTATGACTTTAGATTTTTCTTAAGTTTGTCGGGCAAAGATGTTCTGTAAAAATTATTCTCACTTTTTCTCAGTAATCTCCTCCATATTGCTGGTGATGAGGTTGTGTATAAGAATCATCATCGTCTCCGTTGAGAGACTGGAGTTCTCCATCAAGCCGTTACTGATTCTTCGGTACACCTCCTCGATCTTCGATGCAACCTTCTTGTTGCGTGTCGTCATCAGCAGCTGCAATGTGGAGAAATAGTTCCTTTGTACGTTTGTAGATTGTAACAGTGTGAAACAGTAGATATAAAATTGCCTGCATCAACCTTGGTCTACATTTTCAAAACTGTTTTGGCAATTTGATTCAGAAGGCTCATGGTCAGGCCTACCAAAGAAAAAAACGAATTGCATCGAAAAACATCAAACTGTACACATTTTAACAAATTCATACCACAATGTATAGATATGGAATGAAATTAAGTGAATATGCACGCAAATGCGATGACACAAATTTTTTAACAAATGACGATGCAAAATGAAACACAGGAAGTGTAACAGTGTGACTGCGCATTTATAAAACGTTACGCGAATTTGTCTCTAAATGTTTACATTTTGATGCTGTACAATGCAATTCGAGTTTTTCTTTGGTAGGCCTACAGTATTAATGACCATTTTAGGGCTCAGAAAATTCAACAATCTGACCCTTCTACAGCGAGGTGAGAATAGAGTTACGTCCCTTGGTTTGCACTGGGATGGGGCTCTACACAGGGTGGTCACACGTTCGGAAAACACTTATTTTGTGTTTTTTTAACTTATTTTTACTGTTATTTTTAAAAATTAAGTTACAATCTGTCATCATGTTAAAAATAAGGATTTTTATGCTATATGTACCCCAAGGAGGATCCCTTCTGAAAAAGAATATAACCGTTCAAATTTGAAAGAATGGCGTTATCAACTTAGTAAAGACACAAAATTATTTGAAAGAGACACAAATTAATGGCAATCAAAGCACAAACTGAAATACTTTTATTCACTAAATATCCCACCTCTTTAAGTGGAGCGATGAGACGACTGACGGATCCAGTGCCCACATATTTAGCCACCAACTCATAGGAGTCGTAGCTCTTGGTTTCCTTGGCTTCCATCAGCTTCTTGGTGATACCTTCAACATCCTTCTCTTCCGACACCGTCCCGAACAACTCCTCTTTGAACACCTGTAGATGACATCCATCAACATTATTTTAACAAGATTTGAAAATCAACTCCTCCTGTATGGTTTAAATGGTGTACCATATAAATGGTATATGTTATAAATGGTAAATGGTGAAAATAGTTTATGATATAAATAGTGTGTAATATAAATGGTATATGTTATAATGGTGTAGGATATATATGGTGTATAGCATAAATGGTGTATGGTTTGAATGTTATATGATATTTGGGTGTATGGTATAAATGGTGTTTAATATAAATGATGTATGGTATAAAAGGTATATATTAAAAATGGTGTATGGTAAAAATGATGCGTGTATTAACACTTGACACCTACCTGTGATAAATTATGCAGGGCTGGGTCGAGATCACCTGGTTTGAGGATGGACTCCGTGTTAACCAGTAGGCGGTTGACAGAGTAACCCAGGACATGAAGCTGAGGAGAGAAACAATCATTATTGCTGTTAGCTCTTTAGTAAAGGCAACACGTGCAACAAGCAGAAGAGTTTCATATTTGTCAAGGAGTTTATATAAGCAAATTGAGTGATTAAATAAAACTGTTAACAATAAATGATATTGCACAAAACAGAGTTTACACTAAGGTAACCATGGTGCCAGCTTTTAATACTGTAAGTGTGAAAAGGTTATCTAAGTATTTTTGTGCAGGATGCAGGGAATTATACACACATTTTAAAAATCCAGTTAATTCCAAAATAATGTAAGTAAATTGATTATAAATCAAGCTGAAACTGACCTGGTATCCTCTGGTGAGAGCGTCTCTCATCTCTTTGACGATAAAGTTGAAGTACTTCAGGCCGAGAGACTGACAGATGCGTACTAGCGTATCACGAGATGTATTCCGAACCTCTTGCGACTTGGACTTCAGTGAGTTGCACACTTTCATTAATATTCTGAGGGTGGAAAAAACAACAATTAATACAAGAGTCATCAGAAGATGACATATCCCACCGGACCCGGTAATTTGTAAAACACATCTTTGACAGATAATTGTATATCTACTACCATACTTCAGTTATAGGGAATTACAGATGCTTCAGTTATATTAAGGGTTTTGGAGTTCTGCTCAAGAAGCAGACCTTTCTCTGAACAAAGTCCAAATTCAACATGTTTCATAATGTTTTTTCAGAAATCTGAAAATATCAAAAGGCACCACTTCAGTTAGTGGGTAATACACATGCAAAGTTTCAGAAAGGAATGATGAAGAGCTTTGGAGCTGTGCTCAGAAACGGACCTGTTTCTGACCAAAGTCCAAATTACACATGTTTTTATGGAAACGAAAAAAAATAATTTCAGAAATCTGAAAATATCAGAAGGCACCACTTCAGGTAGTGGGTAATACACATGCAAAGTTTCAGGAAGATATGATGAAGAGTTTTGGAGTTAGGCTCCGGAAACGAACCTGTCTCTGAACAAAGTCCAAATTCAACACGTTTCTATGGAAACGAAAAGAAAAAAATTTGTTCAGAATTCTGAAAATATCAAAAGGCACCACTTCAGTTGGTTGGTAATACACATGGAAAGTTTCAGAAAGATATCATGAACGGTTTTCAAGTTTTGCTCCGGAAACGAAATGATTACGGACGGACGGACAGGGCGACGATTATATCCCACAGTATTACATACCGGTGGGATAAAAATTAATATTTGAAAAAATAGGTAAACGGGTTGTTAATCCAAATTTAGGCGACATTTATTGCAAACTCTTATGTTGACAGTCACATCAGAAATGAGATTGAATGTAAGATCCCATCAAGGGTCAAAACAGAGGACTGGTAGAATGATTTTATGACTCTTCACTCACTATCATTCTTTAAAACATTATTGGAAAATTGATTTGTGCAAAATCATTTTTAGTAACCAATTTACAGTAAGCACAATCAAGAAAGTAAAATAATAATACAGGTGTTGCCAGTGGCTAAAGATTGTCTTTTCTTGAATATTCTGGAACCCAGGTGAAGAGTTTATCTCTAATGATGTAGTCAAATATTCCTTATTTCCTTCACCACAGGTGCCATGATTTTATGACACTTCACTCACTATTTTTCTTGAAAACACAATTTGTAAGGCGTGAAACTATTCTGGCTGACCGATTTAAAAGAATCACAATCTGCAAGGAAAGCTCATTATCAAGTGACCACTGGCTCAAGATTAATTATTCTTGAATATTCTGGGACCAAAGCATCTCTGAAGATTAATAATTCTTGAATATTCTGGGACCAAAGGATCTCTGAAGATGAACTCAAGTACTTTTAAAGAGAAATTACTAAATCATTATTGAAGAAAACCTACCCAGGTAACTTCTGTTGCAGCAAGCCTTGAGGTAGTGTCTGCAGGAGTTTTATCATTGCCAGCGCGATTGGTACCCGCAGGATTTCATGGTCGTCGGTGAACTTTGACCTCACTGTCTTGTGCTCCTCATCACGGTTTATCTAAAGAACAAACCAAACTTTCATGTGCATGTGTTTGTATTTTGATGCATATGGAGAACAGAGGTCAGAAACGTCAATCTAGAAAACAAGTAAACTTCTCATTCCTCACCTTCTGTGTAAGGAGTTTGTGTAGTTCTGGGAGGAGGTTCTTGACAACATAGACGTGTATCTTGGTGGCAAGGCCAGCAGAACAGAGTTGCCTCCCTTCGCTGGTCAGCTGATCGTCCTGCTGGTCAGTAGCATTCAACTCTGTTGTACTCTCGGCAGTAGAAGCGTCAGGTTCCAGGGTCATCGACTCATCTTGGGTCGTGTCTGGAGCTGAATGAAAAGAGAGAGGTGAGGACAAATGGTACAATATTTCACTTAGAGTGTGGCGGCTTGTATGAATGTAAGGAGAAAAACATTTACAATATTGATGCTATGCATTAAAGGGACAGTAGCACTTTTGTTTGCAAATTTTATTTTTTCCAATTTCCCATTTATAATGATAGTTTATGTTATTTATATTTACTTTAGAGGGTAAAACATCTTATTACACAAACCAATTATCCTTAGTGGGAATAAGAGTGTTGCGTATAAAGCAAAAATTGCATAACGGCCATGTTATTGTGAACACATTTTATTATTTCAAATGACAAAAACGATTCCAATGTTTTTATGGAACCATGTACACACTTTTTTTAACTTGATGTTTACTATTGGTGACATAATTTTTCAAATACATTTCATCGACTTATTTCATCGAAAAAATGTGCTACTGCTCCTTTAAGGGGAAGTCTGGAACCAGCGAAACCATAGATACTGCATTGTTTACAATACAATCCTAAAACCATTTGAATGGCCAATTTACATGAATTACAACTTGATAACTAAGAGATTAATTTGGGATTGGTAATCTCGCTAGATCGGCGATCACAGTTTGGAGAGCAGCAGGGAACTGGATCTTGATAGCTGATTTACAGTTTATATACGTGTCATTGTGTCAAAAGTCCAAAGAGTGGTGCCTTATTTGTTGTGGAATTATAAACTTAAACTCACTTCTTGAAGTACAGTTGCCTGCCCTTTATGTAAAAATTTAAGAAACTTGTAAAAGGGCAATGCTCAAACTTGAAATCATATCTTCAATCATCAGGAAAAAGAAGTTGCAGATTTTCACATTGGTTATAACAGTTGTTATAATTTGATTTTGTATAACACTGTCAAATTTAATACTACATCCGAGCTGACCAATAAGATGGATAAGGGGCAGGCAACGTGCATACGTGAAGCTCAGTTGGTAGAGTGTACGCTCATCACCCAGAAGGACAGGGTTCAGTTCATACCAAAAGACGTCAAAAGATGGGAGTTGTTGCTTCCTTGGTTGGTGCTCAGCAATATAAGAACGTAACAACGAATGAATATTACAATATTATTTTGAGACATCTCCTTTTTGTTTGCCTTCTGTACACATACCTGCATCTTCTTTGTTCTCTGTCTCGGTCTCTTTCTCTTCTGACTTCTTGAATTTATTACTGGTGGAATGTTCAGTCTTACTGATGTCGAAATGGAAGGAATTGAGGACCGCAACAATCACTCTGTAAGATGGAAGAGAATTGTTGAAGAAAAGTATATATTTGACATGGATCAGGGAAAGTTTCAACAACGTCATTTGAAGAAACATGATTTACTGGATAACAACTTCTTTATTGTGAAGATAAATGATGTTTCGGGATATATGTTTACTCCTTCATCAGGCAATTATCATTAATTAAAGTCTTGATAATTTTGGACGAATAAGGAAATCTAGTGTCAAATCTGCTATGACAAATGTGATATTCCCATTACAAACTTGATGAATCTTGTGAAATACTAATAGTTTGAAGCATAAAACACATGTTTATATCTTCATATATATGTCAAAACAAAAAACATCCCAGATCCACCGACCTGACATAAAATTTCTGATTTTCAACTTTCTTTGGCAGCAGTGAAAGGTAGAACCTCAGTTGATGCAAATACTGTTGCCATGGTAGCAGTTTACACAAAATGGCCAGAAGGTCAATGGCAACTTCTCTCAAACCCTGGATCTTAATGTATGCAGGGTCCAGCGTCACCATGGAGGTCAGAGGTAGGAAGTAAGATGTCAGGAGTTCCCGACGAAGGGTTGTTGTCTCCAAGTACTTGATGAGTTGTCTCATTGCCTTCACTCTCCGGTGAACCTACGGGTTACAAGACTTCAATCTATCAAAGATATCAATATTCAAGAAAACAAGATTTTCACGATGACAACTTCTTTATTGTGAATATTCTGTATAGATAAACGCTTAAACTACAGTCACTGCATGTCCTTATTGTTTCACTCAAGTAGGAGAAAACAATTTGTCTCACACGCCACACGTCAAGGAATATCAAAGCTGGCATACATGCAGAGCTAACACTTCTGGTTAGTTGCGTATGTTAGTTACGTATTCAATGCTTTGACACATACACAAAGTTTCGGAGTTTATGCTTACTCCTTCATCAGATGGAATGAGGGGTATAACAATGTTGGATACATTAATATGAAATATTAATTGTGAGTTCAATTCTTTGGAAAAACATTCAATATTCAAGATGAAAACTATTCACAGAGAGGTAAGTTCACAAATCTCAATTCTCATCACTTGCCTGTATGTGTTTGATGTTTTCGAAGAAGTCGTTGTCTACATCCTCATCACACAGCCCTGAGAGACCCTCAAATGGGGAATTGTCTTTGAATGATTTGACCAGCACTCCAAACACTGTCAGGAACTCATGGCGAACTTTCTGTAAATTACATCAGAAAGTAGGCAATGTTTTAAAAACACACATGGTCCATTGCTATTTCTTATGTCAGTGTATGACATAAGGCCTAACCTTTGGTCTAGTAAAGCAACTTTTTTTAGACTTACTGCACATAGAACAGTTCTCTACAGCAGACAATTTCCCAGCCCCTGGCATGATTCAACCCACAGCGCTATCCTTCCCCGCGAAGTTACGAAAGATGTTACATAAAATGAAATGCAATGAAATGTAGATGGAAAAACACCCAACTTCCACGGTTGATCAAAGTTGAAATACGGTGGGCAGACAAACATAGAAGCAGGCATCCATATCATTCCCATCTTAACATTAACTCTTCAGCAAGACCTCTATACCATGGGATGACAACAAACCTCGGACTTGTCGAAGAGTCCAGACTTGACCATGGGTAGGACTCCTTGTGTGACCACATTTCGGAACACGTCCTGATCGTATGCAGTTCTCGTCAGTTGGGTTACTATGGTTACCAGACAGTGGGTGGAATTATCCCTAAGTGAAAGGTCATCCACCTATAAAAACCAACAATTGCTTTCATCACAATTGGTCAAAATTCCTCATGATTTTCTAAAAATGTGACCCATTGACTCTGTAGCTCATTAGCCTTTGCATAATTTATTATCAAGATTGACGATTTATGTTTATAATATGCAATTAGCGTCTCAAAACATGTAATTGCTGGTCAGTTTGTGAACAAAAGATTTCAGCATTCATTTCTGTAAGTTCATTTGTCATTACAGGCTTGATGAGCTGGCAAGTTTATCAACTCAAATATTTCACTCACAAATCCAAAATAAAAGAGAACCATAGTTCAGCAGTTGCAAACCTTGAGAATAAAGTGGCAACAGTTGTGCATAACTGGCAGGATGGCATCGACATCTATTTGCTCCATTGTGCGAACTGTTTGGTTGAAGTTATTGAAGGCCTCTAGTCTGGTAGAGTAATCTGGTTCATCCGAGCGACGCGGGTTCCAAGCATTCAGCTGAAACAATGTGATCATTTAAATGAATATGCATGTTGACATTACATAGAGAATCTCACCCAAGTGTCTTCTGATATCAAATATATCAACACGAGTTGATAAAAGTTACAGACATCCGAGGCTTGCATGAATTTTTTACTTTCCATGTACAGATGATAAACAGTTATCAAAAAATAACTTCAATATTGTAACCGTAAAGTTTCAGTACCAAATCACAAATATTTCTCACCTTCTCAACAACTGATGCAATCTCTTTATACTCTGGACATTTTTCTCCAATTATCTGAAAAAATATTTTACGAAGGTCGCATTGAATTGAAAATTAATCAAATTAAGAATTTTCAAAATCCTCAGAGAACCAACAGGTTGATCAAATAATAAAATAAAATATCAATTATAAACAATTATAACATTGCCAAAGCTTATCAACATTTATTTTTTATTTCTTCGATTTATATCTACAATGTCAGAAAATTAAATGAAGATTGGATTGATTATTTACAGACAATTTTTAATTTCTATTCTTTAATCAATCATATTAAAATCAACCCTTTTCCAAGGAATAAAATTTGCAAAACAGTGTATCTATCGGGATTCCAACCAGTTCTATAGATTCCTCACCACAAGGTCTGATGACACCTCGTACAGGCGCATGTTCTGTACCAGTTTAGTACAAACAAAACCCAGTTATATACAGTCAACCCGCGATAATTCGGCCACCGATAATCCGAATCTCGCAGTTTCCGAACGGTAGGGAGATGTAACCAAACTAATCTCTTTAGTAGTCCTCAGTACTCAGTTGTCCGAACATTTCTATATCCGAACGTTTTTGATGAAAAACGGAAGCGTTCAGATTATCGAGGCCTGACTGTATTAGACAATCAAATCATAGTATTTAAACGTTTGCCATTTTTAACACATTCGGAATCATTCTTTAACACATTACGAAAGTTATGGAAACAGATGAAAGGAAAGCTATCTGGAGTGACTTGCCCCTAGCTTCTCGCACCGAAAGCTTTTGTTGGAGGTCTTGTGAATTGTGAATTGTGTCAGAACATGAGAGCATACAGGCTGTTGTCTGACTGTTTGGAGAAACCTTCGAACTATATGAGTTTATATCCTGGCAGATCCAAGTATTTTTGTAACTTTTAGTCCCCAGAAAAAGGCTGATTTTAAAGGGGCAGTAGCACGTTTTTTCGCACAAATAAGTCGATGAAATGTATTTAAAAAATATTTCACAAATCATAAAACACCCTTCTGTCTTTGGAAAATCAAGTTAAAAATGGGTGTACATGGTTTTATAAAGTAAAGGGGATCGTTTTTGTCATTCAAAATAATAAATTGTGTTCACAATAAAATGGCCGTCATGCAATTTTTGCTTTATAAGCAACGCCGTTATCACTACTACGGACAATTAGTTTGTGTAATAGGATGCTTTACCCTCTAAAGGAAATTTAAATGGCACAAACTATCATTATAAATAGGAAATTTGAAAAAATAAATTTTGCAAAAAACGTGCTACTGCCCCTTTAATTAGACTTTTTCTTTACTTCAATAACTCCTACCTTGAATATTGCACACAAATACACCCTGGACTGGCGGTTGACTATCACAGAGAACAGCTTGGATACCGGCCTAAATAATCATAAATGACATTGAATGTAAGGCCGTAACAAATATTTTAATTTACAAACTATAAAATTCACTTCAAATGCCCTTCAAAGACATTACATGTTTCTTTTAATAAATCTTTTGTATGATAATTATGTCTAAGATTTTGATAATTGCTGGAATTTTACATACATTGAATATAAATATAGCAGAAAATATTAGAAAATTAATCAAGGGAGATAACAATTTGAAGGAAGTGTTATAAAATCTTATATTTTTTCCACCTGCCGAGCACATAATGAATAGTTCAAACAGAACATAAGTTATGATAAATCTATGTCACCTGAAGAATTCTTTTGGTGACTTCAGTGCCTTTGTAAGGTTCACGATACTGTTTAGGATATTTTCTTCCATTTCCTAAAATAAAAACATTCCTCTATAACACAAAATTTCAAGCAAACCTGTCTAGCTTGTTGGAATTTTACAAACTAAAAATCTACACATTGAAAAACCTGTAAAATATTTAGAACTGCTGCTTTTGAAGAATATTAAGCATTTTGTAAATTTGATTGAAATGTATGATTATTTTCTCATATATCAAGTTTGAAAGCAACATGTACGTACTCTAGTCCTCTTTATCTTCTGGTCGAGGAACGGATACAACATAGAACAGAGGAGTGAACACTGGTCGTCTGTTGTCACATGGCTGCTCACTCTGCAACACAGCATACATCCACCATTAACACACAAAAAAACATAACAGTGAAAAACATTACTAGTTGCAAGGACCTTGATTTTCACAACCTAGTTCAAACTAAATGTAATATTATCTATTCAATAAGTCGGTCACTTTCAAAGCTCTCTTTATAGTTTTTAACAAATTCTTGTTGTAAACTGTGAAAATGTAGGCTTAGATGATTGACGACTGAGGTAAGGTAACCGAGGGTTTAAAGTCGCTTTAAGGAGTAGTTCACTTATACTGCGAGTGAGGGTATTATTGCAGGGAGAAAACTTGTAACACTATTGAGGCTTTTACAGTGCTGAAATTCAGTGTATCATTGCACATCTACAGCAGACAAAGTTGTTGGGTTCCTGCCGGGATTCAAACCCCGGACCTCTTAATCCGAACCAAATTAACTACTACACTATCTCTTCTCCATTGATGACCATGCAGAGACAAAGTGTATCAAGAAATCATTTGGTTGATTTATAAGCTATTATGAATATTTTCAAAAGTGCCGTACTTGGCGAGCATCTTGAGTTCTGTAGCGAAGCCCTGTTTCCTGTTCAGCTGTCCCGTCCTCATCGTCTCGATCGTCTTCTTAAGGAACAGCAGAACACTTGGGAGGAAAGGCTGCAACAACTTTACTCCCATATCCTTAGATCCTTTCATGTAAGAGAAATATATCTTTTAGCAAAACCATAATGGGTATGTAGGTCCCTTTAGGCCTATGGTATCACATAATTTGTGTTAGTTGCAAATTAGAAATCTTCACAAGGAATCATTCTCAATAGTGGTTGTTTTCCTTATCATCATTCATGTTTACACTCACAAAAATTCAACCAAAATTTATGAGCTGTTTTTTATTTCCATTCCAAATTTATTCCCGAGGACAAATTTCTCTGTGATGAAATACAATCAATAATGTGCCTTCAGATATTTTCTGCAAATCAATATTGCGTCTCACCTGATTTGCAAGCAAGATATTTTTGCCTTTCCAAATCAGAGAAGGCGTTCAGCATTGTCTCCCCTTCCACACTCTCCTCAAGAGAGAGCAAGTTGTCCACCATCTCCAGAATGAGGCTGGACACACCAGATGTACATCCCTTTGCGTTCAGAAGCTCGAACACGACAGACAGGGGAGTTAACTCTGGCTTGTCTTTCATCGGTCGGACCAGCAGGTGATAGTATCTGAGGAAGGATATGTTCACTATTATAATAGATGAAAAGGTTGAAAAGGGATGAATGATAACAGGTTTATGCATTCGGACAATTGTTTTTGACTACAATACTCCTCCAAAATAAACTATTCCCACAGAGAAAATCATGATTTCAAGATGGAGATGCATAAAGTCTCTTTACTCATAGACCAAAAGGCCCCATATGAAGTATCCTTTACCAGGAAATGTTACAAAATTTAACTCAAATGTCTTGCTACATCAACAGATCTGTGGTTGTAAAAAGACAATTTATAAGCAAAAATTCTTGTCCAAAATATTTCACAAAATTTGCAAAGGTATCCACAAAGAATGGAATCAAGATAATCAAATCAACATCTACAGCACGGTGTACCTGAGGTGGCTGGTCCAGACATTGAAGAGTTTCAGTAGAGGCGTGGGTGTGTAGATTCCTTCCTGGGGGAGCTTCTCCAGCTGGAACAAGCAAAACAGTGCAAAGCACGCCTTTCTAGAGCAGCTAAAATGTTAATATTTTATGGCAGCTAGCTGTGATAGTAAAGTGGAGTATTGATAAGCATGATTATTTATCCCAAGACAAATAGATTTACCGGGCATACTTTTATCCCAGTATAAATATTGATACTTTTTCCATGATAAATACATTGATACTTTATCCCATGATAAATATTGATAATTTAACCCATGATAAATATATTGATAATTTAACCCATGATAAATATATTGATAATTTTATCCCATGATAAATATATTGATACTTTTATCCCATGATAAATATTGATACTTTATCCATGAAAATTATACTGATACTTTGTCCCATGATAAATATATTGATACTTTTATCCCATGATAAATATATTGATACTTTTATCTCATGATAAATATATTGATACTTTATCCCATGATAAATATATTGATACTTTATCCCATGATAAATATATTGATACTTTTATCTCATGATAAATATATTGATACTTTATCCATGATAAATATATTGATACTTTATCCCATGATAAATATATTGATACTTTTATCCCATGATAAATATATTGATACTTTATCCATGAAAATTATACTGATACTTTGTCCCATGATAAATATATTGATACTTTTATCCAATTTGTGTTACAATATTTATCATAAAAAAATAAGTTTCAATGGTTATGAAGACTTGTGTCAAAACTTCTAATAAAAGGCATGTATGAACATTGTTTTGAAATATTGTGATACATACAGAATCGTGAAATGTTTGAACTGTCACACTTCTTATTGATTGGATAATATATTGTTGATATTCACACGTACCTGTGGCCAGACAACTGCCTGGAAGACAGCCTCTATTTCACTGTCAGAAAATGAGTACTTCTCAAATTCTTCAAAAACCTGAAAAATTCAATAAAATGCTAATGAACAATAAGTTTACATGTAAAAATGACCAAATCATAACTTGATTTTTGAAGAATAAAATAATCATATTATTTTCAAACTATTTAAGTAACCAAAGACAAAACACAGTCAGTAACAAACAGAGTCGTAAGGAAAATATCATAAAACTAGCCTTGCTAAACAAACTTTTTAAAGTTTTTAAAAAGAATACCCCACCTCCACCAGAGTGAGCCCAACAGTTTGTCGGACGGACTTTAGGGCAGTGACAGCACTCGACTTGATGAGATCTCGATGCTGCAGACAGGCAGAACAGCGAGCAGCAAGACCAAGCAGCATGTGCAGCAGGGATGGAAGGAACTCGCCCACCAGGTGGCGTAGCTTCTCCACGACAACCAGCGCAGTACTCAAGATACTGAGGGAAGGTATGTGGGAAAAGTGTTGAAATAAGTAATAAGTAAGTAAAACTAGTTGAAGGAATTAAGTGAAACTGGATATAATGTGTTGTGGATGTGATGAAATAGCTGAAATACTGAATGTAAATTTGAAGTATAACTTGAAAGTTGATGGAACACAAGCTGAGGCAATGTTTGCCAACTTTTATCATTAATAAAAAAAAATAAAAATAAAAAATCAATAAAAATAAAAAATAAAAACTTTTATCATTAAATTTGTACAACTGCCTTGGATTTACAGTCCAAAAGCCACTGAGGAAGCATTATGACACATCAACAATAACCTCACCCTCTCATCCTCCTGACAGGAAACACTTTCTCTATGTTCGTCTCTTCCTGAACCTGTTTCACCATAGCAACCGGATCATCTACACAGAGATAGAACACACGTAAAGAAGCATAGAAATACAAGGACAAAAATGACAGCTTAATCCAAAAGAAATAGATCAACAAACATCAAATATTTGTCACATGGCAATCTCCGGAAGTCAACTGGTGTCTGCATAATCCATCAATGAAGACGGTCACTAAATTTGAAGACATTGGGTGTAACAGGTCATGAGATATCGTGTTAACAAGAGTTTGAAAACTGGCAGTGCTTCTCATGGTGACCTTGTTGAAAATGAAGTCAAGATCACCAAAGTTGACTGTCATTTGTGAAACCCGCTAATAGACTGTCACCAAATTTGAAGACAATGGATGCTATGGTTCATGTGATATTGCGATAACAAGAACAAAATTGATGGACACCTTTGAAAACATAATCCCCTCATTCAGCAGGGAACAACGGAAAAATAATGCTATACCTGTCACAAAATGAAGCAGTGGTTCGAACACTAGGTCGAGGAAAACCTTGAGTTCGATTGAGCTGCAGCCAGCGAGGAATCTAAACACAACAGCTCGTCGTACGTTGCTCTTAGCCTTCCCAGTGGTGTCCTTGCCGATACGACTCTGCATCCGTCCATACAGGATACTGAAACAGCAGGGTTAGTTAGCCTTTAGAAAGTTAGACTAAAACAATTAGTTGTCACTAAGGTGACATGATCCCCCGCCGCAAATTAATATTTTAAATTTAAAAATAATGTCAAGATCAGCAAAATCGACTGTCAAACATGTCGAAAAAGTCAAAGCTCCACTGTGACCTTGAGAAACATGTCAAGGTCACCAAAATCTAATCAGCCTTTTGTCTTTCCTAGGAGGTGCATTTTGTAAGATATCATGGAATTCCGTTGAATGGTACTTGAGATATCCTGCTGACAACCTTTACATGTACATTAACATGTCGAAATATTTAAAATTCCACTGTGACCTTGAGAATAATGTCAAGGTCACCAAAATCTAATTAGTCCATTTGCTTTGTGTAAGATATGATGAATATCCGGTGAATGGTTCTTGAGATATTCTGCTGACAAGCTTTACATGTACATTAACATGTCGAAAAATTTAAAGTTCCGCTGTGACCTTGAAAATAATGTCAAGGTCACCAAAATCTAATCAGCCCGTCATCTTTCCTAGAAGGTGCTTTGTGTAAGAAATGATGGAATTCCGGTGAATGGTTCTTGAGATATCCCGCTGACAAGCTTTACATGTACATTAACATGTCGAAAAATTCAAAGTTCCGCTGTGACCTTGAAAATAATGTCAAGGTCACCAAAATCTAATCAGCCCGTCGTCTTTCCTTGGAGAAGCTATGTGTCAAATATGAAGAGAATCCAGCGAATGGTTATTGAGATATCCCGCTGACAAGGGTAAAATGACAAAGTCTCGTTGTGACCTTGAAATGAAGGTCAAGGTCACAAACCTCTGTAGGAACATTACTCTTCCTATGATGAACCCATATGCAAAATATGAAAAGAATCCAGTGAATAGTATTTGAGTTATTCCATTTCGTACGGACGTACGGACGGACGGACGCAGCCGAATACTATATCCCCTGCTTCGCGCTAAACGCGCGGCGGGGGATAATTAGAGATTTTATCTGTATTTAAAATTTGTATTTACTGACCGCTATTGTTCGCTCAACTTCTTAAAATTGTAAATCTATGTACATTGCTTCATCGAGACCAAAGAATTTAGACATACATAAAATATTTTATTTGATTGCCCACATCTTCTAGGCTACCACTGAAGCAGTTGAATTCCAATACCTGAGTATTTTCTCCTCCACATGGGAATTTTTTAGTGATTTTGTAACATTTTTGTACATATTAACAAACTTACATATTGTTTTCAAGGCTGTTTTCATACATTGCTTCAAAAGTATATTCTACCATTGATATGAACAGAGAATATTAAATAATCACAAATCAACATCAATATAATGAACAGATAGTATGTAAAGGTGCTTTCTCACGATATGATTTGTAGTTACGATTTATAGTACCCAACTTTAGTTGCTGTATGAGAATATCAACGATTTATCAACTGATGTTCCAACAACTTGTGTTGATACTTCAAGCTGATACTACAAGTTGATACTACAAATCTCAAAGTGTGAACAGTCCTAAAAGGGATGGTTCTGTCGCCGTGAAATGAAAACATGCTTTATTGTACCTAATTTCACAACTTTTTAATCACTAAAGACCTATACTATTAGAGTATTCATACAGTAACACATAACATGTCATAAACTAATAAACAATTTGCTGTTATGCTGTAGCGAAGTTTCCCCGCTTGCACGGCGATGAATGGCTTCAGTTCTCATTGTTTTTATTTTTCAACAAATATGTGCTTGTGTTTATCAAGTTGTGAAATATAAAGTCCTCAAAATATCACCTTCATCAGTATCTTTCAATTTGACTGTGTTTTAATCATGTATTAATTGCATATATGTGTAAACGGGAATATCCTCTCAAATTTCGTTTCCACAAAAATCCCCGGATAGAACCCTCCTTTTAAGGTCATACAGATGTTAAGAGAAAGCCCAGATAAGACTGACCCCATGAGAACAGGAAGCAGGTTGTGTCGATGGTGTTCCTTGATCTGGGTGTTGTCCGGGTCAATACTGAACGCCACCAGCTCCTCCTTGAACGTCTTGTCCTCCAGCAGGCGGAGGAAGTTCTCTCTGAAACATGTGGCATGGATTAGTAACTAGCACTTAACCCTTTGTTAGTCTATCTATAGTGAGTGGAAGATATCAATTAGCATCTTTAGCCAGTACAGCTAGATAATTAGAACTTAACCCTTTGTTAGCCTATCTTTAGCCACTACAGATAGTAATTATCACTTGACACTTTGTTAACCTATCTTTAGTAGAGGCAGTACGAACATCAATGATAATAAAGATGGAACGGTAGGTATTGTAAGAACTGTGTTCCGGGTGTCTTGAGATATATAGCAAGTAGAAGGAAGGGTAGGTATTGCAGAGGCAGATAGTAATTAGTATTTAATACTTTGTTAACCTATCTTTAATGAGTGGAAGACATTAATTAGCACTTAACTTTTAAATTACCTGTCTTTAGCCACTACAGAAAGTAACTAGTACTTAACTCTATACTAGCCTTTTAGCTAGAGGTGGGTTCTACATTATACCACTGGTCATTCAGAACAGGTTGCATCTAGGTAATTCACCAGCAAAAGGATTAAGCTGTTAATGCAGTAATATCTGGGCTGGTCAATGTTTAGTCAATTCTGAAATATTCAATGGTTAACAAGTTATGAAGTCTGCGAACCATTCTGAGCAGCCAATTTACAGGAAGTACAACAAGTAAACAGAGGGAATTATCTTGGACAGGCCAATGGATACAGATAGACTATCCCAGAATATTCCTGGACACTAAGGAAAGGGTTAATAGGGCTCTGCAAATACATATTGGCCTAACCAAAGATCAAGGATGCATGCACGGACGTAGCAGGGTATAAATATCGGCCGAAGCCAATCAGTAAGTCTAGTTCAAAGGTATTGTAAGTATAAACATTGTACTGACTTGTATGGAGTGATGAACTTGTGGTTGTAGGTGAGGACACAGCTGAAGGCAACCTTCTGTACAGACAGGTCCTTGTGGTGAAGCAGCTGCAAACAAACATCATGTGATGCTCAGTTTGTCAATACTTATGCCAAGTGGATGTTGGTTTATAAGTTAGATATAGCATTACAAATAGCTATCTGCAGTGTATGAACTTATTTGTCTTATTAATCTACCTCCTGATAGATCTTCCTCAGTTCCTGATCCCTCTGCAATGTTTTGGGCTTCTTGAACTTTGACATCACACAGAGGTGGGCTAACAGCGTCCTGAAATATCAATGATGCTTAAAATTTGCAAAGATACTAAACAACAAGGTGACATGATCCCCCGCCGAAATTTTATACTGCAAAATAAAATAAAAATGTCATGATAAATGAAATCAACTGGTCCTTCAATCTCCCTAGAAGAGCATTGGTGCAAGATAAAATGAGAATCCAGTGAACGGCTGTTGAGATATTGTGCTGACAAGCTTAACATGTTAAGTTAGATAGTCAGAAGTATCATACATTTGCAACGTCTTATGATTATCTTAGTGCTAAGAAAGCTTCAGAACTCCAGTCTCTGGAGCTAGACGATGTGAAGGGCTCTAGTGCTTTGTTTTCAAAGTTATCTTAGTGCGAAAATAGTCATAATTGCCATACATAGAGACTATTTCATTGTTTTTGCCGAATATCATTTCTATCTCATCGAGTGGAGTGAGAAAGTGATATTTTCACGAGTGACTTTCTATTGCTTATGTGCAAATATGGATTATATTTTCATTGTATAATCACATATTTCATTGCTAGTTATATAATAAATAAGTATTCACAACTATTTTGGCACAAGGAGACCTCGGAACTACAGGCTCTTGTTGTTTGAGAAGTAGCCATCTCCTCTGCTACTCCTGCAGCGAAATCATCCCAAGGGTGAAAGCAGACGTAGAATACGAACCAACCACACATACAGTATTACTTAGCATCAACAACCTCTTCTACTAGTTTTATAAAGAAAGAAATGTAAAACATCTTACGGTATCAACCCCTTCCTCTTTTTCTTCTTCTTCCTCTTATGTTTTCTCCCTCCTTCCGTCTCCTCCTCTCCCTCCTCGTCCTCCTCCTCATCCGACTGATCGTCCGTTCCTTGCTTCACCGAGATGTTTTCAGTAGATGCAGAGTTCAGGTCTCGTCTGTTGTACTCAGCACTGGACACAATATTCATATAGTATATGCTCACTTCTTCGTCAGGACGAATAAGTTCAGATATTCTGAATACACCTACTTCATTTCCATCAATTTAACTATCATATTTATCTGATGATATCTTAAATTCGTGATTGAATATGCCCTTAAAATCTACCCTGTTTTGTTGTTTGTTCGACGGCTACACTTTTCTTCAACAGATTTGATCAATATATAAACCAACTTAAGTAATCTCCCATAATACTAAGGGATAAAAGTGCTTTACCTGAGAAACTTCAGCAAGATCTCTACAACATCGTTTCCTTTCATCTCACATTTGTCGGGGAACTGTTCCATAGCTCGCCACAGCTGCAGTCTGAAGTTGGTGTGATCAGGAGTTTCAGCTACACTGTGTTCTTTACTTCGCACACTGGAGTATATTTCATACACAGCAGAGTCATCGGGATTCTCCATATCATTCTTCTTCTGTGTGCCACTGTCATTAGCTACAATAAGGAAGTCTTTGATTACCATATTCTCCCAGATATAAGACCTGGCTAACAAACATATTCAAAACATGAGGGTGGGCTATTTGACGGGTGAGACCCCAACTCATACCAGAGATTGAATCAACTCAATCCAAGCTCGTAACTAACTCAAATAGGCTAGGCATGTTACCAGCATTAAGAATATTGTATTTTGATGTTTTATGTTTTTTAAACATAATCATGATAATTTATTATGTATATTAATTTTTGTAAAAATTTATATATGGTATATATAATACACCGTTTTTTTGCAAAATTGGGTATGGGCTCTAAATTGGGAATAACCCCAACCAGTGCAACCCTCTGAAAAGTGGGGGGGTCTTAGTGGAATACAGTATTTGTTTTCACCGTTTAACAATGAAAGTAAGGTATCCAGATAACAATTTCTTCTTTTGAACAGATATAATTTTTCGGAGTATATGTTCAGTTTTGTGGATAGTGTGTAAAAGTACCTGTCAGGAACGTGTGACCCTGACTAATTAACCTTACTCTATAAAGAAAAGTTCAGTTTGTAATTACCTGCATTGTCAGCCGCCTGCTTGAGAAAGTCTTGAAGGACGGACCAGAAGACATCAGTGTCCATATTGACAGCGTAACCCTTGATGAGTCCTCTAACCGGCTCCCACATCAGTTTGAAGTTGATGTACAAGCTCCCAATCAGGTAATATAGGGGCAGCTGCAACAGAATATATCACAACAGATGTGTCAACCATGCGATTGTTATTTTTTCAAAATGATATCAGTATGTAAATCAAGTTTGACATGACTGAGGAAACGTTTGATATGACAGAGAAAATGTTTTATATGGTGGAGATAATGTTTGATAAGACAGTGAAAATGTTTGACATGACAGAGAAAATGTTTGACATGACAGAGAAAATGTTTGAAATGACAGAGAAAATGTTGATACGGCAGAGAAAACATTTCACGTGGGATAGAAAACATTTGATATGGCAGAGAAAATGTTTGATATGGTGGAAAAAAAATTTGATATGACATGGAAATGTTTGATATAGCAGAGGCTATTGTTTCAATTCAACATCAAGACCTAATATTCTTCTCAATTAAAAACAGTGTTGACCAAAAATCACACAATCACAGGACAATCACTCCTCATGTCGATAAGCCACTATGATATTATGATTTCAACAAGACAGATAGAGATGTAGTTTGGATGATACCACACAAACCTTCTCAAACGGTCCAACCGGCATGTTCGGCTGTACGAGCTCATGGTCTAGTTTCTGCAGATAGCGAAGTCTCTCTCTGTAGTTGTACACATCCACCGATTTCCTCTCCGCGCTCAGACAAATATCTATCACTGACATCTGGTCCGACATCTGCAGAGGGCGTGAATACAAACTTTAAAGGGGAATTTATTGTTACCAATGAACAACTATTTATTTATTTATATTTATTTCTTCAAATATTATGGACGACTGACAAACTTAGGAAAAACCTAAAAATTTTAACTATCCTGATTCAGTGCCTCCATATAAATATAGAGGCCCTGTAACCAGGATCATTATTATTTTAGTTTTTCTTTGGGGCAGTAATTCAATTTAAGTAAAATATTGACATGAGGTAAGATGATATTATGTCATTTTGCAAAATACATTTACTTTTACTTTGTCAGCTAGTACTAAACACAGCGTGTGATTGAGTTATTGTTTAACACCGCTTGGGCAAAATTGCAGCCATTTGTGAACAAAATCTTCGATTTCACAAGGGCTTTGCATTGAAACATACCTTTTCTTGAAGATTTGGTAGTTTGACAGGGAACAATGACAATATGTGAAGAGTTAACAGTCGCACCTGAAAAGAAAATTAAAATCAATGATTGTAACATGATTTCGTAGGATCCTTGATTCTGATTGGATGATTTGCCTATGTTGAATGACAATGAATACCCGCAAATTACTTGGGGCGAATCACCGCGAACATATACATCATGTTCACAAGATCCGGCCGACTCAAAATTTTATTTTTCTATTTCTCTTAACCCTTAACATGCGGGCGACGGAATAATCCGGGCGGGCTATAAGCGATTCGTAGGTACTCCAGTACGGATCCCGGATCGCTTACTTAGAAGAATTCACGCCTGTCTATGTACTGGGCTAGCCTCCATACCGGGTCCCGAGTCGATTGTTTCCGCGACTCGCTGCATGAGAATGGCTGTATTTATGCCTCGCAGCCCGCAATGAGAATAAAACTTTCTTCAGTGTCTGGTCAGAACGTCCAGCAAAATTCACACCAATTTGCGTGTGCATTGTTGACCCGTAACGCATCGATAATTAGCTTTACAAAAGGCCAATTTTGTCCTGCTTCGCTCCGATGGCTACACTGCCCGGCGGCTAATTAGCACCTAAGTGTCTGCACTGCCCCGGGGTGAGATAGGCCCGTACAGGCTTATCTGTCTCGCATCCCGCCACATGGGCAGATAGCCTATGCTTATCTGTCTCGCATCTCGCCACATGGGCAGATAGCTTCTAATTACGGGAAGATATTGCGATAAGCTACCTTTCTCTCGCACTTCGTATCATATGAACCAATTGGTTGTTTTCATTTTTTTTTATACCAAAATAAAGAGGAAAGAATGGCCTTTATTCCCATATAAAAATCGCAATTGCGCTAACATAACTGAAAATACAGCAATCGCACAGAGATAGCCGACTTTCGCACTTTTGAATTTTGATACATGTGGCGCATTTACCCCAACATGCCTCGGCGCTCTATTTCTAAGAAACTACTTGGGATATTTTCATAATTTTTTTATCAGTATATAGATAAAAGAATTGTCTTCAATTCCATATAAAATACGTGTATTTTCGGCAATAACTTTTGATGCGCCAGGTGTCGCGCAGAAGGTGATATTCGGCTTTGAATAAGTGGCGCTCTTAGCATATACCATCATTACGGGCTTTATAACTTGTGAACCGCAAGTCCGATTTTTATAATTTTTACATCATTGTAAAGAGAAAAACATTGTCTTCAATTCCATGTATAATGCGCATGTTTTCGGGAAGAACTCTGCATGCGCAAAGCGCCGCGCCAAAAGGTATAATTTTCGCACTTCATAACTTTTGAACCGCAAGTCCGATTTTTATAATTTTTACATCATTGTAAAGAGAAAAACATTGTCTTTAATTCCAGATATAATGCGCATGTTTTTGGGAAGAACTATGCATGCGCGAAGAGCCGCAATATTGATGTACGCATAAGTGAAGAAGTATGATAATATATAACTAAAATACTGTTCTTTTGATACGCAAATATAGAGCTTTATAAACGATGAACAACTGTCTTGACGGAATTTTGTTTCCAGTTTTGGAAAAAAAATTATAACATAAAAGTGAAAATATATTTGAGTACGGGACCAGCCGCTCGGGGAAAAGCCTTTTCGTGGGAATATTTTCTCAGGAAAATATTTCACTTTTCGGAGTTTCTAAAAATGCGTGAACATTTTTGTTACTGATGCCATTTGCGAAAGGTTTTTATTTCTAAAATTCAAATGCGAGGGCGCACCTTTCCAAACCATTTGAATTGAATTTATTATTTTATCTTTTACATTATTGAATAAAAGACGTTTCATTCAATAAGATTTGAAGAATTATTTATATGTGTAGCGGACTGAACTGAGCAGATGGAGAATTTGATTCCTCACCACTTTTATTACCAAAGTTCTTTTGTATCACAATTACTTTTTTAGGTATTAGTTTTTTCGTGAGCAGGGGAATTTCCGACGGGATTCGCCATGACATAATGAGAAAAAATTCCCATGAACATGGGCGTGGTCCGTCATCTTCGGGACCGACCCACAAGTATAAATATCTACCGGGGGGTGCGCGGACCCCCCCGCTTTTGGTCGCCACCCCCCAAACTTTTTGTGCAAATTATTTTTTTGTTTCTACTTTGAAATAAAGGTTCGTGTCATTCCGAGGTATGAAGGTTTCTGCTATATATGTCGAGAGGGCATGGGAACCCATTCCCAATAGAATCCGGGGTTCGTCCCATAGGATTGTTCCTCGGAGTCTCTCGTTCTCAAAAGAGAACATGGGAAACCTGTCCCGCGATTGAATCCGGGGTCCGCCGCGGAAGACGGGGACGGGAATTCCCGGAGAGCATGGGAGTATGCTCCCATGGGTCCGGGCTCCGCCTCGAGAGACCGCTCCTTGGATGCTCTGCTTCTCGAAAAGAGAAGTCATTCGGCAACTGACAACCCGAGCTTCCCTGACATAGTAGTTTATTTTCCGGGCCTCGCGCCCGGTGCTACACGTCGCCGAGGAAATCAGAAAATGGTCCGTTTGACATATGCGTCGGAAAAATCGGCGCGATGTCAGAAGCCGTCGGCGCCGTCGGCGCTTGCGGCGCAGTCGTCCTAGATGCGCCGGGAGGTTCTGAAACTGGCAAATGAACGTCCATGAAGCTCACATTCATTATCTCTGTATGTTTATTGTCTCTAATCACATGTTATATGTTGCATACATCTAACGCATTTTCAATCATTTACAGGTTGAAGCAGAATGCTGCGCGGACGTGGACGCAAGGCCCTGCGACGGCCTAGGACGTTGCATACTAGGACACGCAGCTTTGAAGCCGTTACAAGCGACGACGACTTCATCAACGAGATCCATGCTGATGAAGCCTCTGATATGGAGTCAACTGACAGTGATGGTAGCAGTGGTTTAGACAGTGATGATGCATATGATCGGGACACTGTAATAGATAGTGAACATGGTGACACAGATGCTCTGAGTGATATAGAGACAGAGATTGCCAGAAAGATTCTAGCCGCCGGTAATTCCACCGAAGAAGACTTTAGTGGTTTTGAGGAGGAGTTTGCCGAAATACCACAATATAATCATGATAATTCACAGACGTTTGATGAGTGGGTGGATGGTCCGCGGCCACGTGTAAACTTGCCTTTCACTGGTCAAACTGGGTTGCGCCAGTTCATAGAACTTCCTGAGAACCCTGAACCTATTGACTTTTTCAATTTGTTTATACATAATGATGACTATGAGGATATGGCAACGGAAACCAATAGATATTTCAAACAAGCAATGGAGGACAAAATTCTAAGACCCCGTTCAAGAATGCAACAGTGGCAAGACACTAATGCAGAAGAGATGAAGGTATTTGTAGCCATGACAATTGCCATGTCATTGGTTGTGCAGAGAAACTTTGCTGATTACTGGTCAACAAGTGATGTTACCTCAACGCCTTTCTTCGCCAAGTGCATGCCCCGAGACAGGTTTTGGCTTCTTATAACCTACCTACACTTGGCTGACAACAGGAGGATGCCGGGCCGTAACACCCCGTGCTTTTCACCAATAAATAAACTGGGACACTTGTATAACCGGATAGTTCACCGTTTTTCAAGAGTGTATAAACCGCATCAAAACATTTCAGTCGACGAGGGCATGGTGCCCTGGAAAGGTAACTTATCTTTCAAAGTTTATCTTCCCGACAAGCCTAAGAAGTATGGGATAAAGGCTTTCATGTTGTGTGACTCGCACAACGGATACGTTTGCAAGTTCAAACTCTACACTGGAAAAACGAATGAACCGGTTTCTGAAGGTGGCAAAACTTATGATGTAGTCATGGACTTGGTGAACGACTACGTTGGACAGGGGCATCACATCTTTATGGACAACTACTATTCGTCCACAAATCTGTACATAAATTTGTGGGAGCGGGGAATAGGTGCCACGGGGACGTTGAGAGCCAATCGAAAGGGACTTCCTGATTCAGTCAAGAAACCTAAAAAGAAAGCCAAGCAAGGGGACATGACAGTTTCTCACAACCATGGCCTACTCGTTCTTCGCTACGAAGATAGAAAATCAGTGCTTCTCATGTCTACTGTTGAAGATACACAACTTGAACAAACAGGGAAGAAGAACCGGGCAACAGGGGAACCAGTTCTCAAGCCGCGCATTGTAACAACGTACAACAAGTACATGGGAGGTGTTGATCGGGCCGACCAGATGTTGTCGTACACGCCGTTCCGAGTGAAGACCCTGAAGTGGTGGAAACGGGTTTGGTTTCACGTTCTCAACGTTGCCATGTTGAACTCTTACATCGTTTATAAAGAATATAGCAAAGATAAACCTCTAAAAACAAGTCGGGAATACAGGAAGGCTTTGGCGCAACATATAGTAACATTTGCGGACAAGGAACAAGTTCCATCACTTTGCAGACGTCCCCGTGGTCGGCCGAGCACGAGCGACGAGAGTGTCACTCGTCTTCATGGACGTCACTTTCCGACGAAGATTGAGCCTGTCGGAAGGAAGAAAAACGTCACAAGGATGTGTGTGGTATGCTCTAAGGCAAAACGCGCCGTCCTCGCAAAACAGATTGAAGAAGGCAATGGGCCAGCAAGGAAGAAAAAACGAGTAGGCAGAGAGTCTTCTTATGAATGTACAGATTGTAATGTTTCTCTGTGCGCCGCACCATGCTTCAAACTGTACCACACCGCCACTGACTATTCCAGGGCTTACATCACTGCCACGGAAAAAGAAAGAAATGAAGAAGGGAATGAAGAAGAAGAAAATTGAAAGTAAAGAGAGCCGAAGTGTGGACTAGTATATACACATTATATACATACCTTGTTAGGTCCCTAAAGCTGTTCTGCGCACAACCGCAGGTAAATATTGTGTATATTTGTACATAAATGCATTGTAATTTCATTGTAATACATGTCATTGCAAATAAAATATTCTTTATTTTATCAAAGAGACAGAGAAAGTGAATGCGAGCTTTCATTGGAAGTTCAGCCAGAACCGCATCATAAAAAAACACCCATAAATGCTGAACCGGGTGGCCGATTTTCATAAAACTTACATGGGGTAAAGAGGAAAGATTCGGCTTTGATTCAATATAAAATTTATACATGCGCACGAAAAACTAAAGTTGCGGCACGTGCCCCGATATGCGCGATAGTCAAAAAGTTGCCTCAAAGTACCGAGGGTACCTTCATTTGGCACGCTATAGCTTCCGAACGAAGTTGCGCATTTTTTTTCTTTTTACATCATCGTAAAGAGCAATAAATTGTCTTCAATTCCATGTATCATATGTATATGCGCAGCGAAAAATAAACATGCGGCAAATGATGCGCCAGATGTCGCAAAAAGTTAGTTTTTCAAAAATGAATTTTCTAAGTACTGGGGGTGCCTTCCTTACGCTCTTCATATATTGCGAACCATTTGACGTATTCCAATAATTTTTATATCATTGTAAAGAGGAATAAATTGTCTTCAAGTACATACGTGTTTCGCATGCGCGCGAAATAATTTACGATTTTATAAAGCTGGAAATAAAGACAAACTTTACACCGCGCAACATGTATTGCGTTCGCCGCGGTGATTAGTGTATGCTGTGCTCATTAGTACCCATTAGTTCCACGCGCGCTCGGCTCTGGCACCCTCGAGGAGGTCTCGAGGAGGTCTCGAGGAGGTAACGGTACTGTAATTAGCACAGTCCCGGGGGGACCAAGCAGTGCCAGTAAATTGGTGCGCGTCGGGACCATTCACGTGGTACTGTCGGGGTAGCGTCACTCTCCTTTGGTTGGTTATATTTTCTGAACCATAAGTCGTATTCTAATAATTTTTATGTCATTGTAAAGAGGAATAAACTATCTACAAGCACATATAAATTTCGCAATATGCGCGCTCAGGAGTTTTGATTTCATGAAGCTGGAAATAAAGACAAACTTTAGATGACAATAGAATTATAACCATAGGTCGCATTCTAATATTTTTTATATCATTGTAAAGACAAACATCTGGTCTTCAAGTCCATATAAAAATTTCAGTAGCGCGCTCCAAATTCATGATGTTATAAGGCCCGAATTAAAGACAATCTTTACAAAGTAATAGAAAAGTAAAGAAAAATCGTAAAAAAATAATTCGAAGATGCGGGTATAAAGCAACCATTTGTGTACGGGTGCCGCGACTTGAATTTGTATTCAACGCCCGTATATAGCCCGTATTCGCCATGTAGATGCGGTATATTTCGTAAAAACGGTACCGGAATCGCCGCCTGGAAATTCCGCCAGCAGAGCTCGTTAGTGCCTAAGCTCAAACTACTGCTGCGAGCTGCGAGCCTGTAAATTCCGCCACAGGGGCTAAAAAGGGTAAAATATATATACGCAACGTAAGGGTTAATATGTGCCCCTTACTCAAATTTGACAGGTGGCATTGTCATTTTCTAACTTGTGTATAGCAGTATAGGTAACAAATAATTCTCAAAATTAATTAGTTTCAAGTAACTAAAATGTTTTCAACTAGTAAGATTTGACGCCTTCTTCCATGCGGTTGTGTTTACCGAATGCCGTTGCCATGGCATGACGTCATAGTGATCAACCATTTTGACGTCACAATGCTAGCGTCATTGTCAAATTTCAGCGTTTAAAACCTCCGGCTAACGCCGTCGGTTTTAAACTAAATTTGCGGGTGTTGAATAGCAATGAATCCCGGAAATTATACAAACGCAACTATTTATCTTATAAATATTTGTCTGACTTAACACTTATTCAATATCATGCAATTTATTTTGTCATTGCATGTCACAGAATGTCTTGGAATGTCTTGGAGTGTCATGGAATGTCTTGGAGCGTCATGGAATGTCATTGAATGTCATAGAATATCTTGGAACATCTTGGAATGTCTTGGAGCGTCATGAATGTCTTGAAGTGTCTTGGAGTGTCATGGAATGTCATGGAATGTCTTGGAGTGTCATGGAGCGTCATGGAATGTCATAAAATGTCTTGGAGCGTCTTGAAGTGTCTTGGAGCGTCATGGAATGTCTTGGAATATCTTGGAATGTCATCAAATGTCAAGGAATAAACAGTTTTCCCAGGAGAAATGCAAAATTAAACACTTCAAATTAATTAGTTTCGTAACCATTCTAAGTACTCAGTTTATTAAAAATAACACAACTCCTTGACAAAGGGAATAAAAAGAAAGAAAGCCTGAACCTACCTGACCGGACCATGAGGCAAGGTTGGGTTGCAGCAGGGGAAGTAACTCCAGCAGGAAGATATGAGTGAGCGCCTCATCATGACTGTCCAGCGTACACGTAGTGAGATACAGGTCCACTATCTTCAGTACACTCGGGTGGACCGGCAGGTACCTGGATCCGATTGATTTAAGAACATGAATCAGTTGAGACATATATATTCAACCAGTAGAAGATGCAATTTTAATTCACAATAGAAAAGCTAGATGAAAATTGATACTGTTCATTTGTGGCGTAACTCTGCGCTGATCACAAAAAAAAGATAATGGGTACACTTGATTAGCATGACTGATCAGCGCAGGGTCATCTGACTGACTGGACTTCACCCACTTAGCCGCTTGGTTTGGAATGATTAAACATCACTTGGGCACCTTCTGAGTCGGTTTCCGTTGAGCGGCTATGGAAGGCTCATACATTTTGCTTGATGCATTTAATTCCTTCAGTGAGCTGGATGTCTGGTCACATGTTAGTGTTATGGCTCAACACCGGCTATCAGCCCGTTTAGAACAAATCAAGTTTACCCCAATTCTCAACAAAGGCAGATAGTTCTCAACAAAGGCAGAAAACTATCCAACATATGCGGATAACTATCCAACAAGGGCGGATAACTATCCAACAAGGGCAGATAACTCTCAACAATGGCAGATAACTCTCCAACAATGGCAGATAACTCTTAACAATGGCAGATAACTCTCCAAACAAAGACAGATAACTCTCAACAAAGGCAGATAACTCTCAATTAAGGCAAATACTCTTTCATCTCAAGCATATTACCTCTAAAATATATTTGACTAACATTGCGAGTGCAAGCTACACTGGTAAAACAAGTTAAGACTTCACAAATACATCAGAGGCACACTGAACTTACCACAGGAGATCCTTCACTTCCTGCAGATTCACGCATGACTTTAATGCAGAGTGTTTGTCGACTAGAATCATTGTCAGTAGGGTCTGCTCCGTTACAAACAACAAGTTGTCTGAAAGAGGAAGCGAATTATTATGTAAAAACATACATGGAGGATACCAAACGACCTTCCATTAAACCCAATATTTAATAAACAAGTTAATGATAATGGTAAGGTAATCAAACAAAATTCATGGGTGCTGAAACTAAGTTTTCTGCAAGTTATGTACCATAGTGATGGCGGCACAACAATTAGGACTTCATACTTTCAGCAGTAATACATTAATTTGATAGTGGCATTTAGATATTACACTGAAGTACCCATAATAAAATGATATTTGCACTAAATCCAAACACATGAGGAACTCACTGAGTTCAGCTTCATCAGCATTTTTCTGCATCACCGCCCCGCGCAGTAACGTCCACACCTTCCCAAGCTCCTTCATCAGACTGTCCTTATCTACCGAGCTGTGGATGTAACATTCATTTCTTTTTACATTATAATTCTCGGAAATAACATACGTAGAGTTCTTCTACACCTGCTTCAGGTCCTTCACCGTCTAATTCTATATTCATCTAATGGGCTGTGGAAGTATGGAGTCTGTATGATACGTTTGGGCAAAGTGAAGATCATTCTTTTTGACATAATTAACAGAAATATCTTCAAAAGTTCTTAGATATTACCATATTATTATATCTATAGATATTTCACCAGACTATTCTCATCTATGTGGATGTGTATTTAAAACATGCTCCTTTGTGTACAATTGTGTACAATCGTTGAAGGGGACAGTAAACAAAGGACGCAGCTTGCTGTGGCATGGGATATGTGCAGTACAAGTACTCTATTATTATTACTAGTAGTAGTAGTAGTAGTAGTAGTAGTAGTAGTAGTAGTAGTAGTAGTAGTAGTAGTAGTAGTAGTAGTAGTAGTAGTAGTAGTAGTAGTAGTAGTAGTAGTATATACAATCTAAATCTTGTGAACCATCAGTGCTTACAGAGATAAAGTTTGGCTCATTTCCTGTCAATATCTTTTGATCTTCGAAAACTCGAACGAAATAGTGCACCTCATAAGAGTCAATCTACTGTTACTATTCTGACCTGCAGTGGGGCAGACAGACGAGTGCAGCCCACAGAGAGGATAACGTGGATGAATCAGACAGTTTCGACTCCTTCACGTTCAGGAGAGACATCAGGTACTGAGGAAACCCGCTCTTCTTTCTACAAAACAACACATTGAGACATATTTCTTATATTGTTTCATATCTAATATTTTGATACAACAGACCAGGGATGCAGATTCAAATTTTTGCCAGTCGGACATTTCATCTTTGACCCAAAAAGACGAACCCGGAAGTAAAATTTTTTTATGAATAAAGTATCAGAAAGTATTACTATTTGTTGGTTCTTCAATTCATAACACGAAAGCAATTAACGATAATTATTTATTTATCATTAACATGCATAAAATGGTTCATAATTTAAAATCAGTGTTTACCAACTACGATTTACCGACAGTGCTAGTTTGAGCGAGTTTACACAAGTGAGTTTACAAGCGAATTTGCGTCAAGATAGACGAGAAAATTCTAATAATTTAATTGCACATAGTTCATCAAAAGTTCAAATCATGGACCAAATGATATGTACCTTCTAATTAATCATTTTAAATTCAAAGGAACTCGTTTTCAATAGCGATATAATTTACGTAAAATCACAACTCGGCAGAGCACGTGGTCCAACTATTTTCCATACGACTATTTTCCATACGACTATTTTCCTATTCAAGATGTAGTTACGAATTTGAACTTATTCTAATAAGATTACTTTTATATTTTATTTGGAGACATATTTCGCAATTGTAAATGAATAATTATAAAATAAAAAGAAGTAATGTTAACGCAAGAGAAATTTGGAGTTTTTAAATTAGCATACCTATTTATAACGTGTGTCATCATGTAAATGCGATGGGCAATGCGATCGCGTCTTCGTAGCGTCATACAAACGGTGTTTGACTACATAACGTCTCGTGAAATATTATTGCTAATTATTCGTTTTTGATAGGTTTATTTATTTTGAATTTGTATAATAGCTTTACCATACATCGATATTGATCTATCATATTTGTTGAAATATGTTACCTTTGTTTTATGACCGAGATATTATTAAATTCATCGGGATTCAAATAGCAAAATCTCAATCTGTAACAAATTCATGAATCACCGGTACGGTGAAGCCACACGTTCATGCAAAGTTTATCTTTGACAAAATTTGTTTATAATGCGATTTTAATGAAATCTTTTTCGTAAATAATGTTGTGAAATGGGTCACATCTTTCAGTCACTAAATGACACTGGAAATTTCAATTAAATAACAAACGGTAAGTGTTTTTTCTGCCGACAATTCTAATTTACTGAAGATAATGATGATTGACGTTGTGCCTCGTGCTGTGAAGAATAAATGTGACTTCTTGACTGGATCAACATATTTCAATTTCATAAACAATTATGACCGACACAAGCAGGGCCGTTTGCCTTTATTTAATGCTTGTAAATTTAGTTTTTCCTTTTATTTTCTGCAATCGATCAACTGATGTCCGATAGGTCAATTTTCCATTCGGTCAAACTGGATTTACAATCGGACATGTCCGGCAAATAGACCGATTTCTGCATCCCTGCAACAGACATATGGAGGTGAACTGTTCTCAAAACCACAATACGACAAAACAAGTAGGAGTTTAGATTTGAACTAGGGGTAAATATACTTGAACTTCAGTTTAATTCGTATTGCGGTACAAAACCCTTGGTTTGGTACATTTTCTGTTTGATTTAGAAGCAAGATAGCAACAAACAAAAGTAACAACAATTATTTTGTTTAAATTTTATGATTTCCACACTGTAGAAATCTGAAAATATAAATATAAAATTTTATTAAATTAATATTGTATGCGGTACAAACCAAAAGTGCATTTGATGTACTGTGCACCAAACCGAAAGCAAAATACTGCGGTTCTAATGTAGTTGTGAACCGTTTCACCCCTAAATTGAACGCAGAAACTGTTATCAAGGGCCTATCATAGAACAAGGTACAAACCAGCACTAACACAAACTCTAGTTTTTCTCACAATAAGGTTTATAATACATTTAAAGATTTTGATGCTTAGAAACTTTCATCAGGATAAGAAAGATAAGATTAGGCACAAAAAAAAAGATGTGATGCAGCTTTGGATAATCTCTGTTGTCCAAAGTCCAAAATGCAATTCATAGCTCTTAATTAACACCTGTTCAAATCCTTCAAATCGTTCAAAATGCAATCCACTTTTAATATTTGCTCAAATCCTTGAAATGGTTCGCTCTTTCTAACTCATTCTTTGTCAGCATATGAGAAGTCCAAGTAGAAAATGCAATTCACTTTTAATATTTGCTCAAATCCTTGAAATAGGTTGCCTTAAACATCTCACCCCTTGGCAGCATATGAGAAGTTCAAGTCGAAAATGCAATTCACAACTTTTGATATTTTCCAAAATCCTCAAATTAGTTCACCCTTTGCAACTCACCCCTTGCAAGCGGATGTGAAGTCGAGTTTGATGGTGGTGTACAGATGAAGCTGTGAGCCGTCAGCTGGAGCGGACACCTTGTGTAGTACGAGGTGGGAGACGAGGGACAGGAGCTGGTCCTTTGTGTCTTTGCTCCCTGCACTGATCTGGGACTGAACGTACGAGAGGAGGTTCGGCAGCACATCCTGGGAAAACAGTTTTCTTACATATAACTGCCATCCTGAAAACCATCCTTTTATACAGGCTACTTTATTTTAAAACCTAGGTTTAGGCATTTAACCATTTATTTGTGAGTGGATAGCCAATCTTTGGTCAGTGGTCTAATAGTCAAAGAAGTCTTATGATAAATTATTTGTTACTTTGTTGATATGTGTGTTTATCAAGAAGTTGTAATTAGTAAAAATACAGCATGTTTTTTATGTCACGTGATGCACAAAGCCAAAATGGTGGTATACTGCCGATGGAACCTTCACTGTAAAGCTAGACTCCAGGGCAGTGTTTGTACATGACACTAGAAAAATAAACATCACTTACCTTCTCAAACAGGAAGAGATCATAGAGTGATTTGGTAAACACACTGAGGTCCTTCACTGGAAACTTCCTCAAGTATACCTGAGAAAAAAATAAAAACATAAAATTCATTTTAACATTAACTAAAGCTTTTATAAACAAACTAATGTCTTAACTATTTGTTTATAATATGCCGAAAAAGTGTCATGAATAATCAAAAAAAAATGTATAGGAAGAGGACATTTATTTTGTTGAATACGGTAGCATAATTGGCCCAACAAGCACCTGTCCAAGCAGTCTAGCTGTGACACCCATGGTCAAGCGGTCACTCAGGTTCACAAGCAGACTGGACACAGCGGTCAGCAGGGGCTGTCCAGTCATTTCAGGATGAACCGAAGTCTTCAGTATCTGAGCCAAAACCTGCAAGAGTCAAACTCACGAAAATAAAACAACCTCACGAAAACATTTTGCTAGTTGATAGCCCCAACTAACCATCTATGTCTGATCTTAGAATATTCTCATTTTAGGATATAAGATAAGTGCCATCAAGTGAAATTGGTCAATTACCAAGGAACATTTGACAATCATGGATGAATAGAAATAATTGAAAAGACCATATTGTTAACATTTTCATCAACAGCCAACTTGTAAATCAACGATCTAATTCTATAGGACCAGCATAGAAATAATTGAAAAGACCATATCTTTGACATTTTCGTCTACAACCTACTTGTAAATCAACAATCTAATTCTATGGGATAAATTGATAGAAAAACTTGTTGTAATAATGTGGATAAAACAGAGCATACAGTTATTCCATACAAAGTTATCTTACCTATTATGAGATCATATAAATCAAATAAATACCTCTGCAATTTTGTTAGCGTCACAAACGAGGCTTCCATTATGATGGTTGATCCATACAGAAGTCACATGCAATAGACGAGACAGCTGTTCAACCTTGACCTTTTGTGCATGACCTTTGGCCTTGACACACTCGTTCTGTAGATTGCCAAGGCAGTCCTAAACAAATACATTGGCTATCATAATTACAACTGGGAAATCTTTTATTCAGGAGAAGCACTGCGTATACATTTTTTATTTTGTCGACCAATGAAATGTTGCAATTTGAAAGTTGATGATCACTGATCGTTTGATTATATATAGCTATTCGAGGCAATCAGGAGTATCATTGCAGATAAAAAATATCCCCATGGAGCAGAATGTGTGAATTCAGATGCGTAACATATTGTTATTTCCTCCTGATGAATATATTGATGAACACTAAGTGAACGTAGAGCAGTATTCATACCAGGAGTATGTCCCACATCGGCGCGATGTGTTCCTTGTTAGTGTGCTCAGCGCAACACTTCATCGTCTGACACACCGCCTCCTCAACCAGTTGCCATGGTAACATGGTGGTCGACTCAGATTTTTCTCCTGGTCCAAGTTTGGACAATATGATTGGAAAGGTCTGAAGGAAGAAAAAAATAAATGATGTCAGAAAATGTAGTGTGGAAGATATGTAAACTCCTTTAGTATTTTCCTAGAGGCCTTTTATATTTACATTGCTTACACTTTTGATTGATTGCAATGAATCTACTGATGATTAAGAATTAGTGAAATGACCTCTGGTCACACTTCAGTACACTTCCACATAATTATTTACACCTGTATGAGTAATGTAGATTGGCCACTGACTGTGAAAGGAATGCTGCACAGTGGTAGTTCCTGAGGGGGGATGAGAAGATGAAAATGTTTGCATGAAAATTTGATTGAGCCCAAAGTTTCGGCCCTACCAACATTGAAAATGTCTGGACCCACCACTGCTGCATCCACAGGTAAAGGATGGACATAGTAAATGTTGAAACGTTACCTGCACTGCCGAGCTGTGGAACTGTTTCTTCACTCCCTTCATCATCTCAAAGAGAAGCTGTCCTACCCCTTCCACTCTCTGTGGGTACAGAAATCAATGGTCTATTACTAAAATGCTGCATCATAATCCGTCCAATGGGTGGTTTATTTCCTTTTGATCTTTTCGAAATGATAAATTCTGCGTTTCGAAATTGTGACTGTATACTATATGTCACAAAATATTTTTAATGATAACCTATCTGTTACTCTGTGAATATTCTATCAATATGTTTTATATTTGAAAAATATAAAATTAGTAAAAATATGGGTTTTTCCTCATTTCATATAATGCACACAAAAAATTGCAGCAAATCTGAGATGTACACATTTGAAGATCCCTAAACTAACAAGCTAACTTTCAACTTACGTCTGGAGCATCTAGCAGGGTTGTAAACAGGAAATCAAAGAAACTGCTCGGGTCCTTAACCTGGAAATCATTAATGTGTTAATTAGAAGTTATATTAATGAAAACCAGCTCTACAAAGCAAACCATTTGATAATTTTAACAAATATTCTAAATTTTCATCATCAGAAAAAAGAAAGAGTTTCTTACCTTACGCATGAGAAAGGCAAAACTCTCTGCAGCAAACTTCCTGATGTAAGCCTTGTATCCAGAGCCCAGCAGAGATGAAAACATACTGGAAATACAGGAATAAACAATTGTATCAAAGAAGAGTGCCCTAAGAACCAAAGGTAGAGAGGGAATTTTCACCCCTTCATACAGAAAAAAATAAGAGATGAATAGCATCGGTACTTTCAAAGGTAGGGATAAAATTACAATACACAAATTTTTATAACTGACTATTTTTATCATTTATATTTTCTGATATAATTTGACGTCATATAACAATGGGCTGACGTAGCGAATTCTCTGATGACGTCACATTGTTACTGTGGTGACCGGGTGTTCCTAGCGGCCGCTCAACACAAAAACGACCCTGTAATGGCATAATTACAAGGATAACATCATATAATAAATAGCATATCTGTCAATTCTTGACAAATACCATGTTTATCGTGCAATTGTGTGTCCTGGATTGAACTCAGAAATTCATATAAATTTGGTAAGTTTTCTAGCATTTACAAAGAATCAGCACTAACTGATCAACACTTTTACGACACAGGTACAAAGATTATCACGAACTGTAAAGATAAGTATTCAAAATATTGTAAGAAAAGGTGTACCTGTAAACATCTTTGATGTCCTTAACGAGGTACCTCCAGAGAAATTTGAAGAGGTATGCAAGACAGGAGAAGATCTTCTCAAGGGTATCGACATCCTGACTGTTGGAAGCGAGCAGCTTCACCAGCACGTGGAAGAAGTCCGGGAAATGTTTGTAGAAATCTTTCTGCAGGTCTCGCGCTAGCTGTACAACCAGGCTGTAACATAATATAACAATAATAAAATATGTATTCTGCGCTCAAACACTTCCTGAGTTAATATACAGATGATAGGTACAGACTATTGTATGTCACTTGTAGTGGAGAAAAGATGAGTCTTGAGTTGGACTTGAATAAACTTAAGGAAGGAGAGGATTTCTAAGGGAGAGAGTTCCACAGACATTCTGACGCACAGAATTGTTCTTGTGCCAAAACTGTTCTTGTGGTCCTAGAGGCATGTAGTGAATATGTAAAAGTGTACGAGATTAATGATGTTCTATCTGCCATTCACTTACTGATTATAGCTCCTATTATTACCACCCTTAACTGTTTACCTGAATCTTCTTGGATTGCCAAATGTTGACCAAAGTGTAAAGGATTAAAGTAACTTTATTGTTTATAAGGACACTTTGGTTTTATGAATTATTGAAATAATTAATTTCATATCATTAAATGTTTCACTTGAACTTCTGGAAAAAAATCATAATTCTATACTTACTCCAAGAGAGGTTCATATGCCAGTGACTTTTGCACCAAGAGATGCGTTTTAAGTGATTCTACTATTGTTGCCTGAAACAAAGAAATATCAGAATTAAGCAATCCCCAGAATGTATAACAAATGTACATTTTTATTTAGACAGCAAACAACCCTGAGTCCTGAACAGATAACAATTATCAAGCAAGTAACGTCATAAAGTTTTCACTTCATGTACTCATAAAGAAACTTTCAACAGATGCTGAGAATTTTATTTATCCTATTTAACAGTGACTTTGAAATATGACATTTTTTATATATATGCTTCTGTAATCATAGTCCAATTCACTTACCTCATTATGTACAAGCTGAGGAAATGACAGATACTTCTCGGATATATCCTGCTGAAAGTTTGCTGTGACAAAAAGTTTACATTTTGTATTAGGAAGATATAAATGAATTCTTAGTAAACTTGAGGTAAGGAGGATCCCTACTGAAAAAAATTTATGCATGAATACATTTCAAATGTCTACAAAAGGAAATCTGTTGCATATTGTTATAGAGACCAGTTAATGTAAACTTTTTTACTTGTTTTAATACGTACACAAATCATCAAAGTAGTTTTCAAACAATATTCTGAACATAAAACATGAAATTGTACAGAGGAAACTTTAGTTTTTCATAGAATGCATTAACATCAGTTTACAACTTTATTTTTAACAATGCAAGATCAATAAATAGTTCTGTTCTCTTTGCTCGGATTGACAGACCTAAAGACTGACGGACAGGCTAAGCGCTATATACCCCCACTACTTTGTGGGATTGAGTATAATAACTAGTTCTGTTCTCTTTGAAAGTTGTTAAAAATGTTCGATGAATTTACTCACTGAAATGTTGAGTGCAGTTCAAGTCATTCCAACTGAGAAGTGCCTCTCCAAAATATGTTGACTGTTCCTATAGAGGTAAAATATGAGATGTAGATTTAAAGCACAGAATAATGCAGTAAATGTGGTAAGTGAATATAAATATTTACATTGTCACTACTTCATTAATCCCTGGTGGGAAGAAAATAATTTGTGTATATAAAGACCTACCAAAATAATATTAAATTAAATATGTTTTGAAAAGAATGCATGCATTTATATCATTGTACATAAGCATAAAGGTAAATATTAATAATATTCAAGCATGTTATGTATACATACCTCAACATTATCATCATAATGCTTGATTCTGTGAACCACATCGATGCTGACGGCAGTGATTCTCTCAGTAAATGTCTGGTACTGAAAAGTCAACATTATCGATTTTAATAATCATTATTAAACATTGATAAATAATTGAATTCTTCAATAGGCAACATATATTTCTTACTTTCTCAGGTTTCTTCTATTGCGACATTTTTCACATACTTTAACTGGTCAGAGATATAATAGCTTGGATGCGGAAGAATTCGTAGGCCTCGTGATTTCGTAGGAGGTGAATTCGTAGGAGGATTAACAAATTTATCATAAAGTGACATTTAAACTTTGAATATTCGTTTGAGATTTATTATTTATCACTTTAATACTTATAACATGATTTGGAGACTGTGTCATGTTGATAGATTGCAGTATGAGACTAACAATGTCAATATACAAAACTAACAGTAGTATCATCATGTCATCGATTTATTTTCCAAGTAAAACTATTACCGGGTATGTAAATAGGACTTTATGATATATGTATTCTTCTTCGCCGATGTCTGCTAAATAATCTCCAGTCGTAGTCGATAGATGTTGTATAAATGTGTAATGTAAACTGGAATATAATCATACTTACCTGATTCTTTTATTTGTTTATTAAAAAACTCAACCAAAGTAATTAATAACAACACTGAACACACGATTCTTTTATTGAACACAAAACGCAACATAGCGGGCAAGTAAATACGTTTTATTGTTAAAATATCATTTAATAAGTTATTAATGATTTAATTGTAATAATATCATACCATAAAGTTAGTCTATAAACATTTATTCCCTTAAACTACGAACTCCTACGAATTCACCGGCCGATCCTCCTACGAATCCATCGAAATTTACTCCTACGAACCGGTCTGGCCTATGAATTCACCTACACCTTATAATTATATCCCAAACAGTAGGTTTCACCAACCTGTTCATGAGGGCAAAGTTTTGTTTTTATAAAGATCACAGGTTTTTAGATTACTGAGTAATATTTAACGCATAGAAAAAAATGACACTTACTCTGAAATCATTCTCCGACTGGTGGTGAGTTGATTTTGACATGTTGATGTTTGTTTGTGCGGTTTACCTTATCAAAATACAAATAATAGAGGTTCACATGTTGATTTCCACACGTGTGTGTACACCGGAAGTATAATATCGCCCCCTACATCCGCTTGTCAAATTATCTCCCCTTGCATGAAGATTTTACAGACGCTTTTCTTACTCATTCTTTTTTTGCATATTTTTATTTTACGTATTTCAAGATTTGACTTAGGTGAATTTGACAATTGATTTTGGTATAATATATAAATTACAAAAATACTTGTTAAAATGTACGTAAATATTTGTTTTAAATAAATGTTTCTATTTTTTCATTTCCCAAATACTTTATAAACAAAAGCAGAGACCATGAGATATGGTCTTTGAGAAAAGAAAATGGTTATGCAAACAATTTCTGACTGGATCAGTATTTATTTTTGTTAAATGGATGTCAACATATCATTTATTCGAAATAAAAACAATACAAATCTAAATATTAAAAACTTATATAATGGGAGACAACTCTTCATGTCATATCTTAAGAATACGAGTCATTTCAGTCAAGCGATCAATCAACATTCCTATACGCCTTTCTCACGCAATAATAAAATTATAGTAAACATTCTACGTATGAAAAAGGTATCAAGGAAATCAACCAAAATACAATTAACTCATTCCTATTCACAATTCAAGAACGCCAAGATTAACCATGCATAACCATATATTTTGGCAAAACAAAATGAACGTTTGGCACTATATGAAATGGCTCCAAACGCCTCTCCGCGCCCCACCAAATTTTTGCAAATTTGTGCATGTAAATTTGATGGGACCCAAAGGTGATTCCGCCACGCCACACCCCCACCTCACCAGCCCCGCCCCCGCCACACCCGCCTCTGCTACTTCGTCATGTATACAATTCTTAGCAATCCAGTTCGTGTTAACGATGTGATAATCGTTCGTGTCAGAATCACACGTTTTAATTGATTGAAACATACAAATTAAAAAGGCAGCGAACCATGCATGACGTAGATTTTAAAAACACGAAACATCCATTACCAGATTCTTCATTAAACCATTGTCTCTTATCAACATAATCGATTATCAATGATGATGTTTCTTTCAATACAATATACTTCATCATTGGATAATTTTGCGTAGACTTTTTACACCTAAACGTTTGACCCTAAAACAAGGATATACAATCTGAAGGGATGCTGTCACCTATAACGATAAATGCTAGAGAATCGATTAAATGGCGGGATCACAATTGGAATTAGTTGATGCAGCTATATTGGTAGGAGTACTAGTAACTCCGGTAGGCCAATCGATGGTATTACGCTGGATCTAGTAGTCGTTTTCAGCTCTGTCGCCAACAACTTGCATGGTGTCTCTGACCTTTGTAAATATTTCTCATCAATGGTGCGGTAGACGGATTTCTGGTGTCTGAAAAATCTCAGAACTTTCAGTTATTGATCATTCTCTTCTCACAGAGGCGTTAGGATGGGAAATCTGAAGGGAGTAAACTCCGTGGGAAGAGACTGGCTAATTGATAACTGAATAGGTTATTTCATCAGGTTTGAAAAGAAAACACCAGGGAAAATGAAATTGACTTTTTTGCCCGAAACTAGACTTGCTTCCCTGGTGAATGTTATGTTTAAACATATTTTTAAAAACATATATATTGAGAAAACATAAAGAACAACATCTCCAACTTAAAGAATAACTCATAGGCTGCATGCAGAAAGTGTTAGGTACACGTGAATTAATAGTGTCTCAAAGTGACTTTCAAGGTAACATCAACTGTACTGATATGAACAAACAAAATTCTTTGCGTTTTGGTCATCACTCCACACTCTATTAATATAACCTTATTCACAATGATCATCTTGTTTCTTCCATTCAATCCCTTTATTTACAATGTGCAAGAACTTACTGTTTACAATGATTAGGCCATATCATTGTGTACGAAGAATGTCAACACTCTTTTTAATTTGAGATGACATCATGCAAATCAACAGGTTTTGTTTCTTGTTTATCTTCATATTCATATATACCAACAATTGTAAACATTGTCTTATACGATTGTATACATATGCCATGTAATGTGATTTCTTGGGAATAAAAACAATATGGTTTTGGGTTTGCTTAAATTGCCTGAGCCAAGAATTTAGAATTGTGGATTATTTTATGTATTTGTTCAAGCTGAGGCTAGGAGATAACTTAAAACAGTGTTGGGACTCACCAATAAATGCATCTCCTAAATGTATATGGTATAAGGAGTTTCAATCTTTGTCAAATGTTGAAAGATATTCGTGCTGTGACATTCCTTTGAATTTAAGAATTGCTATATCAAGGTTCAGATGAAGTAACTTTAATAATTGCTGTTGAATGTGGCAGGTATATGCTAGTGAATATAAAGAAGGAATATGTTTTTTTTTGCAATATAACGGGTCAAGTTTAAATAGAAAATGAATTTCATGTATCATTTATCTGTAAAACTTAAATTATGATAAACTTAGAGCTAAATATCTTTTTTTTAAAACATTACTAAATCACCATACTTATAACATTCCATTGTTGATCTGTTGTAAAATAAGAATAAGAATATATATGGTGTTTGGTTATACCTTTATCATGTCCAGAAACTTATTAACTCCACGTGTAGAGCTGCACTGACCTACTGCACACACTGCTCTATTCATGTTATTTGCCTGTGTTATGGACCTATAAGACCTCTCTGAGCTAAGACTCTTAGTACTGAATAAAAACTATCTGTCTGTCATTATATCTGTCTGTCAGACTTACAGAGCTTTACAATTTGTGATTTTTCTAAAAATTGCTACTCCTGATAGCCAGTGGAATTAAACTAGAACTTGAATTCATCACTTCTTCACGGGTGTTCAGAACACAGGTAACAACTTATATTGTCCTATCAATGTGTTATCGTATAATGTAGAATAGTCAAGTAGGTGGCCTTTTAGTAAATCTCTACACTGAGACAAACCAACATCATTTCAAAAGGGCCAATCAAACGACCGCGTTTAATTCAAATAAATTAATTGTATCACGAATCTCGTTTGTCTTATCTCCGGAAGGGATCTCAGTCGACAGAGGCACGCGAGTCTTACAATGTTGACATGCCGAGGTGAGCCTACTTCAGAGCGATAAATACTGGACATTGCATTCCCGGGACCAGCTTATCTATAAACCTCTTTAGCGTGAGGTCGCTACCCCCGGAGTATTAACAGCAACAGTTGAACACATTGAACATGTTAGCAGGTATACGAAAATATCATGGTAAATACACCAACTGAATTCTCAACGATTTGCTTGGTAGTAAAACAGTTGAATATACTCAATTGTTGCCAGGTATACGAATGTATACCAGTAAATGGCTTGACCGAATTCACAACCATTCACTACCATGATTTAGTTAGTTTAGGAACAGTGAAACATATTGAACTTGTTGACAGGTATACGAATATATCACGGTAAATTCACTGACTGAATTCACAACGATTTGCTACCTTGGTTTGCTCAGTATATATAAGTACAGTTGAACAAAGTAGACAGCATGGTAAGCACGTACATACGAATATAAATTCACTGCCTTATTTCACAACAATTTAAAATTCCTACCTTGGTTCGGTTAGTATAGAAACAGTGGAACATATTGAACTTGTTAGCAAGTACACACATATATAGCGATACATGGATTCACAACGATGTTCTACTTTTGTTGAGTTAGTATAGGAACATTGGAACATATTGAATTTGTTAGCAAGTACACACATATATAACGATACATGGATTCACAACGATGTTCTACTTTTGTTGAGTTAGTATAGAAACAGTGGAACATATTGAACTTGTTATAGCAAGTACACACATATATAGCGATAAATGGATTCACAACGATTTTCTACCTTGGTTCGGTTAGTATAGGAACAGTGAACATATTGAACTTGTTAGCAAGTACAAACATAAATCACGATAAATGAATTCACAACGATTTTCTACTTTTGTTGAGTTAGTATAGGAACATTGGAACATCTTGAACTTGTTACCAGGTGTACGAATACATTCAAAACGGTTTCCTACCTGGGTTTGGTATACACATTGGAACAGTGGAATCCTGACATATTAGCAGGTATATACGAATATATAACAGTAAATACACTGACTGAATTCAAAACGATTTGCTTCCTTGGTTGTGTCAGTTTATGGAACAATGGAACATATGTTTCAGAACTTGATATCAGGTATATGCCCAGACAACAGTAAAATCACTGACTGAATTCAAAACGATTTGTTAGCTGAGTTCGGTCTGTACATGCAGGATCAGTGGAACTTGTGAAGAGGTATACGAATATACACAATAAATGGTTTGACTGAATTCACAACGATTTGCTACCTGGATTCTATCAGTTTAGGTAGGAATATGCTAAACTTGTCTGTTAAAGGTACATCCATTGTGTTGTTCGGGGTCACATATTTCAAACGTTATAAATGTTGTTACTTTAAATTATTGAGAAGTACCGACTGTTACCAAAAACTATACCATTTTGATAAAATTAATTTATTTTCATTTTTTCGATACATTTCCATTCACTTATAACAGCATTTACATAACAATACATGCGCATATAGATACACATGTGTCATTCAGATGTCACTTTTAAGTTGGAAATTATACAGGATTTTTTAAAAGCATATGGAGAGATGACCAGAAAGTGTGAAAGCTTGCATATTTACAGTTGGAGAATGCAATGAATTTGGTTGTTTGATAATAACTGAATAGGCCTATTTAATGTTGTATAGGTTTGAAATTTGGTTTCATTTTCTTCATACTGCATCTATAAAGCATCAATTTTGAATTATTGCGTTCAAAGGGTTATTATTAATTCCCTTAAATCCAAACAGTATATTCATTAAAATCAATATTTCCTTCATTGTAATTTGCAAGCCATTCTATTAATTGTCTCCATATGAGTTTTTCGCATTGACAGGCATAAAGAACATGCGGAATGGTTTCAGGTGAATGAGCACGTATAGAGGATTCTACGTATCCCATCTTACATAATAATTGATTATAGTACTGAGAATATTGTGTACGATCTTAAACTGAAACCATCTTAGTTCACTACTTTGTTTACATCTTTTTTGATAATATTTGACTCAGTATATTGACGATATGAAGGTAAAAGTGGTGATTTCTGATCGAAAACCGGACAATGCATCTCGATTGACGCTCGCCAACGAGTCAAACGTATTTTTTAAATCTTATTTATAACAGGCAAAATGACAAATTTGAGTTTATAATGTTTAATAGGTCATATAACTATATAGGCCTACTGTGCATGTAAATGGGTCGTGCAGTTTTGGTTTCTACACATGCATAATGCTGTTTACTCGATTTTAATTGGAAACTAGTAATTATGGTATATTTGGAAATTGGGGATGAATATGCAAGCTGAATGAATTTATTTGTACTGTAAACAGCATATATCGTGTGTTGGAACATATCAAAGCCAAATAAAAGTTTATGAAACACAAGACCTTTAAAGATGAATGAAGACGCGGTGGGTGAATGAATGAATCGATATATGCATGGGAAAACTTTTCAAGAAAGACATAAACCAAAACGGACTGATGAGCAACATTTTTTCAAATCCACTGGGATGTGGTACACAATGCAGAAATGCTCAGAAATCATGCTTTGCATTACGAAGGTTTAAAAATCGTGGATATTGATGGATGTATGCTTTTGATTGAAAACATGTTTTAGTTCTTTAAGAAAGGGATTGGGCACAAGTTATAAAACTTACAGTCGAAGTCCTCACCACATAATCGACAAATATTTAACAAAATACATAACACATTCAAGAGATTTAAAAATGAAAGTGAAGTAGACATAGTTTCAGTGGGTAAACATGTTATATATACATTATCAAGGCATTAGAAATAGTATTGCTATGACAAATACATTATGTATATATATGATTGATAAATAAATCATGTTTATAAACATGTCTGTTATTGAACAACTAATAAAATATCGAGTTATTGTTTTTATTAATCAATGCTTCGGAGTCTAATGGATGGTGATCAACGATTCGTATAGGACATGTTTCATGGATAATCAATTTCTTACTTATGATATATGAAGTTGATTATCCTTCAAACTATATATCATAATGACCACACTGTTCAAGCACGCCAAAGAGCTAATCGAGTTAAAAGTGTATGCGCAGATACTGTCAATGTCATTGATGACATGATATCAATTCGTTTTTCCTAAGGGGTTGTACAGAAATTGGCTATTGATTGAATATGCATGTATTGTATCAATGAGAGACTAATGGTGTCGCCCTGGGTAAATGACCTTATTCAAAATGGGCCTCTGTTCACCCAGCAGTACAGATGGGTACCTGGTAACGTTTATGTTGGAGGTTACCTGCTAGTGACATGTATGTTATCTTGGGTAAGACCCACAGGAACTCGATATTGTAAGTAAAACGTAGGTAAAACGTAGGTAAAACAAACCTACCCCCTATATAACATAGAGTTATGTTATACAGGGGGTAGGTTTGTTTTACCCACAGGAACTCGATATCGTAAGTAAAACGTAGGTTAAACGTAGGTAAAACGTAGGTAAAACAAACCTACCCCCTATATAACATATAGTTATGTTATATAGGGGGTAGGTTTGTTTTACCTAGGGTTTAACTACGTTTTACTTACGATATCGAGTTCCTGTGGTTAGACCACGGTCCAGGGTAATAAACTTAGCGCCCTGAGCATGCTTTAGTGGGTGGACATGTGCGCCATATACATACCATTGTCATGTCATTGTCATACACATATATATAGTGTTATATTTACGGTAATACAGAGACACGTTTATCTGAACAAGAGTATATAAACGTTTTAATAACGCAACTGTACACGCAGTAGTAATTTAAACAAAATATTTTCTGTTTAACCAGTTCTCATATTTTTAAGGTTAGTTGCAACAAGTAAACCGCTTCTATCCGTTCGATACCTAGAGGCTGGATAAACGGGGTTAACTTGTCCACGCATCCACACATTATTAGTTTTACCTGTAAAGAGAGGAAGATAGTCTCATGTTCCCTATTTATATATATTTAGTAAGAATGTGTCCACTTTTTCAGTTTTGGGTCGGTGATGAATTATTTATTTGGGCCCTCGTTTTTGTTTAAATGAAATAACTTTATAATTCACTATTTGGTTATAAGACCTAACTATAAAATGCATCAATTGCCCATGACATGTACTCAATGAACGCTTAGTAAGTTGTTTACATGTGTATTGATTGGTTGATTTGAAGCCTTATTCATTCATTTATATGTGTATATATTATGATTGTATAGATGTACAACTTTGAAATTTGTCTTTGTGGAAATATAGCTGATTGATTGAGTGCAAGGTTAAGTATTAATTTGTGTAATTAAGCAACATGCAAATTAGATTATCTTTTAATAATGTATTTCAAGAATCGATTATTGTAAATAAACTGGTCCCAGGAAAAAAACGACTATGTTCAACAGTATCAAACATGAGACTTCAAAGGTAACGATAAACGATAACATCAACCAACAAAATTGTTAGAAATACAACTGGTTATCACTCCTACTACAAAATTGCAATTTACTTCCTTTAAAGAAACGTGTGTACGCAAGCATAACGTTACGTTGTGTTGTCAAGTTATTCAATGTGTTACAATCAAACACAACGTTATCGACAGTGTAAGAAATGAACTACAAATGAGAAATGCCTACATGCTATAACACGCCGTAATACACCCGCGAGCGTGTGATACGCGGCCTGACACCCGAGGCAAAGAACGAATGATCAATTATGATTAGTAAAACTACTCCATATACACTGTATGATTGATTTATGAGTAAATATGCACAGGTAATGACATTGTTCAACATCCCCCTAACCTCTTCCTCCTCATCTCGTGTAGAAATCAATTAGTTCACAATCGAAAGATTGTCTAACTCTCAGGTAATGAATATGGAAAAATAATGGATCCAGAAATATAAAGGATTTGTGTTTACTTCTAAATCCATTATTTGTTCAATACATTCACCTGATGAGACCTATAATTGCAGTATGTAAGCTTATTGATATTAATAAATCATTACGCGAATGAAACGGATCCGATTGGGTAATAAAGAAAGTATTACACTCGAAAGTGTGCCATATGTCTTTTTCCGAAACTCGTGCAAATGTATGTCTTTGTCTTTATTACTACTATCATGTACATAATCTTCCAGAATATATACACAACCTAATTGATCTGATTGATGTAAATGCGTGTATTTTAAAGTATAGACAGAAAAAAGGATATTTCAGATATCATTATCCGTCACAAATATGTGCATCATTCAGTATGAGAGGCAAGGTTGTTTTTTGTTGATTTTTTTCAATTTGAATTTTCTCATTAAACTTATAGAACGTCCTGCTATTGCTTCTGCAATCAACATAATTGTACATTGGTGTGGCATCCAATTCTTGACCGTATCTTTTCATTTATAATTAACACGTAATTCAATAATTCATTTCCTCTTCAGTTAACTTCTTCTTCATTTGACGATTGTCATATGCGTATTTTAAACATGTAAATATAGTGGTTAACGGAACGTGCACGTTACGAAGTCTGTAAAGTAGGCAGTGAGAAAATAATACACACATCGGCACATTTAAAGCAGCTGCATGTCCGTCCATTCTTCTTTTGAAATATCATGTCTGTAAAGAATAAATATTTACACTTATATTACATACAAATGCAAATTGTCATCCAGTGATGAAAGAACCCACTCGGATGTTAATATCTCACGAACTTTTACACTATAAGCCTTGATCTATACGGATCTCTGATCTATATTGTTCTATTTTCTAGTATTTATATCTATAAGACCTATGGTGTTATGTTATACAAATTACAGCTCCACAATAAGATCTTACAGAATCATTTGACTTATTCGCTCCCCGAGGCTTGGTTATTTGAGTTAGGCTAGATTATGAACATGTTTTTTTTCGAAATATAAGGCACAGTTATTTCTTAAATTAATTCATTTCTCTTGCAAGTTCATATTGTATGGTCAGTTTGTCTATGAAACTTGATAATAGTTCTACCTTCGCTCAAAAGGTTTTATTTCTTTAAATGCTCAATGTATTCAGTTTGCCTAGACGTGTTGCATGAGCACCTAGACTGTATTAAAGGCTCTAATTTTACACACAGTCATGGGGCGGAACAGCTTGGCTGTATATATAGCTATATTAGATTAATACGAACATAAACTGACTATAAGTTCCAATCAGTTTGATACACAGTCATGTTCAAATACATTTACAATTTTCAAACAATAATACTTTTGCTGAAAGAGTAGTTCTTTCGAATATTGCCTCATTAAAAAACGTATCAAATACACATTCCTTGATCTGGTAGTTGTATTAAAACATGATATGGTTTTAAATATAAGATGCTTGTTATTGTTAAAATATTCTACATGTGTTTTTTCCTATTATGTGCAGTATAGAAGTGGACGTTTCAGAACGCATTTGATTATCAAAACTTTGTTCATCCTTATTAACTGCGCTTCAGACAAACTGAGGGAAGCGTCCGTTAAATGTCCCTGTTGAAACACCAACGGCAACACAGAGCACAAGTGAAACATTTTTACCGTAGGCTATATAACATAAAATGTTTTGCGCAACTGGTGTCATATCCGTTCTAAATCAAGTATATCTGAATATTTAAAAGAGGATGTCTATCACATCGTGGTTCAATTTATGTTCGATTTAGTGAATGTCCCTCGATCAGTCAACAAAATTTGTAAATTAGCCTGCCTTTAATATTTCTTTCAGAATGTGAAATTAATCCCTGCGAGAAAATTGGCAAAACTGATTATAATAATTGAATTGATTCCATAGCAAACTGCAAATAGATATAAACAAACAAGGCCGTTGCGAATAAATATATTCAGAAAAAAAACATGAATTCAGGGAAAACAACTTAATTACCGTGCTGCAGGAGCTCTAGATCCAAGCTGTCTTAAACAATTTGATACATAAGACTTGATATATAAAGCTCAAGCCTTATACATGTTGACGCGACTACATGAAGTTCTTTCTGCATATACTCAACTGTATATAAGTGATCTTGAAAGTGGTGTGAAAGCAACACACGAGTAATTGTCCGTTTACAAAGTTTAACTTTACAATCATTTATGACATGCGTTAATATTATTCTAATTTTCCACATGCGTTGCTGAATTGGGGACTGGGTGAGAATCTATATAATAGCCCTGGACATATGTCCACCTGAAGAAAGAAAATAATATAATATTTTGCATCAGTTTATAACTTGTTTATGATGACTTATTCTGATTATATTAGTTAACATGTATGTAGCCCCCTGAAACCAGTATGTTCATGTGAAAAACGAAAATAAATATAAAAAGACATCTATTTATTGTATTATTTATCATTTTTTTTAAACTCGTAAACCTATATGGTGACTTCCAATTATCTTCGCAGATTCGTTTTTTTACTTATATATGTACATCTATGTATGTCTACGTTTGAACATATCGATGTAGGCCCTATATATTTAGAAAATATAGGTCAACAGTCTCTCGTGTTCAACCGTGGGATCAGATTTCAAAACAGTATAAGTATATTTACTTACCACTTGAAAATGAAAGAAAATAACATCCAAAGCCAAAGTCAATCCCCTTACAAAAAGAAGAAAACTGAATAATATATTCAGTCAATGAAAGAAATGAGCTTTCCCACGGCAAAGCTTAGAAACTGAATAAACAGTGTAGTGAAACGATTCCACTATACCGTGACCTTATTTATTTGTACTCCGGCGTTCCATTACTTTCCACCGGCCCATTTCATTTGATATTGTTTTACCACGGTTGAGTGACTATTTGTATCTCTATGGTATCCCAAATCGGTGGTTAATATTTCAACAATATTGCGTGTATCCCAGATGTATTCACACTTCGTAATCGTATATGCAGGTCTTTACGGTCATTGAAGCGTTAAGAAATCCAATTATCGCATAATGGTTAATTGTCTAAGCTTCCTGAAGTGAAATCAACTAAAATAACGAGCAGGTGATTATTAGCCGCAGAGGCGTAATCATTTAACAAAATAGAGTTGAATTTGAACTTTCGTCTCGCTTCAAGCTATGCTTACTTCCTTTGAAAGTAATACGGTAATTCTTTTGTCGAAACACGCATGCGCAGTACACTTAATAGTTTGAGGCCGTTGGGGATTGTGTAGAAGTACGAGTACCGACTAAAGGGAAACAACAGTTGGATACGTATTGTCCGGGCAAGTTGTGTTTATGTCAGAAACAAGTGCAAATGTGACCAAAATAATCAATTTTTCGTGGATTGTAATTCCGAAAGGGATTTAAGAGCCAGCAAAATGGCTCTAGCGGACAAGCAAGCAGAGCGACAACATCTGATAAAACTTATTTCACAGTGGAATATAGACCACTACGATATCTTCGAATTAAGTCAACCAAATGAGGTGAGTGCTGTTTTTAAGATTAATTTATGTTTTATTTTATTATATATGTGCATTGCATCACGTGAGAAGTTTGCATTTGACGATAGAGTGCACACCTTTTCACTCACCTTACAGGTGACACAATTCTATAGTCAACAATAATCCAACATGGCGACCTTGGGCGACGCAAATATACCTGGCTGAAATAGCTAGCAAATCGAGACAGTCCCTTCGGACGCGTAGTTAGAGGACCAGTTTGAAAAATATGGTTATTTACAAAATTTGAAAGATCAAAGAAACAGCTACAAGTTTCAAACGAACGCTGGGACGAAGGTATGCGCGCAATGATTCACTGTTATAGCGTGTGACATTTGGAATGTGGGGATGTGTATTGCTAACTGTAGGCGTGTCACTCCCTAATTTCCTGTCATTTTCACCCCATTGTTCCTGTTAATACTGCCATTCTTTCTAAACTTTACGGTTTTGTTTCAAAGAATTTGTCTTGGATATAGTGATGGAGATTCTATTTATAAAACACTGAGTTTACCTGTATGTTAGGTCGATCTTGATTGCTTCCTGTTTGGTATGACCCATAGTGTATCATCTGTCTTTATTGCTTTCCTACCTGTTAGATGCTTTGAATTTGAAATTGTCACTTCAAACATAAAAAATAATAAAACGTCTTTAGATATTTAATTTTGACAGATTAAAATTGTTTCATGATTAAATATTTTTCATGTCATCTACCCAATGTTTTAAACTTTATCAACAATGAAATTGTTTTGTTGACATGTTTAAATAAATGTTTGAATTTAAATGCCAAGATACCATATCATTTACAAAGTAAAACAATGTTTCACACTTAAAACTAAAAAGGAAAAGTTACAGAAAAGATAACAGTGATGTAAATTTGAATACATCTAGGTTAATATCCCTGTTATTGCACTTATTGCACCAAAACCCAGAACATGAAACAGTTTTCATTGAAAACAATCTTTCATGGTCAGCATATTGCACTAATTGTAAAGTTTTCATTCTCATTTTAATTTTAATTTTTTAGTTAAAAAAGTAATCCATGCATGAATATTTGTATATTCCATAAAACATGACCCCTACTTTCCCCAGTTTTCAAAAAGAGAAACTGTATATTGCATTTATAGCATACATTGATCCCATATCAACATGTTCAGCCTAGCCAAACCTCTGTCCTACATTTTGAAGTCTATTGTAGTATTGCGGAAGAATATTACCTGGCCATTACTTATCCATTCAAATCGTCAGCTACAGGTATTGTCTTCAAAGAAGACAGATTTGATCTCACCTGTGGTTGATGTGATCATGTTTCGCAGATTTCTAATCATGCAGTTTGGTTAAACCTAATTTTCAGCTAGACTTGCTGAGGCCTTTAATGTCCAAATGAAATCCCAAATTCTTGACTTTCATTCTTGGAGGCTTGTTTTTGTATCCAATGAAATATCTAAACATTTAGAAAATATTAATATGAAGATTTCTTAAATAAAGATGTGAAAATTAAAAAAGTAAAAACGGGTTGATTGTTATCCTGGACCATGAAATGTACCACGTGTACACTGAATTTCAGCGTAGTATCACCCATGGTATGCTAGTTTCAGCCGTTGCTCGCAGGTTTCAATGAAATGCATAGCCACCATGGCATTGCATGCTTTCTCCCTGCATTGTACTAGCAGATGTGATATAAGTAAAAAACCTCTTGATAGCGGCTCACCTCAATTAAAGAGAGAATAGACTAACATTTAGTATCCGAAATAATTTTGTCCTTATATTAAAGATGCCTTGATTTCCACTGTTGAAGAATCTAGACTTGCTATAATTTTCTAGACTGGGTCTGGATGACAGACTAAGAGAAGACAAATGTCTATTGAAAGAAAACCTGGTGTTGTTCGTGGAAGAAATAGGGTTAATAGAAATATGGTCACCAGCCACTCAAATAAATTCAGTGAATCAATTCTTTGCTAGCTGAATGTAAAACATATCCATTGAATCCACTTAAAATGGCCCTGAGTTGTACTCATTAGGGCTGTAACGATTCATCGATACCTACGATACAATCGTAGCTTGGGAAATCGTGATTATTGTATCGTGAGCTTCCTGTATCGTGATACACTAAATATAGATTTCACTTACTTAAAAATGAAAAGAAAAACTAAATGAAACATTATAAAACCAGCTATTGTTTTTCAGTAACAGTAACTACAGTAAGCATGAAGCAATGTGATTCATAAATAACTGTTTTTAGAAGAAGAAAAAAATTTTAATCTTCGATTTTCGATCATCTCATAACACAAAATTTCCACCATCTTGAAAATTTCACAAAATATGCATGAAGTTATACTTTAAACAATGTATCGTGATACATTCTGTATCGCCTGTCTGTATCGTGATACATATCGTATCGTGAGATTTCCCATGATACTCAGCCCTAGTACTCATGTTTAATATTATCCTCACAGTAATGTACATCATGTTTGGTTCATTTCATTTTGCGAGCTTGATGATTGAGTATGTATGGAGAAAATCAAAACATGTCAATAAAAAGCACATGCTTAATCAATCTAATCTGGTAGTTCGCTACATGTACATGCATTATGGTATTATTGACCGCCGTCTGACCTCCAAAATATTATTAACAGGAGTCATTAGTACATATGTTTCTTTCTGTGCTATTTTACATAGCTTGTCCCCACATTAACCCCCTACCAACCATACTGGTTAAAACTATAAGTTGAGAAGCATTTATTAAACATGTGTTATATAGCCGTAACTCACAAGTTTCCATCACTGGCTAATTTACGCCTTGTCACATTTCCTTTTGATATTGACCCCTAACCTTCCATTCCTTTACTTTCCTGTGCTAGCGAATCAGCACACAATGCAGTTCAAGTGCAGCATGCTGCTGTATTAGCACAAGAAAGTACAGGAAATGTGGCAAGGCTTAAATTAGCCAGTGATGGAGACTGGAAAGTTGTGCAAATAATGAAATGCTATCTTTATTAATTTTCCAGAGTAACTTCTAAAATAACAATTTTAATGTCAGCAATGTTTATCAGGGTACAGAAAGAATATTAACCTCAGATGAAATATTGTGATTGTCCAGTCACATCTGTACGAAAGTGATTACTCCAGCATTAGTTAACTAGTACTACAGGTGGTTGATGCAGTTTTTGCACCTGACTTTCAAGAATGTTATATATATAGATATTTAAAGACAAGCTCCTATGGACATCATCAAAACATCTCTCAAGCTGGCGAGCTATGGTTTAGTTTTCTTGTACCCAAGCTTTAGGTAACAGACAGAGAGATGTTGCAATTTTAATACCCATCTAAGATTTACGAAGACTTTATCAATCTAAGGTCAATCTTTAAATTATGCATATCCTATTATATTTCACAGTGTGTTTGTGTAAGTGTGTTATAATGCTCTGCTCCTATCAATGATCAATGGATTAACCCCCTAGCTGCTTAATGACTAATACCTGGTCCTGTTTACAATAGCAGTAGGTAAGAGGCTGAATAGGTGAGGGTTTAATTCTCACCTGGGTGGAAACCATGTGTTCTATACTTAGCTCTTTCCTTCTCTCTGTTTACTTTATACACAAGGTATATGTACTTGAGGTACTTGGTAAATGGTATAAATAGAGGGAATGTGGAGGATCGTTTGTCTGTTAGAAACGTTAGTGGTAGATGTGAGGTGTTAATGGAACTATTTTACATTGAATATTATATCTTTTTAGATATAATTGAAAAGTGTTTTAGTTATGGTTGATCCTGCTTAACTATAGGGATAATTGCAAAATAGAAAAAATGATATACAAGGAAAATTCATTTAAAATATGAAATTAAAATTATTTGTTAACGATCACTTAGATTAAATTCCTGATTATGAATTTAAAAGAATATTTCACAATGTGAGTATGTTGACCTATTCTTTTGTTGACATTCTCTCTCATTAGAAAGCAAGAATTCAAGATTTTAACTTCTTTATCATGAACAGACAGAATGCTTTGGAGTAAGCACTTATTCTCTCATCAGGTGACCTTATGAAGGAAAGGCACATACTCTGAAACAAGGTGTCTTCTTAAAATAAAGAAATTGTTATCCAGAGATCTTGCTATTCTTATGTATTTCAGATCATTGATTTGTAAAGGGTTGACCAAATGTGTGTGAATATCACATATTCCAATGAATGAGTGTATAATTCATACACTGAGGTTTGCATGGAAATTATATTACGTTGGAAGATAAGCTAACCAATGTTATTCATGGGCGGACACTTCTGTTGGTGGGAAATATGACAGAATACTACACCGACCATTATTTAAAATGTCTAAAAAGATGAATGAAATTATTTTTCAGGGTAATTTTGCACCTTGAAAAAAATTAACTTTGGACCAAATCAAACTATTTGAAATCAGCTGATCTGCCTAAAATACCCTAACCGGTCAAAAGCATTCTTGATGTTTTTGTCCACAAGGGTACAACAAAGTTTTACATGGCAGATCCTGTCAGCAGGGCGGGATAGCGCAATGGTAACCGTGTTTGGCCTTGGATCAAGAGGTCCGGGGTTTGAATCCTGCCAGGGGCTGGGCAACTTTGTTTGCTGTAAAGAACTGTTCTACATGCTGTAAGATTTTGATGCAATGCTACACTGAATTTCAGTGCAGTACCACCCATGGTTTGGCTGTTCCAGTGAGGTTTCATTGCAATGCATAGCCACCATGGTGTTACAGGCTTTCTCTCTCCAATAATACTAGCAGCAGTGATATACTGGTGAAATACTCTTGGAGCCGGTATCAAACCTTAACTCTCCTCTGAATCTGCATCTTTTCTTCACTATACACATCATTGTAATGGGGCTTGTGTTTTACAGTGAAATTTAGATTTTCTGCAGATTCCAGTCGATGCTCACATGTTTCACCCCAATGCATAGCCACCATGGAGTTACGGTGAAACCTGTAATAATACTAGCAGCCATGATATAAGTGAAATGCTCTTAAAGCGGATTTCAACACCATCTCATTCAACTCACCCAACCTCTATCAGAGGATTTGGAGCAGCCTTGTGAATAAAAATAACCTGATGGTCTTTAATGACATAGCAATTCATTTATGTTTTGTGTCTTCAGGATCACTCATCCTTGCACAGCACCTTATTATCCCTGTACAGATGGTAAACTAAATCCCATTTGATTATTGGTTTTGAAATGAGTAAATGTTCTAAATCACAAACCATGATAATTGATGCGAGTGGTTGAATAGTTCTGTTGTCATTAATTTTCATTAATTAAGGTTTGATGTAGTAGTCACATGTATTGGTGACATGATTGTATCAATACATGTGTTGTATTGATCAGATCATTGAATTGATGTCTTTGTTTCTGGAAATGTTATTCCAGTCACTTGATATCTTCATTAAGTTCTTCTTTGGCTATTATTAACTAATGGACTTCTTTCACAGAATAACTTTCACTTAGGTTGACCTAAACCCCATTCTATAACATTGCAAGTTTACTTCAGAGACTTACAATCTTTAGTCTACCTGTATTTCAAACTATCAGTTGTTTACTTTCTCCCATCTGTGAGCCAATGATGCTTTCCCTTAACCCCCATACTTCAACATTGCACTAAGGTAACCGCAGTGACTAACAATCTTTACGATCCTAACTGTATTTAATTTATTTATCTCATCCCTTCTATAGGGAAGGGTTGTAGCGCAGTGGTTAGCGCGTTCGTCCTCGGATCAAGAGGTCCCGGGTTCGAATCCTGCCACGGCAACATTGTCTACAGTAGAGAACTGTTCTACACGCAGTAAGGTTTGGGTGCAATGCTACACTGAATTTCAGCGTAGTATCACACATGGTTCGCTAGTTACAGCCGATGCTTGCAGGTTTCACTGCAATGCATAGTGACATGGCGTTGCAGGCTTTCTCCTTGCCGTAATACTTGCAGCCGCGATATAAGTGAATTACTCTTGAAAGCGGCATTAAACCCTAAATCACCTCCCTTCACTTCATCCCTTCTATAGGCACTTTTGATGAGCACACAAGTTTCTACTTTTGAACCTCTATGAATAGGACCAGTTTGAACTCATTACACATTCATACACAACAAGATGTTTCTCAGCACCTGTGACCATCTGTTTGTATTGATGGGAACATCACCTGAACAGACAATGCTGATGTACTGCCAGCGCAATATGTTCATTGTTATAATGATTTGGATCACATTGTCTCTTGTTATAGTACATTGTTCCATATTGTGATAGCTTTTGTGAATATTTGTTATACTTTGTTCCAGGATTGTTATATATTGTCCTTCTAATCTTAAACCAATAATGTTAAACATTGTCCTAGTATTGTTATAAATTGTCCTAGTAATGTTATACATATCCCAGTATTGATATACATTGTCCCAGTAATATTATGCATTGTACTAGTTTTGTCATACATTGTTTTAGTATTGTTATACATAGTCCCAGTATTGTTATGCATTCTCCTAGTAATGTTATACATTGTCATAGTAATGTTATACATTGTCCCAGTACTATTATAAATTTTCCCAGTCATGTTATACATTGTTCTAGTAATGTTATACCTTATCCTAGTAATGTACATTGTCCCAGTATTGTTTTACATTGACCTAGTAATGTTATACATTGTCCTAGTAATATTATACATTGTCCCAATATTGTTATACATTGTCCTAGTAATATTATACACTGTCCCAGTAATATACATTGTCCCAGTAATATTATACATTGTCTCAGTAATATTATACATTGTCCCAGTATTGTTATACTTTCTCCAAGTATGAGGTACCTGATCCATCCATTAATTGTTTAGAGGCTGCCAGTCTATCTATGATAATGAGGATGGTAACAACTGGTGAAGTCAGCAGTCACATGCAGTCACATCTGTCACATGGTCACCGCTTCTTTTTTGTCATCAAATTCAAACTGAACTTTAAAAAAAAAGTTATTTATTGTTTGAGGTGGGTATAGAATATGATGATACCATGAGATCTAGCTTTGGAGGTCATTTTCCTAATGAAGGCATACATCCTGAAAAATGATGTGTCTACAATTTTGCATTAACAGATAAGCAAAATATAACCCCATAGATAGCCTGACGATTTAAAAAAACGGATCCTTATAACCAAAACCGTATGTTGAAAATAAATACGCTCCTCAACAGAAAAACCTATAAAATCAGCAGTTTACCTGTAAGGTGAGATGAGACAAAAGTCGTTAACTCGGGTAAAAATATTGCAGTAGGTTGAGTCAGACCTGTTTGAATGTGAAGAACACAAGCACCTGTCATTGGTATATATTTACATGATCTACATACCAATGAGACAGCTTGGCTAGAAGTTTGCCTGACATGGGAGTGAAACGTGACACTGACTGACAATGTTGTGAGACATCCCGGCCTATTATTGTGTGATAATGTGGCTAAAAGGTGATGAATCATTGCTCAGTTACTCTCTCCATCCTCTGAATCAGTATATTCTCTTCACTTCACACATCGTTGTAATGGGTTTCATTGCTCTCTTCACCTCCTTGTTGGCAAGTTTGGCATTGGATCAAAAAGTTCGAATCCAGGGGCTCAGTAATTTTGTCTATTGTAGAGAACTGTTCTTTATGCAGTTTGCTAGTATGAACCGATGCTCTGAGGTTTCACCGTAATGCATAGCCACAATGGTGTTGTGGGCTTTCTCCCTCTTGCAGCCTTGATATACTCATGAAAGCAGTGTTAAACCCTAAATCATCTCACCTCTCTCCCTCCTCTGAATAAGTATCTTTTCTTCACTACACACATTGTTGTAATGGGGTTTGTGTCGGACAATGAAGTGTAGATTTTCTGCCGATTTTAAGCTCATCAGGCCTGAAAGTCCAAATGGGCTTATGGCATGGACCATTGTCCACCATCCGTCGTCTGTTGCCGTCGGGAGTCGGGTGTCATCTGAAAACTTTTCACATTTTCGACAAATCCTCCAGAACTGTTACATTCCCAAAGCTGAAATTATGTGGGGAGGTACCTTGCACCTAGAAGATCAAGTTTATACATTTTATCCCGACAGACAGTTTCCCAAAATCCTTTTAACGACTTCTTCTCTGAAAACAGTTGACACAGGAAGCTGAAATTTTCGGAATAGCATCTTAATTACTTGTAGTTTGTTCATTTGGACTTGACCCCCCATCAAATTTGGGTGTGGCAGGGGGTTATGTTTTGTTATGCACTGACAGTATGCAAAAGACTGCGATTTTCAGGGCTAGGGGTTGTGCATTATATTGAGAACAATCTATTTTAGTCTTCTCAACATCAAACAATAAAAACCCTGATGAGCTAGTCGCTCTATTTATAAAATTCAAGAGGAGGATAAATCTGTATTCAACACAGAGTTATCCGCAGGAGGAGTAGAATTCTGTATTTACATGTTTAGGTTGTAGACCCCATCATACAATCTTTGAGTGAGTGAGTGACTGAGTGAGTTATTGTTTAACGCCACTTGGGCAATATTGCAGCCATTAGCGGTGAGTAAATCTTTGAGAATCCATTCTTACAAATGACGATGTTTTCTTATATCAATAAGGAAAGGTGTGTTATAATGTCATGATTCACTAGTTATTTCACCAAAGGACCAACTATATCTTTCCTGGGTGAAAACTAGTTTTTCCCCTCTCGTGGTTTCACTGCAAAATTGATTTTCATATTGAAAGAATTTGCATTATTCTTTTTTATAAAGGCAAATCTGTAGCCAACAAAATAAGAATACCCTTAAGATGAGTTTATCCTACAAACTGTGACCTCTCATCTAAGAAATTAACAGTTTCTTTTTCTTGAAGAGGTGGAAATCACACATGGACACACAATCATTTCACATGTCACACACTGAAAAGCTTGACATTTTTAATGCACACAAAACGAGGAACAATTATGTGTAAATGACAGTTGTTAGCTTTATGTAGACCCATTAGACAGGTCATGATGACAGGTATTTGGGGTGTATTGCTGTAGAGCGTGGTCAGTGCCTACCTTCCTTCAATGGGTATAGAGAGTGCAATATGTTCCACAGGTGGGTCACGCTTCATTGACAAACTGTAGGCTTGAGTGGTTTACCTTACAGTAAAAGTGGACCTCGTCTAAAGGAATGCTTTCAAATACCAGGGAGGTCTACTGCAAGTGCTTTATACTGCCAGCATATTGTGGATACAGTTCGTCAGAAATTATTTTACATGGTACAATGCTTTTCATGTTGGGATCTTGAACTTGAGTACCATACAATATGTTACGGATTATGGATCCGAAATTTTATGTTATCTTCACACTAACTCAGTCGTAAGCTGTTTTGCACTTAACTTCTATCTTATTGCTGAGATACTTTAATATATTTATGCTTTATTCCGGAAATAAAGAGATTGCCAAAATGTTAGCAATTTCAAAACAATCCTCCTGAATCAATGAATAGAGTCCTAAAATGAGTGGTTATGCTTCTGGTAAGCAATGCAGATCATTTTCCCCTCCTCAAGTTATTATAGGGTGTTCAAACTAAAATGGACACTAGCAGTTTTTATTTGTCCGTAACACTGTTTAATAATCTGGTTGTGTAATGAGCTGTTTTTACCTCCTATGTAAAGATATCCTGTATAAAGTTTTATTATAAATGGCAAATTTGAACATATAAAAAATGCAAAAAACGTAACAAGTTATCTTTCCTGTAAATTTGTTACTCTAAAGGGTTTGGCACTAATTGGCAGATCAAGTATGTATGTTATTACGGTAGTAAAAGCAAATCAGAATTTTACAAATTGCTCACCATGTGTATTGTTGGTATTGACCATAGTCGAATTGCATATTCTCCATTAAAATACTCATAATTATTGATTGAGAAATTGATCTTCGAAATGAAACCTTATATTCTTGATCTATTTTCTGGCAAGTTTTTTCAAACAATCAGACGAAGGTCTTCTATCTTGATGAAGGATAGATGTTTACTGACGAGACACATCACTGTTTATGTGAAACCCTCGGAAGGATTCCCCGAGAGACTGGGTGCTGATTGGTCGAGCAGATGTCAAGAGAGATTTAATGGCTTCGAGGAGAATTTGAAGAGGTTTACAAGTGCTACAGTAGACCCGTTTCCTGTCATATCAACTTCAATGGTGTCTGATTAGTTCCTGTCTTGATTCTCAATAATGGCGGATAAATTCAATGGATGGAACTTTTGTATTGCTATGAATTCCTTAGTACATGTATAAGGTTCTCTACATTGAACGATAAGTTTTTCATCATAGTGTTTAAGATAGATGAAGTTATTTCAATATAAAACTTATTTTCACAATGACAGTCAGGACATGGCTGTATATCATAAGAGCCTTTAATACAGTCTAGTTCCTTATTCAGCAAGTCTAGATTAACTGAATATGGATGAAGGAACAATAATTATTAAAATTCCATAGACTAATTTCATTCTATGACAATCTATCTATTGAGTGATATTTATTATATATATTATGTATAAGAATGAGGAAGTTATATATAACTTCCTCATTCTTATACAAAATTGAAATAAAATATGATGATGATGATGATGAACACACCTTCTTTATTTAAATGATACAATAACTTACTCACTCTTTATCGCAATGACTGTAGCAGCATATATAGTGTTATCTATCCATTTAGTGATAAATATAATAATAATATACACCTTTATCACAATGATAGCAACAAGTGATGTAGATCAGGCGTGTAACTTAGTCTACTGCCCGACAACTTAAGAAAAACTCATAACTCCATGTTCTCTTCCCACAGAGGTTCTCCCTTTAGATTTCCGATCCTAACCTTTTTTCTACAATGTAACATGGCCTGGATTTCAAGGCTCCAGCAAATTTTAATTCCCTAATGGTGAAAAGGGGAACCTATATGATATTCCTTTTTATGTTTACATAACTTTGTTTTCATATTATGAAAGTTCCTGCCAGGGGCTCGGCAACTTTGTCTACTGTGGAGAACTGTTCTACACGCAGTAAGGTTTTGATGCAATGCTACATTGAACTTCAATGCAGTACCATCCATCGTTCGCTAGTTCCAGTCGAAGCTCGCAGGTTTCACCACACTGCATAGCCATCAACTCACATCACTCCAATCATGAAAATGAAGAATTACAATCTTTGACCTTTCCGTAGATTCTGAACATGAACGATGCAACTGCCAACACAAAGCGTGTGTGTTTCTGGTACGCTGTGCTCTTGTTCACTCTGTAGAGGTGTCAAGTATCATCTGTAAACTTGTTTGTTTGTATTTGAAATTCTGCTTACTCATGCATAAACATCACCTTTCAATGTCGTCTTCTCCATTGCATTACTGGAGATGTCTGTCAGCATTTTAAATAAGGTTGAGACTGCAATCTTTTGGTGAGTACTTGCAGTTTCTTTGCTTATGTTTTAGTATTTTTATTTGGAAAACATACACAGAATATAACTAAATGCTTTTCAATTGTTTTATATTGTATCCTTAGTACCGGTATATACTACTGGTATATATAGAATTGTATGGATCATTCCATCACCAAATATCAACAAATAGAATATGTTGATTGTGACAGTAAGATTTTATTCCACTTTGAGGTTAAACTTACACCCACACCAATAAGACACACACAAACTGTACAGCACCCAACAGGGAACCGCACAGAAAGGTTTAATTTCTACACGCCCACATGAAGGTTTAATTTCTACACGCCAACATGAAGGTTTAATTTCTACACCCCCACATGAAGGTTTAATTATTATACCCCCACATGAAGGTTTAATTTCTACACGCCCACATGAAGGTTTAATTTCTACACGCCCACATGAAGGTTTAATTTCTACACGCCCACATGAAGGTTTAATTTCTACACCCCCACATGAAGGTTTAATTTCTACACCCTGTAAGGAAGGTTTAATATCTACATCCTGTAAGGAAGGTTTAATTTCTACACCCTGTAAGGAAGTTTGAATTTGCACCCCCACAGGAACGTTTAATTTCTCTACAACCCTCCAGAAAAAAAACCAAAAATCAAACTGTAAACCTTTTTCACCACTTCATGAAAGTGCAGATGACCCCTCACTCCCAGCCACAGGGAAATCCACTCCACAGAAATCACAGACTCGCTGGACATTAGAAATAGTATGGTACATCTTGACACAGGTGTGTGTTGTGAAGACGCCCGCCCACCTGTATATCTGCATCAATTATCTGGGCCTGACTTACCTGTTATACTCTCCCTATCTAGGTCAACTCCCGGATTTGAATCTGGCCAACTTTACCTGCTTGAATGACAATCCGGGTTAGCAGGGTCATATTTAAACTAAAGACTCTACAATGTATAGACTCCCAGATTATACGTGTTAGCATTATCAAAGGGACTTAAGATGGGTGGGGTTAGCAGTAATTGATTTCTCAAGCCTTGCCCCAAGGCCATGTTGATAAGTCAAAGATATAATTATGGTATTTATTTTGTGTCAGCTTACAGTAATAGATGCAAGCGATCAAATACGAGCATGCACCTTTACAAAGTTAAATGGATATTCAATGTTTTTCAGTTAAATTTGTCTGCTAAACATGTCATCTTTGTGATATTAATTGGATGTATTGGAAGATTATTATAAAATGTATTATTTGTACCACATACAGTTACAGTATTAGTTTTTATTTTTCTGCCTCACTGTGTTTTCAAAGACATAAGGCTGCTCCTGTAAAGTATCTTTAGCAGTTATATCTAAAATTATGATAAGCAAATATTGAACAATTTTGAAATTATGAATAATGTTGTATTTATTACTTGACATACTTATGAAATATTGATAATAAAGCATCTAATATCCCTTACTTATTTTGTCCAGTATATGTCAGGGAATCATGAACAAATCTCAGTTACATATTTTATGTAAGCATCTTGCTAATTGTGAATTTTAAATAACTGATTTATGTTTTTTTATAAACATTAATTTGTCATCTTTACTGTTTCTGAGTTTAAGTGTGAATTTGAGCTAAACTGGTATAGCTGAGCAAAATTTGTGCTGAACACAAAACTTGTCTTCAATCCCTTCATGACTAATATTACTCAAAATATTTTATGTTATTTATTTTAAATCTTGCACACTGAATCAGAAAGTCCTTATCTTTAATAGCAGCCTCAAAGATGTCATTTACATTTATGAATGAAGTGTGAAGATATGATTTTAGTGATATGTAATGAATAATCTCTGTTGTATACTACATTTAGTGTATGATAATTAATTTTCTCTTATATCTACTATTGTTAAAGAGGTAGTAGCACGTTTTTTGCAAATTTAATTTTTCAAATTTCCCACTTATAATGATAGTTTGTCATTTACTTTAGAGGGTTAAAAATCTTACACAAACCAATTATCTGTAGTGGTAATAACGGTGTTCCGGTACAGCAAAAATTGCATGGTGGCCAATTTATTGTGAACACATTTTATTATTTTTAATGACAAATACGATTCCTATGGCTTAACGGAACTAATTTTTTAATTTGATTATCCGAAGAGAGAAGGGTGTTTTACTATTGGTGACGTTATTTTTCAAATACATTTTATCGACTTATTTCAGTGAAAAAACGTGCTACTTCCCCTTTAAATCGTATCACAGCAAGACAATGTTATATCAAATATATCCTGTTAAATCAGTTTGGATTCCATATTTAAACAGTTACAAAAAAAGAGACAACTTACAATTGATGTACAAATGTCAAGCTATTTAGGTGAATTGTTAGCAAACATCCGACTCGATAATCATGACAGTAGGAGTGTAAATGTCAACATGATAATAGATACTAGTCACGGTTTTGTTTATTTTGACATTTAAACTTATCTTTTTAACACCTGTGTTGGATTTGTTATTGGTAACAGAAAATAATGTTTTTCGGTCAGGTATGGTTTTGAGAGGAAATGAAGATTAGTTCTTTCTGTTGTCCTGTAAGTTTTTTTTATGTTGATATTATTTATTTCACAAGAAAAACCTGAAATTTTTAATTTATAATTCAGTTTTAAAAAGTGTTATTAATCTATAGTAATGCTAATACATCATATCGAATACATCAGATAAAGCTAGTGTTTAAAGTATTAGTAGACAGGAGTTGAAAAATCATTTTCATGTCAATAAGTCATTGACTTACAGCACATTATTTTACTAAGTCAAATAGCATTTTTGGTCAAGTCAAGCCATTATTGATAGTTGGATGTCATGGATTTTTTGGTGAATTTTGGTCATTTGGTAAAATTTGGTATGTCAGTGACCTCAGATTTTTTAACCCGTTTAGAATTATATTGCTGTTTTACAGAATATGTTACTAAAGTCCAATGAGAAAGAAGATTCAGAGGCTATCTTCACAAAGCTTATTTTGTACATAAAATTGTTCTGCAATGAAAGTGATATGTCTTTTTGTATCACAATTTTTGTGAAAAACATTTGAAATTTTTAACAATGACACAATAAGTTTTACCATATTAATTTCCAGTTAAACCCTTGTCACGATTTAACATAAAGAAATAAATGTATCCACATATTGGAACATTAATATTAATTTTCGATATTGATTGTAATTTTAAAAAGATAAACTGGAAAGACTAAATTGCACGAGTCGGCATTATCCAGAACTTGTACCCTGTCACTTGTGTTCGGTCAAGTTTGAAATGTCGTGTCACTTCTGTCAGCTGATCTTGCCAGGATATTAAAATCACTCATGCGGAACAATAAACCCAGTTATGACCATGTAAGGAATAAGCTAGCTCTGTAACAGAATAATATGCATGCTTGAAATATGTTTCAATGCAACTGAATATTTTTAGACAATTATATTGCATATAATGAATATCGTGACTTTCAAATTAGATTAAAAAATTTGGTTTAATGGAACAGTGAATATGTATATCAGCGTATTTAATAGAGAAAAGATAATTTTATTGAAAGGTTATAGGGAAATGTGTAAGTATATGGTTATTATAAAAAAATTATATCATGTAAAATTTATTAAATTAATTCCCCTATCTAAATTCATGAAAGATGTGTAGTTTTCAACAATAAGTCAGTTGTTTTGGCCTACAGGTAATATTCCTGAAAAAGATGTTTGATACCAATTTTCACATTTAAGATTTAAAATGTTATTAATTTAAAAATAAAAATCTCAGGAGCTGAGAGAATTGACTAGTTTAATCGATCAGTGAGAAGATCATAGTTCATTTAACTTTAGACATTAAAACTATTACTACAGATCTATTAAAGGGGCTAAAGTTTTCTGGACTTTAGGGTTCTATCTATCGGTGTATTTTAGTCGAAACAAAATTCGTGGGGAATCAAAACATAGTTAATCAGTCTACTGATAAATGATTTTTATCAACATACATGTTTTATTACCGGTATTAAAATTTTTAAAATAAGTAAAGATCAGCACTTTTATAATTTCACACAATGCACAAAACAAATGGCAGATAGTCTAAGAGAACGTTATCAGGCAATGAATTATGATGTATGTTCTTCCACAATATATTTATGTTCTTGCAACAAGTAAACAGTGAAGTGTAAAGTCATTCATCTGAAGCCTTCCTGTATTATCAATCGACCGGTCCCAAACTCTCGTATATAATCATTGATCAGCAAAGACTCAGTGACTCGGTAAATACTGAGTACAGTGTGTAATGATATTAGCAAGCGGCCTTCTCACCTGACAGAGTTGCATGTAGATATAGATATAGGTATTGAAGGTAGGTAGCCCCTATGTCGACTTGACTAATCAAGTGTGAACCTATACCCTCGTACAATGGCGGAACACCAAGCGAGTAATCTACACGGTGTTATCCCATAGTGGCCCACGAGTAGATTACGTAATGAGCAGACCGATGGGCCACTGTGGGATAGCTCGTTAATGAGGTGTGATAGCCCGGCCCACTGCGGGAGAGTTTGTTAGTTGTGAAAACATACTAATTAAGGGTGATTAACCAGGTGAGCAATAGATCAGAGAAGGTGTTAATGATGAGTAGAGGGGTTATTATGTGGTAGGAAGTTAACTGTTAGACATTGAGAAGGAAGGAAATAGGCTACGGTAAGTTTGGTAAGTAGCTGAGAAGGGAAGAAAAACTATATATTAGAATGTTAAACATTTTTAGTCAGTTCAGCTATGGAGTCGAAGGGAGTGTTAGTGCCAAGTAGACATAATGGAATCGACCTTTTGCTAGGGGGATTCAAGTACAACAAGACAACATAGTGCTGTACTGTTTGCTACCCGACAAGAAGAGTGCAACTTACCACCGGCTATTGAGTTTGCTGATCTCTAAAGCACAGTCTCTAGGTCTTACATTCAACCCTACCACACTCATCGTTGACTACGAACTTGACACCTCTTAACAAGGTAATCACTCCTGTTAATTAAGGCAATCAAACCTATGTGGGCCACTATGGGTCAGCTCAATTGTCCGCGGCCCACTCTGGGAGAGCTCGTTAAGAGGGTGTGAAAATACCCGGCCCACTATGGGATGGGCCACAGTGGGACTAAACCATCTACACATGTCATGAACTGTGCATGTAATTAATGTTTACCAGAGAGTCTACCCCGTTATAAAAAGATTGATGAAGTCTCTTGGTGAAGAAAGGGTTAAATTTGGTTAATATTATAAGGTAAATATTAAAGAGATATTACAAGTTATTTGGTCTTGTAGAAAATTTGTTATCCAGAGCATTTGTTACCTATATGCTTTTTATTGATGAGGGTGATACAATTAATTAAAGTGAATATGCACCTGCTAGGTAACATACCTGTTCAATTGTTCCAGCCAATGCTCACAGGTTTCCCTGCAATGATTGGCCATCATGGTGTTGCAGGCTTTCTCTCTGCAATAATACTAGCAACCGTGATATACCCTTGAAAGCAGCATCTCACCTCACCTCACCTCACCTCACCTCACCTCACCTCACCTCACCTCACCTCACCTCACCTCACCTCACCTCACCTCACCTCACCTCACCTCACCTCACCTCACCTATTCAACTGCTAGTGTCCTTTAAGGTGCTCGAAATTTTGTCTCCGAAAAAAACAAAAACAACCCACCCTCTAAGCTGCATGATCAAGTAATCCTAAACCACTACGTGTGGCCAATTTTCAGAAATCCCAATTATAAGGGAATGATCATGGAATGGCTATTCGCTTATGATAAGCTTCTATTAAATATTCTGGCACCCACATGTAAAGGGTTAAAAGAAACTGAGACATAAGTTAGTCAGTTAGAGGTATCATGGCTATTCGTCAGTCCACTTGATCAAGCATGGAAGTATTTGGGCAATGTGCCGTTATGAAATATCATCGTTAGTTTTGACGTCTATTTCAATCAGTTGAGTAGTGACATATTGAGACTGACAGGACAACAATAACCGGAGATTTGTGGTAGACACAATACTGATCTCCATTTATCCAGATTGTCTAGACAATAAATTCTAGCCCTAGCTATTGTTATAAAATGGAGCAGTGCAATAATAGTTGAAGTATATTATAGTTATGTCTGTATCACATAATGTATGTCTGAACTTTGTAAACATATACTGGATAAATATAAGGATATTAGAAATTGACTGAATTGTTCTGCAAGTATTGAAAAACTCCATTCAGAAGAATTCTTGCCTGTAAGTCTCTGTGTTTCCGAAACTGGTCGAATCTCTCTGAACGCATTGAGAGACTCCATTTAGAAGAAGTTTCTAGCCAGTAAGACTGTGTTTCTGAAAATGTTTGAATCATTCTGAAAGCATTCTGCAAGTATTGAAAGACCCAATTCAGAAGAGTTCATGCCAGTAAATCTCTTTGTTTCTGAAACTGGTCGAATCTCTCTGAAAGCACTGAAAGACTCCATCCAGAAAAGTTCTTGCCTGTAAGTGTCTGTGTTTCTGAAACTGGTCAAATCTTTTTGCAAGCATCAAGAGACTTGATTCAGAAGAAGTTAATCACCAGTCAGTCTCTGGGTTTCTGAAACTGACTGAATCGCTCTGAAAGCATCAAGAGACTCCATTCAGAAGAAGTTAATCACCAGTCAGTCTCTGGGTTTCTGAATCTGACTGAATCGCTCTGAAAGCATTGAGAGACTCCATTCAGAGGAAGTTATTCGCCAGTCAGTCTCTGGGTTTCTGAAACTGACTGAATCGCTCTGAAAGCATTGAGAGACTCCATTCAGAGGAAGTTATTCGCCAGTCAGTCTCTGGGTTTCTGAATCTGACTGAATCGCTCTGAAAGCATTGAGAGACTCCATTCAGAGGAAGTTATTCGCCAGTCAGTCTCTGGGTTTCTGAATCTGACTGAATCGCTCTGAAAGCATTGAGAGACTCCATTCAGAGGAAGTTATTCGCCAGTCAGTCTCTGGGTTTCTGAATCTGACTGAATCGCTCTGAAAGCATTGAGAGACTCCATTCAGAGGAAGTTATTCGCCAGTCAGTCTCTGGGTTTCTGAATCTGACTTAATCGCTCTGAAAGCATCGAGAGACTCGATTCAGAAGAAGTTAATCACCAGTCAGTCTCTGGGTTTCTGAAACTCACTGAATCGCTCTGAAAGCATTGAGAGACTCCATTCAGAAGTCACCTGTCAGTAAGTCGGCATGTGCTGGTTGACTGATTGGCATGCAGTTCCTCCCGGAGATGCACATGCAATATTGATGTCCAGAGACGTCCCGACTCGACTCAGTCAGCGGAGTAGAACAGGAACAAGCCGTCCTGCTTGTGGTAAGGAGTCTTGGGACCTCGGCAAACTTGAGGAGGTCTTGTGTGCACTTGCATGTGCCCTGTAGAGGATAAATAGGCATTGTTGTCCAAACTCCCACTTTATAATATCTTTTGACGTGACGCATACCTTGAATCTAACCAAGGCCTTCCTGATGATTGCAGACGCTCTATCAACTACTTCTTGCCGCTAATGGCTGTAAAATTGCCCAAGCGGCGTTAAACAATAGCTCACTCACTACTTCATGTTGTGTGTAGTCTCATGGGCATTTCTCTAGTTTTTAAGCATTTGCAGGAGCAGTTGGAATAGATGAATGAAAAATGTGTATCTATCTGTGCCAATGATCATCAAAATAATAGTAAAATATAAAATTATAAGAGTAAGATATATATGGATTTGATGCCTTCACGATTCTGTGTGTTAAAACAAGGTGTTGTGTGTGACATTCTCTGCCAATCAGAGAATGGAGGGTATAAAACTTAGGAAATCTGCAATGGTGAAGATGAATTTAAGTAAAATTTTGAAATGCTTTTCTTCTTAAATGGAAATGCTTTTTACTAAGAATCAAGACCAACAGAAACATGCTTGTAAGAAATTCTTCAAATTATGAATTACTAACACAACATAATTACCGTAGAACTTCTATTAAAGCAGCAGATCATAACTCAAATACATGTACCATAACTTATTCATTTACCTATCTTATTTCAGAACAGTCACGTTGACGGATTACATATCCTAAACAATCAGTTATCTGTTCAATCCTTTACAACACTAAAAAATCAATTGTCATTATATTTCAGATTTGAATTAAATAAAAGTGCGCATTTTAAAGGATCTAATAATGTAATCAATACATTGCTATAGTATAAATCCATTCTTTATATCAACAATCAATTCAATTGAATTAAACACAACAGGTTATCCCATTGTCTATTTATTCAATACTACAAATAAAATCCAGTCTAATAGAATAGTTCTAATAGTCTTAGAATGCCAATCAAAGAAGGCTCTCAGTTCAATGGAAACATATAACCTAAATTATCCTTAGCCTTTATACTCAATATTTATAGTAAAATCTGGGGATGGGATTTAGTGGTTAGCGTGTTTGACTTTGGATCAAGGAGCCTACATGGAGTTTGAATACCGCTAGTGCCACGGTAACGTTGTCATGCAGTAGAGCACTGTTTTTACATGCAATAAGATTTGGGTGCAATGCTACACTGAATTTTAGCATAGTACCACCCATGGTTTTCTAGTTTCGGTCAATGCTTGCAGGTTTCACCACAATGCATAACCGCATGACATTGCAGGCTTTCTCCCTGCCATAATACTAGCAGCTGTGATATACCAGTAAGTGAAGTACTAAGGAGTGTTAAACCTGTAATCACCTCACCTCACCTAAAGTATAATCTTATTTCTTTGTATTTCAGAACAACCAGTTCCATGGGGTTGTGCGGTTCTTCTTCCAAGGCGGTGGCGCCAACGTGGTTACCAAGTGTATACGGGTGGCGAGCGATGCCACCACACACGAGGTCATCGATGTTCTGGTGGAGAAGTTCCGGCCCGACATGAGGATGTTGACACAGTCGAGATACGCACTATATGAAGTCCACGTCAATGGAGGTACGTCAGTTTAAAAAATCTCAGTTAATTATCAGTTAATATCACAATTTACGGTTTTAAGTATGAAATGAATACATTCTTACTCTTTCCTGGATTCGAATTCAGAACTACTTTTACTTGATTTAAACCAAAATAATTTAACACTCTTTTTGGACATGCTTGGTAATAACACACGTTCGAAACTAGGCTCTGCATAGTTAGAAACTGTGTTTCTTAGTGGTATGCAAGGCATGTTCTAAGACCTTTGTTATCTTACTTTGACTTTTTCTCCATCAAAGGTTAAGCCCGAACTGCTTGTAGGAAAATCATGTGTGAGGATTATCTACCCTTGAATAGGTTACTACAAAGCTCCAATACTGAATGTTAGGCTGTTGTGGAGGATAAGTTCAATTTGAAAGAAGATTTAAGTGTCAAAGGTTGTTGCAACCAGTCGAGCAGGCTCCATGCTGGCTCCATGCAGCCTGAGTTGTAGACACACCAACTGATCAAGTGGTTATAGGTCATGTGTACTGTTATACACTTGTTATTCTAAGGAAGAAATTCCAGAAATGTTTTGTTAGTTTGGATGGACAGCCTGATGAGCTCATCTAATTTACGTGCTAACGTTTTTATCTGGTACGTATAAGTTCCACATATTCAGGAGCTCATGACCAGAGACTTAACTGTCTCTAGACTTTCATTGTGATTCAAATTTCAAACTGTAGCATGTTTTCTGATGGAAATAAAGAGATCTCACAAACTGGAAAAGAAATATTACCAATTGCAAAACTATCCTCCTCAATAAAAAGAGTCCCAAAACGAATGGTTATCAGGCCCCCCTAAGTAATTGAAGGAAATGCGTCAATTTTGAAGAAAATCCATCCAAACTTGAAAGAAAAGCGCCCATTACGGAAGATATTGCTTCTTTTCTTGAAACAAACGCAGCAATATCGGTGAATCCACGGTAATTACTGAAACAATCATTCCGATTTTGGAAGGAAGAACGTCTCTATCGGAGACGACTTCGTCCTTTTCCGTGAATTCTTGGTCGATGCCGGAAATGCACACATCACAAAATGGCGTCCAAAGAAGGTTTTCGTAATTGGCACTTTTCTTTCAAGTTTGGATGGATTTTCTTCAAAATTGACGCATTTCCTTCAATTACTTAGGGGGGCCTGGTTATGCTTTGGTTAAGAACGCGATTTCATTTCCTTTTCCTATCCTCAATTTATTAAAAGTTAAAAGTGCTTGACACTAAAATGGCCTGACAATGGCCTGTTTTACCTTCTTAAGTAAAGATAATTTGAACTTTTAATACATGCACAATATGTGCTACAGTGCCTTTAAATGCTATTTTCAGAGTTAGATGTACATCAAAGATATTACTTTGAATGGATGGTTATTCTAATTTTGAAAGAAATTTTTTTGGGACAATTTTCTTTACCCCAAAATATATATCATTCCAACTGTACTGGTTTAAAACCATTAGCTGAACATCTTCAGACAACTTTACTACTTTGAAAGTACAAACCATGGGAAAACACCAGAGAGTGAATTTATCAGTATCCTTGTTTATGCTTGGTATACCTGGCATTTCTACAGCACATACCGGAGATACCTTCGTCTCCAATACCAACATAGTAGAGATATGTGAGTTGCTGTAGTACTACTTTAGTCTGCCTACCACCTTGCTTTGATAAAACTCTTAATTATGAGGAATCTGGATGGTATGGACCTTTGTCTACTATCAACCATAGTGTTGTTTTAACTGAAAGAAAAAAGTTTATTTATTGCATGAATTTTCATATTTTGTAAATCTGAATTTCATATGTAACTGCTATAAGTTTTATTTGATGAATTTTATTTGAAAATACTTGATGACATAATATTTCTCAATACAACAAGATCAAGTAATAAGTCTTTGGAATAGCATAAAAAGAGACTTGTGTAAGTGTGAGAGAGATGTTGGCAGTGTACAGGGTTCATACGGGTCATGGAATCTTGGAAAAGTCATGGAAATTTAAAATAAGTTTCAAGGCCTTGAAAACCTATGGAAATTTTGCATAGGCTACATATAAAAAGTCATGGATCACTGATTTTATATTTCTTGTGAAATTTTTGTTTATTTACTTATTTTCACCTCTTGTTTTAACTGAAAAAAAAAGTTTACAATCCTGCAACAAAGTTATCAATCAACATTCTGTGTTGCTTGAACCTTGCTTGGGTTTATCATGGAAAACTCTGGAGGCATCCTGTTGCTTTCAAGAGTATGAACTCTGAGTGTACAAAATATATTTCAGTCTTTTCTGGCACAGAGCTTTTGGTTAGAATATCAACCAGCCCTTCTCATGTGCCAGGCTCTGCAATGTTTGGACACTCAGTTTATTAAAAATCCAACAAAATAAATGGGCTTGCAGGCAAATTTTGCAACTGGCCTCATAAGAAACTAAGCAGAAGTTGGCTGGCGAGCATACAGCTATTTAGAACACTGGACATGGGTTGTACAATAAGAAAACACCCAAGAACAACACCGTGGGCAATAAACTAGCCTGTAGTTTCCTATTACCCACTTTGTGTTCTGCCACGGAGCCTTTAGTGTTGTCCTTATCAGAGGGTAGAACAAGCTGTACATGAAAAGACTTGAATACTACTGACCAGTTTTGCATGTGCCTGTAAATAAGTACTTGGTAAGTGCTGGCTTATCTTTGTGGCCTTTTGATAAACTAGAGTGATCCATTGTGAGGGATTTAACTTGTAGCTTGTAGATGTTGTATCTTTGGAAGAGTTGATAAGAGTTTGTGAACTTTGTGTCATGAAAACTTGTAGGCGGTAGATGTTGAGATGATAGCTTTGGAAAGAGTTTGTAAGGTTTAGGTTAACTTGTGTCTTGAAAACTGCAGAAGTTGAGATGATTGTCTCAGGAAGGAATTGGATAGATTTGGTTTAATTGAGTTTAATTGTGGAGATTGTGTCTTGAAACTTGTAGGCAGTAGAAGTTAAGCTGATTGTCTTTGGTAAGAATTGGTAGGGTTTGTGGAGATCATGACTTGAAATTTGAAAGTAATAGAAAAATGTTGAGATTATTTTTTTGTAAGAGTTGGTTCAAATGTGTCATGAAACTTGTAGGCTGTAGATGAAATCTTTGGAAGAGTTGTTAGGAGTTAGTGGAGATCATGTTTTCAAACTTGTATATGGTAGAGTTGTCGTTTGAAAGAGTTTGGGAAGTTGGTTTGAAATTTACTGTTTTACTCTTCCTATTAAAAATTATCAATGATTGATGCATGTAACCCATGATGTATTATTTCAATTTATTTGGCCAGCATGTCAGGTTTCTATTGACCACTGACAAGACTCCTGTAGATTCAGTGATTATTCCAGTTGTGGGAATCATGAACCCCTCACCATTGCCTGATGGCCCTATGATTCCAGAAAGACGGCCATGTTGGAATGGTAGGGCATGATTCCATTCAGCAGAAAAAGGAATAAAATTGCAATATTCTAACTGAGTTCTAAAACAGGGAGAACCCATGATGACCTCTTCACTACTTGGGAAATAAAATATACTTTGATCTTTGATGTGTCTTTGAGCCCATGACTTTATGTATTCTTTGAAAGATGCCAGTGCATCCTTTGGTCTCTGAAGAAGCTTTAGGTTGAAGGATATGTGTATGAGAACTGATTCTGTAAGATTTTGAAGGAACGTTGAAGAAAAGCATGCCAATAACAATACTGAAAGTCTTCCTCAATTTCAAGATTCTTCTGATTTCATACACAGACTTGTGCTTGTCCAGGATGTAAACAATGCATCTAAACCAGTTCCACTGTTTATTGCCGTCTTTTCACACCTTCCCCTTGGCACCATGCCTTCAGTACAGTACACAGTTTAGGAGAGTGTATAGTAGATCCAACTGATACTGTCCAACCTGTCTGGTGATGAGATGTATCTGGAGTAAGCATCTTGTGCCATCAGAGTTGTACATCTTACTGAGAGCCACTCTGAGAGATCATCGGTAATGGCCAAGCGGTGTTAAACTAAACTCATACACTCATCCCACTGTGAGAGAAAATGCGATTTTGAAAAAGAAAAAAAACAGTTCATTAAAACAATGTTCAAAGAAGATAAAACTGAGAGGATGGCACTGGTATTTCAATTTTTGTGGAGGTAACTGCATGTTAGTGTATGCTTTATGCATTTGTTCTGTCAAAACAACCAAATTGTTTAAAAGATTAAATGAAAGTTTTTATGACGTGTTGAAATGCATCACAGTTAGCCCAGGATGTTATGATTCATTCAGACACATCTCTGTCAACAAAAGTCAGTGCCAGAAAACAGCACCTTGACTATTTCCACTGAGTTTATTGCATTCCTTCCACACCATTTGGCATGGCACCATTCACAGAGTACAAGAAAAAGTCTGCAAACAAAGTATACCATGGCACCATTATAATGGTACAAGTAATAGTGTGCAAACCTTGGAAGTGGCACTCCATCATCCTCGCAGTATATGAAAAAGTCTGAAAGTCAAAGATTATAGTATCTAAACTACCTGAAAGTCAGCCCTGCCCGATAGTCAGGTATGTAGGTATAGATAGGTAAAACCTTGCTGTATATGTAGTACAGATAAGCACTACCAGGATCTTTCTATCCCGAACACAACAATGCCAACCATTCTGATGTATCTCTTGGAATAGATGTGCCGTCTGCTTTCTCCATTTGAAAGGTCAGTGGGTGGCAAACTGACTACACTTCTACCTGAAATAAAATTTGGATTTTGATTAGATTTGAAATTTTTAATTTGATTTTCATTAAGATATTGTGATATACCTTACCCTTATTCTCTTTTTGAATGCACATTTACATAGATTGTGTTAATTGTTTAATTTCCATATTGAGTAGTTGTTATATACATTTGTTTCTTGTTATGATATGTCATATGAAATATTGTATAAATCCTGTCTACGTCACGGGGAGTGATCTTCATGTAGGGGTAACCCTGTTGATCAAATCCTTTTCCTGTACCATCTGGAAACAAATACTTTTAAGATTTTAGTCTAAGCTTGTTACTGCGTTAGATTTCACCGCAATCTATAGCCACATGGCGTTACAGGCTTTCTCCCTGTCATTTAACTAGTAGCCGAGATATAAGTGAAATATTCTTGAAAGCAGCGCTAAACCCCAACTCAGCTCACCTCACTGCCTTAGCAAAAGTGAATAAGTTTATAGAGACTAAAGTTTAGTCTAAGCTTGCTACTGCTTTAGCAGTTGATATATATGTTTATGGAGACTTCCATCGAGTCTAGCACATCCTGTGTATCATAAAGGTGTATGAGTGATTGCTTCTCCACCCTCTGACAGATTGAAGTGACCCGTGATTGTTTTGAGATCAGCGCTTGACCTTCCTGCTATCCTTCACTTCCACAGAGCTGTTTTGACAACTTGGCCAGGCCAGAGATTCACTTTCACTAGGCCCCAGTGCGTACACGAGTTTGACATTAGCTTGGAATAGACACAGCTTGTTGTGTAAAACAATATGTTGTACTGTAATCACTTGGAGAGAATTGGAGGGAGTTTATATCACTGACAGAGGATTTTGGAGTTTCTGATGTTTAATGTTTTCTTGAAATGAAATGTTGAATTCAAATGCAACCATGCTTATTCTCTTGTTTGTTTTAATGTGTTCAATTTGTTTGATATTTCGACTAAAACATTAAAATGTAGAGAAATATATTCATGGAAAGTTACTGGGGTTTGAATCCTGCCAGGGGCTCAGCAACTTTGTCTGTTGTGGAGAACTGATCTACATGCAGTAAAGTTTTGGTACAATGCTACACTGAAGTTATAGCAGTACCTCCCATGATTTGCTAATTCCAACCGATGCTCGCAGGTTTCACCGGATAGTCACATGGCGTTAAAGGTTTTCTCCCTGCAATTATACTAGAAGCCATGGTATAAGTGAAATACTCTTGAAAGCAGCATTAAAGCCTAAGTCACCTCACTTCAAAGCAAGTTTCTAAAAAGCCTTTTCACATCAAACATGCACTGATTTCTGCAGAAAGGCAAAACTGTAATAGAAAGAGCATCTCTTTTGAAAACAATACACTGTGAGTTTCTACATTATCAGGAAAACCTGTTATATGTTGCATCATTGAGTAGCCAAGCCTTCATTGTACATGTACATATAGGTGTATCTGGTGTTAGGGTTATCGGTGGGATTATCACCAGATAACTGTTGAGCAGATAACACCAGGAACATGCTTTCTCCTCCACTTCAATGTAAACATTATCTCACACATGTAATACATGGGAGATAAACCACATGACAAGCTGTTAAAATGACATTAATCTTTCTTCTTTGATATCTTTGGCTTTATGTGAACATGTGAAATGGGAATTTAATGGATTTGAAATAAAAGGAAGATTAAGACGCACCTGTTTTAAGTATAATATCAATTAATTATTTTGTTTTAAAATATTCTGGAGACGCCAATGTATAGACTTGCTCATGTATGAATAAGCTTGAAATTAGCACCTTCTCAAAGTGTTATTTGTAAAATCTTGTCAAATTATAAAAAATCAAACCACCTGAGAAGAAGCAGTTTCAAGCGACAGGAATTTCAAATACTTGCAACCAGTGATAATATTCTGCAATAAAAGGGCTATGATGAGAATGAGAAACTATAGTACATCCATCAATTTTGGGTGATAGAAATATGATTAATATTCAAGTACTTTGACCTGGATGTCAAATCTCTCATTGTAGTGCTGAAAGTATGGGTATGATCCTGGCTCGTGTAAATATTGACTCGTAAGAGGAGGTAGACTGACTTTTGCTCTCTGATGAATATTGTCTTATATTCACAATCGCAATAGGATAGATTTCTGAAAAACAATTTCTATCTTACTTGTTCAGAAAAAAATCTGACTCATTGAGTCTCCTTTATCATAATTCTCATTAACATCCTCCGTAGAAGAATAATCAACTTTAATAGCATCCTGTGAATAAAAAATGTAGGTATTCCCTAATATGTGGGACCTCCCTAAAATAGACCCTCTCTAAAACATGATTCATCCCAAAAAGATGTGCCATCTTTAAAAAGTGGAACCTCACCAAAAAATGTGCCCTCTCTAAAATGTGGGCACTTCCTACAAAATGACCCTTTATAAAGTGACCTGTTAAAAAAACTCTATTATATCAGACCATATGGAGTTCAGTTTATACATTCATTCTCCCTCCTTGCTGTTTATGTCATAAAAGTTTTGGCTTGTATCTTTTAAAAAATATTTAGCAGAGACAGGGGGCGTGGCAGTACTAGGAGTTTAGGGCCTGTATTTAGAAGCTCTCTTAGCACTAATGCAGTCACAACCACCTTACTTCAAAATTGACTTATGACTATCATAGTGCTAAGAGAGCTTTGAAAACATGGTTCCTGGATCTCATTGCTCTGATTAAAGGAGCGCTTTTAGTTCACTGATGCATGACAACACATGTGATAGCAGTTCTATATACTATTGATTTTACAACTAGTGACATTTGGATAAATTTAAATATTGAACTTTTATCTATATTCTACAGGATAGCAAAATGTCAGTTGATGACAACTTTTGATAGCTTAAAAGCTCGAGTGTGTGTTATAACTGTTTATATAAATATAAAAATATCATGAAATGTAAAAAATATTGGATATTTTATTTGACAAATTGATATTTACCTCTGTACATTTTAGAAAAGTGTATTACAATTCAAGAGTTGTAGTTCAGACACAATAAAGGTATCAGAATAAGAATATCATTCACTATTCATTTGATTCTGATTGCTCAGCAACTTTTGAATTAAATGTGGTTTTAAATCAAGCTGCTGGTTACATTATTAGGCATTATTATAATGTTTAGTTCTAAAATGAAATTTTGTTTAAAAAAACCCAATTAAATCAAAAGGACTTTCTAAGATATATTCATTTTCAGAATAAATTTTATTGAGCTCTGTTGCCTTGTTGTAGTATTGCCAATACTTTTAACCAGTTAAGGGGTCTTGGTGACAAAGGCAATATGTTTAATAGTGTTTGGAACATCTATCACTTGTCCTGTCCCATTGCTGTGAAAAGAATAAAAGCCTTTAATACAGTCTAGAGTTTTATTCAGCAAGTCTAGATAAACTGAATATAAGGATGAAGAAACAGTAATCATAAACATTCCATATACTAAATTTTAGTCTAATCTATCACATGCAAAATGATCTATCTGAAGCCTGCTTGCAATTAGCAGGAGTTAATAAATAAAACAAATATTCCAAATCATTATAAAAACATCAAAAATCATAAAGTTTATCAATCAATTGTTGAGAGATGAAGTGCGAGTCTGTGAAACATCCATCAAATGAACATTATCACGTCAGCGACCAGCTTGTATGTAGTTGGACTAAATGATTGTCCATTAGGGGAGATTTACGACTCGGTTCGCCCCTGGCTGTATGGAACGTAGATCATCAGCTGACTGCTTGTTTTGATTCAGGATCAGAGCAGGTAAACTCCCCTTCCTGTTTATCTTTCCTCCCTACCTGCTGATTACAGATTTATACCTACCTGTATGAATTTTATCTACCTGTTATAATAAAAGGTAGCATTATTTAATAATTTACAGGGTCGATATTTTTATTTGAATTGAACAAAAATAAGATTTGCGGAAAAAAAAATTTCTTGGAAATGTATTTCACAACTCCTTATTTGTACCAAGTTCGAGAATTTGTATTGTATTCAAAATTCTATTAAGGAAGCAGATAAACTTTTAACAACAACATTTACCTGAAACCCAGTCTTAGGTGGAGTTTCAGTTAGAGTTTGATCTATTTTGTTTTGATTGAAATTGTGCATAGATTTCTTAAATAATTTTAAAATGATTCTAGAGCAGATTTGAAGTAAAGAAACTTAATAATAAGGGGTTAAAGGACAAGAATATTTCCAGACAAGTCCAAATCTGAAGATGCCATGTTCTGGAAATTTTGCCAACCTTATTTGAAATTCCTATAACTGCAAAATCGTGAAATTTAGAGCTTCCCTTTTTGTGTTGTACCTGAGATAACGAGGAGAGTTCAGAGGTAAACATGCTTATCTGACAATCTACTTCCTGTATCTGCACCTTGTCTTTGTGATAACTCTGTGATCCCCTCAGAATCTGGGGAGGAAGTGTTCTCGCAGTGATGATTTTGTGGTGAATTTTTGGAATCGACAGTGGATTAAATTGTCAAAACCAAACTGACAGTATTATAGGTGAATTTGAAACCATAGTTACGTTGTGATCTTAATATTTGTGTTCAATTCAATCTTGATTCAAACATCAACATGTGATTTTTGCTAGAGCTACCAAACATCAATATCTTATAATTCCTAAGGTCTATGCCATTCTACATTTGCAATCCTCAAACAAAGTTAATGTACAGAGGAGATGCGGGATATGTTCCGAAGAAAAACAACACCTATGAGTAAAGAAGCTAATAACCCATGTTAATATTTAACTCCTTAAGTGTGAAATTTATGAATAACATTACATAACAACCATTACCTGCCGCTAATCTCAAGGTAAGTTCACACCTGAGTTGCAGCAGTTGAGTGAAAGGTGAAAAAATGTCAACTTGTCTATTGATAAGTGGCAGGTGTGGTGATAAGCTTGACAATGACAGCCCATCACTCTAGATACAGAGGGACAAGTGTCATCAAGGAAGTCTGCAGTCAAGATTCTCCCCTGCATTCTCAATAATCTTTACTCTAGTTCCTTATACCAAATCAGTATCAAAGTCAACCTGGTTTAGAATGCATGTAAGGACTATGTAGAATTCTTGGTGGATTTTTAGAGTCACTTTCATTGTATCTCTAAATGGGTCTTAGCTTTAATAAAGAAGCAACAGATTTTTTGTAAGTTTTAATTGTTTTAAATATTTGTCAGTTTAAATTAGTCAGACAGTGAAGGAATTGAGGTTTCAGCCAGTAAAAGAATACCAATCACAGATGCTCACGTATAATTTATAAATAATATATTTCCATCAAAATCTCCCAGTTGACTATAATGTGTCACTGTGACAATAAGTATAATGTAATAAATTTGTCAGGAGAAATTATGCTTATAAAAACAGTAGAAGACTTAAGAACTGTGGGACGGAGGCACATATGATAAATTGCAGTTGAACCATATCTTAATTTTGCAATAAATTTGTCAAGTATTCTACTACTTTCAATCAGAATATTATTTCTCAGGTGCACTCACAAAGTCACATGTATGTTATTACTCATATTGGCATCAAAATTGCCAGTTGACGCTGGTGATACATGGTGTCACTATAAGTATATTTGTCAGGTCAGAGTGGACATATGAAAAGAGTCAAAGGTGTTATCTATAAAGTCATGAGTGCTAGGATACTGTGTATAGAGCCACATACACGATATCGTTCAAATTACCATTAAAATCTGCCTGTTGACCTCTTCAGTGACACTACTTTCAATCAGTATTAAATTTGTCAGATTAGATGGGACTTGCTATCATGCTGCTTTGACAAAAAGTGATGTATAGATTAGCATATAACTTGTAAAATTATAGCAAACATGAAATTTGTTTGACACTTGTTGAATTTGTGAAGTTGACAAATTTGACGGTATGAACAAAATTGTGATGAATCTTTCCTGTCTTATCTACCTGATTTGGAGGCGAAAGAGTTAAAATATTAAAATAAATATTAATCATGAATGAAAAAACATAAATTTGATTGTGCACAAATGAAATTTACTGTGTCCAAAAAGGTTACTGTTTTCATTTGATACAAAAGCTACAAAATGAAGCATTTTATAGAAATGCGTAACTGTCTACTAATGCTGTTCATTCCACTCCCTTCACACTTTGCCATTTATTTGTCTTGTAAGATAGATGTCAGCTCATTAGCTATTCAGGGCACATGTTTTTCGTGGGATTGCATTAGCAAGACAAGTCCTTCATGCTAAACTAGCCCTGGAGATCTGTTTATTGCTGGACAGTAAGAACAGTGAAGGAGAGAGGAGACACCCTTGACATACACCACTACTCTAAATTAGCGGAAGTGTCTTTCTTGGTCAGTTGATTTATTATAGGTTTCATCTCTGTGTTGAAATTTAGTGTTGTGAACTGAACTATCAGTAACAAAAAAATGAAACTTATTTTCTGAAATGGAAACCTTTTTTTATCCTTTTGTTTCATTATGGGCAGAAAAGAAATATCATGGATCTTACATTTTATTCATGTCATTTTATCGGGATGCTTGTGAACATGGTTGTGAAATGTAAATACTAAAAATAATAAAATATTTAATCAGTCCTGTTATTTTTGTAATATTTTGTCATTAACTGTTAATACTATTGCCATTTCTGTTACATAGTTTGTTTGTCAAAAACACATTTTAACTCATCTCTCCCACTTTTATCTTATATGTACAAATAATCAAGAAATACGGTTCATTTGAGTAAGTTAACAGCTCTAACATTGATGCATCAGACACAGGGCCAGACAGGGTTGTGTTTTCCCTCCCTCTTCCTTCTCATTATCACCTTATCATGGGAACTGCTATCATGCAATCAGTCAACAAACACTGCTTGTGCATCCCCAGCATCTACAAATAGACCCTTTATTTATACCAGCTCTTTATTTATACCAGACAGGTGTTTTAACATTGCTGCATCTTGCCAACATTATCTTAACATTGTAAAACCAGCTGGTCATGTTGTACCTGTTTACATCGGGTTTTAAAAACAAATAACAACATCTCATGCACTTGTTATTTATTATCAGAGTTTAGGGACTAATTAATTACATGTTTTCTTTGTTTTGAAATATGTGAGGATTACAAAATGAAGTGGCTGCACTTCTTTCGAACAGATTCATCTCAATCTTTGGAAAGGATTGTTGACTTCATTTACTTTCAAATCCCTAGTTTTTTTTACTTTACAAGCCTAAAAACTATCGAATTGAAAGCCTATGTGTAAATATTTTTTAAATTGACAAGTGAGCAAAGAATAATGGAGTATACATTTTTTTCAACTTACGTATTAAAACATCATCAGATTGATTTTTTTAGACACTTGTATGCTTAAGATTAAAAACACAAGCAAATGTTTCCTCAAACATGGCCATGATATATGGGTGGTCACGTCTCCTTACATATCTCGTATATAAAAAGCATTGATCTAAGATGAGCATGCTGCAGCTCCTTGAAGTGGTATGTAGATACTCAGTTAACTGATAACCATCTCCACATTTGCTGTGTGTCTGAACCTGCAGCCAGATTCCTTTGAATGATGGAGTAGGTACCGCCCTGATAGAAATAAACCGTAAAACAGGCAGACTTAAAGATGGTCCTTATAAAACCATCAGCCATGGTATTTACACATATATACCGTATTGAAAATGCATTAAATCTTAAACTGTAACTGAAGAAACCAAAGTTGTGTTATCTAAAGCATGGTAAGCTTGTCCAGTTACTCTTCTTTACTCTTCTCTGCTAATTAATTGGCGTCAAATCATTCTTGGTGTACTTTCAGGAAATCATAACTCCCCAATAAATCAAAATAATCTCCAGTAGCAGGGGCTACTAATGGCATACCCCTGATTTGTTTGCATCATCAGGGGAGGGTAATAAAGGATAGAAAAATGCTGCATCTATCAAAAAGTGAAATCATATCAGAATCATACACTATGCCTCAAAAATATTCATTTAAAATAATGGTCTGAAAATAATGCGAATACAGATTAATGCACAGAAAACATTGTCATACAGGGTTGTAAACTCCCTCCTTCTTTCTTAACAGAAATTTAGATGTTATGATTTTACACAAGGACTCTTTGGTTGATATTGGACGAATGTGTAGAGTTCAGACTTGAAAGATGTATCAAGTAACAAATAGAGAGTTGCATACAAAATCAGTTCTTAGAATGATTCAATTTGGATTTAAGATATCCTGGTATCTGAACCAGACTACCTGACTGCCAGGAAGCTCCATAGCGTAGGGTTAATTCAGAGTTCAGGAAAACCACAAAGCACAGACTTCTGGAGGGAGCACATGGTCTATGATTCTCCTACCAGGAGATGCAGGGAAAGGTCAGGAGAATGTCTACAGGTGTTTTGCAGTATAATCAGAGGCTCGCTGAGTGCACGCTTGTCTGCTGAGTCTGCGTTTAGTGTATACCAAAACATGCTTTTGTTTAGCAATAGGTTAAAAGATTTTAAATATATCTTATATGTTTAAATTGCATTTGACGCCAATGAATTTGCCAGGGGCACAGCAACTTTGTCTGCAGTAGAGAACTGTTCTACATGCAGTAAGGTTTGGGTGCAATGCTACACTGAATTTCAGCATAGTACCACCCATGGTTTGCTAGTTCCAGCCGATGATTGTAGGTTTCACCGCAAGGCATAGCCACATGGCGTTGCGGGCTTTCTCCCTGCCATAATACTAGCAGCCGTGATAAAAGTGAAATACTCTTGAAAGCGGCGTTAAACCCCAAATCACCTCACCTCATGAGGAAAACATTTTTCAGAAGGAAAATTTTTACAGGTCGTGAAATTTAAAAAAGTTATGTTTCTTTATCAATTTCCAAACTTCAACTTTAAACCTGGACTTAAACTTGCAAGCTTGTCTCTAAAGAGTTGACTTATGTGACATTTGTTTCTGTGAGAGAGAGGGTGTTACGTGTGTGCATATCCCATACCTTCACATGTCATAATGACTTCTCTGTTGTGCAGAGAGAACATAGACTGACAAAAGTCAACAGAATTTTCTTAAATTTAGGACAAATCGAGACTTGCTATCATGACTCAAATTCAAATTTAGAAGCTTTTTGTACAGAATGCCATAGGCCCATATACAGTCGGTTTATCATGACTTATGTTTGGGAAATTGTTAAGAGGAACAACACATCTGGGGACTTAAAGACAGTCTAACAATAAAGTTTTTGTTAAGTGGAAAAGAGAAGAGCTTGTTGTTGATTGCTTAAGTCAAGTTGAAAAGGTTGTCTCTAGATCTCTTGATAATCCTCCTGCAGGATACTATCTTAGTCCAAAAACAGAGTCGAATAATTTTTTATATCCGGTGTTGGATAACTATTCTGCTTTACCTTCTCAATTCAAGGTTAGAAGTTGCAATAAAAGGTCCCATACCTCTTGGAGAATAGATCAACTTAGACTGTATTGATACACCTTGTTTTACCTTGTGTCTGAGGTTTAGGATAACAATCATCTATCTGACTACCTTTACCAACTTGAAGTAAGAACAGTGCCCAATCTCCTCATCATAGGATAGTGAGACTTCTTCACAATAAACTCATATTAAGCATTGTCAACATGCAAAAATGCTTTATTCTTGTTTTATTAGGGTTGGATGACAGACTTTACATAAAATTCAAATCTACCAAGAACACTCAAATTTAACATCTCCATGTTGGATAATAATGTATGTTATACTGAAACAGGAAATTAATTTTAAAAACTAAAATTGCATAGCCCAAGACAGAGAACTAACCCATGAAGTTGCAAGCATGTGAAAGATGTTTGAGGTGAACTATTTCTGGAGGAATGTGGAGGGCATGTCTGCTATATGACAATCTCTGACTAAATAATAGCTCAAGCGGACAGCAGGTCACGTCCATGTCAGCCCTACACACCATTGCGCTCTCACCTAGATAATGGTCTCAGTCAGCTCGCCATGTTTGCTCATTGTCTTGTCCTAGTTCCATGCTCCTGTCCTAGTTCCATGCTCCTGTCTTAGTTCATTGTCTTGTCCTAGTTCATTGCTTTTATCCTAGTTCCATGCTCCTATCCAAGTTCCATGCTCCTATCTTAGTTCCATGCCCCTGTCCTAGTTCTGTGCTCCTATCCTAGTTCATTACTGTTATCCTAGTTCCATGCCCCTGTCTTAGTTCCATGCCCCTGTCTTAATTATTGCTTTTATCCTAGTTCTGTGCTCCTGTCCTAGTTCATTGCTTTTATCCTAGTTCTGTGCTCCTATCCTAGTTCATTACTGTTATCCTAGTTCCATGCCCCTGTCTTAGTTCCATGCCCCTGTCTTAATTATTGTTCCTGTCCTAGTTCTGTGCTCCTGTCTTAGTTCATTGCTTTTATCCTAGTTCTGTGCTCCTGTCCTAGTTCATTACTGTTATCCTAGTTCCATGCCCCTGTCTTAGTTCCACGCCCCTGTCTTAATTATTGTTCCTGTCCTAGTTCTGTGCTCCTGTCTTAGTTCATTGCTTTTATCCTAGTTCTGTGCTCCTGTCCTAGTTCATTGCTTTTATCCTAGTTCCATGCTCCTGTCCCAGTTCCATGTTCCTATCTTAGGTTCATGCCCCTGTCCTAGTTCTTTGCTCCTGTCCTAATTCTGTGCTCCTGTCCTAGTTCTGTGCTCCTATCCTAGGTATGTGTTCCTGTCCTAGTTCATTACTGTTATCCTAGTTCCATGCCCCTGTCTTAGTTCATTGCTCCTGTCCTAGTTCCATGCACCTGTCCTAGTTCATTGCTTGTATCCTAGTTCTGTGCTCCTATCCTAGTTCATTGCTTTTATCCTAGTTCCATGCCCTTGTCCTAGTTCATTGCTCCTGTCCTAGTTCTGTGCACCTGTCCTAGTTCATTGCTTTTATCCTAGTTCTGTGCTCCTATCCTAGTTCATTGCTGTTATCCTAGTTCCATGCTCTTATCCTAGTTTGTTGCTTCCATCCTAGTTCCATGCCCCTGTCCTAGTTAATTGCTCCTGTCCTAGTTCATTACTCCTGTCTTAGTTCTATGCGCATGTCCTTGTTCATTGCTTCTATCCTAGTTCCAAGCACTTATCCTGATACCATGCTCATGTCCTAGTTCCATGGTCCTATCATAGTTCCACGGTGTTTTCTAAGTTCCATTTTCCTGTCCTAGTTCCATGCTTTTGACTTTCTCCTTGAACAATATATTTGTCTTCTTTCAGTGAATTACACACATCTCTATAAAAATGTTAATCTTTAGCTCATGGTCTTTTAAATTGTCTTTTGGCTATTTATTTTTCAGCTATCACCACTTTCAGCTATAGATAATTTACAAAGGTGAAGGAAACTGGTAAAATCTATGTTTGTTTTAGTTGAATTATAATATTAAAAGATGAATCTAACCTGTCCTCTTTTTATTACAGAGGAAAGACAGTTACTAAATGAAGAGTATCCTCTCTTCGTGCAACTAAACTGGGGGAAAGATGTTCGCGAGGGACGTTTCCTGCTCAAGCGAGAGGACGAGAAAACAAGGAAAGGGGTATGTATTTTGATCATTTTAATAATCTTGGCAATTAATCATTCAAACAATGTATCCTCAGAGGCCATAATGGAGGCTACCTTTGAAATATCCTGAGAGTATGGGCAATGTTTGTAGTGTTTAGAGTATTTTGTACCCATTCCTGAGAAATAGTCCATACCCCTGTTTTCAACATAGAAGAGGGAATTGTGTGTGCTGGATGATTTTTCCAACTCTTCATGAGTGTGAGTTGGGATAGCGTAGTGGTTAGTGTGTTCCATTTCAGATCAAGAGGTCCAGGGTTTGAATCCCCAACAAATGCTTTGCAATTTTGTCTGCTTTAGAGAACTTTTTGGGTGCAATGCTTCTTTGAAATTCAGTTCTGTGCCATCAATGGTTTACTAGTTTCAACTAGCAGGTTTCGACATAGTGCATAGCCATGTTGGTATTGTGGAATTCATTCCTAGCCGCCATGCAGTGAAATACTCTTGAAAGCAGAATTAACATCAGGTTATTTCATCTCACCTTGCATCAGGCACATTGCATCATAGCAACAAATCAGTTCTTTCATTACTGAAGAGTTTAATAGTGTTGCATATTTCAGTATTTCAGTATGATACATCGCCGCTAATTGCTGCAATATTGCCCTAGCAGCATTAAACAATAACTCACTCACTCGGTGTGATACAGCTGGGATTCAAACCCAGATTGTGGATGTAGAGCTACCCACTCCCCCACTGTCTTCCAAACATCCAGGGGCCTCCTTACCTGTCAGAGGATGAAACATGAAACTTTTCTAGTGTTTTATTACCCTCCAGGTAACACTGTAACAAAATACCCTAGGTTAAAAAACTACAGCATCAGGGTATCAAATGTCGAATAAAAGCTTCTCTAGAAATATTTTGAGACAATAAATATTTTTTTGCTAACATCCGGCCATTATTTCTGTTACAAATATGTAGAGAACTTGCAGTAGGTAATTAAACAATTAGCCAAGTGTATCAGAGTAAGGAATGTGTTTATACAGGATACATTAAATATGTGATATATGTTTATGTTTTACTAAAGCTTTGATAGTTGGTTAATCCAACATCATCTCAACATAAAATGGTTAAAAGTTGTTAAAAGAGAAATTGCATCAAAGTAAAAAATAAGGGGGCGGAATAGCGCAATGGTTAGCATGTTCGGCTTCAGATCAAGAGGTCTGGGGTTCGAATCCTGCCAGGGGCTTGGCAACTTTGTCTGCAGTAGAGAACAGTTCTACATGCAGTAAGGTTGGGTGCAATGCTGCAATGAATATTAGTGTAGTACCACCTACGGTCGATAGTTCCAGCCGATGCTCGCAGGTTTCACTGCAATGCATAGCCAAATGATGTTCTAGGCTTTCTCCCTGCAATAATACTAGCAGAAGTGAAATACTCTGGACAAAGTTAAACTCACCTCACCTCAAAGTTAAAAATCTTGAAATATGTTGATGATAAGTAATATAAAGTAGTACTATATATAGTAACATACAGATTTGTGTCAGAATGTTAATCTATCTATCATAACATGTACAAGAAAGCGAATCATTATCTAAATCCGAGTTTTCAATTTAGAAATTTGTAAAACCTTCGTGAAAGACAAAATAGGATAAAAAGACAAAAAAGATTGAATAAATGAAATAAGTAGGACAGAATTAAAAGAGAAGAAATACAAGTTCACATCATAAACAACAAATGTCAAACTAAATACAAATGAAACAGTTAAGTAAAGAACAATAAGTGAAGAAAACATCAGTGTCACGTCAGACTATATAAAGTTACAGCGTCTGATGTATATAGAGTTACAGCACGAGCCAATGGATACATCTCCATCACTAATTTTCACACTGACTCTTTCACTGTCCGTGGATTGAGGCACTCATTGTTTCTGTGCAGTGAGACAGACAGGAATGCAGTGAGATAAGGGAACTATGTGCTGCATTGTTTGTTGAGATCCAGATAGTGTGCTCTACCATTGTCTGTGGAGATCCAGATAGTGTGCTCTACCATTGTCTGTGGAGATCCAGATAGTGTGCTCTACCATTGTCTGTGGAGATCCAGATAGTGTGCTCTACCATTGTCTGTGGAGAAGGCCTGACCAAACCCTGCAGATATATGTAGGCAGGAACTTAGTTATCAGGTACACCCAGGCCGGATGTACAAGCTAGAATCATTTTTGCTCCTGAAACTTTACAGTGGTGGATCCCAGGATATTGAAGGGGGAAGGGGGGTCTACCATTGGGAAAGTGGAAAATCCACTTTTGGGGTCCCCATACTCACTCATGAAAAAACTGATTTTAGACGAGATATTTTCAGTAAATTATTGTATGAACAGAGACAATATGCAAGAAAAATATGAAAATAGTATGAAATATACATACCGGGTATCATAATTTCTATGTTGTACACAAGAATACATGGCAATCTCCCCATGACATGATTTTCAACTTTTAAAAAATACTTGAGAACAAAACCACCTTTTCTTCATCATCCAACTCCCCTCCCGAGATATTTCATATGACATCTGAAAACATATCTCAGATTTGTCCTGTTCCATGACTTTGTAATAAATCTAGCTCCTTATGTAAACTGAATACCCATGGAATATGGAACTGAAAGTATTCAAAAAAATATAATGATAATGGTGGATGAAGGTACACGGGGGCGGATACAGTTTTTTGAGAAAGTTGGGTGCACTTTTTCAGACCTTGAATGCTCTATGGGGGGATTGGCATTGGCATTGACATTCTACCTGACAAATTTTAGTCTACAGACTAATGTCCCATATGACACCTAAGAACATCTCTCTCACAGCCAACCCCAACCCCTGCAATCTACCCTCCCCCCCCCCCCCCCCCCCCCATCCCCCCCCCCTCCCCACCTCCACACCTCCCCCTTCCCCCCAGGTTTGAGAAAGACCTGCACCCTTCACAACTAATCAGCCTGACAAACAACAATGACCATTTATCTATGAGCTGGACCCAATCACAGTCACCTCCTCTTCTGTAGATAGACGTGGTCAGGATTTATGCCCACGCTCACAGGAACCTCCTATTCTAGACTAGTTCTTTTCCCCTTGATCCCCTTACAACCATGTTACTGAGTTTTCACGTTAACCCATAACCTGCTGATGTAGTAGTATTCTTTTGTACCAATCATCTTGTTCTAGACCAACATATTAATCTCATTATAACGGGTTACAATACCTGAACGTCACCTCGATAGTCGGCCTCTGCAGACTGTTTAGCTGTAATAAATTCAAAACTATGCAGAAATACACTTGACATGTTTCATGCTTTTAATTAGACATTTGTGTCCCAAATTAAGTTCCCCGTAAACCTGTTATGCTGTTTTGCTTAGTGTACTCTGTCCAGCTTTATCTCAATCAGAAAATTTAATTTGAAAAGTACTGGCATTTCATTGCAATTTTTACATCCCTAGAAATAAATTTGACAAATTTATATGAATACTGAAAATGTCAACTTCAGCTTTGTTTTCTTGAAATTATAATCTAGACTGAAAGTTGGTCTCCGAAATAAAATTTCAGGTAAAAAATTCAAATTTGAAGAATGTAAATAAAAAGGAGCCTTTTTAGATCTTTTCATTTTCAGATATTATATTTAATATCTGGTAGTTTGATTTGACAGACTAAACCAAATCTCATTTTGTGTTGATTGAGAAATACTTACTCAGGAGACTGAAAGACAGGCTACATCTGTCATGGAATACCATTGGTTGGAGTTGGTCAGAGCATAATTGCATTTCATTCTTGTGCTTTGTCTGGAAGTTGAAATTTCCAAACTATTTAACACAACAAAGAAAAAATGAAAGCAAAAATGAATGGAATTTGAAATACAGTGCGGTGGCAAATAAAAAATAACTGTGGGAGTTGTTTTGTTTGAATTATAGGGATCTGTGTTTTTTGTGGAGAATACTTCCTCTGGAGCGTGCAATATTTGCAAAAAAATGTTTTTTCACAAACTAAAGTTAAAGTTGTGAAAAGTAACTTCTAAAGCTTCCTGGATGAGAGAATGAAAATAGGTTTTTAAGGTCACAACCCCTGTGACCCTATTGGGGTCAGGGGTCACCAAATCTACAATTAAGTTAAGTTTGTGGATTAGGTTTATTGAGCTATCATGATCTTTCTTATTTGGTCCACAGTTTTAATTGCCAGAGATTGGTACAAGTGATTATCCTTACCTATTGAATTAATTACCAGGACCCATATTTTCGAAGCTCTCATATCGCTAAGATAGTTGTAACTGTAACTACGCATTGACCTACGACTATCTTAGCGCTAAGAGAGCTTCAAAAATATGGGTCCTGGCTGGCATGATAGGTAGGTAGGCAAACCATTCCCGAGTGACTGACCTGCAGGAATCATAAATTGTTCACAGAGTGAATAATCCAATATTGACCAAGGAGTAGCAGTAGGCATTGTCTAAATATTTATTACTGCATTAGCAATTAAAGTGTTAACAAAAATTTTCTAGTTTTAAAAACATAAGGACGTTTTTGGAGGGGCCGATTTAAAAAAGAATTAAACCTATTGAGTAGCTTATTTTATATCAAAGTTTGAACTGGAGATAGATGTGACTTTTGCCTAATCTACAATGGGCATGTGTAGGACCCCTGTAACCTTTAGAGTGAAGGTGATATGTATTGTGGTATCTTCTCCTGTCTGCCTGTTAATCTCCCTCTATCAGTCGTCAAACACAGAAACATGGTCTACCTACACGTTACCCGCTTAGACTGAGTGGTGGCTTTTGTCTCGGAACTCTTCTCCCAACCAACAGAAAATATACGTTTTGAATCATTTGATAGATATTGAAAACGGACATTGGAGAGTCAAGAACCCATCTACTTCATTTACAATATAAACAAATATGACTCCAAGCCTGTAATTTAAATATATTAAATTGTTTTCACCTAACTTTACCCTAAACAGACATGATACCTGTCTTAAAAATAATTCTAGGTTTTGTTAATTCTCATTTCTTAGTAGCCCTTATTAAATATTCAATATTCAATAGAAGTCATTTTGATGTTTTAAAAAATAGATTTTGTGTCAGTGTAGATAAAAGGTGCATCGTTTTGAAACTAGTTATATAAAATGATAGATATTTTATTTTTTATCAAATAGTCAAATTTATGCCAGTCGTTCTATATTACATGAATATTATCTCAACAGTGTAAAGTCAGTAAACTTTTTATGTGTACTTTCCCCTCCATTTAGATGGGACAGTGGTAAATTTGTTACCCATAACACCCCCTGGGAAAATTCTATTTTCCTCCCTTCTGTATTCATCATTGTGAGCTTTATTGTGGAAGAGCATAAGCATCATTATCACCAATAACTCATGCTGTGAAAAGAAGTTAAAATTTTTATCACATGATAAGCATAACAGTTCCCACGAAATGTATCACATACTTACTTCCTATTGACTGCTACATAACAAGTAATAGACGAAGGTTCCCATTGTAGAACATTGTATTCTTCAGAAGGTTGTAAACTTAAGTCTCCATATTATTTTCCATGTCTCAGATCTAAAGTTTCTACCACTTATTTGTATTTACCGTATTCAACATAATTAACACTCTCTTCCTATAAACCATGTTTTTGATCACAGATTCAAACTTTCCCCACTCATCCCGTATTTACCGTATTCTACGTAATTAGCACCCTCTTCCTATAAATTTTTTAAAATTAACGCACTCTCTCTAGACAATGTAATGTCATAAGCATATGAACTAAGTCGATATCTGAATTATGTTACATAATTTTTAAAGCTGATATCGCAAAATCAATTCTGACCTTTATTTCAAATGCGTACGTTGATAAAATCATCTTTTTTTCTGTATGTAGATAGAAAATATCCAATCATTTTACTTACTGGACTGAATGATGAATACATTTTAAATAAGCACCTCTTTCTTCCAATTTTCATAACATCCAGGGCTCTTAATACGTTGAATATGATATATCTCAATATACCTAACGTGAGTATTCACAGCCAATAATGAAATGTATTTCAGAGAACACCTTTAACTGTCCAATCTAGAGCTAAAATACGGTCCAGAATGGTATTGCTGATGAGGTTGAGATAAAATTACAATGCACAACAGACCCCTCTATGATTTTCTCATATGAGGCTATTTGATCATTTTCAGTATGAATCTGGCATCTTATATGGGACATTGCTTTTATGAACAAATTGAAAGTAAAAAATATATTTCAGTCCTGAATTCTGGTTTATAATCTCTTGATCAAAACTTTCCTATGCATAATATTGGGGTATGAAATTAAAACTTTTGCTTCTGCTGAAGGTCGACCTATCAGGGCTACAGGGAAAGAAAACCAAACTCAATGGCTGGTGGTGAAGTCCAACACTTAGACTCTGATAAAAGCATTTATTCTGAAAATATCACCATTTTATAATTGAAGAGGAGCCTCTGTTTAAAACTCCATTTCTCAGAGAATCTGTTTCAATATTAATAAAATGGTGATATTTTCATAATAAATAATCTTTCAGAGTCGAAGATGTATATTTCAGTGTCAAGTGTAGAAGATGTATATTTCAGTGTCAAGTGTATCTCCACTGGCTGTATGTCAGTATGATTCACCTCATCCACTGTTGACCTGTCTCTAGTAGATCTGGTCTACTTAATCTTTATGGTTATGGAGGTATTAAGGTATTGTTCCTTGCTTGCTTGAACCAGTGTTACCAACTCTAAATACCTGTTCAATAGAGTGCATGATTTGGCTGACTTGGGCTGGATGAGTGATGTCGAAGTACATTGTCACTTAGGGATGATTCTACTTGTACTGAAGTTAATGTAAATATTTTACATCAAAGCTTAATTTGGACTGATGACTTTGCGATGTGTCTAGTTTTACTATATTTGAGAGAAATTTTACATCAAATATACTCGACCTTTCCCTGTATATTGTATGAAATTATTATCATTTAACATTTTAACAGAACTTTCAAAGTTAATATTTAATATCACATTCAAGGTTAACCTGAATTCTCCACTAATCTGTCATCTAGACCCTGGGCAAAATTTTCAATTGATGACCAGCCCAGTCTAGAAAATTATAGCAAGTCTAGATTCCTCAGCTCTAGAAATCATCTTTACGGATACATTTTGTTTAACTATTGTGAATTGAATAGTGTTGTTGATAAGAACAAAATTATTCATGACAATAAATGTTTGTCTAAATCCTCCCCATTTCTGTTATGAAAAATTATTGTTTTAAACCTGGACAAATTTTGGGTGAAACCTGAATTTTGTCCCCTTTGTATCATAAAAGATTATCATCTTTGGATTCCTAAATTTAAATTCTTGTGATAATATTCATTAATGTTAATTTTGCACTATCCTACGTCACAAAAAAGGGAACTATTTACATTAATGATACCATGAAAGTATTTACTTATGTTAGTGATGCTAGGTTACAAGACTTCTAGCCCAAGGGGAATACCTGTACGCTGAGTGGACTAACGATAATACCTCACCTGTAGCAGCAGATTGATGGATAAAAGTACCGTCTTCATGTTGTAGAAAAGTGATATATACTCCAGGCTGTGTTAGGCTTCTTTTATTTGTAATTTGTCTAATTTGAATAATTAATTTTCTAATTCAGATGAAGAAAGAATTTCAGGTACCCAGGGGTTAAATTAAATATATCAATATATCAGCCAATATAATCCCATCATTATATTTACTGTGACGAAATACAGCATTTATCTGTTTAAATAAAATCTGTATTTTCACTGACAAAAGAATAATTAGATGACTGATAAAGAAAGGTCGTCTTGGATGTTCCATTCATAAAATTAACGTTATTTACGAACTATTTAAATGTGTCAATTGTAATAAGTAGAACATCTGACATTTCTCGTCGATTACCATATATATATATATATATATATATATATATATATATATATATATATATATACACACACATACATACATACATATATCATCCCTTGAAGTAGAAATAATATATCATTACTGTGACTAGGCCACTTGTGAAAATATACGTTTCTACTTCGCTGAAGATATACAGTCAGAGCGTGTTTATTCTCACGATTTTGTTAAAGATGAAAATCGCCAGAAAGCGAGTTGTGTATTTAATCAAATCATAATTTGCTAAGAGAATGTGGATGGTCGGTTTTCCTGATATACGTAATGAGGACGGACTCGTACATGGTATCCAACGAGAAATGTCAAATATCCTCTATATATTTAACAAGAAAAAAACACGTGCTACAGCGCCTTTAACAAGCAACATCTGTGATATTTCTCTCAGTATCATAGCATAAGTGAACCCCCCCAGGCTAGAAGCTATACCATCCATGTATTATTCATCAACACCTGACGTAGCTTGGAGCTAGTTGATCACAGATGAAACCCAATCAAGCGTGCGTTAATTAGACGAACCTCAGGATCATTCATGTGTTTATCGCTAGATCAATAATCGGGTGGAGAATGGTTGGAATGTTATTTATGAAAGAAGTCGATGATCTTTGTCATATCTTTTCACTAGGATCACTGAATAAACATTCTCTGTGTTTAGTACGAAGTATCTGTCGATAATGTAGTTTTGATTGGTGATGATAACTATATATTTGGATTGCGGTTGTTGATTGTTGCATGTTGATCTTAACCGGTCAACCGTGCCTTATTTCATATAAGATCCAATTCTCTACTTTCGAATCCAGAGCTCTTGTTACCAAGTACTTTAACACATCACTTTGATACCAATGACATCTTGTTATATTCTTAACAGTTGCTTCACCTCATTTGCACTCTTTCTACCGTTCTGATCACAACTCTGTGCCATATTTTGTTGGTGTCGCATCTAACTTCCAGAAGTGATTATGAATATCAGATTCCATGCCATATGAAACCAGATTTATTTGCTTCAAATATGGTCATTGTTATTGTCTCCTGTTATCTTTACCATTTGATTTATTAACCCTTAACATGCGGGCGACGGAATAATCCGGGCGGGCTATAAGCGATTCGTAGGTACTCCAGTACGGATCCCGGATCGCTTACTTAGAAGAATTCACGCCTGTCTATGTACTGGGCTAGCCTCCATACCGGGTCCCGAGTCGATTGTTTCCGCGACTCGCTGCATGAGAATGGCTGTATTTATGCCTCGCAGCCCGCAATGAGAATAAAACTTTCTTCAGTGTCTGGTCAGAACGTCCAGCAAAATTCACACCAATTTGCGTGTGCATTGTTGACCCGTAACGCATCGATAATTAGCTTTACAAAAGGCCAATTTTGTCCTGCTTCGCTCCGATGGCTACACTGCCCGGCGGCTAATTAGCACCTAAGTGTCTGCACTGCCCCGGGGTGAGATAGGCCCGTACAGGCTTATCTGTCTCGCATCCCGCCACATGGGCAGATAGCCTATGCTTATCTGTCTCGCATCTCGCCACATGGGCAGATAGCTTCTAATTACGGGAAGATATTGCGATAAGCTACCTTTCTCTCGCACTTCGTATCATATGAACCAATTGGTTGTTTTCATTTTTTTTATACCAAAATAAAGAGGAAAGAATGGCCTTTATTCCCATATAAAAATCGCAATTGCGCTAACATAACTGAAAATACAGCAATCGCACAGAGATAGCCGACTTTCGCACTTTTGAATTTTGATACATGTGGCGCATTTACCCCAACATACCTCGGCGCTCTATTTCTAAGAAACTACTTGGGATATTTTCATAATTTTTTTATCAGTATATAGATAAAAGAATTGTCTTCAATTCCATATAAAATACGTGTATTTTCGGCAATAACTTTTGATGCGCCAGGTGTCGCGCAGAAGGTGATATTCGGCTTTGAATAAGTGGCGCTCTTAGCATATACCATCATTACGGGCTTTATAACTTGTGAACCGCAAGTCCGATTTTTATAATTTTTACATCATTGTAAAGAGAAAAACATTGTCTTCAATTCCATGTATAATGCGCATGTTTTCGGGAAGAACTCTGCATGCGCAAAGCGCCGCGCCAAAAGGTATAATTTTCGCACTTCATAACTTTTGAACCGCAAGTCCGATTTTTATAATTTTTACATCATTGTAAAGAGAAAAACATTGTCTTTAATTCCAGATATAATGCGCATGTTTTTGGGAAGAACTATGCATGCGCGAAGAGCCGCAATATTGATGTACGCATAAGTGAAGAAGTATGATAATATATAACTAAAATACTGTTCTTTTGATACGCAAATATAGAGCTTTATAAACGATGAACAACTGTCATGACGGAATTTTGTTTCCAGTTTTGGAAAAAAAATTATAACATAAAAGTGAAAATATATTTGAGTACGGGACCAGCCGCTCGGGGAAAAGCCTTTTCGTGGGAATATTTTCTCAGGAAAATATTTCACTTTTCGGAGTTTCTAAAAATGCGTGAACATTTTTGTTACTGATGCCATTTGCGAAAGGTTTTTATTTCTAAAATTCAAATGCGAGGGCGCACCTTTCCAAACCATTTGAATTGAATTTATTATTTTATCTTTTACATTATTGAATAAAAGACGTTTCATTCAATAAGATTTGAAGAATTATTTATATGTGTAGCGGACTGAACTGAGCAGATGGAGAATTTGATTCCTCACCACTTTTATTACCAAAGTTCTTTTGTATCACAATTACTTTTTTAGGTATTAGTTTTTTCGTGAGCAGGGGAATTTCCGACGGGATTCGCCATGACATAATGAGAAAAAATTCCCATGAACATGGGCGTGGTCCGTCATCTTCGGGACCGACCCACAAGTATAAATATCTACCGGGGGGTGCGCGGACCCCCCCGCTTTTGGTCGCCACCCCCCAAACTTTTTGTGCAAATTATTTTTTTGTTTCTACTTTGAAATAAAGGTTCGTGTCATTCCGAGGTATGAAGGTTTCTGCTATATATGTCGAGAGGGCATGGGAACCCATTCTCAATAGAATCCGGGGTTCGTCCCATAGGATTGTTCCTCGGAGTCTCTCGTTCTCAAAAGAGAACATGGGAAACCTGTCCCGCGATTGAATCCGGGGTCCGCCGCGGAAGACGGGGACGGGAATTCCCGGAGAGCATGGGAGTATGCTCCCATGGGTCCGGGCTCCGCCTCGAGAGACCGCTCCTTGGATGCTCTGCTTCTCGAAAAGAGAAGTCATTCGGCAACTGACAACCCGAGCTTCCCTGACATAGTAGTTTATTTTCCGGGCCTCGCGCCCGGTGCTACACGTCGCCGAGGAAATCAGAAAATGGTCCGTTTGACATATGCGTCGGAAAAATTGGCGCGATGTCAGAAGCCGTCGGCGCCGTCGGCGCTTGCGGCGCAGTCGTCCTAGATGCGCCGGGAGGTTCTGAAACTGGCAAATGAACGTCCATGAAGCTCACATTCATTATCTCTGTATGTTTATTGTCTCTAATCACATGTTATATGTTGCATACATCTAACGCATTTTCAATCATTTACAGGTTGAAGCAGAATGCTGCGCGGACGTGGACGCAAGGCCCTGCGACGGCCTAGGACGTTGCATACTAGGACACGCAGCTTTGAAGCCGTTACAAGCGACGACGACTTCATCAACGAGATCCATGCTGATGAAGCCTCTGATATGGAGTCAACTGACAGTGATGGTAGCAGTGGTTTAGACAGTGATGATGCATATGATCGGGACACTGTAATAGATAGTGAACATGGTGACACAGATGCTCTGAGTGATATAGAGACAGAGATTGCCAGAAAGATTCTAGCCGCCGGTAATTCCACCGAAGAAGACTTTAGTGGTTTTGAGGAGGAGTTTGCCGAAATACCACAATATAATCATGATAATTCACAGACGTTTGATGAGTGGGTGGATGGTCCGCGGCCACGTGTAAACTTGCCTTTCACTGGTCAAACTGGGTTGCGCCAGTTCATAGAACTTCCTGAGAACCCTGAACCTATTGACTTTTTCAATTTGTTTATACATAATGATGACTATGAGGATATGGCAACGGAAACCAATAGATATTTCAAACAAGCAATGGAGGACAAAATTCTAAGACCCCGTTCAAGAATGCAACAGTGGCAAGACACTAATGCAGAAGAGATGAAGGTATTTGTAGCCATGACAATTGCCATGTCATTGGTTGTGCAGAGAAACTTTGCTGATTACTGGTCAACAAGTGATGTTACCTCAACGCCTTTCTTCGCCAAGTGCATGCCCCGAGACAGGTTTTGGCTTCTTATAACCTACCTACACTTGGCTGACAACAGGAGGATGCCGGGCCGTAACACCCCGTGCTTTTCACCAATAAATAAACTGGGACACTTGTATAACCGGATAGTTCACCGTTTTTCAAGAGTGTATAAACCGCATCAAAACATTTCAGTCGACGAGGGCATGGTGCCCTGGAAAGGTAACTTATCTTTCAAAGTTTATCTTCCCGACAAGCCTAAGAAGTATGGGATAAAGGCTTTCATGTTGTGTGACTCGCACAACGGATACGTTTGCAAGTTCAAACTCTACACTGGAAAAACGAATGAACCGGTTTCTGAAGGTGGCAAAACTTATGATGTAGTCATGGACTTGGTGAACGACTACGTTGGACAGGGGCATCACATCTTTATGGACAACTACTATTCGTCCACAAATCTGTACATAAATTTGTGGGAGCGGGGAATAGGTGCCACGGGGACGTTGAGAGCCAATCGAAAGGGACTTCCTGATTCAGTCAAGAAACCTAAAAAGAAAGCCAAGCAAGGGGACATGACAGTTTCTCACAACCATGGCCTACTCGTTCTTCGCTACGAAGATAGAAAATCAGTGCTTCTCATGTCTACTGTTGAAGATACACAACTTGAACAAACAGGGAAGAAGAACCGGGCAACAGGGGAACCAGTTCTCAAGCCGCGCATTGTAACAACGTACAACAAGTACATGGGAGGTGTTGATCGGGCCGACCAGATGTTGTCGTACACGCCGTTCCGAGTGAAGACCCTGAAGTGGTGGAAACGGGTTTGGTTTCACGTTCTCAACGTTGCCATGTTGAACTCTTACATCGTTTATAAAGAATATAGCAAAGATAAACCTCTAAAAACAAGTCGGGAATACAGGAAGGCTTTGGCGCAACATATAGTAACATTTGCGGACAAGGAACAAGTTCCATCACTTTGCAGACGTCCCCGTGGTCGGCCGAGCACGAGCGACGAGAGTGTCACTCGTCTTCATGGACGTCACTTTCCGACGAAGATTGAGCCTGTCGGAAGGAAGAAAAACGTCACAAGGATGTGTGTGGTATGCTCTAAGGCAAAACGCGCCGTCCTCGCAAAACAGATTGAAGAAGGCAATGGGCCAGCAAGGAAGAAAAAACGAGTAGGCAGAGAGTCTTCTTATGAATGTACAGATTGTAATGTTTCTCTGTGCGCCGCACCATGCTTCAAACTGTACCACACCGCCACTGACTATTCCAGGGCTTACATCACTGCCACGGAAAAAGAAAGAAATGAAGAAGGGAATGAAGAAGAAGAAAATTGAAAGTAAAGAGAGCCGAAGTGTGGACTAGTATATACACATTATATACATACCTTGTTAGGTCCCTAAAGCTGTTCTGCGCACAACCGCAGGTAAATATTGTGTATATTTGTACATAAATGCATTGTAATTTCATTGTAATACATGTCATTGCAAATAAAATATTCTTTATTTTATCAAAGAGACAGAGAAAGTGAATGCGAGCTTTCATTGGAAGTTCAGCCAGAACCGCATCATAAAAAAACACCCATAAATGCTGAACCGGGTGGCCGATTTTCATAAAACTTACATGGGGTAAAGAGGAAAGATTCGGCTTTGATTCAATATAAAATTTATACATGCGCACGAAAAACTAAAGTTGCGGCACGTGCCCCGATATGCGCGATAGTCAAAAAGTTGCCTCAAAGTACCGAGGGTACCTTCATTTGGCACGCTATAGCTTCCGAACGAAGTTGCGCATTTTTTTTCTTTTTACATCATCGTAAAGAGCAATAAATTGTCTTCAATTCCATGTATCATATGTATATGCGCAGCGAAAAATAAACATGCGGCAAATGATGCGCCAGATGTCGCAAAAAGTTAGTTTTTCAAAAATGAATTTTCTAAGTACTGGGGGTGCCTTCCTTACGCTCTTCATATATTGCGAACCATTTGACGTATTCCAATAATTTTTATATCATTGTAAAGAGGAATAAATTGTCTTCAAGTACATACGTGTTTCGCATGCGCGCGAAATAATTTACGATTTTATAAAGCTGGAAATAAAGACAAACTTTACACCGCGCAACATGTATTGCGTTCGCCGCGGTGATTAGTGTATGCTGTGCTCATTAGTACCCATTAGTTCCACGCGCGCTCGGCTCTGGCACCCTCGAGGAGGTCTCGAGGAGGTCTCGAGGAGGTAACGGTACTGTAATTAGCACAGTCCCGGGGGGACCAAGCAGTGCCAGTAAATTGGTGCGCGTCGGGACCATTCACGTGGTACTGTCGGGGTAGCGTCACTCTCCTTTGGTTGGTTATATTTTCTGAACCATAAGTCGTATTCTAATAATTTTTATGTCATTGTAAAGAGGAATAAACTATCTACAAGCACATATAAATTTCGCAATATGCGCGCTCAGGAGTTTTGATTTCATGAAGCTGGAAATAAAGACAAACTTTAGATGACAATAGAATTATAACCATAGGTCGCATTCTAATATTTTTTATATCATTGTAAAGACAAACATCTGGTCTTCAAGTCCATATAAAAATTTCAGTAGCGCGCTCCAAATTCATGATGTTATAAGGCCCGAATTAAAGACAATCTTTACAAAGTAATAGAAAAGTAAAGAAAAATCGTAAAAAAATAATTCGAAGATGCGGGTATAAAGCAACCATTTGTGTACGGGTGCCGCGACTTGAATTTGTATTCAACGCCCGTATATAGCCCGTATTCGCCATGTAGATGCGGTATATTTCGTAAAAACGGTACCGGAATCGCCGCCTGGAAATTCCGCCAGCAGAGCTCGTTAGTGCCTAAGCTCAAACTACTGCTGCGAGCTGCGAGCCTGTAAATTCCGCCACAGGGGCTAAAAAGGGTAAAATATATATACGCAACGTAAGGGTTAATTAGCAAGTAAAAACTTGGGATAAACACTATTGCTAAATTAAGTTCAATTTCATTTAAATCATATAATTATTTGTTAATATGTCAACAAAATTTATTTTATATACTTCAAACTGTAATTTGATAAATTGTAGGACATTATGCCAATATCAGAAACATGTTTCACTCATTCATATTTCAAAATTACGAATTTGATTTCAATTTCTGAAAATTGTGTATGAAATAAACTTGAAAAGTAGCTTGCCCAAATATCTTATTTTGTCCATTTAAATGGCAAAATTACAGAAATACATAAAACATTTTAAGAGCCCGAACCAAAAGTTTTCAGTTTACAGGATGGCAAATGGGCCTTATAAATACTATGTACACTGGTATTGAAGTATGTAAGATTTTCTCCCCAGCATTGAATGGATTGGAGTTAGAATGTGTTGTGTGTTATCCCATCTTGTACGAGTTAGTATAGGAAGTAAGAACAGTGTGTAGGGAAGTAGTATAGGATACGCACGTTGACGTGTGTGATTTGAACAGCAGGGACACCCACTGTATCATAGAGTTATATGTATATGTATAAGGAAAACGTGATACCTGTTGATATTTATACTAAGGAAGTGTGAAGTTTATGGAAACTTTTACTGAGGAAGTTTTATGGCTTTATCAACAAATTTGTCAAATTAATATTTGCTGTTGTTGACACAAGTGATTTTGTACAGTTTATGTAAAAAGGAAGACTTAAAGAGATGGTGCAATGTATATTTTCTGCAAACTAAATTCTGAGGAATTTTTGTTTTTGCTATTAATGCTCATCAACATAACATTCTAGGTAATAGGTTTAAAATAGTCTTGTTTTAATTATGCATTAATAACATAAATGCTTGAAAAGAAATATCCCACCTAATTTTATGCCAGCAATAAACTGCCATCCCTTCGAGTGATGTGCACATTGAGAAATTGTTCTGTCACTCCTTTCAGAAACTTGCACTGAATGAAATAATCAATGAATAAATATTTTATTTGTACATGTAAACCGGAAACACTGTCCATTCATAACTGTTCCTATTGGTAGGCATTCATAATAATAAAAGACGAATTATCTTTACTCTGAACAAAGTCATATCTGTAACCATTTTTCAATGCATTTGCAATTTAGCTGTTTTTATGTGTTGAATATAAATTGTCTAGATTTAAGAATTGTATGAAGCTTTTGCAGGTTTGTCCATTGTATTTCTCTATATAGCTTCATTCAGAATAGGTGAATTGCATGGCCCTCCATTGAATACACTACAGGGGAAGTGACCTGACAGCCCACATTATTAGAATGTGTTTGTAACGTATATCAGCTCCAGATTTATGTGTTTTTTGCTGCATATATCACAAGACATGTTAATTCCTACATAGAACATACATGACATGTACTATGTAGAATGTCATACAACATGTAAAAACGTTATCAATATTCCAATAATATTGCTTCCAATTGAAATATTTTGTCATATTCATGGAATATGAGAGTAAAAACATAATATTCAGGCTACTGAGAAACGGCTTTATTCACTTCAGAAATATAAAGATGTTTTCTCGCTTATTCATCTCTTATTTACAGCTTCAGGAAGAATGGTGATAAATCAAAAACAAAATTGTGACTAATATTTTTCTCAGGTTCACAAACTTCTAATGTCCACACAATGATATATTTCTCTCTGATTGACAGGCAACTGGAGAATGGCCAGAACAGGAGAAGGCCATGGCGGATCAAGGCTTCAAGCGGAAACTTTCGAAGAGGGAAAAGAAAGAGAAAAAGAAGCGTGAGAAGGAGAAAAACAAGGAGAACGTGGAGAAGGGGGACGCGGGGGTCGCGGAGAAGCTCTACAATGACCTCCCGGAGACGAGTTTCACTCGGAGTATCTCCAACCCGGAGGCGGTGATGAGGAGACGCAGACAGCAGAAGCTGGAGAAGAAGCTGCAGCAGATGCAGGGAGGAGATGCAGCTGATTCAGGTGGGGGGAGAACATCGCTTCATTTAGTACCCATATGGTTGAAAATAACCGAGTTGATATTATTGATATTAGCACATGTGCACATATCACGTTTGCTTGGCAACCATTGTTTCGCCTCGCCTTACCGTATTTTATCGTCTGTGATGTCATAAAACGATTGTTCGTGACGTCACTGTAGCTCGTCATAGCAAGAGAAGTGGGCCGTTTCCTGACTATTTTTACAGAAATAAAAAAGGAATAGAACTGGTTATAAAGAAATTATTACACTCGGAAGACTTTCACAACACTCATGCTCGGGCAATACAAAAATTCACACTCATGTCATAAAAGTCATATGACACACTTCCTCGGGTAATAATCTCTATTTATAATAATGATAACATTTTTAACTCATCAGGATTGAAGGCTCATGGCATGGATTGTCTGGTGTCATCCGTCGACTGTTTTCCTTTTCACATTTTCGACTTCTGATCCAGAACCACTGCAACCCCAAAGCTGAAATTTTGTGGGGAGGTACCTTGCACCAGCGTATCTGGCATTTCTCTAAAATGTTCACTAAAGACAGTTGCTTTACCCCAAGTGCTCATTACAGACAGTGTGTATTAGAGGATATACAGTATTCTGAAGATAGGGTTAATAGGGGACCAGTAGTAAGGAGTCAAGACTTTGGAGAGGAGCAATTGCTGTTTGAGGGTGTGAGGGATTGATGGGTGTACAGCAAGAATTGTCCAATGTGTAAAGGCATTCTTGGAAGGAGGGGTAGAGATGTTTAGTCAAATTCAAATCTTATCAAAAGTTTCCTCTTTGAGCACACTTATATATATATATATATATATATATATATATATATATATATATATATATATATATATATATATATATAAAAAGTATCAATATACCCAAATAGTGATCTGGATTGTTAATATACATCCCACCTGGAGAGTGGGGGCTGGTGTGCATGTGAGCTAGTGGTGGGAATGGATTAGAGCTGAACTATAAATCTCGTCTTCGGATGAGCAGTCAGGCCTGTGATCAGCTGACTCCACCTGGTGGGTTAAGTGCTTGTTACATATGAAATATTATAGCCCTCGTTCAACACAATTACCTCCCTTTGTTGTTCGATTTAGTAATGTGCTGTATCATATTTCTGATAGAGGTCACAGTTTAGGCTTCTTTCGTCTTGAACTTGAAAAATGTTTGTTGTTTTTTGCTTGGTCTGACAGTATGATATTATAATAAAGCATCATATTATTAATTTTTTAACAATTAAAAATGTTGTAAAAAGGGATTCTGGAAATAAAGATTGTCCCCAATTTATTTTGGTAAAAGATGTTAATTCAAAGCCTGAGAAAACTAAAAAAATATTGATTATTGAATAAAACGTACAGTCAACATATTTAAACACTTTAAACCTTTCCTCATCCTGTTATGATACTCTTTGATAGTCAATCTTATCTAATGCTCATAGCCAATCTGGATTATTCTCTTTCATAACGAGTTATGATTCCTGTATATTGGCCACACAGAGTGGTTGATATTAATTGAACAGTTAAAGTGTTAATTCTCACATTGAAACTGGCAGCCACAGGGATTTATCATTCAAAACAATGTTCCGCAGTAGATATTGTGGATATTGTGTGTGAGATGAAGCAATATATCTTCTAGGAGACAGTAGATTTTGCACATTACCCTGTCACCGTCAACTACATGACATCACAATGGTTTTACATCATCGAGTAATGACAACACTATATGATGACGTCAGAATGCTATAACATCACTGCAAATGGCAGTGATGTGGTCAGAGATGTAAAATAAAAAAACGAAGAATGATTTTGGATGATAAAAAGTACCTCACCCTAGTGTCTTCTGATATCAAATATATCAACACTCATTGACTAAAGTAAAGATATCCTCGGCAAGCCTTGGATGTTTGTAACTTTAATCAACTCATGTTGATATATTTGATATCAGAAGACACGAGGGTGAGATTCTCTATATACTAGAAGGATTCACTACCCCAAAACGTGAAAAAAGAATAGCAAATTACATTCAATGGTTGTTCGTTAAGACAAGGCATGTTGCAAGTTTTATGGATATATATATAGTTCTAAATGATTGGATTCAAATGGTGCTGTCTGTAACTCATGGTACGAGTGAACTTGCTTAAATGTCGAGACCAAGTTGTATTTCTCACTGGTGTGGTGATGTCCCCCTAATGGTTGAGTGTGATGCCTGGGTGATGTTGGATCTTTGCATCACACAGTCCAGGGATGCTGTTTGTTGTGTGTACTATGTTTGTGGAACACTGTTCGACTGCATCAAAAACTAGAGTATTTCTCTTCAACTTCAAAGAGAAGCTTGTTCGAGAGAATCAGACTTATGTGGTACAATATCATTACAAATGAACAGAACAATAAGTGGATTTAGGAAGGTTATTCTGAAGCAAAATGTATGTTTGAAATTAAAATTGTTTTGCTGAAAGAAAATTTTACAATCCCTGAATCTGTAGATACACATAGCCTATCTTTACCCAGTTGCAATCCCAGGTAACTCCCTTTCTTAACATTTCCTGTAAATTGGCTTATCAGAATGGTTTGACACTAGGTATATTATCATCAAAGGTTTTAACATAAATGATATGTTTTGAGTTTTGGAAGGTAAAATATCGTTGGTGCATGTTGCCTATCAGGTTTTAAGCTATTAATTTTCATGAGCAATGTCGATTATATTCGTTGCTTATGTCATAAAGATAATCAAGGTCCCCTTGCCCCAATCAACGCAGGGGTAAAAGATTTCTAGGTCATTAAAGTGCATGTATTCATGAAAATATCTCTTCACATTTATCTTTTCAAAGGCATGATTTATGAGGGGTATTTATAGAGTTTTGTGTAAATTATTTTTGTTATGTCAAACATAAAGCTTAAGGTGTAAAGTTAAGGATTTTCACACCGTGATATAAACGAGGCAGTTATCAACACTTTTATCACCACGAAACACTGTCGAAACACCCACATTATTCCTCCCCCTATTAATATCTCCACATGCACAGTTCATGAGGAGGCTGGCAGGTTGTTTTGCCTTATCAACTGAATGTGGGAATTGCAATACAGCTAATGATTTAACAAGCTCAGCTGATTACACTCTTGATTTGCTGTAGTTTAATGGGTGAGGCTCCACAGGGGTCTACTGTAGTTCACCTAAAGAATTTCAAAGTTTTTACAAGGTGTGTATTGTATTTACAGTCAGGCCTCGATAATCCGAACGCTTCCGTTTTTCATCAAACACGTTCGGATAGTGAAATGTTCGGACTACTGAGTACTGAGAACTACTAAAGAGATTAGTTTGGTTACATCTTCCTACCGTTCGGAAACTGCGAGATTCGGATTATCGGAGGCCGGATTATCGCGGCTTGACTGTACATGAAGAATTCACAATTTATTAATAGGAAAAAATTATGATGTTTTTCTTGACTTTTTCAAAGTTGCCTGAATAGATTGTTCTTCACTTTGCCAAAAACATGTTAGTATCTCTCTAATTTGCACTAAGATAGCTGTAGGTAGCTTACCTTTGGCTTACAATAACCTTGATCATGTTAATTGAGCTCTCAAAATCTTGCAATAACTAATTCAACAGGTTAAAGGTGCTGTAGCATGTTTTTTGAGTGAAATAAAGAATTCTCACAAAATGGTAAAGAAGTGTTACCAATTGCAAACCAATCCTCTTTAATCAACAAATAGAGTTCTGAAACGAATTGTTATGGGTCGGTTAATCAATGCAGATCCATTTTGCATCCTTGAATCATTAAAAGATGTTCACACTAAAATGGCTGCTAGTAGTTTTTGTTTTAAACGTGACACTGTTTTATAGCACTTTGGTTAATCGGGTCGTGTAATGGACTGTTTTAACCTTTTAAGCAAAAATATACGGCATTAACTTTTATTATAAATAGTAAATTTGAACATATAAGAAATGCAAATTACATGTTACAGTGCCTTTAAGAGTTAAAAACGTACATTTAAAAAATAGATAAGTGCAGCACAAACTGTGGAGCCTCATGATTGGGTCACATGCCAGACATTGTAGATGAGTTGACCTGGGGATAGAAACAGGACCCTGTCTAATTGTTCAGGGACCCGGTGCTGTGTTGGTGTGTCACTCCCAGGCTGGGACGGAGTTGTAGACCCTGATTTATGACACCCTCAACAAAGGGAAGCACCCCTCACACTCCTTCCTGCCTCTGGTCCCTGTAGTAGGGAGCGGAGAGGGGTTTTTTTAAATTTGAGGGGGGGTGGGGTGAGGGGGGGGGGAGTTTGGAGTGAGAGGGACTTGGTAGTGGGGGAGGAGGCTGTTGGTGGTTGAATTCAGCAGTGTATCAAAGGAAATCACAATCTTATTTTTTTCTGGGAAGAAGATATTCTGCATTTATGCTACTATTATGATTAAGGCACTGTTCATTTGCCAAAAATAATGTTACTTCACTTGTGATTATTACATTGAACTTGTGAAGGCAATGGATTTGGTTGTCATTTTCATTTTATCATTCATGACATCAAGTTATGATTCTTGACATTAAAGTCATCATTGATGAAGTTAATTCTTGATAATTAGAAATCTTCATCATTTATGACATTATCATATAATTCCGGACAATAATATTTCCCTAAATCAAGAACATTTTCACTTCAATTAACAGCAATTCCACTAATTGTTGCAGAGGTTGTGACAACCTTTAAAGGAATTTATTTGATTACATCATGAACTTGTTTTAAATAATAAATTGCTGTCAAGAAATATCTTTTAACACAGAACTTAGCTCAATGTTTGATACAAGGAATAGGATAGAAATCTAATTTGCAAATAACTTTTTTATTTATTAAACACAATGCAAGTTAACTTCCAATATTTTGATACCTGTTCATAAAGCTTTATCCTGGTTTTGTCAGATTAACACCGGTTGATGGGACAACCCCAATGTTTTATTAGTGTCAAATTGCACTATCAAAACTCGCACACAAAGATATGATAGCAGAACAAACCAACCAATTAGCCTTATCTCATTTACAAGGGTCGTAGGTCATGTCAAAGGACAGTAACCTCCGACCTAACAAATAGAATTGTTTCTGTATCTTTATCGAGGGATGGATTGCTCTCGTGGGATTCTGATTCAAATAAACATCAGACTGGTGTCCTTATCTTGGGGTCTGGGGTACAATAACGTGTACCTTAAATCAAAAGGTGCACTGGTAATTGTCAAACCAAGATATTTCAATTGTTATATTATTATTTATTATTTTAACTCTTCAGGTGTTTCAGTCCGAAATTTTTAAAACTTTAATTATTTTTTCCAAATTTTTATTATCATTTAGATGTTTTTATTCAATGAATCTTGACAGTGTGTTCTGTGAACTATCACTCTTAAATTAATTAATTAGTGACTGATTTAAGGCATTCTTGATTAATTAGTGACCATTTTAAAGAAATCCCGGTTATTAAAGTGTTAGTTCTATTACTGAATTCCTGCCATCTTGGTTTTTGGCATTACCGTATGTGAATTGAAAATATGCTGTATATTCAGTATATAACCTTTTAAAATAATAAACACGTATTGATAGAATATTAAAAAAGTAACAAATAATTTATCATTAGCCTAATCAACAATGTATACTGGTAAATGTATTAATAACACATACATGTGTAAATAAGAATGTCTTTACAAATTTCGTTTTCACAAAAAGTGCCCTGATAGAACCCTGTCTTTAACAAAGGGTGTAATCTTGGAATTGGCGCTGGTTTAGATAGACTGACCCTCTTATCCCTCACTCAAATACATATTAGTCTACAGTATATAAACTCTTTAGATGACCCTTAAGGGTTTAGGTACAATACAATAAGCCTCAATGTAAACTAGGTACTTAATGTCCAGTGTAGTCCATGCTTCTGTGCACTTGATGTGGGCACATGAAAACATCACAGCCCTAAGGCTTTGTAACACACATGTGCATCCCTTTAATGTCCAGTGGTCAGATAGAGGTGGTCAATGGGGCTTTGTACTGACCACTCAACTGGACAGAGCCTTGGGGATTCCAACATAAAAAGAGAAATTGTTTGTGTACTTTATGCTTGGTATTTCTTTTGAATCTTGAGTGTTTGGTTTCAGGCATGGAAATATGAAATGCATTTGTTAATGGCAAACTTTTTGAAGAAATTTTCACACATTTCTGTTGTTTTGTTAAGAACTGAAAGGACAAATTTGAACCCTTCTGTCAAGGAGGAGTTGTGAAAATGTGTGTTGATGTTGTTCATCATCACTTTGGTGGCAATTTGAAGAAAATGCTCTTTGCTTTGTATCCTGCAAAAATGAAAGTGTAAAATGCAAAACTCGATAGCATCAACCATTGAAGTATGAGGAGAGAGGAGAAAACATAAAGATATGAACATTCATTAACTACTTTAATATAAATATTGATTCAAATTAAATTAAGAATAACATTCTTCAAAAAAGTATTTGCGGAATTAATTTGGAAAAATAAGCGTTTCATCATTAACACTCCACATTGTGATGGATATCATCAAAACCTTGACAAGGGGAAAATTATTACTGTTGGTTTGACTAAGAAAGTGTTGATTGAATGTCTTCAGAATTATGAAATATTGCGAGCTTTTGTCTACAGTGTTGTGTGAATCATAAATTGTAGGTATTATTTGTGTTCTTTGCACAATACACAATAACCCATTATTATTGATTCTCAGCATCAAGCAACAACTCCAATCATTTAATGTCTATTGGTATGGTGTTGGACCCAGATTCTAAACCTGACAATAAGTATATGACAATGCTGTAACTTTGGTAAAATACAGATTCTTTATTCCAAATATCTGTACTTCCAGGTGGTGTTCTGAAGATCTACGGGACGTCTATCTGCCCGGACGTGCCCTACAAGACCCTTCTCCTCTCCACCAATGACCAGACGACCAGCGTGGTGCGGGAAGCCATGGAGAAATACGGTATCGAGAAGGATGATCCTGCATCTTACTGCCTTGTACAGGTAACTAGAAATAATAATCATAATAATCATCATCATAATAATTTTAATCTTCACCGCTTACCCTCCTCAATGGCGATACATTATTATCCTGGAGGAAGTGTTCTTTCAGTGTCACTGCTTTATGCTCTGGCCGGCCGTATATGTTCCTACTTCCTTTGGTCTTGTACCCGTTTAAACAGCTGGGTGGACTGAGTGCAATATGGATGCAGTACACAGTATGATACTAATAATAATGATAATTTTAATCTCCAGCACAAACACTGCTCAATGGTGATACATCATTATCCTGAAGGAATTGTTTCTAAGGTGCTGCTGCTCTGTAATCTGGTACCCATTTAATCAGCTAGGTGAACTGAATGCAGTGTTTGCTGCAAATGGCTGCAATAATGCCCAAGCGGCATTACACAATAACTCGCTCACTGAATGCAATGTTGATGAGGTACACACACTATGATACCATATTGTCTCCATCAGGATTCGAACCAGGACCTTTGGTGTGAGGGGATAGCATGTTTAACCCTACACCACTGTGTTCATCATTATACAAATATAGTATAAACAGCAGCAATTAGAGGAATGAAGAATGTGTGCCATATAAGTAAATTTATTACAATATTGGGCTTTCTTTCCACGGTGTTATTAGCATATTGCATTATATCTGAAATACTCAGCATATCTATGTTAAACCAAACTCCTTACTTTGAGGAACTTGTACTTTCAGTTTGCTGTCAGACATTTAAGGATTGGAGAAAATTAAAACTAATCAGGGGCTTGGCAACTTTGTCTGCAGTAGAGAACTGTTCTACATGCAGTAAGGTTTGGGTGCAATGCTACACTGAATTTCAGTGCAGTACCACCCATGGTTCCAGCCATTGCTTGCAGGTTTCACCACAATGCATAGCCATTATGGCTTTTTGGGCTTTCTCCCCGCAATAATACTAACAGCCGTGATATAAGTGAAATACTCTTGAAAGCCTCACTTAAAACTAATCAGTCTCTGTAATATTCAACATAAAAAAGTGATTGGATGTAGAGACATAAATGTGGCAAATAGAAGTCTTGAGTTGAAATCATTCCAAAGTAAACATACCACAGATTGTAAACTGCTTTGGGAGATAAGTACAAGGAGATAAGAAAGAGCACTTAAAAGATCCAATGTTTTTTGACAGTACACTTAGAGAATAAACTTTTTGGGATGGCAATGAGCTTACCTTGTTACTTGTGAGGTCGTGTTGTAGGTTGCTCAATTAATTGTCTAATATCTGTTAAACCTCTATTTATCCAATAATTACATCAATACAAGAGAGTATATCAAATTATTTTCTCCTGGGTGGTATGCAACTATATGACTTGATTATCTCCCCTTGTTGTAAAATTACCCAATTAGATCATTTACAAGTTCCAATCTGTTAGAACAATAAGCAAATCTGTTGGTTGTAACTTGGGAGTTCTCACTTTGTTTTATATCAGTGCATGAACACGGAACACTGCATGACGTAACAAGTGCAAGAAAACAGAAACGCTGCCAAGTTTTGATACCGAACAGGAGAAACCAGTATTAGGCAACTTTGTATCAGAATAAATAAATATCTTCTAGTCTTGACGAGGTACAAGATGTTAGAGCAGAGGCAATTATTTTTTCAGGCATTGTAAATAATATTTACTAGCAGATTGAGCAACTTTGTATCAGAATAAATAAATACCTTCATCATGGAGAAAACAATAAGTTTTAATAAGGGTAATCTTTAAGATATTAAAGGAGAACTGCGTCGAGGATAAAAATGAGATCACTTTTATCTTTCTTTGGTGGTTAGCGTGTCTGCTTATTAGTTATTGTTCGTTTCACTGTTTACATGCAGTAATCTTTACTACCAATTACTTCAATTGTCTGACATTTGGGGTCTGTTACGCGTTAACAGACACGTCAATCACCATAGGTAGATAAAAGTTATCTCATTTTTATCCTCGACGCAGTCTGCCTTTAAAAATGATGTTTATTTTTTGTTTAAGTAATTATATTTTATGATGAGTCGAGCTCAGTATGTAGAGTAGACAATCCGCTGTGGGTATGTGTACCTCTGGGGGATCTGTAGATGGAAGATAGATTGTGTATGTTAATTTACCAGGTCTACAGATTTTGTGGGAGTTAATGTTAACCCTCATGCTGATGTGTGACTTTATATGGACAAAATGTTCATATGTTTATAACCACTGATTTTATTAGTGAAAAATACTATAATTTGCAATTAAATTATTTCAATTTTAATATAACATCTCAAAATGACTTTAATGTAAGTTATGGTTCAAAGAAATCATAAAACATTTGCAATCAAATTATTCCAATTTTAGAAGGACATCTCAAAATGACTTAAAAATCTGTTATGGTTCAAATAAATCACAAAACAGCTGACCAATTACCACTAACAATGAGAAGCAAGAAAATATTTTCCTGCGTGGTGTCAGCGTGTGTAGAACTAGACCCACATGTTAGTGGCAGTGTTCAAGGTGTGTGTGTTTATGTACAAGGTAGAAGATTTATACAGCTGGAGTGTGCCGAGTACGGGTTGAGGGGTTAGTTCGGGGTTGTGTAGGGGTCTAACATATGGTCTACAGTGGTCACTACAACTGACCATTGGTTTGAGAGGGAACAGATGACAACCATTTTCATGAAAAGACATAAAACAAATTCTGTTTAATTGGTCACAGGAGAGTTTGGTCTTTGATAGGATAGATTTGTAGTGTTGCTGTGATTTGCAAGAGGTTTCATGTGACAATGTTAGGCTTGAATATCCAACATTTTTCACAAATCAAATTTAGAACATAAAGATGTATACTATAATCGGTAGTGGTTAAGACAATATCATTATGTCAATAAATAAAAAAATATATGACACCTGAGAGTTTTGAGGATGTTTGGAACATATGTACACATGTTTTATATACATATATATATATACATGCATCTTTTTGTTGTTTTATTTTACAATGATTAAGTAAAACTTAAAACAAAATTCACATATTTGAGGTATAATTGAGCCCAAAAAGAACCCATATTACTTTGTTTTTACTATTGCTACTTTAGTTGGAAAGTTGGCTGTTTTTCAAGTTTAATTCACACACTGTTAGTATGTGTTTAGTGATGTCCGTCTTCTCTTCGTACAGGTTGTGTTACCCCCAGGAGGGGTGGAGTACCATGGGGGTCAGATGGGGGAGGAGAGGATTGTGGGGGACGATGAGCGCCCTCTACTTATTGTTATGCAGCATCCCAAAAACAGAGGTAAGTACTCGCCAAACACAATTCAGTTTCTTAACATTTAGATTTTGATAAAAATTTTCGATTTTGTAGAAATTAAAAGTTTTGTCCACATTTTGAAATTTTGTCCAAACTTTAAAGTTTGTTCAAAATTTTAGATTTTGTCCCCATTTTTTAATTTTAAGTTCAAAATTTTGTTCAACATTTTCTATGTTTAATGTCATAAATTGTAATGTGAATGATTTCTCCAGGCCATGTGATATTCCACCTGCGGCGACGCCCCAGCAACATGCAGCCTCAACAGAAGCGCCCACAGAAGAGCTTATCTCACATGGACGTCCGCTACCCTATCGACAAAAACATCAACGCAGATGATCTTCCCTTCCTTCTGGAGACCGATCATAGAGGTAAGAGTTGAATAAAAATTATTTTAAGAAAAGCAAAATTTTCTGGATGACAACTTCTTTATTGTGAACATATATCATGTTTCGGGGTACATACTTACTCCTTCATCAGGTTGAAGTATATATGTCCAATATTTGGTTTAGCTTCCTCTGATGAAGGAGTAAGCATATATACTCCGGAATGTTGTGTATGTTCTCAGTAAAGAAGTTGTTATCCACAAAATTTCAAATTTTCTCATCTAACTGCAGTTAAGTGATTTTAAAATTCTTAGTTAATATTCTCATTTCATAAATGCTTACAATTAAATTAACTGCTAAATAAGATTCATATCTACAAAATGATTTTTAAAACATTTACTTTCTAATTGGGTTTTGCACATGATGGTGTTTCAAGACGGGACAGAATTATACTGTTGATATTCGATTTTGCTGATGCATACCCATGGATAAGTATTTACGATTTATGTAAGTCTACATATTATTTTGCATTGTTTGAGTTTGAAGAATGACCACTGAGAATGACTTGGTGTCCGGAAATGCTAACATTAAATTGAATGCTTGCAGTGGGAGACAATCAAAGGGAGATAATTCTGAAATGTCAATTTGGATAATTTGAACGTAAATTCTTGATGTTTAAAGCATTGAGGATTTTATAAAAAATATCTTATATGTTATTGACGTTAAACTTGCAATATTTTGGTTCTAATAGTTTATGGATTATTATTAAATGAAAATGTTCTTTGTCATCAAACAAATAGATCATGTAGGTATATTTACGTTACAGGTATGACAGGTAAACGACACCTGCTGCCCCTGAATGTGACGGAGGTGGGCAGTGAGAGATCCATGTCTAACAGTAGTCAGTACCTACAGGTGAGTGGTCACGCTTCAAGGGCCATGGTTCGCTAGTTCCAGCCGATTCTTGCAGGTTTCACTGCAATGCATAGCCACATTGGTGTTGCAGGCTTCCTCCTTTCAATAATACTACTAAATACTACTTTTCTGACCATCTTCTCCATGTGTTTTTTTTTGAGCGATTGAGGAATTTTGTCCTTAGGGACGATAATGAATTTAACTAGAGATGAATATGTGAGATCCCTTATTTCCCCCATTGGGCTTGCACATGATGGTGTTTCAAGACGGGACAGAATTATTCTGTTGATATCTGATATTACTGAGGCTTGCCCAAACAGTAGTTTTATTTTTCACATGTTATATATCATTATTAAGTTATTTTGACAGCTTTATGATAAGCTAAAAAAGTGCTTGTAGGTGTATTTCTAAATCTGACAGCTTTCCTACAAACCATGTGCATGCTCCTTTCGATTTCTGAAATTTGTTCCGAACTTCAGGTACATGCGAGGTGAAAGGAGTGTCTCCGAACATTGTTCAGGGCATGTGGAACATGTTTCCCTGAAATAGTAGGTGCAAGCCGCATAGCAATGGAACATGTTCCGCACAACCTAAACAGTGTTTCGGGTCACTTCTTTCATTTCATGCATCTACTGGACGTTCAGTACTAACTCCAGTAAATTGAAAGGAGCAGGCTTCATGAATGATATTTTAAATCTCATCAAGTTCTTTTCTTTCGAAAGTTATATGTTTACAAAAAAATGTCATTGTTAGTGGTTACTATGACAACAAAGTTTGTACTTCTTCAGTTGCCGGGTAACGACATCAAGCCGCGACATTGTGTGATCGCGCACACAGAGGGTATTGTGACAGTTACGCCTACCAGCAAGGATGCAGAGACATACGTGGAACACACACGCATCTACGAGACAACCATGTTGAAGGATGGTATGACCGTCCAGTTTGGGAAGTCCTTCATCTTTCGGTTCTGTGATCCGAGGTTCGATGAGGTAAATGGTTGAAAAGTGATGATGCTAGTGTTTATTTGTGATGAAAATGTTGCATTTCAACAAAATGCAGCAAAGTTGAAATTCTACCTGGATGGTTATTACTTGATGCTTATTACTCGTCCCTGTACTTGTAGTTGCCAAGTTTATGAAATAAACTAAAAAGTAACCATCCAAAAGTCTTTATTTTGTTAATTTAAATGGCATAATTATAGAAAAACCTAAAACAAGGCCAGCTGGTACCAAACCATAACAGGTTCCCACTGGCCGAAGGGCCATATTTCATATACTGTTATTCCTAAGAAATACTACACACCTTGAATCCTAATTTTCAAGATTCTGATGGTCTGAGTTCAAATCTAATAATAAACTCATCCTGATATGAGTATGAGTATGATTTACAGATCTGAATATAAACCCATTTAATTATGTTAACAGCTTATTCTATACAACATCGCATTCTCAGATCAGTATGAATTGGTTACCTGTGAATATTCAAACTGTCCTCCGCGTCCTGGGATGTATCTAACCATGACTGCTCTCTCTTACAGCACCGGCGACATCACCCAGACCGAGGTATGCAGAAGCATGGACAACACCCGTACGGGGAACAGCCGCACGAGACAAACTTTGACGTGGACGGACGGGTAGAAACGGTCAACAATGGAGCCTCACCTCGTAGTCCGGGCAAGGGACAAGCCCCAGAGTGGGACATGCACAGAAGGTAGACAATTTATTGTCTTTATTTAGAATTTGTTTGATTAATTAGTTGGACCTTTTTTCATACAATGCAGAAAAGGAACGAGAAATGCTATTATCTGTATATATAAAATACAAATAAAACACAGGTGGGCAATGGGACCTACAGTGTGCTTTATGAGACAATAAAACATGTTCGTGATTGAGGACGTCGGCTAGAGCGTTGTGTTTTATGCTCCCTGCTATGTTTTATTTTCCGATTAAGCACGCCAACTTGTCCTCTAATTGTTTAATATATATGAATATGTAGTTGATCAAGTCCATTTGACAGTCTGTAACTTCTAACTTTCCTCAAAGTAACCTTTAACCATTAAATAATTTGCCATCTATGATTGACAACTTTAGATCCTTTTCAAGCTTATAACAATGGAGTCAGGATATGTATTGAATTTAGATATATTTACATTTCCTTACCATTTTAAAGGATTAAAACACGTCAATGATATAATGAGCTTGTTTGTTTTCTATGTGTCATTTTGTTGCTTGTGTTCTACAGATCAGCTCCAGACTTACATCAGAGTCACCAAGACATGACAGACTCCGGGGACATGTTGCCAGCTTCCCTTGAGTTCAGAAACAATGGTGAGAATTGGACATGGAAGTCGAGAATCCAATTTAGAAAAGTGAAATAATTTTCAATACAAATCATCATAGAAGATGACATGTCTTTAATGATGTCTTTATAGATGGTCAGCTTCTATATATAGAGCAATGTTTATAAATAAAGAAGTTGACAATCCATAATGACCAATATCATTATTTGTGTACTATGCCTTCTAAAATGCATCTAAAAGAAGATATTTAGATCCATAGAAGAACCAAAGAGCTAGGTTTAAAGAAATATATATGATATTTAACGCAAAACTTCTTCTCAATGATCTACCACAAAGCTTTTCAAACAATTGTAACCTGCTCCTTCCTAACTAAACATGTTCTCCCCTCCCTCCCCCAGACGAGAGCAGTATGCTGAGGGAGGTGATCCTGGAAGTGAACAGTCGAGGGGTGCAGTTCAAGCTGGCACCCACATACACCCTGTACATGGGGCTGCGACACTGCCTCTCCCCCCACGTCTCTCCACACATGCAGCCCCAGCAGCGGGCCGGGAGACTAGCCGACTACATCAACCGCATCAGCAAGATGGTGCAACAGGCGATACAGGTCAGTGGGGATGGGTGGTTTAGTTGGCTTGAGGGTGCGGTATCATCCTAATTGTCATAGGTATTCTAAATCATACAGCCAGTATGGTGGATTTGCAACTTTGTGTTTTTCTTAATTTTGATATGTGAATTGAAAAAGGAACACATTCAACCTCTCGCTACTTTTACCTTTCACATGCAGACTTGCTTTCATGTCTATTCCTCCACTTACCGTACATGTCTGACTATATCTTCCCTCTGTCACTAGGAACATCATAATGACCCAACAGAAGGGTCATTCACATGCAGATTTGCTTTCATGTGTATTCCTCCACTAACATGTCTGATCTCACCTCCCCTCTGTCGCTAGGAACATCACAATGACCCCACAGCGCTGGCATTCTGGATGGCGAATGCATCAGAGGTGTTGCACTTCATCAAGCAGGACCACGACGTGCAGCCCTTCAGCCACGATGCACAGGAGCTGCTCGCGGAGGCTGTGCAGATGGCGTTCCAGCATCTCGTGAGATGTCTGCAGCAGGATCTGCAGCGAGTGATGCCCGCCTTCCTCGACCCCACGGATATGGAGGACGAGGAAGATAGAAGAGGTAGGCATTGAAGTGATCTTACAATATTGCCTTGAAGCAATGAAATCTTACAATATTGCCTTGAAGCATTGCTCTCCTTAGGCCTGCTCCTTTTGGTGACCTCAGTTTGTTCCTAACATCCCCTACATGTATGAAGTGAAAGAAGTTGCTTCGAATTCAGTTCTTGGCATGCAGAACATGTTCCCGTGTTGTGCGGCTTGACCATCTATTTCACAGGAACATGTTCCGCACGCCAAAAATAGCGTTCGGAGCATGCCTCTTGAGTCCAAGTTTATTTTTTATGCAAGTGAGGGCAATATGTTGATGAATGTATAGCACCAATGTTTGATTCTTATATCATGTAAAAAACTTAAATTAACTTCTAAAAATTCCATGAAAGCACAAAAATACCCATGAATCAATGTTTAGTTTTGGAGATGACATCAATTTAGAAAGGATCGACAAAGTAGAACCTTGAAAATATGTTTTATTTGAATATAATATTTGATAGAAGATATAAAGAAGAGAATTAGGTTTGACCATATTTGTTTTTTTTCAGACCCACATTTCAACAATGGCAAGCCTACGCTCACTGATGTCCTGAACACACTGTCGGCAGCCATGACACTTCTGCGGCGCTGTCGTGTGAATGCAGCGCTGACAATCCAGCTGTTCTCGCAGCTGTTTCACTTCATCAACATGTGGCTGTTCAACATCCTGGTCCACGAACCACAGCTGCAGCTGTACACTCGCTCCTGGGGTATCCGACTCAAACAGAGGCTGTGTCGCATCGAGGCGTGGGCGGAGAAACAGGGGCTGGAGCTGGCTGCCGACTGTCATCTCTGTCGCATAATACAGGTGAGAGGAATAACGTTCGAACTTTGTTCAAGCCCTATTGGTGACAATGGTCTTGCGAGTGCAAATTTCGATAGAACATTTGTTTTATCTGATGGTCTGAGGTTTTGATGTAACCAAATGAAGTTTTCAGTGATACTAATTATAAAAAACAGTTTAAAGTGTAAAGGCACAAGTGCACGCTTTTCATGCTCAATTTAGCTATTCTAGATATGAGTGCATGTGTTTCCACTTTTAACTTCCTATCAATGCAATAAAATACTTACCATTCTTTACAATTAACCTACAACCGATAATGAAAACACTGAAACGGTCGATTACACAAATTATCGTTGTCGCTTGTGTACTAAATGGGAAAAGAGTTGAAAACGGCTGAACTAGGTTTGTGTCCAGCTTTGGAGTGTATCTTTATCTCTTAACTGACAACAAGAATGATTATTACTATTATTGACTATGCACACCTCGATATGAAAAACAATTTTATGGATATATTTTGCTCTGCAGGCCGCCCACCTCCTCCAAACATCGAAGGTAACGGCGGATGACATCACAAACATCAGCTCCACATGCTACAAGCTCAACTCACTCCAACTTCACACGTTATTGGTCCGCTATATCCCGGAGCCGAGGGAACCGCCACTTTCTCACGGCTTCATCGAGAAGGTGGTCTCTATTGCCAAGAACATGGCGGACGAGTTGACGCGGACAGACGGACGCGAGGTACGGCTTGAGGAAGACCAGGAGCTTCACCTGCCCTTCCTACTGCCAGAAGATGGGTACTCCTGCGATACCATCAAGGGAATTCCTAACGGACTCCCGGAGTTCATCAGGCCTCTCACTAATGCAGGTAAGTGGCTTTTGTCATTGCTTTCTATCCTCTCAGGGGGGCAGGCTGCACAGTGGTTATAGCATTTGGTTTCGGATCTTAGGTTTCATTCCTGCTTGACTCTGCAACATGTTGTTGAGAACATGGAGTACTCTGTGAGTGCAATATTACACTGAATATTGGGGCAGTACCAATGGTGTCCTGGTTCCAGTTGATACTCAGTGTTCACCTCAGTGCCAAGTTACAATGGTGTAACAAGCTTTCTCCCTACAATATTACAAGCTGATGTGATTTCAGTGAAATCTTGGTTTTGTTAAACCCGAAATCATATCACCTGGCGTCTCAGTTATAATAATATTTATTGCAATGGTTGTCTTAGATTACTTGCTTCACTATACATAAACATCCTGGATACATGCTATCACTTACTTTCAATATACAAAAGTTGGTTTCTCTTGTTACTATATATAGCACACCAAGGACATCTCTCAGCAATGTAAGGTGACACATGCTGGAATACTCTGATTTGTTGTAAGGCAAACTGTGGCACTTTCACTGATTGGTCATCTTTATACCCTTTGCAACAGGGAAGGAAGCTTATTGCATTATTTTCTTGATAAATCTTTCATTGATCAACTTTTCATTGGAATACTATATATTTTATTCCAGGCATATCAAAGATAGTTCCCAACAATGCCTCCAGTGGCAGTTGGACCGTCTACATGGGAGAAGGGGGATCTATTCCTATGGAGGTATGACTTCAGAAATGATCTTAGAAATCTTTAAAAATTCTACAAATCAGAAATCAAATATCCACTTTTCACATTGTTTACATGGAGAACATGACTTCTGTAATTTGTAGATCTTTCTCTTTCAATGTCATGTTTCTTACAACATTAACTTTCAACACTCAATGTGACACATAACTCTTGCCTCATGATAGAAATCGCCGCCCCGAGACAGCCCACCACAGTCGACCGCTCCCGTGAACCTGCCGCGCCAACCGGAAGTGATGAATGTCGTCTTCAAGAAGGTCAAGGGAAGCATGGGACTCAGCATCGTAGCAGCTATGGTATGTAGTGTCTACGCAATAATAGGACAAGTTTTATTATCACCTGTGAAATCTTAACTTTTAATATGCCAAAACAAATCAACACAAATTTATTGTAATTTTGATGTTTTTGGCTTGCATTTATCTTGCATCATCTGAAGTTGATACGTGTGTCATGTAAAAGTGAATGTCTATGATTTTTTAAAGTACATTTCCTAACTGTACTTCCATTGCAGGGTGAGGGACAGAGAGAGCGAGGGATATACATAAAGTCTGTTGTTCCTGGCGGTGCAGCTGCTCTGGTGAGTTGATCTCCGTCAATTAGTTTCTCTCCTTTGTTTGTATATAATCTCACGTAACTTGGGAGAGCCATGAAACCAACCTCTGCTGATGAAGGGGGCGAAATTCAAATCCAACATTGGCTTGGCAACTTTTCTGCTGCAATGTGACACTGAATTTCAGCGCAGTACCACCCATGGTTCACTAGTTCCAGCTAGTGCTTACAGGTTTCAGTCAAATTATTGCCACTATAGTGTTGCAGGCTTTTCCCCTGCAATAATATTAACAGTCGTATATAAGTGAAATACTCTTAAAATTCAGCGTTTAACCCCAAATTACCTTGGCTGACCTCTGTTGGTGAATTTGAAAATGGGGAATTGCAAATATATGAGCTGATAATCAGTTTGAATGTCTATCCATGTAGTAGTTAACTTTCACTTGATGTGTTTTGACCGATGTCCACCTCTGTCCCCAGGATGGACGGTTACAGGCCGGAGATCAGTTGCTGGAGGTTGATAGTCGCAGTCTTGTCGGCCTCACACAGGACAAGTGAGTCTAATCTTACAGAACTTTAATTACCACTTAATTAAAAGTTTTCTACTTTTCACATTCTCAGTAATCCATGAGTCATATGCTGATAATTCCTAAATTGAGTTGCATTTAACAATGAACTTTAGTATTAAGAAATAAACTATTTTAAAGTCATTTTCTTTCTCCTTTCTATAAAGCTGCACTAGATTGGTTTGCAGTTCACAGGGAAATCAAGTATTTAGAAATAAATAATTTTTTATTTTTATTTTATAATTTCATAATAAGTAATGTTTTTCTCCTTCCATAGAGCTGCTGAGCTGATGACACAGACTGGTCACACAGTGACGCTACGTGTAGCGAAGCAGGGCGCCATCTACCATGGATTGGCGACACTACTTAGTCAGCCGTCTCCTACCATGCAGAGAGGTGAGACCTTTTTCTTATGTCAAGGGAGATAACTGCCAATGCATCACGATAGGGGAGATCTTAGGGTCCTTGTCATCATCCTTTAGAATTTAGATGTAATCATTGTTTGAAAATTTTAAGTTATTTTTTACACAGTTATAGATTTGGGCTTATCTTTTATTTGCTTATCTCTAATTGCTGAATTTGCTCATTTCTAAATTTGTAAATTTGTAAAAAAGAGAATCCACTTTCCCTCTACTATCCTCAAAATACATCTTGAGCTCACCTTTCATTTGTTTCCCTCTCAGCCGCTTCCCAGCCACAGAACAACCAGGGTCGACCGGGCCAGATGAACAACAGTCGCATAAACCCGACGATGGAAGAGGGACCTCCGCCCTACACCGAGGACCCACGTGACCCACGTGACCCCCGCGGCATGTACAATGGTATGGACCACCGAGGCCACCAGGCCAGTCCGCGTCTGCCACCTAACCAGTCGGTGGGCAGACCGCCGCACTCGGACCCGCCACATAGTCAGTATAGAACTGTGTCAATGTCCTTCACTCTTGTAGCTTGGTATTGGTGGCTTGCATCCCTTCAGTCGCCTTCGCTGTTGTCTTCGTACCTGAGCATGCCATCAGCAAAGTCTTTTGTTTGCATTGGTGTCATTCTTTCTTGGCGTGGATGCATGAAGTATTATTTGGCCGTCAAAAGGATTGCAGTGTGGTGTCATTTTGTTAAAGGCTGTCGATCCTGCTTCAGCAGAAAACACAAAGCATGTAGTTTACTGGATGCTGATAAAAGATGTTGTCTGCTTAAATTGCACACGTTTGTCTTTATTTCGAACAGTTTGTGTGGAAATGCTTTTTTGTCAAAACATATTCAACTTGCAATTAGTCCTGCAAATATGATATATTTATTGCTTTGTTTTGATTTCGGGTTCATCATACCGTCTGCGCCATGCTAGCGAGCATGTGTGAACTAAGGGAGCTAACTCTCAATGAACAGCCTCAGGACTTAAAGAAGCGTACATAAATTGCCTTCAGTCAAAATATATTTTACATATAAAATAACACATATTTATTGCTTTGTTTTGATTTCGGGTTTTGGTCTTTTTTGGAATTTTTGATAAAAAAAGTTTGTAAATATTTTTCATCTTATCATTAGATGATAGTATGTGAATGGACATTGACAATTGAGTCTCTTGATGTTATCGTACTGGTGCATGGCTGTGTACTCGCATGGTGAATGGCTTCATTTCTTATTCATTCTAAATATTCAATTTTTGTTTCATATGTTCATTTCATTTTTCAACATTTTAAAATTTTTCAATCTATCATGTGAGTAATGATGAATCAATATCAAAATTGATTCTTATGTTTAATATTAAAGTGTAATTGGTAAAATATATCAATCTAATTGTATTCATCTTTTTAAATACCAAATTATTCCATTCTTTCAGAAGACGACAGATTCCGTGCTCCGTCTATGGGCAACATCAACGATGGCCGCTTCCAACCAAATCAGGGTCCATACGACCCCAGGCGAGATCATGAACACGATCCAAGATCCAAGTCAACCTCAAACCTGCATATGGACACGTCGTACGAACGTCCTTACGAGCACGGGATGAAACCTGCTGCCTCGGTCGCGGCTATAGGGATGCCTCCCCAGGGCCAAAATCTTGGAAGAAAGCCTAATGACTACGAGAACCAACCTCAGATCGTTCCTAATGAAAGAAGTGATCCTATGAAGCCTGGTCGTGGCTTCACCGACATTAATCAAAATAATATGCCAGTTAAACAAAATCATCATCAAAGTCAGCCTCATCTTCATCCACAGACCAGAGCAAATGATCGCTCATCAGTGTCATCGAGAACATCTTCATCTAGTAACCGTGACAACAGGCCCATGTCGGCGTACTACGATCCTCAAAATCGGGACGACTTTGGTTCGTCGAGGCCAAAGTCTGATGAAATTACTCCAAACAGGATCCGAGAATGGCAGGAGAAAATCGAAGACCCGCGAATTCCGCCATCATTCCAAAACAATCAACATCAGGAGCATCACTCTCCTCACTATAACGCTGGCGGACCTCAGAGGGATTTTGACAGGAACCAGGACATTCCAAAAATAACTGTCAACAACACTCCCCGACAGCCCAACTTCTATGAGAACACGGTCGCCTCACAAGATACTGGTCCACCATTCCATCAGCTTCCGAAACAGAACGATGAGAAGCCCAAACCAGCCATCAAACCAAAGCCACCAATAAAGCCCATTCAACAACGCGTTCAGCCAACAGAGGTCCCTTTCACTCAAGTCGACCATCGGCAATCTCAGCCGCAGTTTTTCGAACCTAAGTCATCTCCTCAAGAGTCTCCAAACCTTTACAATCCACATGCAAACAAGCAGCAGTTTGGGCAACCTAAGAAGGACCCAAGAGCATCTTTCGGACAACAAAAGAAGTTTTCGCCCGACCGAGCACCAGGTCCATATGGGTACCGAGAGCAGGATGACATGCCCCCTCCCCCTCAAGATGAACTCGCCCCGGAACTACCCCCACCCCCTTCAAACCTGGACCTGCACGAGAACTCCCCTCCCCTACCTCCCCCTCCCTCTCAGGAGTACATACTGGAGCAACAGCTGCAGGAGGAACAGAGGAACCTGCTGAACCAGATCAAGCAGGGAGGGGCTGACCCTCGATACGGAGGCCCCGCTGGATACGGGAGGAACGAGTACGAGGGCCAGCAGGGTCAGTTCCAGGACAGGTCGCGGCCAGGTCAAGGTTACAACGACAGACAGTACCCTAACAACCAGCAAAACAATGTACATCCTAACTATCAGAACATCAGTTTCGGCGGACCCGAGACACAACCCCCACCTATCCCACAAGGCCCAGAGCATAACGTGTATGAACAGTATGATACACAGAGAGCAGACAACATGCAGCTGCCCCAGCAGAAACCAAGTGCAATGCATCTAACGGTCAAGGAGAAGGAATACAATGGTGGAGCATCGCCGTGGACACGGGAGGAGAAGGAGAAGGCACAGGAGAAGTATGAGGAGGACATCGGGAAGTTGAGGGAACTGGAGATCACGGAGCTTGAGGCCAAACCTTACCTGAGTCCACAGGAGCGTGACCGTCTCGAGAAACTGAGACTGGAGGCTGAGTTCCAGCGACGTGTGAAGGAAACAATGGATGATGAGGATGAAGAGTCGGACACAGAGATGGCGGAGAGGCTTTATGTAAGTAGATCCTTCAACATGACAAACATCATTTACATGAAACACTCTCTCATGAAAAGTTGCTGTATTGTCAAGCACATACTCAACTAGATCCTTAAAAATAACAAACATAATTTACATGAAACATTATCTGAAGAACACGCATGAAAGTGACAAAAAATACTCAACTTGCACTTAGCTTTAAGTGAGTAGAAGAGAAGAGGATACCAGTTGTTGATCACTATAACACATTGACACAAAGTTAAATAGTTAACATTCATCTTTAATAGATCTACTGGTCCTGAAGTATTGCAGTATTGTCACTCTATGACATTATCATGATTAAGTAATTCAAGTAATTCAGTTTGTCAGATTCCTATCTTCTCATTAAAAAGCATAGTTTTGACCATAAAAACAAGGTCAAATTTTTTCTTATACCATTATTTCATTCTTTAATCTGAGTCTGTATCTGCACAGTCGCGAGAGCGGATGATTCAAGCGATGAAGGACGATCTGGTGAAGTCGCGGAATCGCTTGGTGGATCTGGAACGCAAGAGGATGGTGGACGAGTTTGAAGCTGAGAAGGAGCGACTAACGAGGTAGCTTGTTGATTGGTGTATCTCATTACTGCATTTGTATAGTTACAATAGTAATTTATCCATGCTATCTGACATAACACTCCTGGTCAACGAGAATAGAACACTCCCAGAGGAGAATACTAGTCGACATATTTCTCTTGTTTTTGCATTAAACTATCTATACATTGAAGCCTGTCGGACAGGAAAGCAAGTCCTGCAGTTAAGCAAATAATCATTGTCATCGAAATGCCCAGAGAAGATTTTAAATACTACTGTGCGGATGGGCGGGTTTCCAGATATGCAAGGTCTTTGTAAACAAGTTCTGACTGTACATATACTACTGTGCGGATGGGCGGGTTTCTGGATATATGGGGTCCGTATCAACGATATCTGACTGTATATGTTTTTCTTCAGGTTGGAGAGGAGGCTGGAGCAGTTTGAAAAGGACCGAGAATCTCAGAAGCGGAGACTCCTCAAGAAACAGGAACTTCGTCAGAAGGACCACGAGGAACAGCTCAAGAGACAAAGGGTACAAACATATTGCATTTCTCAGATTTAGAAACAGTCTTATTTTAACACCTCGAGATGGTACTTTAGGGGTATAAACTCTTTTCTATGGTCATGGAATGAATGTCTCTCTACAGCTAGATTCCTATCATTTTGCATACTTGAGGTGAGGTTAAGTGAAGATTCTATTATTTCAAACAAGCATCACCCCCTTGATAATTCAAACTGAAAGATGGTCTTCCCCCTCAAATTCGGTAACAACTGTAAATCATAAGCTACCTACAATTTTGTTGTGGTATTTGTTCTTGGTAGCCAAGCCAATTCATGAAATGTTGGGTCATTGATGTCAAACTCAATATACATCGTTCTTCATTGCTGTACCCACCAAAAGGTTGTACTATGAGCAGTTTATCACCCCTTAGGTATTTGATAGCTTAGCACATACACCTTTTATCATGTCATTTATGGCAACTGCTTAGCTATTTATGTACTAAATAGTACAAGCCAGGGGGGCACTGTTATCTATGTGTTATGTGTGTGCAGGAGCTGAGAGAGAGCCAGAGACAGAGGTTCGAGGACCAGAAGCGGCTGATGATGATGGAGGAGGAGAAGATGAGACAGAGGAGGGAGGAGGAGCTCGCCAAGAGGAAACAATACGTGAGTCATTCCAAACACTTGTTGTTCAAGTCACCCTCCTGAATAACATTGCTAGTATCTACATCCAAATGCCACATTCATAGCATAAAGGATGTTGAGGTTCAATATAACTTACTTCCTCTAAGGGAAATAACTCACTTCCTGTCAAGGCATACCACAAAGTAAAACCATTAAAAGGGTTTCTTGTTAGTCTATGTTGGGAAAGAAACATTAATGTAACCATATATCAGAGGTCATTTTACTTACAATCCAAAGCAATGAATGTAATTGTAAATTTGCATAACTAATCCATTGTCAGAAAGGCTATTTGTATATGTTATTGTAAGTCGTTAACAACATCCTTTTGCTGAAGCACATAGCATTCTCTGACTCCTTCCCCCTTTTTTCAGGAACGAGAACAGCTCCAGAAGCAGCAGGCACAGAGGGAGGTGGAGGAGGCCGCAATACGTGCCCAGATCCGCGCCCAGGAGGAGGAATACTCCCGCATGAGGCTGGAGAAACAGAGACAGGACCGTCTCGACCAGCAGCGTGAGATCCGTGTGGCTGAGGAGCGACGACGGTTAGAAGGCATGCAGCAACCTCCACACAACCAAGTAGGGTATGACCACCAACCATATGCCAACCTCCCCCCAGCCCAGCCCGACAGGAGCGTTCCGCAGCCGCCCGAGAGGAACAGCTCCTTCAACATGATGCAGAGAAGTAGTATGAGGAGCGGTGACTATCAACCAAACTTCCAACAACAGCAGCAACAGCAGCAGCAGCAACAACAACAGAAACAGCAGATGAGGGTGGGTTTCCAGGAAAACCCTGCAACGAAGAAGTCCGTCACATTCAATACTCAGCTGGAGACGAGGAACACATACAGTGTGGGCAGCGTCAGCGGGGAATCTCACCCGTCAGTGTCCTCGTATCGCTCCTCTCAAGGCTCAGAACACCCAGGGGACAATCAGTTCATGGACCCACATGGCATGCTGCCTGAACCAAATGATGTGTTTATGTCACCCCCTCACAATAATAACGCTGATGTGAAGTATGTGGCAGGCAACACACCCAACGTTGTCGGTGCACAGGAGATTTACCGAGATCCCCGTACACGGATTGAGGCAGCGAAAGCAGCGAACTCTATTAAACGGCCAGGCGCAGAACGAATGTCCTTCAGGGATAAAATGAAGTACTTTGCTACAGAAGCTGGTGAGGACACTATTAAGTTAAAGGCTAAGGCCTCCAAGTCACAAAGAACTATTGAATCTCAGCTGAACGGCCAATAGCATTGAGTTAGTTGTTCATTTCCGTGTGGGCGTGTGAGGTTGTCCATGTAGATACAAGCAACTGTGTACATACACCTCAGGTTCTAGTGGACTGGTGTCAAGTACAGGAGTTACGTGCCAGTTTGCAGTACAGGTTGTGAATTGCCCATCCTCCATTTGGCAGTGGCTTGTCTCGGAGATGGTTAAAACACATCAGCAACAGAGGTTTCAAAACAAACTGGTTATGAAAGAAGAAAATATGATGCTTGAAATCATGGATAAGAGTCAAGTTTCGATACCATCTTCACAAGTGCTTGTGAGAGATGGAAATAAAGAGTTAGCCAGTTGCTGTACATGTAAAGGTTGTGAGGTCAAGCCTGGTGCAGTCGGGTCAACTGACCACTAGGTGACCACAAGTGCTGATTGTAGATTGACCTGCAGAACTATAACTGGGTCGTCCACATACCAACTTGCCATTAGCTATACGTCATTCCATCATTATTCAATATATCATATTATGTTCAAGTTAAACTGGACACAGACTTTCAGTCATGAAAGAGAGAGGTGTCAATTATTTGCAAAACTGCGAGGTTTGTTTTCTATTGAATATTTTTATTTGAGTTCAAGGAGAAAATACACTAAGAAGCATATTACGAATGTTTTGCTCATTTTGTTGTGTATTAAGTTCTTTCCTTTCGTTCTGTGTACATTTTGTAAATATTTGACCATCTTCTCTTGTGGTGCATTGTAATTATGTAAACATTTAGATATTTTAATTTTAGTCATTTTTTAACTACCCAACTTTTATATCATTGACCTACAAACTGTGCTACTGTTAGTATTGTATTTTTGACAAACTGTTTTTATAGTCATCACGTTTGTCCATACGTTTGTATCCTAACCATTCATGCATGTTAATCATTTCTCATGTTTATTTTGGGATGGTAAATAAACAAGACTAAGCATATTTATTCACAATGATACCTGTCATATTCATTAAGTCACCAAAGGTATTTATTATGTCAAAACTAGTAACATGGCTAGCCAAAATTCTTTTTCATCCCGGAGTTTGTAAAGGTCGCATTTACTCATCTGAATATAGTCACTGATTTAAGAATCAACCCCAAGAAGTCAGGGTAGATTCCCTGTGTATGTTTAGTCCTGGGTGTTGCCATCCTCCTGTGTACAGACATATCAGTCAGGGCCTCCCTCCGTACATGTAGCAGTAACTTATTGAACTCGCTAAGGTCGCCTTAGGAACTTCATAACTAATAACGGGGCAGGGGCATGTGTGGAAAATATAATTATCCCTTCTCCAGGGCCTCCTTTCACAAACTTCTAAGGTGATTGTAAGTCACTAAGGTAACCTTAGTGCAATGTTAAAGAATTGCAGTTAAGATTTACCTTTGTAAAGATAGCTTTGTGAAAGTAGACCCATTGACAAATTGTCAGAAAGTTGACAGGACGTGGATGTTGACAGGAAGTTGATTTCATACACCAGGCTTGGGGCATTTCAACAGTATAGGCAAAAGGCATATCTATAACTATTTTTAAAAACATTTTGACGTCTGTTTTCAGAAAACACTTATTGATAGTTTATAATTTCGATTAATTGCAGAATGTGATTATTTTGAACTGGCCCTGTCCTTATTTAACCAGTAAATGGTTGACAGACACTGATTTTGTATAACGTTAATGAAGGACTAAGGCTACCTTAGCGAGACGAATAGCCAGCGTGTGATGTTGGTCCTATGCAGCGAGTCCATATAGTGATACAGGCAGTGCCTTCAACTTGTCCATCCAACTCCGGAATATGTTACCAGATACCAGAGCTCTATTCTTGCAAATATATTTACTAATCTTGTGATACAGATTGCGTCCATTACGGTTGTGGCCTTTTACTTCAAATACCGTCCTTTTTAAACGAGGTTTTGTCCAGGACAGTGATCCATCTTACATATTCTAAAATAATATCAATCTTCTTCTCAGTTTTTATAAAATTGTACCATAACTTCGCGAAATAGTCATATCTGACTGGCTACTGTGAAAAATCAGAGACGGTATAATTTCGTTATACAGTGGTGTTTACTTCGACTCTTGCGCAAGATTTCAATTTCAAGAGTTACGTAATTGAATTTTGAGTCAAATCTGAGTTTCAATTTCATATTGTGAAAAAAGTAATTTAATATATATATATATGAAAAGAAAAATATGAGGAAATATGAAGAAGAAAATTAAGAGACTTGTCAAGTTTCAATTTTTGTCTGGACGAAACAATCACCTTGTCAATCAACAACAGTCAGCAACATACCTAACAAACATATATTTCCTTGCTAAACCTGAAGATTTTATACTCAAACTGCAACTAGAAATGTGGTAAACAAGGGAAAATAAGACTATGTTGTGATCACAGGTTTATGCCACCAACAAAGATGCTTCTACATAATGTTGTGGGCATTCATCACAAAGCAACGAGCGATATAAACTAGAGAAATAAGACTCACGGCTATGAATGGGTGGATATGCTAGCTCAGAAATAGGAGTTTTTATTATATTGTACATTATCATTATAATATCCATTGGAGCAATAAAAAACATGAAAATAACACTGACTTTGTTATTATTATTGACTGTTATTTGAATAATGTTGGTCAGCTTTTACTCGGAGAAGTCTAGAATTTCAGTTAAAGGAGTGGAACAGCATGGCGGTCTGCTCGTTTGCTTTAAATCAAGAGGTCCTGGGTTTGAATCCAGTAAAGGGCTCGGCACACTTGTCAACTGTAGGGAACTGAACCATCCAGTGCCAGCCATGGATTGCTAGTGTCAGCCGATGCTGGCAAGTTTCACTGCTATTACAACTAAATTCCAAACACCTGAATATTTGTATATGATAAATATTAATACTTGAAGATGGAATTCATTTCAAGTTGATGGATAGCCTCAGTCTGATCGACTGTTTTTTGAGGAATAAAAGTTCTAAATAGTGCATCTACCGGGATACAAACTCATATCTTTCAAAACTGTCGGATGACTGTCTGTATGCTTGCATGTTCTGATGCAATTCAGTTAACCAATCACAATACCTCCAACAAAAGCTTTCTGTGCGAGAAGCGAGGGGCAGATAACTCCAAACAGCTGCCCTTTTGTCTGTTCTGGATGCTTTCAAAACAGCAACTATTTAAAAACTATGATGTGATTGGTCAGCTGTTTGACTGGGCTTTGTCTGCGCTAAAGTGATACGGAACACGCTCCTATACAGGGTGTGGCGAAGAATCTACAGAACCTGTTCGTTTCCCGCTCTATGCATTATTTTTCAAAGTTCATTCCTCGGAATAAGGTAGATTTTTAATCCGTCTGTGGATAGCCTCGGAATAGTAAAGATTATCAATATCAACACCATGAACACACCTTTCTCTAAATCCTACCATCCAGTTTATTACTTCTTCCATATATTGACAATTCTATACATTTCCAAAACCGTATCTTAGCAAAACTTCCATATACAATACCCAATATACGGGGTCACAGTACGGTCAGCTTTCAATATGCAACACCGAGGTCACCCTAAAATCTTGAATGACTTCTTTCCAAGATTCAGTAATGCTAGAAAGCTCAAATTGGGTGATATGATCTTTGTTGGATGGAAGCGAAGATTTGTGAATTCATTACCCTTCTCCCAAAAATAAGGGTGTGACAGCGTTACAATTTAAAGTGGTGCACTCATTTAGTGCTTGATAAAATTCTCAATGTAATTGTATTGTTAATGTAAACAGCAGTAAAATTAGCTCAATTTCATGTCTGTAGTACAAGTAAGTGAAATAAAGAGGGGGAAGAGGGGGGGCGGATGGGGGGAGATTAAATATCATTTGTGTGGTGCCTATTTCTAAGACGATTCCAACTCTTAAAAATCTATTCCTACTTTAGAAGAGCATTTGACATTTCACAAGATTATAGATTTGAAAGTAAATTTGGGAGTGTCTGGAATTTATCAAAGAGATAGCTCCTTATAAGCTAATTTAATTTACTTTTATTGAATGAAAAGCACCAGAATCTTTCAATTGTTTATCAATTTACTTTCATATAACGTCACAAATTGCGGGTACAAACAAGTTCGCTGCTCCATAAAAAAGCAGACGAATGGTTGGTGGCGTAATGCTAGCAAGAAGTTTGTTCCTGTTTGCATAATAAACTAGATGAGCGTTTGCGGGACACCGCAAAAGCAGAGCAGCTCCTAAACTTTGGGTCTTGCCTTTCCCTGTTCCGCCTTCTCATCAGCATAAATAAAATGGGAATTTTTTGTGGAATCTTTTTTTTTTCATTATTCAAGTTATTCTAACAAGTTGAATCATCACATGGGTCACTTTTCACAAGTTTGTTCTTAAAACCTATTTCTGATTTCAAAATTGATAAGGATTAACATGGCCTAAACCTATATCTCATGACCTTGACCTTTGACCTTCAAGGCCACATCATCAATGATTACTTTTCATTGACCTTTGACAGATTTTAGCGAAAAAGTTGTCAAATCTTGGTCTTTCTCCATAGTTGATATATATCAAATAAGAGCCTGACAGCACAAAAAATGTTTGAAGTTATCGTGTTTACAAGGATTGTTGTAGTGATCTCAGAACTCATGACCTTGACCTTTGAACTTGAATGCGAACATGTCAAAATCATTCAACAGGTTTATAAGAAAGAACCTATGTATATGAGGTGTTAAAGGTCTGATGAAATGCATTTTTCTCAAGAATGACAGATGATTACCTCTACGTTTACATATTGTATATCGTAATCAATTGAGCAGAAAATCGAGACAAAAACACTTGCAATTGATAATTAAAACGATTTTAATTCACCCATTTTAACACTAGCGCAATCAGCTGGGCCAAAATTTTTTTAAATGCTCACGGAGGCGTGACTGTGATAAGCGACAGGCGAGGCCGTCTAGACTGCTACTCCGCCGGTGTCTCGTTAATTAATTAATGATGATTATCACTGCCGCTAAATGAATTTATGAGGTGTATTACATCGCCAAAAAGACATGTTTATGTAATAATTGTGTAATTGTCATCTGTGGAATTAATAATGAGGATACTTATATATTAACAATCAAAATGTTGCGAAATTACGTTGAATTATGACTATCGGGCAAAAATAGAGCCATGGGCTCTGTAGCTCATCAGGGTTTATTTTGTTTGATGATGATGATTGTCTCAATATAAAGCACAATCCCTAACCCTGACACATCTTGGTCTTGAAATTGAGAGAGAGCACTCAGCAAGGTCACCACACACGAGATTATGCAATATTCTGACCCCTTGGCCAGCTGTGGTTTTTGTGGTTTACCGCCAAATTATGTAATAGACTCTGGCTTGCACTAAACACTGGCAGCAGTGATCTAACTGTATGAGGCTTAGAGAGAACAGGGAATGTGATGAATCCCATGGTACATAGTACAATTTAGAATCCCCTTGGCTAAATAATCTCTGCACAATTTTAATGGCTCTAAGCCTTTTCATCCAAACATCTAAACATTCTGAACGCAATATTCCTTCTAGTTTGTTCTGGAGAAGAAGATGAAAATAGTTTTTATGTTTTGAACTGTGAGGGCCTTTCTTTTTATAGTATCCACAATTTTCAGTTCATAGGCTATTCAATAGTTCTCATTTCACATTGATAACTTCAATTTGACAAACATGTCCACAATGTAGATGGTTATCTCAAGTCGACATATATTTCAAGTATATAGTGAGTGAAGTGTCATAAAATATCAGTACAAAATTCATTTTCAAAGGTTTTTTTTAGGCTGTGGCCCATATTTGGGGTCACAGGGTCGCCAAATTTACAAGTTAGAATCCCCATTGGCTAAAGAGTTTGTATACAATATTACAGCCTTCTAAGTCTTTTTGTTCCGGAGAAAACGATGAAAACAGGATTTTAGGTAATGGCCTGTGAGGTCCTTATTTGGGGTCACAGGGTCACCAAATCTACAATTTAGAATCTCCATTGGCTAAAGAGTTTGCCTACAAAATTTCAGCCTTCTAGGTCTTTTTGTTCCGGAGAAAACGATGAAAACAGGATTTTAGGTAATGGCCTGTGAGGTCCTTATTTGGGGTCACAGGGTCACCTAATCTACAATTTAGAATCTCCATTGGCTAAAGAGTCTGTACACAACATTTCACTCTTCTAGGTCTTTTCATTCTGGAGAAGAAGATGAAAATAGGATTTTAGGTAATGGCCTGTGAGGCCCTTATTTGGGGTCACAGGGTCACCTAATCTACAATTTAGAATCTCCATTGGCTAAAGAGTCTTTACACAACATCGGGCCTTTCAGGCCTGATGAGCTAAAAATCAGATTCCTCCTGATACGTCACAGAAGTCATCCCTTCAGGGGCCACACCCCCGCAGACTTTCATTCTGGTCGCCGGGGCTAAATAAGCTGGTTTTTAAAAAGCCGTATATAAGTTATTTAAGGACCGATTTCAGAAATTTAAAATCGAGCAATTGTCAAATTGACATCCCATTTTAAAGAATCCGATTTTGACCATATATCATTTCATCTATCCTTTAATACCTTCTTGGAAAAAAATTATTTAGTGATTTCAGAACTTAGAATCCCCATTGGCTAAAGAGTTTGTATACAATATTACAGCCTTCTAAGTCTTTTTGTTCCGGAGAAAACGATGAAAACAGGATTTTAGGTAATGGCCTGTGAGGTCCTTATTTGGGGTCACAGGGTCACCAAATCTACAATTTAGAATCTCCATTGGCTAAAGAGTTTGCCTACAAAATTTCAGCCTTCTAGGTCTTTTTGTTCCGGAGAAAACGATGAAAACAGGATTTTAGGTAATGGCCTGTGAGGTCCTTATTTGGGGTCACAGGGTCACCTAATCTACAATTTAGAATCTCCATTGGCTAAAGAGTCTGTACACAACATTTCACTCTTCTATGTCTTTTCATTCTGGAGAAGAAGATGAAAATAGGATTTTAGGTAATGGCCTGTGAGGCCCTTATTTGGGGTCACAGGGTCACCTAATCTACAATTTAGAATCTCCATTGGCTAAAGAGTCTTTACACAACATCGGGCCTTTCAGGCCTGATGAGCTAAAAATCAGATTCCTCCTGATACGTCACAGAAGTCATCCCTTCAGGGGCCACACCCCCGCAGACTTTCATTCTGGTCGCCGGGGCTAAATAAGCTGGTTTTTAAAAAGCCGTATATAAGTTATTTAAGGACCGATTTCAGAAATTTAAAATCGAGCAATTGTCAAATTGACATCCCATTTTAAAGAATCCGATTTTGACCATATATCATTTCATCTATCCTTTAATACCTTCTTGGAAAAAAATTATTTAGTGATTTCAGAACTGGTCACCATGACCATATCTTGTGACCTTGACCTTTGATCTTCAAGGTCACACAGTAAATGATCACTTTTCATTGTGTAAAACAATCATCTAATGATTCAAAGTGTTAATAGTTGAAATAAGGCCTGTTCGCAAATGCATGCTTAAGTTGTGACCTTGACCGTTGACAGATTTTAGCAAAAACCTTTTCAAATCTCAATCTTACTCCATAGTTGATACATACCAAGTAAGGGCCTGATAGCACAAAAGTTTTTGAAGTTATCGTGTTTATAAGGATTTTGCAGTGATTTCAGAACTCATGACCTTGACCTTTGACCTTGTATGTCAAAAAATTCCCCAGGGGTATAAGTAAGAAGTTATGTATGAGTTCTCAAAACCTTCTAGGAAAAAAGTTATAGCCAATACAAAACGCGGCGGCGCCGGCGCCAATGGAAACTGCGAAAAAACTGATAGCAGCCCCCACTAAGTCGGGGTTGCTAATAAGTGGAAAGGACAAGCAATTTCAATGAATAACGTTTATTATTATTGGAAGAACAAACTAAACATTCCAAAACAATGTTTTATAAATTTTCTGGGGCATAACTGCCAAGAGGAGCATTACTATCTGTCAATTGATCACTCAAGACAGCCAAACAATTCTGTCAACTGACCCTTGAGGTCAAACTGTGTCGGAAGCGAGGGAAGTAACTGTCAAGTGTCATTTCTGTGTTATTTATGCAGTGCTAGCTAATGTAAACAAGTGTTTGCCACTAACATGGCGCCGATAACATTGAGTTTAAAAGACACATCATTTGGTCAAAATGAGCTACTTCATATATTGCATTACTGGTAAAATGTGTCATGATGATCATCAAATTTGAAGACTTTGGGTGTTTGGGTTCATGAGATATTGGTTAACAAGAGTTCGAAAAGTGGTCAGAGTGTCATAGTTACCTGGAAAATAAGGTCAAGGTTACCAAAATCGACTGGTGTCTGCATCATCCCCCAATGTAGACTGACAACAAATTTGAAAACATTGGGTCCATCCAGTCATGATATATCGCGCTAACAAGAGTTCGAAAAGTGGTCAAAGTGTCGCGGTGACCTTGGAAATAAGGTCAAGGTCATTAAAAATCAACTGGTGTCTACATCTTCCCCCAGTGAAGGTGTACACCTAATTTGAAGACTTTGGATACAATGCTTCATAAGATATCGCGTAAACAAGAGTTAAAAAAGTGGTCAAAGTGTCGTGGTGACCTTGAAAATAAGGTCACCAAAATTGACTTGTGTCTGTGTCATCCCACAATATAGGCTGAAACCAAATTTGAAAACTTTGGGTCCAACCAGTCATGATATATTGCGTTAACAAGAGTTGGAAAAGTGGTCAATGTGTTGCGGTGACCTTGGAAATAAGGTCAAGGTCATTAAAAATCAACTGGTGTCTACATCTTCCCCCGGTGAAGGCGTACACCTAATTTGAAGACTTTGGATACAACGCTTAATAAGATATCGCGTAAACAAGAGTTCAAAAAGTTGTCAAAGTGTCGTGGTGACCTTGAAAATAAGGTCATAGTCACCAAAATCGACTGGTGTCAGCGTCCAACCACAATGTAGGCTAAAACCAAATTTAAAGACTTTGGATGCAACGCTTCATGAGATATCGCGTAAACAAGAAATGTGACATACGTAAGGACGCCGCTGAATACATAGTTCCGCATTGCGGCGGGGGACAACAAATAGGGCAAGTTCACACATACTCCAGCGAGGCAGCTCTCGCTAAGACAGAGTGTCTGTGACTCCCATGTAGAATAACCAATGGCTGAATAGCATAAGCGTTGCTGTGACAATAACTATACCAGCATTCTCTTTAGGCATGCGCATTAAGTTCAGCCCTCCATTGGTTCCGGATTAGCCTGATCCATAAGGTTGGTGCTCTCATCATACAGGGTACAGTGATAGAAGCATGCATAAAATAACTGAAATAATTAGAATTTCTACGGTGAAATACAGCATTTATGAGTTAAGATAAAATCCGCATCTTCTCTGAGTGGAATAATATGTTATTCTACCCAGTGAAATCCCTCTTTCAATCATATGACGTCATCGTAAAGTAGAAATAATATATTTACACTCGTGGCTGCGCCACTCGGGAAAATATACATTTCTACTTCACCGATGAGATATACATGGTATTCGACGAGAAATTACAAATAAAATCTATTTATTTTCTATTTAAACAATACCATATTTCACCTGTTCCATGATAATTCAATTGGGAATCTTGTTGGAATGTTTTATCTGAAAAACTACATTAAGTTATTGTCATGAGAGGGAAATAAAAAGAAAGTCTTCTTTTATATTGATTTTTATTGGACGGAATTCACTCTGTACAAAAACAATAATAAATCTTTCAGTTGTAAATTATGTTAACATCTCAGGTTTAGTTGAACAAATCCATCACAATCACAGTAACAACGCGATCAGTAATACTCGCATTGTCAACAAATCAACACACCCATAAATAGTAACAAGTGATATTTCTCTTTCATCGGCTAACGTGTTACTAAAACATGATCAGCACCAATTCATTTGGTTTAAACATTCTTTGACAAAGACAAATTTATTGTGACCACACTAATCTAAGGCTATACTTGATTGGGGACATGGCACACCGGCGGTAGCGGCTTAAACGGCGAACAACTTAATTGCAACCCAGCTTACTCCAAATGCACCGGCTTGAAATGACCGGCAGAGGTGGCATATAATGGCGGACAGATGTTTGCGACCTAATTTTCTCATGAGATTGCTTTTGACAATAAGACTAATACATCCTAAAATAATACTGATTATTTAAAACAATATTACACGATAATAAAATGTTAATCCATGTTTCGAAATAAATTTTGACTACTGAGACTACTGCTGACGTCTTCCTGTCTGTACACAGACACATTTGATTCAATCAGTAGTGGTGTGCCCCGGTCACATGGTTGGTGTTTATGCCACTTAACGAATCAAGAATAGCCAAAGAGAGAAAACTCTATATATTTTACAGGTGCTTCAATAGATTTATCTAAAATACCTAATTTGTAAAAAGGCTTAGGTACAAACCCATAATTAAGTCAACCGCAACTGCATGTAACGTTGAACTATGTTTTCAAAGCGGTAAGATAGGCATAAAAACCATACATTCACACTGGATTACGACTAATGTAACAAGGAAAGAGCTTTAAAAAATGTTTACCAATGTAAGAGGTTTCCAAATAACAAAGCTGGTTGAAATGTTTTCTACAACTTGCTTTATAAACTAAAACCGGTTGCATGTGATGAAACATATTGGGCGAAGCATGTGTAAAATCATCACTTTTATATAAAACTCACTTTTCTAATTATCAACATTGCTTGTGACCATTAATTCTCATACAAATAAAATACATGCTATATCTTATATTCGATGATGGAATATCACTCAAAACTGTCTTTGGTTGGACGATGTTCCAATGGGAATGTATTTCAGTTGGAATGAATTAGAATAATAAATAGATAAGTATGTACAGTTTTATAACTTTCCATCACAGTTTTCATAAGGTTTGTACTTGAAAGCTTGTAATATTTTCATGAGAAACACACATATTATATATAGTTTATAGTATATTCATATGTATTCCATGTATTGCACTGACAGATTTAGTGCCTTAAGTAGTTTGAAGGTAGAGAGCAGAAATAATTGTTCTTTTTCCCATATAACAAAATGCCTGACCAGTGTTGTTCCTAGAGGGGGTCCTGGGGACCTTTGCCCAGCCTGATATAATTTATATTATCACCAAGGATATAAATAATGTCAAATTAAAAATTATAATTCAATATAACAAAACAGTTTAGAGAGTCAAACACTAAGCAAGACATCACATACACATGTAAAATGCACAATCCAACAATGAAATCACAGACGGGTACCCCCAACAGAACATTGACGTAACGTAGATATTAATGTTAACTACATGACGTCTGTACATCTACAAGTCACTAGGACGGATAACTCATTCATGTCTATACATTTTTTGTAAAATTTCTGAGAAAATACAGTTTATTCAGGAAATATATTAGTAACTGTACATTCTAAATATCAACACTTCAGTGAAAATAACACTCTCTGTACATTACTATATCAACTAGTGTTTGAGTGGCATCTCTGTGAACTCACCATCATATATCTGGTTCCACTCGAGAGATAATTCTGTGCAATCTAATGTTCATCTTCCCTATGCATAACTTGTGCCAGTCTCCATGGATAAATTAAGCCTTGCAGCATTTCCTTCACTGTCCTGTGCTAGCGAATCAGAGCCAGAAATCAGTGTATGAAATAAGCTTGAGAAGTTGCTAGCCCAAATATGTCATTTTCTCAATTTAAATGGCAAAATTAGAGAAAAACATCAAAACTTTACCAACCTGAAACAAAAGTTACCAGATTTTGCGCCTTATTTCATACACTGCCACAATGCATTTAAGGTGCAACACTCCGCTATCCTAGCATGGAAATGTGTAGGAAATGCTGCAAGGCTTAATCTAGCCAGAGACAAAGTTTTTGTAGCAATATTGTCTCAGTAAATTTGCAGATTCTATCCCCACCCGACCACTTGCCAGGTTGGCTATTATTTTGAATTATAAACCACTTGCACTTTCTATGTGTTTCTTTTTTACCAAAATGCCATGCAACTAGTATATGCTAAATATCTTAGCAACCATGCCCCAAGTCTTCATATGTCCTTAAACCATGGATAACAAAACCACAATGTTCTTCATTATTATCAACTCTTAACTTGCGGGTCTCGGGTTAATCAAGGATAGAAATAGTAAATTCATGCATCCCCACAGGCGAGACCTGGAAGCGAACTTTTTTCTCACAGCCAAATATTACCAGTAGCCACTAGCCAGCGATCCCTTGTCATTTAAAGGGTACAAGATTTGCTTTCCTGGAAAATCTGCTAGCAGTGCTATTTAGTGCCCAAGGCAAAACCTGGCAGCCAGTTAGGGGGTCCAATTATTCTGCCACTGAGGCTTATAGGGTAATATAGCATATAGCAACTTGGGGCTTAAAGGAATCCTATTTATTATCTTATTTGCATATTTTTTTAAAGTGCCTAAGTTGTTTGTTTTGTCAACAACAGTATATATTAAAGAGCAGCATTTCAATCAAATTTGTCTCAAGTAATAGCGATACTCAAAAACAGCCTACAACATATGGTTGTCACTTCAAACAATAGGTCTCTAAGTTTGTCACGTCTACTCAAGACTCATGAAACTATGTACATATCTAGGCATAACTGTATCTTACAGAGCAGCGATACATTTGTCTTTCACGTTACAGCTTTGAAAAACTTGACTTGATCAAGATCATCATTCCAAAGACACTGTCATGATAATACTGTTGAACAGATCTCCTTTCACAATAGGAATACAACGATGTATAAACACGATCCACTATATCAGAATGCCATCAACTCTTTAAAATAGACATCACAGATCTACATCTCGATAAAACTAGAATTTCTTCATCTTCTTCTCAGCAAACTTCCATCCCTCTCTTGCATCCACGCAGACTAGGTAATTGTCAACATCACACAAACTGGAACATCCTCGTATTCAGCCGGGGGCCTCGAGAGGTTCGAACCGGGACTGGTTGACCTCGATTCTCTTGAGGAGTTGAGTTGCGACGGGACAGAACTCCGACTCCCACGTGTCGCTCAAATAGTCTCGCAACTCATCGTCCTTCAGCTGTCCTTCCAGAGCATACTCCGGATCTGCAATAATAATAATAATAATAATAATAATAATGAGGGCCCTTATCCCTTATACGGCGCTGATCTTGCCGAATTGGCTCACTCACTATACGGCGCTGAACTCCACACAACGAGGTGCCTGCTAAAAGATTACAACACATTGTTACCTTGGTGTAAGGACCAACATCATTCCTTCTCATTCTCAACTCACTTGGAGTATGCAACCTAGCTGCCAATTAAGATTATCTCTGACAATGCCTTCACTTCATGGAACTTGGCTGAAATTCAGCGTATAAAACCTTGTTGATAAATATCTAAGTCTGCAACGATACACTGGTGTATAGTGATTCATAGGCGTACGATACGATACACGATACGATTTGCCAATTGATTGATACAATAGGATGCAAAAGTATATGCAGTGAAATTTATTTCTTATCTTGTCAAATACAGTAAATGCTTTCTCATTAGAGTATTATAGTATTTCAACATGAAAACATATTGAATTCTAAAAATAAATTGTCTGATGAAACTTAAACTGAATGATACAAACTTTCTGAACTTTTTTAGGCCCAGGTGTTAATAAATCTTTGTGTATCGCGTACGTATCAAATCATGGCAGTTGTATCGAGATATGTATCGTATCGTGACCTACCTGCATGGTTGCATCCTTTTAAATATCCTTGAAACATTTTGGATATCTACTACATCAACTAACTCATGTTGATACACTTGGGTGACACTCTATTGACAAGAATGATAAAGGAGGCCTAAATAAAATGTGGCGTTGATACAAAATATGGCTGACAAGTAGCACCATATTGACAACACGATCACCTCAACTCACCGAGATACTCAGCGAGGATGTCAGCGAGATCCTGTGCCTCTCTGTCTCCGAAGCAGTCGTTGGTGGATGAGATCTTGGTGCTGTAGTTACACAGAACCTTACACACGATGCTACTCAGCTGCCAGTCGTCCCGGCCCAGGTCTCGCAACACCTCCACCAGTCTACAGGCACACAAGAGTAATGTTTTTAGACATTTTTGAAATTCTCATATTCTTTTTGGCTTTTGCTTCCTAGACAAGCACATCAGTGACTTATTAACTGTTAAACATTTCTTGCCTGCATCATGGTTATCAGTTTTGTCAATCTGTATATATGGTTTTAATATTTACTTTAAATAATTACTTTCAAATATTTTTCATCTTTGAAAATTAGATTCTATTTGGAACTGGTGACTTTGACCGAATTAACCGCAGAATGTCATGATTGACAAGGATAAACTGCATAAGGGCATTGATTAATAAGGATAAATTACATAATGTCCAATGATCGACAAAGATAAACTGCATAATTTCCAATGATTGGCAAAGATAAACTACATGCTGTAGAATGTTTGACAATGATGAACTACATAACTTCCAATGATTGGCAAAGATAAACTACATGCTGTAGAATGTTTGACAATGATGAACTACATAACTTCCAATGATTGGTAAAGATAAACTACATGCTGTAGAATGTTTGACAATGATGAACTACATAACTTCCAATGATTGGCAAAGATAAACTGCATAATTTAACATTATTGACATTGATAAAGTACACAATGTCAAGATTGACAAGAATAAACTGCAGTTTGTCCATTAAATGTTCAACTCACTTCCTGATGCCTCCCTCAGTCTTGAGGATCTGACGTTTCTCCGAGTCGGCCATGAAGTTGATGAGAACTCCACAAGCAATGAAGACCATCTCGCTGTTACTCGAGTCAAGCAGAGTGATCATCATCTTGTCAACTGCAATAATATGACAGAAATTTTCATCACTGCCATATATATATCTTTAAAGGGCATTCTAGAAATTGGTATGATTAGACTAGATGAAGATTGACATTGGACTTACCTGACAACAACATTAGAACCCATGTCGAAAAGTTGTATATCCATAAATATTGTCTTCATGAATTCTTCACTGCTATATATCTAAACAGTAGAGCCCTCCAGGTTTAATCTGTTCCTTTAGCTTTTTCTTAGAGCAGAAGACCTCTGAGCCATATTTCTCCTTGACTTATTTAACCTCCCTTTATGTTTATCTTCAGAGACCTCAGAGACGTGTTTTTTCCTTGACTTATTTAACCTCCCTTTATGTTTATCTTCAGAGACCTCGGAGACGTGTTTTCTCCTTAATTGATTTAATTGTTTGGTATATCTGTGTCTCCTTATTGCGATATTTTGTTCTTTGAATGCACAACAAACCTCACTAGCAAGGATATTAGATGTAAGCATGGGCACACCAGGTAAAAATAATAGACTATCATATCAGCAGGTTAAGGGTTAACTAACTCACTGAATCAGTCTATTCAATTCAGGACAAAATGTTGCTTTTGGTTAAATTACTCAGGGTTCCTTTCAAAAGAAGTAAGTCACTATTATAGATTAGTGTTGGTCTCTGTTTCAGTGTGCAAAATGACGAAGGTCTGGAGTGTGAACATTCACAGGTTCACCAGATTTAGCAGACTGAACGTGGGACATACTGGCATACAGTCAGACCCTCTATATCGGCCTAATTTGGTTACAGTTGAAAATTGTCCGGAAAGCGAATCATCCTTTGCATCGAAATGCATAGAGAAGATTTGAAAGACTACAGTGTGGATGGTCAGGTTACCAAATATATACTGTATTTCGATTATTTAGAAGCTTCTTGAATAAACTGACATCTCATAAACACTAACCTCCTTGTTGAGAGAGCAGATCTCGAACGTGTCTCTGACGTGTGAGGTTACCGAACACACGCGATGCTTCTAACATCGCCTCCATGTTGCTGGGAAGCATAAACTTCATCAGAGCTGGAAAATCAGAAACATTTAATCAGATATTTGACAAGGTTTACCTTTGAATCATGTTTCAAGAGGTCCTGTGACAAGCAAATGAATGAAGGGAGTGGGGTTCAACAAAAGGTGAGGTGAGGTTTAATGCTGCTTTCAAGAGTATTTTACTTATATCACATATTTCAGTATTATTGCAGAGAGAAGCCTGCAACGCCATGGTGACTATGCATTGTGGTGAAACCTACAAGCATCGGCTGGAACTGGCGAACTATAGGGGGTACTGTGCTGAAAACCTTACTGCATGTAGAATAGTTCTCTATAACAAACTCTTGATCCAAGCCGAAGGCGCTAATAATAATAATTGCAATCATTTAAAAGGTAACAAGTGAAGAATGGATGGACACTGACCCTCAATGACGCCATCCTGGTAGATTGTGATGGCGCTCGTCTTGCTGGAGTAGTACGACAAATTGTTGATGGTGGCGATAGTGTTGAGAATCAGCTCTTCACTTGTGCTCATATCTCGCATATCTATAACACAAAATATACGGCTGCTGGCGAAATGTTAAGACGTAATATCTTAACCCTTTCACCACTAAGAAACCTGAACAATAATACGTTATGTGCCAAATTTTAGGCATGTAGTAGTGAAAGGGTTAATTCAATCCAAAAGATATAGTGAGTAGAAGTCAAAGACACTTTTCTATTTCTATTATCCTCAAACTGTGTTGGAGGATGATGCCATTTAAAGGAGTCAGGCCAGGTAGACATTAGGGACTTCATCTATGGATCCACTTGAAGACTGGTGCCAGTGCCATCAAAAGGTAGGTAAACTGCCCTAAATAGTAGGCGAGGTGTGATGTTACAAGTTTTGAGAGTTAAAAGCCTTCTGAGCCATGAAACTACTCACTTCACTACTCTGTTTCAAGGACAACCTTCACATCTTTTGTTTAAGATAGGAAAACTATCTCATTTAATCCTTGTACATGAATACATCCAGTAATAACTTTACATATAACTAAAGATACCAAACAATGAAGTCTTGTGAGTAGAAATCTAATGTAAATGAATGAAACATCCCTAAAATCCACTTCCCATGCAAGGTATAACTCGCGACAATTTCCATCACTGGCTAATTCAAGACTTACTGCATTTCCTAAATGTTCTGTGCTAGCATGCTGCATCTAAACTTCATAGCGCACTCTGCTGCACGAGCACATAAAGCTAAGGAAATTCAGCTAGGCTTAAATAAACAAGTGACGGAAGTGGCTTGCTAGAGAAGATGCCCAAATACCAGAAGACATCAAGTATAAGAACTCTAACAGTAAACAATCACTCACCGAGTATAGCTAGAAGCAGCTGGAGACACTCTGTATTGGAAGCGATGAGAGGTCCGACAGAGTCATTGATGGAGAGGTTGGCGATGACACGGATCACTTTGATGAGGACATCATCCACTTGACTAATTGCTCCCTCTCCCTCCTTCTCATAGTCGCCACGACCGTTGCGTGTCACACTCTCCGTTTTCACTTTGATCTGAAGTAGGTATGGATTCAGTCGAGTATTCATTGGCTGCTTTTGAGTTGCGGATTCAAGTGTAAACTTCGCAAATCAAACGTACTCTCTGGTTTTGGGAGAAGAACTCAAGTTATGACATCACAAGCATTATGGGTAGTACAGATTCTCTCCAATTCTGTGTAAACTGCACAAACTTCTCCAAAATATCTTAAATCTAAGAACTTTGATGTATAAAGAAAATGCTATAAAGTCTTTGAAGGGTTTTAGAAGTGGCATACATAAGAGCAGAAATATTAGCTCACCAACATCATGTGAAGTGACCTCTGTCCTTTCTGATAACAAGGCCGCATAATTCTAATCACTTAGCACACTGATAAAATATCAATCACAATAATTAAAATTTCCCTATTTTGCCCAAGTATGTGATAAAAACATTGAATATTCCAGAATAAACATGGGTAACAGTACAAACCGATGGGTCCATCTTGTGGAATGTTCGTAAGACCAGCAGTAGAGTTGATAGAGAGTTGGATTCCTGGAACAGTCTCTTCCTGGCCTCGTCATTCTTCGCCGTCAGGTTACCCAGCACAAAACATACTCTCACTACCACGTCCTGTTGGAGATTAAATTAGTCAACATTCAATTTAAATTGAAAGTAAATTTTGTATAGTTTGAAAATAAATATCTTGGCAACATATTCTTCATACTATTAAGAACATAGACGAGTGTGTGAAATTCACTTGAAAAGTAACCAGCCCAATGTATTATTTTGCCATCTTAACAGCAAAATTAAAGGAAAACCTCAAACCGTTACCTGCCTGGACCAAGAGTTATTAGGTTCTGGGCCTTCTTTAATACACTGCACAGACACTCTAGTAAATCAAATCTTTTGGTTTCAAAGCAGACTTTTAAGATTGGTATTAGGACTATTTTCAAAGATAAGATAGTAACGGTAGATGATAAACATCTAGGTCAATATTTTCAAAGATTGAAGAGCTAAGATGGCTTCAAAGGAAATATATTTGCAAAGTCTCACAAGTGTCTTAGTGCTAAGATATCTTTGGAGGTATAGCCCCAGAAGTGCTTTTTATAGACTATCACAATTACGGAATATTATCATCAACACAATCTACGATCGAAACTCTTTTAAAAAGACATTAAGCATGTTCCATATTTTATTTGGCTGTCATTTGTGCCAAAATAAAACCTGTGCTGATTTAAGTTCAAATAGTTTCCCTCGACTAGCATTTTCATACCCAATTAACAAATAGAAGACTAGAATAGCGTTTGCGGGACACCGCAAAAGCAGAGCAGCTCCGAAACTTTGGGTCTCGCCTTTCCCTGTTCCGCCTTCTCCTCAACATAAATAAAAAGGGAATTTCTTTTGACAATTTTTTTTCATTATTCAAGTTATTCTAACAAGTTGAATCATCACTGGGGTCACTTTTTACAACTTTGTTCTTAAAACCTATTTCTGATTTCAAAATTGGATCAACAGATTAACACGGCCTTAACCAATATCTCATGACCTTGAACTTTGACCTTCAAGGTCACACCATCAATGAATTCTTTTCATTGTGTATAACAATCAGGCAATGACTCAAAGTGTTCATTGTTAGCATAAGGCATATTCACAATAGCACGCTTAATTTGTGAACTTGCTGTGACCTTGACCTTTGAAAGATTTTAGCAAAAACGTTTTCAAATCTTGGTCTTTCTCCAAAGTTGATATATACCAAGTAAGGGTCTGATAGCACAGAAGTTGTTGAAGTTATCGTGTTTACAAGGATTTTTGTAGTGATTTCAGAACTCATGACCTTGATCTTTGACCTTGAATGTGAACATGTCAAAATCATTCCTGAGATTTATAAGAAAGAAGCTACATATATGAGATGTTGATACCTTCATAGAAAAATAGAGCCATGGGCTCTGAAGCTCATCACGGTTTTATTGATTTATTATCAAAGGTTGAATATCTAAGTTATCTCAAGTAATACATTGTTAACAAGCAAAATAATATTGGTTTTAGATCATGACCCCTGAGACCCACATTTGGAGTCACACGGTCACTAATCCAACAATTAAGAATCACCTTTGACCAAAGAATCTCTACACAACATTTCACCTTTCTAGAGCTTTACATATAAACTGGAGAAGAAGATGAAAATAGGTTTTTGGGTCATGACCCGTGACCTAGATTGGGGTCACAGGGTCACAAAATCTACAATTCAGAATCCCCATTGGCCAAAGAGTCTGCACACAACTTTTCAGCTCTCTAGACCTTTTGCAACTGGAGAAGAAGATGAAAATAGGTTTTTAAGGATGTGACCCCTGTAACCCCATTTGGGGTCATGGGGTCACAAAATCTACAATTTAGAATCCCCATTAGCCAAGGAGTCTGCACACAACTTTTCAGCTCTCTAGAACTTTTGGAACTGGAAAGGAGGTGAAAATAGGTTTTTAAGGATGTGTCCCCTGTGACCCCATTTGGGGTCATGGGGTCAAGAAATCTACAATTTAGAATCCACATTGGTCAAGGAGTCTGCACACAACATTTCAGCTCTCTAGACCTTTTGGAACTGGAGAAGAAGATGAAAATAGGTTTTTAAGGATGTGACCCCTGTGATCCCATTTGGGGTCATGGGGTCATGAAATCTACAATTTAGAATCCCCATTAGCCAAGGAGTCTGCACACAACTTTTCAGCTCTCTAGACCTTTTGGAACTGGAGAAGAAGATGAAAATAGGTTTTTAAGGATGTGACCCCTGTGACCCCATTTGGGGTCATGGGGTCACAAAATCTTCAATTTAGAATCCCCATTAGCCAAGGAGTCTGCACACAACTTTTCAGCTCTCTAGACCTTTTGGAACTGGAGAAGAAGATGAAAATAGGTTTTTAAGGATGTGACCCCTGTGACCCCATTTGGGGTCACGGGGTCACGAAATCTACAATTTAGAATCCACATTGGCCAAGGAGTCTGCACACAACATTTCAGCTCTCTAGACCTTTTGGAACTGGAGAAGAAGATGAAAATAGGTTTTTAAGGATGTGACCCCTGTGACCCCATTTGGGGTCATGGGGTCACGAACTCTACAATTTAGAATCCCCATTAGCCAAGGAGTCTGCACACAACTTTTCAGCTCTCTAGACCTTTTGGAACTGGAGAAGAAGATGAAAATAGGTTTTTAAGGTTGTGACCCCTGTGACCCCATTTGTGGTCATGGGGTCACGAAATCTACAATTTAGAATCCCCATTAGCCAAGGAGTCTGCACATAAAATTTCAGCTCTGTGGAGTTATTGGCTCTGGAGAAGAAGTCGAAAAAGCGAAAAGTTTACGGACGGATGGACGGACGGACGGACGGACGGACGGATGGACGGACGGACGCCGGACACCATGCCATGCCATAAGCCCATCGGGCCTTTCAGGCCTGATGAGCTAAAAATGTTATTTAGTGATTTCAGAACTGGTGACCTTGACCCTATCTCGTGACCTTGACCTTTAAAATTCAAGGTCACACAATCAGTGATCACTTTTCATTGTGTATAACAATCATGTAATGATTCAAAGTGATAATAGTTGAAATAAGACATTTCGCAAAAGCATGTTTAAGTCTTGCCCTCGCTGTGACCTTGACCTTTGACGGATGTTAACGAAAACCTTATCAAATCTTGGCCTTTATCCATAGTTGATATACACAAAATAAGAGCCTGATAGCACAAATATTTTTCAAGTTATCATGTTTACAAGGATTTCTTTAGCGATTTCAGAACTTGTGACCTTGACCTTTGACCTTGAATGTGAAGATGTCAAAATCATCCACCAGGTTTATAAGAAAGAAGCTATGTATATGAGGTGTTAATACCTTCTTTGGAAAAGGTTATTTAGTAATTTCAGAACTGGTGACCTTGACCATATTTCGTGACCTTGACATTTTAAATTCAAGGTCACACAATCAGTGATCACTTTTCATTGTGTATAACAATCATGTAATGATTAAAAGTGTTAATAGTTGAAATAAGACATTTTCGCAAAAGCATGCTTAAGTTGTGCCCTCGCTGTGACCTTGACCTTTGATGGATGTTAGCGAAAACCTTTTCAAATCTTGGCCTTTCTCCATAGTTGATGTACACCAAATAAGAGCCTGATAGTACAAATATTTTTCAAGTTATCGTGTTTACAAGGATTTTTTTAGCGATTTCAGAACTCGTGACCTTGACCTTTGACCTTAAAAATAAACATGTCAAAAAAATTCCCCAGGGGCATAAGTAAGAAGTTATGTGTATGAGTTCTCAAAACCTTTTAGGAAAAAAAGTTATAGCGAATACAAAACGCGCGTGCGGCGGCGGCGGCGGCGGCGGCGGCGACGGAAACTGCACAAAAACTGATAGCAGCTCCGACTAAGTCGGAGCTGCTAATAATTTCTTCTTTTCAATATATATATAGAGCAACAGCCTTAGACATGTGTAGAAATCGATTTACAAGCCCCATTTACATGCACATAACTTATGTGAGCTGGTAAACATTACAAACCCAAATCTGTAGTTTTGTCTGTTACAGATAAATTTCCCAAATTATGTGACTAAATGTACACATACCAGGCGTATATCATCCGGTTATATAAACAAATTCTTGACTTTCACTTTTATATTTTCATTATAATGAATGAACTCGGTTAAAATGGTAATTTTCAGCATCAGTATCTTCTTTTCAATAAAATAACACCATTTATAATGTTTGACATTATGTGACTCCTACAATATTCACTTAAAGGGAAAGTTCTATCACTGATCTATCTGAAGTGTCAGTCATATTGGATTCCCGGCATTACGTGGAATGAAAACATGCTATATTTAACCCAATTTTACACTTTTTAAATTATAAATCATATACAATGACAGAAATTTCACATAGTAACACATAACATATAATACACCTGATAAACAATATGCTGTTAGTCTGTAGCGAAGTTTCCCCCACTCGCAGCCTCGATGAATAGCTTCAGTTCTCAATGTTTTTATTTTTCAACAAATGTGCTCTCTTGTCTTTCTCACGATGTGAAATATAAAGTCATCAAAATATTTACTTCATTAATATCTTTCAATTTGACTGTGTTTTAATCGTGTATTAATAGCATATATGTGTAAACGAGACTATCATCTGGAATTTTGTTTCCACAAAAAATACCCGGATAGAACCCTCCTTTTAAAGTAGCACTATACCGGCTCCACTTTTACAGTGCCACAACACTCTCAATTATCTTCTAGTCTCACCTCTTTATTGATGTGTCTGTTGAGCAAGTGGATGAAAGACTTGTAGCAGGCGTACTGATCCACTAGCACCGAACAGCAGTCCGTGTGTAGCGTCACTTTACTGGATAACGAGAGAAAAGATTTATCGTCAGAGTGATGAATAAGTCAGGAACTAAAAAATCTGTGGCTGTCTGAATTGCGGACTCGAGTATCGAGTTTGCAATTCAAACGTTTGTTCTAGGGCAACTTGGCTGAGTCGAGCTAGAAAGCACTTATAGATATTGCAAGAACACCTCAAGTTGTACCGTCACATTGCATCATGGGTAGTGTAGATTCCTCTCCAAACGAGGCACACATACACATTATGAATGTAATATTAAATTTTATTACATAGATACATGTTTATATTATGATTAGTTATTTTTTTTTTAAACGGAAAATTTAACTGCTGGTGTTGATAGCCAAGGCAAATTTTGATACTATGAAAAATGTTGAACTTGCAACATCTAATTAACTTGACCATCAGTTACCTGAATATTCTAGAGACGTAGAGAACGAGGTCGCTGTCTCCAGGATAGGTCTCCAGCAGGTTGGCGAGACTCTCTATCACTCGACTATTGAGGAACCTCTCTCTACCCGAACCCACGTCCGCAAGGTTACGCAGAGCCGCACACAACTGTACAAAATGTAATATATAATCAAAATGTATAATGCTGATAATGTATTTTAAAAGACAACATTTTTTTTTATTGAATTCCATTCCAGAAACAGATGCAGATTCGTTTTTATTTCCATAAATGTTTCTGGTAGCTGAACAATGATTTTGAAATAAATCTATTTAATTTCTATTGAAAGGTGATCAAAGATCAAAAACAGTGTTTTGGTTCATTTGAAAGTTATGAAAAATTAGGTTTTAAAGTTAAAAGTTTACAATATGTCAGTACTATTTTGAAAGAAAATATTTTTCTTTCTGAAAATCTGATTGCGTGAGAAAAAGACATGTCTTTCTCTTATTGTTTTCTCCAGAGTGATCCTTGAGAAAATAACATCAACAATATACTTTCAACAATATAAACAGAATTCTCACCTGAACCAGAATATGTCCAAACTGATCATTTGGACGTTTACTTTCTCGATTCTAGAACAGAAAGACAAGGAGAATGCATATTTAGGTTTGGGGCAGTCATACTGAATAATACAATTTAATAAATGAGTAGTTGTTGTTACATGGTCCAATGCATAGATACTGCTATGACATGAGGATGAGCTAAAGTTGGCATGGTTTATGAATGAATAGGTGTTTGTTTCATTGCTGGGTGCCTTGACCCATATTTTCGAAGCTCTCTTAGCGCTAAGATAGTCGTAAGTGTCTTACATTAACATTGACTTGCGACTAGCTTAGCACTAAGACAGCTTCGAAATATGGGCCCTGGTTTAGTGCAGGCCATGTGAAATAACCATCAATTGACTAATACCCTGTTCGCATGCACTAACTTTACTGAGCAAATTTAATCATAAGAGTAAAAGCAAAATTGCTATGTGTTCGCATGACATTGACAACAAGGGGGAGTATTTTATTGCTTTATATTGATGCGACATTTCCTGACCCAATAGTTATTGACCTGGTCTCAAGATTGACAGACTACTATCTTATCACAGGAAAATAAGACGATGTTTACTATACAGCCTCTTATTGGATTATAACCGTAGGGTTGACACATTCCAAGAATATTTGGCAGAAACGACTCAACATGATGGAATAAGCAGAACAAAGGACAGAAAGATGGATGGTACAAAATTTTTCAAATGATTAGGCAAGTTTTTGACTTAATCTGTGGTTAACTCATAGACTTTCTAAAACCAGAGTAAAATGCATTTGTATTACAAATTAACTCTTGTCAGCAAATAGGCTCATGGGTAAATATACTTTTGCATGAGCTATTGACCAAGTGCAAATTTGCACTTATTGAGTAAATGTTCTTAGGTGAGTAATTGCGTATGGATGCACTAAATGCTCACATGAGTATATTTACTTGCGTGAGTAAATATACTCAGGTGAGTAAATCAATGTATGCCAACAGGGTATAAGTTGGTTTATAGACTGTTTACTCTGAGGGAATTGAGAATAGTATTGATGGTTGTCTCTTCACTCAATAATAATAATGTGAGCATCACCTTGCACATGCATGTAAACGGGGGTATACTCGATATATCCCCATAATAAACTCTAACATGCATGTAAACGGGGGTATACTCGATATATCCTCATAATAAACTCTAACGCAGAGAGAAAATGTACATCGGCTCTCACCGTTTTCTCTATACTATGTAGAAGGGCGGCTAGGGTCTCTATACAATCCTTCTTGGCAAGCCTCTTGAGCAGCGTGGCGTTGCCAGTGAGGAACTTGATAGACCCTACACAGTATACCATGGCTTCACATGATGCCACATGGTCACTCGTCTTTATCGTCTCTAGTAGCAGATCTGTGAGAGGATAGAGCAAGACTTCTCATTCAGTGTTAATATGATGAAAAAAATCTTAATCCCTTAATACCTCAAATATTTTGTGATGGGAATAATTGGAAATAAATAATAACATGAGTAGGACTTCGTTTGAAATTGTAATCTATCTTTTGATAGTGGGTGATAATAAATAATCTTTAAGAGTTGAAACTTGAGCATCATGCATATATGATTGTTTGTATGTCCAAGATAAAAGATTACAATTTTGCGGTCCATGGATGATTGGCTAGAAATTTGCCATATTAAAATTTCACTAAAATATATGAAAGTAACAATTTACCTATGATATTTCCCTCTGTAAACTCATTATCGTTCTTCTCATTCCGACTAACTTTGAACACCAGCTTGCAAACATTCAACAGGTTATTGCCGCTAACTTTAAACTGAAAAAAAAAAGAATCGAGATCATTTATTAACATCAAAAGCATATATTTCAAGTTGGTCGCGAGTCACCGTCAGCTTTTTACATGGGACATGGAATTTATACCCTGCAATATCAGCAGTGAAGCGTAGCTTGGCTCGTTAGTGAGCAGGCTAATCAGCCCGGGTCTACAATGATTAGGCATTTTTATGGTGACTCGTTTTAAGGTTGCCTTGAAGCAGGTCTTGTTTGATAAAAATATAAACAACATTTTGCATATCATTTGCAGCCCATCATTCAAAAAGCATATTGGGGACTTTGGTTGGGTTTGGTTCTATGATTGACAGTTGAAGGTGTAACTATTGATATCTGCTAAATGGTTCATCTATTGGAATATGAACTGGTTTCATAGATTCCTTGCCACAAGGTCCAATGACACCTTGTATCAAAGCTTGTTCTGTAGACAAAACCATGTCACATAGCTGACCAATCACATCATAGTTTTTAAAGGATCGCCATTTTGAAACTATTTAGAATCTTTCGTTAACACATTGCGAAAGTTACGGAAAAAGACGAAAGTATGGCCATCTGGAGTTACTTGTACCAAGAACACTAAATCTTTTGGAGGTCTTGTGATTGGCTTACTGAGATGCATAATTCGGGCCATCTTCAGACTGAAACTTCCATATGGTATGAGTTCATATCCCAGTAGAAGCACTATTTTTCAACTTATATTCCTCGTAAAATGGTCAATTTTAACCAGCCTTATATGCTATCGACCGACACTTACAGCGAGGATAAGACGGGCAAGTTTGATGAGGATCCTGGGCTCCTCTGCATCGAGGAGTTTGAAGATGGCCTTGAGTATGGAGGACCTGGGCTTGTAGCTCTTGCTGAACTTGTCGTTCGTCTCCAGCACGTAGTACAACTCCTCCGCTAGTTCACACAGCTTCTCAGAGTCCGTTTCTGTTGAAACATTACAATTGTACATAAAGACTTTACTGTATTCTCTCGGGACCAGGCAGACAAACATCTTGAAAACATTGAGGTGGGCTTTTAGACAGGAGAGACCCCAACTCAGATGAAAATTCATACTAGAGACCTTCAGACAGTCAGAATAGGTTTTATGTAGGTTTGTGACACTTAACTTGAAATAATATTATAGATATATGTAATGTATGACCTTTTAACATCTGGCAAAATTTTGGTTGGGCTATAACCTGAGAATAACCCCAACCAGGACAACCCTCTGAAAAGTGGGGGTGGTCTTAGGATTGAGTATGGTCCCAGAGAATACAGTACTTGCTAAATAGAATCGTGACAAACTATTCCTTAAATTCTTAAATTGAACAAAATTATTCTTAAACTAGAAAAATGTGCATGTGATGCACTGTGATGTCCCCCACTCCAACTTTCAATCCAACCTTATCATCTTATTTCTTATTACCACCCTTATTTTCCACTTATGCCAGAGGCATTTCAGAAAGGAAAATTCAAAAAGGTTAATCTATTAGAATAAATGAATTTGTTTCAATGTAGCCTCTTAGATCAAACTGTGTCCCTTTTCTGGCCTCTTTGTTAAAATTGTTTCCATGGAAACCAGAATTTCAGAATGATTTAAGTAGCAAAAGGCTGGCAACATTCCATCTTTGAGTCTAAACACATACCAAGTCTCATTAAATAATGCTGAATAGATTTTGAGATAGAGGTCGGAAAAGGTCCCTACCCACCATATGCACTAAGTTCAAACTGTTTCCATGGCAACCAGAAAAAACGAGAAATAACACAATCAGAATAGCCAAAGTAGCAAAAGGCACCACTCTATCACTAGGTCTAAGCAAATACAAAGTTTGGTGAAAAAATACTGAACGGTTTTGGAGATAGAGGCCGGAAAAGGAAAAGGTCCCTACCCCCAATTTGCACTAAGTTCAAATTGTTTCCATGGAAACCAGAAAAAAAAATAAAATCAGAATAACCAAAATAGCAAAAGGCACCACTCCACCACTAGGTCTAACCACATACCAAGTTTCGTATAGAAATACTAGATAGATTTTGAAATAGAGGCCGGAAAAGGTCCCTACCCCCAATTTGCACTAAGTTCAAATTGTTTCCATGGAAACCAGAAAAAAAAAAAAATTCAGAATAACCAAAATAGCAAAAGGCACCACTCCACCACTAGGTCTAACCACATACCAAGTTTTGTAAAGAAATACTAGATAGATTTTAAAATAGAGGCCGGAAAAGGTCCCTACCCCCAATTTGCACTAAGTTCAAATTGTTTCCATGGAAACCAGAAAAAAAAAAAAATCAGAATAACCAAAATAGCAAAAGGCACCACTCCACCACTAGGTCTAACCACATACCAAGTTTCGTAAAGAAATACTAGATAGATTTTGAAATAGAGGCCGGAAAAGGTCCCTACCCCCAATTTGCACTAAGTTCAAATTGTTTCCATGGAAACCAGAAAAAAAAAAAAAATTCAGAATAACCAAAATAGCAAAAGGCACCACTCCACCACTAGGTCTAACCACATACCAAGTTTGGTGAAAAAATATTGAACGTTTTTTGAGATATGGCCCGGAAAAGAAAGCATTTCGGAATGACGGAATGACGGAATAACGGAATGACGGAATGACGGACGGAGGTGAAAACATTATGTCTCCCGAAAAAAAATTCAGGGGACATAAAAAATACTATATTAAATAAATATTGCAAATGCGCTAATATGAAAAAGTATTTTCAGAGTAGTTTCGATCAACGGTAGACTTGCTTTTAAAGGATGGATCATGTTTGAGATAGGTAAAGTTAAGGTTAAGGTATAAGGAAGAACTACTGTCTTTGAGAAAGGTTTACAGGAATAAAACCTTGTTAACAGAATGAATACTTGGGTTGATCAGTATCTCTTGTAAGACATATCCGAAAATTCTAAGTCTGTGTCTATGATAACACCCAATTATTTGCTACATATGAACCACAAACTGATTTTCATTTCAAACATTTTCAGGACTTACATTTTCTGTCTTTGTATTTGTTACTACAAACAAGTAACAAGTTAGTAAAAATCTCAAGTCTAGTGTTTAATTATAACCATCAACAGTTGTCTCCCTTGAAAGGCTTTTTTTCCCATCCCAAGATTTTCTACACCTTAAAACAAATGTAACATTTGATGTCCAAGTCACTTACTCCTTCCAAGAGATGCCATTTCTTCTATAAGTGGAGCTACTTTATCAACGTAGAAGTTATCTTCTGTGAGATCTGCAGATTCCCTTTTTCCTGCACTCCCTGTACGTTGAAATCAATCAATTAATAAACGAATCACATGACACAAAAGCACTGATTCAAATACATAATCAATAAAAACATTTTTAAAAAGATCACAATGTTTGCCAAAATTCAAACCATTTCTTTGAAAATGTTTATGTTTTTTTTGGACAAAAAGAGGACAAAGGCTTGAAACAATAGCATAGACAAACAATGTGTTGCGTAAACACTTACCGCCCCGACTCTTTCCAGCACTGTTAGGTTTACGAGAACTGCCGCTGCCCACACGTTCACTGTCTGATCCAGCACTGAAAGAGAAACACGACGTAAGGACCTTATTACCCATATGGTTGAAGGTGAGGTGAGGTGAGGTGATTTGGTCGCTTTCAAGAGTATTTCATTTATATCAGAGCTGCTAGTAACTGCAGGGAGAAAGCCCGCAATGCCATGTGGCTATGCATTGTGGTGAAACCTGCGAGCATCCGCTGGAACTAGCAAACCATGGGTGCTACGGAAATTCAGTGTAACATTGCACCCAAACCTTACTGCATGTAGAACATTTCTCTACTACAGACAAAGTTGCAGTGCTTTTGATCTTGATCTAAAGCCAAACATGTTAACCATTATGGTATCCCCCTGGTTGAAAATAACCGAATTAATGTTTGCAATACATGTCCACATATCATGTTTGTCAACCATTGTTTAAGCATAAGTACCCGTACTTCATCGTCTGTGAGTGAGTGAGTGAGTTATTGTTTAACGCCGCTTCGGCAGTATTGCAGCCATTAGCGGCGAATCGTCTGTGACATCATGAAACGAAACATGACAGATGTAAGAACAATTGTATATATATATGTATATATTTCTAATCTTTGTCTTTGTATATTGCCCAAATGGGTGTTTTCAGTGCAAATAAATTATCTTATCTTATCTACAGGGATAAACCTAGGAATGTTTTTGGGTGGGCCAATGCCCCACCAGGGTAAATTTGGGTGGGGCCATATATTTGGTTGGGGGTCCAGGGGGCCCCACAAGGTTTAATTTAGGTGGGGCATTTTTTCCTGTGTTTGAAATTTAAAGATTAATGTATTTAAAAATATTTATGTGAATTAAAAATGAATTGAGTTGTTTTCATGGTGTATTATTGTTTTAATTTTCAGAAAGATTGAACAATTACTGTACATAAGTCAGTTGGCCAAATAGCAGTGAAATTCTGATCTTATTTGACCACAGACCAGTAGTTCTAATTTTATACTAGCACTTGGCCGGTTCAATTTTCTAATCTGTCATCATGATCATACATGCAGATGGTTACTGAGCTGATATATATTAACATGATAATATATCCAATATAAATAATATGCTGATATACCCAAACTTTAGATAATCATGATTTAGATGAAAAATAAAAATGATAAATGGAATATATTTATGTTCTCAAAACAATATCCTAGGAGATGCCCAATGCACACTGGTACATGTTGGCATTGCATGATATCAGACTTTGAAACACATATAATATATAGAGGATATTTGTCTTTTCTTGACCAATACCATGTTTATCTCATCGAGTGAGGTAGAAAGATTATATTTTCACGAGTGGCGCAGCCACGAGTGAAAATATATAACTTTTCTACCTCACGAGATGGGATAAACATGGTTTTTTGCAAGAAAAGAAAAATTTTCTATTTATTATATGACCAAATCTTTGCAAATTCATCGAAATCGACTTGCATTTACGTTAAGTCGGCTCTAGAATGAGCCTGTTGCCTCAGCAACAATGTGACGTCATGAACTTGTCATGACGTAGGAGCATTGTTTTATGACGTCAGGTCATTGTTATATCAGTCACTAGTGACTGATAACACGTTCCATTGTTATTTTCACTAGTGACTGATAACACGGTTTATTTTCATTGATAGATCCCGGTATTTCACCTGCAATCATATAATAAAACAAGTTACTTTGACAGTTTCAAGTTCGGTTTTTAAATTATGTAATTAAGAAAAATATGATTTAACTATATATAACCAATGAGCACAAACTAACAAATGATATAACTTTACATTTCATAAAATGGTATGTGAAGCCATTTCGAAAACATTGTCGGCAAACACGACAATCTGTCAGGTGTCTTGTATCACCAGTCACTTTCCGTCGTACATATTTTTAGAAACACTTGTTTTCATTGGCTGAATTTATTACAACAACCAATCGGGGATGTTCATGCATGTGTATCAAACTGGTTCAGTTTATCGTCTTTGTGAGTTTGAAGTAAACAATGACAATAATTATGGTTTGCCGGTTGATGTATTTTATTTTTATTTTAATCCATAGGCCGCACTAGTATTTTTTGAATGCGGTAGTTTCAAATAGTATGCGTTAAAAGGCCGCATCCAACTCTTCTGTCTGCGGGAATTTGTGTTTTGATGCGGAAATGCCGCAGAAACGCATCCTAGGTTTATCCCTGTATCTATCATTATTAACATGATCCCACAAACCTGCGTGGCGGACTGCTGATGCCCATGGAGCTTGTGACACGAGAGGGGGTCTCCTTTCCGTCTGCTGTTCCCCTCTCCTCGTACGGGAGGGGCGGCGTTCTCTCCTTGGGGCCGCTGTGTACCCGTCTAGGGGCCTCTTGGTCTGGGGTTGTCGGCTCCGAGCCATGGGGGATACGGCCTGGGGAGGGAACATCAAGTATAAATGAAACTACAATAATACACTTCCATCATGTCGGTATATTTCTTAATATGGTCAAAAGTATCCTTTAAGAGGCAGATAAAATTTGTCAAATGTTCATTGAAAATAAAAAGTAGACACAAAAAAACAACATTTTTGGCCATTGGCTATGTAGCTCAATAGTATTTACATGACTTATTGCAGACTTCTTGCAGGTTTCTTCTCTCCAAATATGCAATTACAATCTGTTAGTCAAAGTATGTTGACATTTTCAGAATTCAAGTAAATTAAAAATAGCTTATAAGGAGCTATCTCTTCGACTTGTGTATCGTGATATAAAACACACTCTCATATTCACTCTCTCTTTTATATGTTGATGTGTCAAAAGTTATTGTAAAGCAGGCAAAAGTTTTTAAAACAGTTTTAAAACTTGTGATAAGAAATAGGCAACAAATCATTTTTAATCCTCCTCTCCCCACAAGTTTGTAACACAAGCTTCAAACCACCCCTCCCAAAATGAAGAATATGATGACATTTTATCATAGTCATTAAAAGGTGTACCACTTTTATTCCAACCATCACACCCTTATATTTGAGAATGATGAAATTTTTAAATCTTAGTTTTCATCAAGCTAAAATCACATACCCAAGTTTTCAGATGGATGCGCCACGCCCATATTTGAGGGGACACAAAGACCAAACGAACAAACTTTAGTCTCCATGTTACAAAGATGATATTCTGAAAAGTTCAGCTTCCTCTGCCAGCTGGTTTCCGAAAAGAACTCTTTTAAAGGTTTAAAGTAATCTGCCTGCCACGCCCATATTTAAGAGAGAGCCACGCCCAATGTACAAATTTGATTCCCTTGGTACAAGGTACCCTCCCCAGAGAATCTCATCTTTCAGTTGAGCACTTGATATATCATTTATGCAGTATTATTATCAAAAGGCCAGGCAAAATAATTGTTTTATGGATTTTTGGGAGTAAAATGTCTAAAGGCAAGAGGCAAAAACAATAAGGCTAGCAGAACTAGTCGACTGGTCGACGATTAGTTGAATCTGCCGACTGTCGACTAGACATTCCTGTAGTCGACTAGTCGACTGATTCCAGTCGAGGTACCGATAATTTCAGCAATACATCAGTCCTAGCTATTATTGCATTACTTAAGAGTATGCCTACTATGTGAAACTTATATGCATTAAATTATAATACAAACCAATGTATATTACTGTAAATGTCAAATTAGTATGCTAAGTTTATCTGTCAATTTTTTTCTGAACCGGCATCGAGATATTCAAGCATAATATCAACAAGGTTATTTTTAGTTTCCATTGCAAGAACTTTACAAACATAAACACTGACAGCTGAATAATTATATTAATTTTGAAATGTCACATGTTTGCAAAATTATCATTCTTGAAATATTTTGAAACATACCTCAACATTATATGGTTCTGATAATATTACCGGTAAGTTGATTGTCATAATCTACGACAGCAGAAAACATCAATCACCTTCTGTCATCTCTTTCTCAGTTAGGTTGAGTCCATATTTAAGTAGGGATTAACCAGCCACAAAACTTTGAACCAATTTGATTATTTATAAATTGAGATTTTTTTTTTAACTGAAACATTTCTGTAACTAAAAGCTACCATAATAATCCCAAAATAATTAATCTTTAATCAAGTAAACTGACTCTCATCAAAATTAGAATGTACAAGGCACAACACTGTCACCCCTGCTCAAAAATAGACCATTCCACTGTGCACAGACTTTTCATGGAACTAGGTCAAAACTTCGACTGTTTCAAGTCACCCCAGCAAACATTTTGGTCATATGACTGATCATTTCATGGAACTAGGTCAAGACTTCGACTGTTTCAAGTCCCCCCCAGCAAACATGTGGGTCATTTGACTGATCATTTCCCACCTGAATGGTAATTTTCTGCATTTGTTTATTAATTTCTGCATTGCATTGATAATCAAAATATATTTGTTTAAGCTGACAGTGAATGAATTTAATAAATTTATTAAAATTAAAACTTGTATTTGATGTCTGAAGTAATATTTACGACAGGTGTTTGTTATATTCAAATAGCACAGCAGTTACTTCCCTTGTCAATTGTATATGTATGTGACAGCTTCAACTTTTGGTCCCAGTATTATTCAGAACAATGAAACTGTGCCCTGGCACTAATTATAGCAAAATCGTTACCGAAGGTAAACTAACTATCTCTTTGTTATCATAATATTTGCCAACTGAATTCTTTTAAAGGTTTAATATCAACATAATTTAAATATTTAAAATCATTGCAAAAAAAGGTTAATGTCTACTGGCTGATACAGATACAGTTGCTGACAGAAACATGTTGATATGTTATAATTGTTTACGATCGTCGGTGCAATCTTCCGTTGTACTTTCGGTTTTAGAAATTCAATGCAGAAATATTTTCAAAGTTTATTTGATATAATCTTTATTCATTTTATTTGAAACAGTGAGGTAAAAAATATATTTTATTGTGCACTAAGTCAATCAAGCATTTACAAACCACATGGCAACTAGTCGACTACTAATCGACTACTGCTACCGACTAGTCGACTACTTATTTTTGATAGTCGTGTTAGCCTTAAAAAACAATAAAGCAATTGTGCTCTAGTGTCGATGAAAACTTTTCAGTTAAGTAATACAGGCACAGAATTGATTTAGAAATACCGGTACATAATGTTTTACAGATATTTTCAGTTCCGCTTTAAAATCTGGCAACATTTTTAATTGACAGGGAATATCTGGCCACATCTTTATTTGGGAAGGATTCTCAGTAGCATTTATTATCAAATTGGTCAAAATCATTTTAGGAGATTCCGTAAAACAACTATACATATATTGTTTCGCCTAAATAGTAGATTTATGTACAAACCGTCGGTTGAGCCACTACGAGGCCGGAGACTTGGTGTATGATCTCCCTCAACACTGCTTCCTGTGTACAACTTCTGTCTTGAACCTTTACGTGATAGGGGGCGGTTCGGGTCTGCAGGCGGTTTGGGCGATTTAATAGCTGATTCAATCTCAGCGGCCGTTGGCGCCCGCGGGGTCTGAAGAAAAAGTTTGTAATGCATCAGTTTAGTGTTGCAGCATTTGAAATTATCTAGTATTCTAAATCTACTTAACTTGCTCAAAGGAGTATTAAAATTAATTTGAGTTCCTTCCTTGCACAAGTCATGTTTATTCAATATTCATAGGTTTGTGCATACATAATCTGTTCATTGAAAAACCTTTTGTCTGAATATCAATCATGAGCTTCAAGAATGAAAATAGACAATACTATGAACAATAGTTCAAAAGGTGCATAAATTATTCCTCGTCCCAAGTGGAGGAGTTTTATATGGCAAATCTAAATTTAAGATTTCTGTGAAAACTGAAAAAAAAATAAAAATGAATAATTGATTGTTGTAGAATTTGTTACATTTTATGGTTCTTGCCAGTAGTGCTGACTTTGAAATGTATATTGATATTCAGACATTGTTACATTTGGGATAACACTACCTTCAATAATACAATGTATTCTTGTACTTTTTCGGGTCGAGTCCCTAGGATTTGAACCCACGCCCTCAGAGTCAGGCAACTATCACCAGCACTGACTGTACGACCATGGGGCCTCATAAAAAATAGAGCCATGGCCTCTGTAGCTCATCAGGATTTTAATGATTTATTATCTAAGGTTGAATAGCTAAGTTATCTCAAGTAATACATTGTTAACAAGCAAAATAATATTGGTTTTAGATCATTACCCCTGTGACCCACATTTGGAGTCACAGGGTCACCAATCCTACAATTAAGAATCACCTTTGACCAAACAATCTCTACACAACATTTCATCTTTCTAGAGCTTTACATATAAACTGGAGAAGAAGATGAAAATAGATTTTGGGGTCATGACCTGTGACCAAGATTGGGGTCATGGGGTCACGAAATCTACAATTTAGAATCCCCATTGGCCAAGGAGTCTGCACACAACTTTTCAGCTTTCTAGACCTTTTGGAACTGGAGAAGAAGATGAAAATAGGTTTTTAAGGATGTGACCCCTGTGACCCCATTTGGGGTCACGGGGTCACGAAATCTACAATTTAGAATCCCCATTGGCCAAGGAGTCTGCACACAACTTTTCAGCTCTCTAGACCTTTTGGAACTGGAGAAGAAGATGAAAATAGGTTTTTAAGGATGTGACCCCTGTGACCCCATTTGGGGTCACGGGGTCACGAAATCTACAATTTAGAATCCCCATTGGCCAAGGAGTCTGCACACAACTTTTCAGCTCTCTAGACCTTTTGGAACTGGAGAAGAAGATGAAAATAGGTTTTTAAGGATGTGACCCCTGTGACCCCATTTGGGGTCACGGGGTCACGAAATCTACAATTTAGAATCCCCATTAGCCAAGGAGTCTGCACATAAAATTTCAGCTCTCTAGAGTCATTGGTTCTGGAGAAGAAGTCAAAAATGCGAAAAGTTTACAGATGGATGGACGAACGGACGGCCGGACGCCGGACGCCATGCCATAAGCCCATCGGGCCTTTCAGGCCTGATGAGCTAATAAATTGGTGAATTTTTTTAAGTAAATTCTTTTTCACCATTTCTTATAGGCTCCTTTTCAATATTTGATAAAATGGTGATATTCTATGAATAAATTCTTTTTTAGAGTCTGTGGAAGACTAAAGCAGTCTCACGCACAGTCTATGATAACACAGTGCTGCACAGTAGTTTGAAGTAACCTGAAACCTCTGTGTAACTATCAGTTTTCATCCTTCTGCCAGGAAGTGGTCACCCCCAGGTCAACACAATGCAATTACATAACATGCAGACACTGGACTCACAGCCAGTAAAGTTTATATGTTAGATGTTGTTTTTCCTACAATTAATTTTTTTTCTGTACTGGAGAAGAAGATGACAATAGGTGTGATGTCACAATCTCATATAGCTACTTCTTTTATAGTCCTATGTTATCACCAGTCATCACTAGTCATATTCAGTTCACATATCTCATGTAAAATGAAAAAATGTAATTCCTCTTCAAGTTATTCCTTCAAAGGGTATTCAATAGTTCTCATTTCAAATAGATTCACATTAAACATGTCCATAATGTAGACATTTATCTCATTTCTTGTTCCTATTGAATCAAATTAACTGCAAAGTTAATAGAAAACTAAATCAGTTATAAAGTATAAAATATGATATAAATACGGTATACCAAATTGACTTGTACTGGAATTCTCATTAATTAATTAATTAATTCTCCAAATAATTACACAATATCATGAGATATTCAAAAACTCCATTATTTACTCTTAAATTTCAAAGAACATTATATTAGATTTAATAAAAGATTCTGTATTAAGTCTTTAGAATACTTTTAGACTTGTGTACCTTATCAGCAGATTCACTTGCAAAATACAAATAATTACTCATATATGTGAAATGTGAGACAAAGATAAAATATGACACTTAATTTTTGTTAGACCTCCAATTCTAAGTTTTTAATTCTCAACATCTCTTTTTCATCAGACATATTATATTCTCAAAGCACATGTTAGAACTCTCACATCAGAAAGATGAAATGCCTTTCCCTCAGGTGTTTTCTTTAAAATTACCTCCCTTACCTACTTACTGACTGAAGTGCACATAAAATCTCAGAAAGATGGTGTAAACTGAAATAGGCTTTTAGGTTATGATCCCTGTGACCCATATTTGGGGTCATAGACTCACCAAATTTACAATTTAGAATCCCTTACAGCCAAGGAGTCTGTACATAAAATTTCAGCTCGCTAGAGCCATTGGGACTGGAGATGAAGATGAAAATAGCATTTTAGGTCATTGCCTCTGTGACCCATATTTGGGGTCTCACAGTCACCAAATTTACAATTTAGAATCCCCTTCAGTCAAGGAGTATGTACATAAAATTTCAGCTCTCTACGTTCATTGGGACTGGAGAAGAAGATGAAAATAGTTTTTTTTTAGGTAATGACCACCAAATCTACAATTTAGAATCCCCTTCAGCCAAGGAGTCTGTACATAAAATTTCAGCTCTCTGGAGTCATTGGTTCTGGAGAAGAAGATGAAAATAGCTTTTAAGGTTATGACCCCTGTGACCCACATTTGGGGTCACAAGGTCACCAAATTTACAATTTAGTATCCCCTTCAGCCAAGGAGTCTGTACATTAAATTTCAGCTCTCTGGAGTCATTGGTTCTGGAGAAGAAGTCGAAAAGTTTACGGACGGACGGACGGACGCCATTCCATGCCATAAGCCCATCGGGCCTTTCAGGCCAGATGAGCTAAAAAGCGAGGTCAAACAATCGATAGTTAAGCTGTTTTTACAGTCAGTACCCCTCTGATAGGTTTTAAATTGACACAGCTCCCAAGGCTGAATGCATTGAATACATGTCATTTAGATAGTGAATAAATCTAACATATCTGTGGATTTGGATTCGAATACCGCAAGGGACTCGACCCCAAAAAAGTACAAGGATTTGTACTATTGAAGTTAAGAGTTATCCTAAATGTAACAATGTAGGATTGTTAGATCTCAATTTTTGTCAAGGCCCCGTGTTCGTGTGGTAAGCTGTTGGTATGGTCAGTGCTGGCGATAGTTGCCTTACTCTGAGGGTGTGGGTTCAAATCCCACAAGGTACCTGGCCCGGAAAAGTACAAGAATACCGGGTGTGTACTATTGAAGGTAGTGTTATCAGATGCTAGATGTGATGGATAAAAACAAGACAACACAAAAAGTTGGTGCATATAAACAATTGTAACATGATTTCGGTGTATCCTTGATTTTGATTGGTTGATTTGCCTATGTTGAATGACAATGAATACCCGCAAATTACTTGGGGCGAATCACCGCGAACATATACATCATGTTCACAAGATTCGGCTCGACTCAAAATTTAATTTTTCTATTTCTCCTAATATGTGCTCCTAACTAAAATTTGACAGGTGCCATTGTCATTTTCTAACTTGTGTAAAGCAATATAGGTCACAAATAACTCTCAAAATTAATTAGTTTCAAGGAACTAAAATGTTTTCAAATAGTAAGATTTTTCCAAGTTTGACGCCTTCTTCCATTCGGCTGTGTTTACCGAATGCCGTTGCCATGGCATGACGTCATAGTGATCAACCGTTTTGACGTCACAATGCTAGCGTCATTGTCACAATGGGTTAGGGCAAGTTTAAGATTGTTGTACCTTACACCCGCAAATTTCAGCGTTTAAAACCTCCGGCTAACGCCGTCGGTTTTAAACTAAATTTGCAGGTGTTGAATAGCAATGAATCCCGGAAATTTTACAAACGCAACTATTTATCTTATAAATTAATTTTCAAAAACAAATGGCACATATTTTTATTTTCTAATGTATTGATATTGATTGAATCATGGTATAATTTTTTAGATTTTAGAGCTTCTAAATACTGGGATAGACATATTTTATATGATTGTTAGGTGTGATTAGAGCTAAATTGGCAGAATCAGAAAATCCACTAAGGATGTCTCAACATGCAATATAGTCAAATATCATGCATGGGCCATATTTGAAATATATTTCATAATTGATAATGCAAGTTGAATAGTCATTCATCTGACTAATATAACAGTTTTATTATTTATGCATTTCATAATTATTGGCATTAGTAAATATAAATTGCGTAAATTGTTAAACTGGTCTAAGATCACTTAATTATTGCATTGCCTGGAAATCAAAGCTTGACATAATTTGACAAAAAAAACAGTGTGATGGATAAAAACAAGACAACACAAAAGGTTGGTGCATATAACAAATCAATTTTCAAAAGCTAACTTATTATCCTTTCTTATTTCTAGGGATATGACTCAGTTGGTAGTGTTTGCTCACCACTCGGGCAACCAGGTTTGATTCCCAGTCACACTATGCCCAAGACGTTTAAAAATGGCAGTTGTGGCTTCCTTGCTTGACACTCAGCATTATAAAAATAGAACAATTCTTAAACTGATTCTGCACTGTGTCAGGTACTCACTGCAATATGCACAATCCAAATTTCAAATTTAAATTTAAATAATAATTAAAGAGAGGGTTCTTTTAAGGTTTTTTTTGTGGAAACAAATTTGAGAGGAGATTCTTATTTACGCACACATGTTATATATACATGCTTATTGTACAATCCGGGCCAAACATATTACTGAGTATTATATATCTATGACTTGAGATAAAGGTTAGTGTACTTTCGTTCAAAAATAAAAACAATGAGAAGTGAAACAATTCAATGGCGGTACAAGTGTCAATAACCTTGCTAAGGAGCAACAAGACAATGATCAGTGTTTATTAATTTAACTTTATAGATTTCACTTTGTGAATATTCTAGCAATATATATGTTTTATAATTTTTAAAAATTTAAATAGTGTTTTTCATTTTACACAATGCCAAAAAAGCAAAAAGAGCTAGCTCTAAAATGAATGTACATGGTTCGCTTAAGCCATGAGAGTCCATTTCCCATTGAGCAGCCATTTTAATGTGTTCATATTAAAATGGACACTCAAAAGTAGTTCAAGTGATCTGACTGATGTAACCATACCTAAACACTCAAAGTAGAGTTTGATATATTGTACAATGATGGAATGGTCAACCATCTTGCTGTCTGAACTCTCAAAATCACTAATGACCTTCAAATTTACCTCTCACACTGACGAGTTACACCACTGTCGCTTTATGCATCACACCATTTTCACCCATTTGCGGAGGATATTCATTCACCCCCTGAACCACCCTCTCCCCAACCCCGGACCCGCCACTGAGCACTCCTTGTTGCTTTCAGCAGGGTACGGGTTAAGCATTGTTATGCAATGTACGACACAAAGTAAGTGACAGCTCATGCATGCTATCTACAACTACTGACATGCAAGGGAAACATGCAAGGGAAACATGCAAAGGAAACATGCAAGGGAAACATGCAAAGGAAACATGCAAGGGAAACATGCAGCAGGTGATAAGTATATCAATCAATTAATCTACCTTGGTATCGGCACTTCGAATTCGGCCTTCCAAACCATCTGAGAACTGCAAAGCCAAAATCATGCATGGAGAACAGGTGAAAGAATTATGAACATAATGTGTGTCTAAAAGCATAAACACTAAATTGTCAGTTTGGTCACATGGTGAAAATGAGCGTGCTTTATCAATATCACTCTCATCATTGTTTCATTGAAAGCATTTTAACTTTCTCTTTCCAATGTTGGTATGGTTCCTTGTCTCTGGTAAATATATCTCGCTTAGAAAAAGTTGTTCTAATCGCTGGTAAAATAGCAGAAGTTTCGTTTGCAAATCTACCATATCTATAGCTATAAGAGTTCTGAATTTATCTTACTTTAATTATATATTAATTATAATAACTTTAAATTAACATATACTGAAGGCTATGTTTGCAATAGTTCAAAATCAAAAGAGGTGAAAGTGCATACAAGTTTGTTTATGAACTTGGATCATTCCAAAATATTTATACCTAAAAAGCAAAAAAGGTTCTAGGAAAACCACATCTATGAAATTCACATAAATCAAAATAATGATTTTATAAAATATCCTTTACAACTAAAACTCAAAACATTTCAATCACTGATGCAGCAATCCACAAAGACTATTTTCAGACATAAAATAACCAGTAAAGCAAAATCATCATCAAGATTTATTTTGCAAGCAGTCACAATCATTACTGTACATTACTAGTCAATAAGGTGGAAATTCTACACTTAACAATGTTGCTACTGCTTGACAAATAAGGAAAACCTAAATTAATAACTATCCTGGTTACAGGGCCTCTATATTTATGATTAGGCCCTGAATCAAGATAGTTATTATCATTTTAGATGTTGGAAGTTGGGCTTTTACAGGTTGGTAAAAAACTGACATTCAAATATTTTCTCAAACAGAACTATAAAGAATAATGGACAAAAAATCATTTGAAATAATTTTCCAATTAATTATTTCAACAAAATAACATGTTTGTACGATGATCCAATGCAGATTACTGATGAAGAGACTTAATTTTTTTCTTTTGTTTCATTCATCAATAATTGTGTTCTCCATGCATGAAAATACAGTAAGTGTCAAAAGTAAGTCATCATTTATTAAATTCTCAGACTTTCATATCAATTAACCTTTGCAATAATCTTTTCCATTAATAAGTCATCTGTCACATTTTGCAGAGTAAGGAGATCATCTTTGCTATGTTCTTACTTTTTATCTTGGTTAATTAGTTATTGCATGACATTTGATTAAGTGACATGATTGCAGGATTAAGTGACACGATATATAGCTTTTCATGTCATCATCCCACAGAACACCATGTTAAATCTGATAAGTTTGTTCTATACCTTTAGTTTGAATAGCTGTAGTTTTCAAATATCATCCAAAAATAAATGGAAATTACATCCTCATAGCTTAGATGACTTTCAAACATGTGGATACATTCGGGAACAGTTCTACTAAAACTCAATTGATGAAATTTCTTACAATTGTTAATTAACATGGGTCTATATGAATTCCACTAATGATGACTTACTTTTGAGGGCTACTGTAGCTTACTTATATTCAGTATGTAAAAGTGGTTATATATGGAAAAGAATAGGCAGGAGAATATAAAAGGTAATGTTTATGTGACATTGAAAGAGAAATAACAGAAGGATGAATGATAGAAACATCGGAAGATTATCTTTTCTTTACAGAAATATATTACCTGACTATAAACAAATTCAAAATTAACCAACTAGAAAGTGTAATTTTGTCAATTAACTCATTTAGATGAATTTTTTTATCTTATACACTGATATTACCCATGTTTGTTGATATTACCAACATGAAACATGAACTTGATATTGCATTTTTAAAGGAATTTCAATATACGAACAGAATACTTTCCAAAAATTCTGAATCTGATTAGACTGTTTCAATGCCTACTTCAGCTTCCATGCAGCTTTGAATAAACATTATGCTTCCATGCATAATTTGAAAGAAAAATCACAGAAAAACTCCAAAAATTAAAAGTATGGACAAAAGGTAGTTAGCATGTGACAGACTGTCTCTCATTTCGTCTTATTATCTCTTATCATATACACTGATATTACCCATGTATGTTGAAATTACCAACATAACAACTCGATATTGCATTTTTAAAAGAATTTCACTATACAAACAGAATATCGTCCAATAATTTCATTGAAAAGAAGTCCTATACCTTCCCACACAAATTTATTTACCATTTTTGTTCAAGAAAAAAATAATAGCTAAGGCCAATTTTTCTATGTAAAAATAGGAGTGTCTTGAACAAACTTTTTTCACAAATTCTAAGCAAATTTACAAATATTACATTAATTAGCATATATTACGCAGCATATATATATATACACACAATATATTGCATTATATATATGTTTGCATTGATTCTGAATCTGATTTAGACTTTTTCAATGCCTAATTCTGTTTCCATGCAGCTTTGAATAAACATCATGCTTTCATACAGAGTTTGAGCAAAAGGACATTATTTTCAAAAGAAACCACAGATGTACTTACATGATCTAGGGGAGATAATCTTGTTCCCGACACTGGTCGTGAGTCACTTCCCTCGAAATGACGAGAATTTAAACTGAAATAGATAAATTTCAATCATGAAGCAAAACTAGCAAGCATGGTCCACTTACTAAATTATACAACAATTGAGATGAAGTGAGTTTGGGTTTAACGCCACTTTCAAGAGTATTTCACTCATATCATGGCTGCTGGTATTATTGCAGGGAGAAAGCATATAATGGCATGGTGGCTATGTTTTGCGGTGAAACTTGTGAGCATTGGTTGGAACTAGCGAACCATGGGTGGTATTGCGCTAAATTTCAGTGCAGCTTTGTACCCTAACTGCTTGAAGGTATTTATACTGTGAGCATGATATATTTCATATAGGATATCTGTCTTTTCTTGACAAAAACCATGTTTATCTATTAAATCAAGTGAGGTAGACAGGCATGAAAATATATAACCTTTCTACCTCACGATATGAGATAATTCACATAAATGTGGTATTTGTCAAGAATTGGCAGATATTCTATTTATTATATGACGTTATCCTGTAATTACACCACAACAAGGTCATGTCTATGTTCAGCGACCGCTAGGAACACCCTGTCACCACAGTAACAATGTGACGTGTAATGGAGAATGCATGAGGAGCCGTGGATTCGTTAAAAATAATCAACGAGCCCCGAAGGGGCGAGTTGATTATTTTTAACGAATCCACGGCTCCTCATGCATTCGGGGCGAGTTGATTATTTTTAACGAATCCACGGCTCCTCATGCATTCTCCATCTTAATCCATGTATGACGTCACGAAACATACATATGTGATCATCTAGCATTATAGACAAAACATTTTAATTATGTAACCTAAAAAAATATTATTTTGCAAATTTCGGTGCCCATTCATCGTATATGGTACACGTAGCATCGACCCTTATGAAATGGATTCTTCCACGCACGTGCATGGCGCAAATCTTCCACGCAAAGCGATTTGACTGACGGCCGAACTCCTGCATTTCATGTGTTTCAGCACGATCCCCACGCGTTTCACACTTTACCAGGTTTGTTTAGAATGCAGGGATCTTACTGAAAAACAATCAAATGATTACCAGCAGGCCTGGTAGTCGAATAGGTTAGGGCGCTGCGTAACAGACGAAGGGTTACATGTTCGATACCCGGGTCAGACATTACAAAAATAATCAGATATTTTAAGATTCTAATCAGATATACTAAGACAAAATACATCATTCTTGAACAAATTACTTTGTGAGCCATTACGAAAATGTCAAAACCTGACACCCCTCCTGACTGGATTAGTCAATAACCAGTAGATTCTTAAAAATAATCCACTGTTAAAGGTGCATCCATTGTGTTTCATAAAATTTCATTTGGCTTTAATACGTTCCAACACACCATATGTGATGTTTACAATACAAATAAATTCACTTATCTTGCATATTCATCCCCAAATGCCAAACATATCATATTTACTATTTTCCAATTAAAATCGAGTAACATCATTATGCATGTTTAGAAACCGAAACTGAACGTCTTATTTATATGCACAGTAGTTATATGACCTATTGAACATTATTAACCCAATTTTGTTATTTTGTCTGGTGTAAATAAGATTCAAAAATTACGTTTGACTCTGTGGCGCGCGCCACACGCGGTGCATTGTCCGGTTTTCGATCAGAAATCACTACTTTTACCTTCATATCGTCAATATACTAAGTCCAGTATCATTAAAATGGTTGTTTTCGGTAACAGTTGGTACTTCTCGATAAAATAAGACCATTTACAACGTTTGTCATATTTGACCCCCAACAACACAATGGATGTACCTTTAACACAATAGAGTGACGTCATCACCATGGATTAACACAAGAGTATTCACTACGTCAGACCATTGTTCTATGATGTCAAATTATATCAGTCACTGGCCACAGTGAAAATGTAAGTTAGTTTGACTGTAGCTTAATAAATGGTTTATTTAACTGATAACTCCCAGTATTTCATTGCTCGTCACATAATAAACTTGTATATTTACCTGAATGCACTAGGGGGTCTGGATTCAGGGTTTCGTGCTGTTGAAGCTGGAAATAATGTTCTTGTCTCCTCTCGCGGAGTGAAGGGGCGTTTTGTAACAACAGTACGCAAAGATGTTCGTGCTTCATTGATGATTTTCGATGGGGCTTGCACATTTTCAGGTAATTGGTAAAATGGACGATCTTTGGACTTTTTTGGATCCATTTTTATTGCACTTTTGCCTCAGGTGTCAATCTAGGGTTGTATACAACACCAGTAAAGGATTACAGGCATTGCATGATGGAAGACCTGAAAAATAATGTGTAATATTAAGACATTTGTCAGTGATTTATTGTCATCAACATTGAATTTCAATTGGATCATATTTATTTATCATCATATCATATTATTATTTGGGACATGGTACTGCAGTGAAACTCAGTGTTGCGTTGCACCTTGTGGTGCGACGATTCATCGATCTATGGGCCGCCGATACAGTGTATCGATTGGGTTCAATGATATGAAGATTTAGTATCGTGATACGTATCGTATCGCCTGCCTTGTAACGGGATACGTTTCGTATCCCAGTTAAGGTGCACAATATATCGTTGGGACGAAAATTATAGTATCGTGATGTATCGTATGACAAAATGTATGCCAATACCACCACTAGTTGCACCCAAACCTTATTGCATGTAGAACAGTTCTCTACTGCAGACAAAGTTGCCGCCCCCTTGGCGGGATTCAATACCTCGACGCACTAACCACTGCGCTATCCACCCCCCCCCCCCCCCCCCCCCGAATCTAATACAACTACTGTAGTAGCTCAATTTCGTTTTGCTGAAAAAATAGTATAGTGTAATAGTTAATATTACAAAAGTGTTTGTATCAAGTTAGTAAACAAAATATTATTTACTCCACTCATCTCAGTGCATGATGTATTTTGTCAGCAATTTGTCTTTCCCATCTTAAGTATGTGTGAGATAGAGCAGTTTGGTCTATGGAAAAGCATACCTGCTGAAAGTTTGTCACAAATACTCAATAAAAAAATTCATTAAGCAGTTTTTTCCACTACATTCTGTTTCTATACATAATTTCCAACATACTTCATTTACCCCTTCCGCTGGTGACATGATAAGTAACACTTACTTAGATCTACTGTCAAACTGAGAGTGTGACATACCACTAAGCAGGCGCTACGCTATATCAAGAAAACCCAGCCAAAATAATAGGCCCCAGTGATACAAAATAATTGAATGACATAGAATAAAATACCCAATATAATAAAATCAAAGTGTGGCTTAGTTGTAACTCTATTAATGTGTTCTAGATGCCATACTCAAGTCAAGGATTTGTTGTCATGCGACTGGGAGGTTGATCGCGATCGAACTTGTCACCTTCGCCTTGATGGCAACGAGACGGGAAAATAAAAGTATCTGCAATTCGATGCTTTTTATGGTTAGTTCATGGGATGCAAAATGTGTTAAATTACCTCATGGAAGCGTCATTGTGGTCTTGCGTGTTTACTGTTAGGCAAAACAGTTCGTTATGATCCAAGATTTACCCAAGATACGGATCGATGAGTGGAATTCTAACCGGAAATGTAAACATGCGCAGAAATCAACTTCCGGTAGGACTGCACATGTTGTAAGTTGGCTTCAGAACAACATCCAACCGGCTTTGCATGACCGCAAACGGAGAGGTATATTTATTTCTCTTGTGTGCATGTAAGTATAACTAATCTAAGCAAAATTATTTAGAGGTGCGAAAATAAACATATATTTGACCTTTCGTTTTATCATATTAGCTGTACATTTGAATGTTTACAGACAATTTTCTCTAAATATTTTAACCTTTAGATAATTTTCACTTGACTTTGGTTGAAGTAGTGTTGTGGTGTAGATCTAGTACCATGTGAAAAAGTATCAAAATCATGAGTGATAACTTTATCTAGGCCTACATACAATGATGTATTAAAGGGGCACTATGGCGCTAAATTACATGACACAAGGTTATCACACTGTGCCCAGCAAACATGACTGTACTGGGTGAGTACTGGCTGGTAAAGTTGATAAAGGCATACTGGCCCAGAACCGTTTTAACTGAATTGGCCCGGTTACGGTAAAATTGTACTGGCCAAGTGCTGGCAATACTGCAGGTATTATCTTGAACCCTGACGTCGCTTGCAAAACGCTTTCGTCTACAGCATAAAAATATCACCTCCGATATAATTCCCTCTTAGGCTAAATAAACATTTGAGATGCTCCTTGGCATTGGCACATCACTTTTATTTTTATTGTCATGTGAAAAAATACATTTAGGATTTGACGCATCAATTTGCTAAACCCGAAATCAATTTGTCCACCAAATATATGGGTACTGATATATGCTCTCGTTTTGTATGCTTCTACCACTTCCAGGCAATATATTGAGGGAAAAAATAAAATATACTCCTCCCCAGCATTATTTTTTAACAACTAAAAATAAAGATAGTCCTATGGTCCTCATCACTTTTGAAAAAAATGTAGCCTACCCGAGAAACATTTGACTTTTTAGCTCATCTGGCCTGAAAGGCCCGATGGGCTTATGGCATGGGATGGCGTCCGTCCATCCGTCCGTCCGTCCGTAAACTTTTCGCTTTTTCGACTTCTTCTCCAGAACCAATGACTCCAGAGAGCTGAAATTTAATGTACAGACTCCTTGGCTGAAGGGGATACTAAATTGTAAATTTGGTGACCCTTTGACCCCAAATGTGGGTCACAGGGGTCATAACCTTAAAAGCTATTTTCATCTTCTTCTCCAGAACCAATGACTCCAGAGAGCTGAAATTTTATGTACAGACTCCTTGGCTGAAAGGGATTCTAAATTGTAGATTTGGTGACCCTGTGACCCCAAGTGTGGCTCACAAGGGTCATTACCTAAAAAAAACTAATTTTTAATACTTACCCTACTTTTACTAGTGCATATTACCTATATGATCCGATGAAGGATTGAAAACGTGACTGAGACAGGATCCTAACGTAACTGTAGTGAAGTGTAGACAGACTGGCTCTAGGGCACGTCACTACCCGGAAGTGTAGTGCAATCCACACATAGCTGCGCGCGCAGTGATATGAAACCCTCACATTTCCTATATCGCTCGATACGACGGACGTGTTTTCTGAGACAGAAATTTATTTTGACTGCTTATTTTGCTTCCTAAACCGTGTGGTTTAGCTATTGTGAACTTTCTCTTGCATGCCGCGTGTCTTCTGTGTGGCCTGCAAATCGTCCAAATCGGCTAAGGACCCACACCCCCTTTGCCCGGACTGCCTGGTGGACTCACCTTGCGAGTGGACATCTCGTTGTCAGCATTGCTGTCATCTTTCGGCATCTGACTTCAAGGCGTACGCAGTCGCTAGGAGGAAAAGGTTCACTCAGAGACGGTGTAGAATGGCCTCTTCGGACTTGGACCAGGACACGTTGGTCATCTCTGAACCAGTCGACGGCCTATCACCAGCGAGGGATCACCCACGGGATGCGTTTCCCTCTACTGGAGAGTCGGGTTCGTCGAAACCTAAGGCCAAGCGTGTACCCAAGGAACACCTGGACAACGCTATCAACCCGGGTGCTCCGCCCATCGCGCCTCAGTCCTCTGACCTCGATCTTGACTCGGCCGAGTCCCGGCGCCTGGAAGACCAACAGCGCCTTGGCGAGCGTCAGCGCCTGGAGCTCGAGGTTCAAAGAGAAGAAGAAAGATATCAACGATCTTTAAGGGACCTCGAGCGTCTGGAGGATGACAGGCGCCTGTCAGAACTCAGGGAGACTAGGAGGCGCCAGGAGGAGCGCCGGCTCGACCTGAAGCGACAGGAAGAGCACCGAAAGGAGATTGAGCGCCAGGATAACATTCGGCGCTCAGTAGATTCCCAGCGCCGGGAAGTTGAACGCCAGCGCCAGGAGGAGGAGCGCCAGCGTGTTCAGTTGGATGAGGAGCGCCGTTTTCGGGAGGAGGAGCGCCTGCGCCTCAAGAATCTAGAAGAGAAGCGCTTCAGGAACTGGGAGCGCCAGCGCCAGGAGGATGAGCGCCGGCACCAGGAAGAGCAGCGCCGATCTCTTAGAGATTCTGAGGAACCCTCTCATGACGAGCGCCCAGCCAAGGTGCGTCAGCTCTCGAGGGATAGAGCACACAGAGAGCGGGACCAGGATGTTAGTGACTCTCCACGCCGGGACAGATCCTCTGTGAGGTCCCACTCCAACGACAGGTACCTTTCACGAGAGAGGGAGGGTCCCTCTGTGGAAGGTTCACCACGACACTCGCTCTCTATTGTCGACGACAGGTCTCTCGCCCCTCTCTCACCTTCGAAGTCAGTGGACTCTAAGGATCCCCAGAAGACACATCTACCGATGGGAGAGGTGTATACGTGGATCGCTGACAGACTGGTGGACTGCCCCTCTCCGGGTTCGGAGCAGGATACTGCACTGGCTGTTTGGAGTGAGCCTGAGCTGCTCATTCCCCCACATCCGTTGGTTCTCGACACCATCGAGTCTCTGGACGAGGAGTTCCAAAAGTTGTCAATTAATCCCACTTTTCGTCCAGCCAAGAACTCCACTTCGTCTTTCAAGGTCCACTCTTTGCAGACGTATGATCAGGGGTCCCCACAAGATGACTCATGTTCAAGACTCTCGGATGCGCCGCAAGGAGTGTATAAAGTCCAGGACACCAGGATGTTGGCGATTGAGAGGGAGCTCAAACGCACTTTGAGGCCGTTGTCAGTGTTGGCCTCTGCCACGGATGCTTTGGCACAGGATCTGTTGGAAGACAATCCCTCCAGACTAGAGCACTTATCCACGATGTACAGGTGGCAGTACAACACGCTCTCTGTCATCATGGACCATATCCGCTCAGCTTGGGCCACTACTGTCCTCATCCGCAGGAATGGTCTCCTTGCCCCGTGCGCCTGGGAGGAGGAGTTCAAGAAGACCCTCATCAGAGCTCCTCTCTCTACTCCGATGTTGTTTGCGGACAAGATCCCGACAGTGTACAAGGAGCATGCCGCTATGGCTCAATCGGACTTTACATTTCGAGCCATCAAGTCACTGTCGTCATCTCTCGGTCCCAGGAACTCGAGAGTTACCCAGGTGTACGAGGCACGACGCAACGTGGTCAAGAACGCTACTCGTGGAGGACGTGGTGGAGGTCGTGGCAAGTTCAGCAGAGGAGGCTACACCTCCCAGAAACCTCGCCCAGAGTTTGACCAGTCCAAGGCACCAAAGACTCCAGCCTACAAGAAACGCCGCTGAAGCGTTGGATTTGCACGACTGGCGCCTCCCGCCTCCAGTCGTCCCTTACCAGCTTACACCCGTAGGCGGGAGACTTGGGATCTTCTGGCCGAATTGGACAATCCTAGAAGATCCCTTCGTCACCGAAATTCTCAGGGTTGGATACAAACTGCCAATCTCCAACCCTCCGCCTCTGACCAGCCTGCCCCGGCCATGCGTGTACTCGCTAACCCAGATCGATCAGTTGTCTACCAACATCATGACACTGCTGGAGAAGAAAGCAATAGAAGTGGTTACAGACCCCCACTTCTACCCAGGATATTACGCCCCAATTTTCCTGGTTCCGAAGAAAAATTCAGACAAGATGCGGATGATACACAACCTGGCAGCATTCAACGATCTATACATGCCAGAGCCCCCGCATTTCACAATGGTTACCCTGGATCTGCTGCGTTCCAAGCTTCAACCCAACGATTGGCTGGTCAGCTTAGATCTACAGGATGCTTACCTCCATGTACCAGTTTTCAAACATCATCGGAAGTACCTCAGATTCCTCTTCCAAGGGGTACATTACCAATGGAAGGTTCTCCCGTTTGGAATATCTACGGCCCCGTGGCTTTTCACTCGCATTACGTCTCCAATAGCCAGGTTTCTCCATCTTCGGGGGATAGAGTTCGACCCCTACATAGACGATTGCCTGATGAGCCACGGGGACTCAACAGTGCTACACAAACAGACCCTATTTGCCTTGGACCTGCTGCGACAGTTGGGATGGCTCGTCAATACAGAGAAATCGCAACTAGTCCCATCCCAGCAGCTGACGTTTATAGGAGGTCTGTTTTTAACCAACTTAGATCTTCTCCGAGTACCTCCAGACAGGTGGGAGAAGATAGAACGGCTAGCCTTACGGGGTCTTCATCAGGCCTTGTCAGTTCGCCAGTGGCAGTCACTTCTTGGCCTGTTGACTTCAGCTCAGGCTCTCACTCTCAGAGGCCGTCTCATGGCACGCCCTCTTCAAGTCTTCCTCATTCCGTTTTGTCAGGAGGACGATCCCAGGGAAAGCGTGCGGCTTCCACTGCATTTGCACCGGTACCTCAGGTGGTGGACGATCCCATTGAACGTTTGCGAAGGAGTCTCTTTGACAGAGTTCAGTCATCACCACGAGTTGTTCGTGGACGCTTCACATCAAGGATGGGGAGCCCACCTGGGACAACGCACGGCAGCAGGGTTGTGGGCAGAACATCAGACCGGTTGGCACAGCAACAACCTCGAGTTACAGGCAGTCATCTTGGCCATCGAGCACTGGGTCGAAATCCTCAGAGGCTCTCGGGTTCGAATAGCGTCAGACAACTCGACAGTGGTTTACTTGATCAATTTCCAGGGGACGACTCGGTCGCGCCAGTTATTGAAACAGACATTCCAACTGTTCGAGTTGTCAGACACCAACAACATTCTGATCAGGGCTCGTCACATTCCGGGTTGCAGGAATATTTTGGCAGACGCTCTGTCCAGACCAGACAAGCCATCGCCAACAGAGTGGATGCTCAACCCGGAAGCTTTCTCCCTGATTTGTCAGTTACACCATCGGCCTCTGCTGGACCTGTTCGCCACAAGGTTCAACAACCAGTTGCCAACTTACGTCTCTCCCCTTCCAGACCCGATGGCGTGGGCAGTGGACGCCTTGTCCCTGTCTTGGGACGGTCTAGATGCGTTCGCGTTCCCTCCTCCAGTTCTGCTACCAAAGGTTCTGGCCAAGATCAGGGAGACCAAGTTGATGAATCTGCTTTTGGTCGCGCCCTTTTGGCCGGCCAGAACTTGGTTTCCAGAACTGCGTCTTCTAGCGGAAGGAGAACCAAACCCATTGCCCCCGTGGTCAAACCTCCTTCTACATCCTCACAGTCGGCAGGTGCATCCAGATCCACAGCGGTTTCATCTGTGCGTTTGGACCATTTGCAGAAGACTTTAAGAGATAAGGGATATTCGGCATCGGTGGCCAGCGCCATTACTGGAGCACACCGGCCTTCGACTAGAGCCCTTTATGATGATAAATGGTTGTCTTTTGAGAACTTTTGTAGATCCCACAAGCAAGACCCGTTGTCAGCCTCACCACAGTTCCTGGCAGATTTCTTGTTCCATCTCCGCTCGAAGAGGCACCTTAAGGGTGGAACAATTTCTACCTATCTCTCGGCCCTCAATTCAGTTCTCGCTGTTAAAACAGACAGGAAGATCTCGAAAATCCCGGAACTAATAGCCATGCTGAAGTCTTTTAAGCTGGAAGACCAAAAAGTCAAGTTTCGTCCTCCAGCTTGGGATCTGAACCTGGTTTTGAAGCACATTCGTGGAGCTCCATATGAACCTCTGTCGGAGGCTTCTTTTGAGAACCTCTCCAGGAAGACGGCGTTTTTACTTTCTTTGGCAACGGCTGCCAGAGTAAGTGAATTACATGCTATCGACGTAACGAGGGTTCGGTTCGAGCAACGGCGCAATGGTTCAGTGCATCTGGGTCTGTTGTGGGATTTTGTAGCGAAAAATCAACTGCCTGGTCAACCTGACAGATCTTTTGTTATTCCGCCGTTGTCTTTAATTGTGGATGAATCGGAGTCTGAAGAACTCTCTTTGTGCCCAGTCCGTGCCTTGAAGGAATACATCTCCCGGTCCACGGACAAGAGGGCTGGGCGAAAGAGATTGTTCATTCCCTTTTCTTCTGCAGCTAAGGGTGAGGTAAACCGGAACACGCTGGCTCTATGGTTGCGAACATCCATCTTGGCAGCTTATGATGCAGCAGGAATACCTCACCCCTCCGCAAATAACCCTCATGAGATTCGGGCCTTGGCTTCTACTATGGCTCTTCACAGGAACTGCTCGGTGCCAGACATCATGAAGGGTTGTTTCTGGAAATCCAACACTGTGTTTGCCAGTCACTATTTGAGAGATGTCTCCGTGGAAGACGTACAAGGACTCCAATCTTTTGGACCTCTCGTAGTGGCTCAGCAACTCACCTTGCCCGCTTCGTCTTAGGTGAGACCTGGTTTTTGTGGATTTTAGGACTATTTCTCGGTTCGTCGAGATCTCTCCTTTCAATCCTTTTAGTGGTTTCATATACTGATTTGGGTTTCCTGTTTGTAGGTTTCCGCTCAGTTGTCACGTCCTACTCTTGCTAGTGCTGTGGAGGTCCTCGCTGTGGGTCCTTTCCCTCCGTCCGACTGTCGAATCAACATGCACTAGTAAAAGTAGGGTAAGTATTAAAAATTTGTTAAAATCTAAATATTTTAGATATTTAAAAATACTTACCCTACTTTTAGGGTTTATACCCACCCATCGTTGGATCAACTACCTCCCCGCATTTAGGACCTCGCTCGGACTGACTCTAGGAAATGTGAGGGTTTCATATCACTGCGCGCGCAGCTATGTGTGGATTGCACTACACTTCCGGGTAGTGACGTGCCCTAGAGCCAGTCTGTCTACACTTCACTACAGTTACGTTAGGATCCTGTCTCAGTCACGTTTTCAATCCTTCATCGGATCATATAGGTAATATGCACTAGTAAAAGTAGGGTAAGTATTTTTAAATATCTAAAATATTTAGATTTTAACAATTTTCATCTTCTTCTCCAGTCCCAATGAACGTAGAGAGCTGAAATTTTATGTACATACTCCTTAACTGAAGGGGATTCTAAATTGTAAATTTGGTGACAGTGAGACCCCAAATATTGGGTCACAGAGGCAATGACCTAAAATGCTATTTTCATCTTCATCTCCAGTCCCAATGGCTCTAGCGAGCTGAAATTTTATGTACAGACTCCTTGGTTGTAAGGGATTCTAGATTGTAAATTTGGTGAGTCTGTGACCCCAAATATGGGTCACAATGATCATAACCTTAAAGCCTATTTCAGTTTACACCATCTTTCTGAGATTATATGTGCACTTCAATCAGTAAAGTAGGTAAGGGAGGTAATTTTAAAGAAAACAGCTGAGTTAAAGGCATTTCATCTTTCTGATGTGAGAGTTCTAACATGTGCTTTGAGAATATAATATGTCTGATGAAAAAGAGATATTGAGAATTAAAAACTTAGAATTGGAGGTCTAACAAAAATTATAAGTCATATTTTATCTTTGTCTCACATTTCACATATGAGTAATTATTTGTATTTTGCAAGTGAATTTGCTGATAAAGGTACACAAGTCTAAAAGTATTCTAAAGACTTAATACAGAATCTTTTATTAAATCTAATATAATGTTCTTTGTAATTTAAGAGTAAATAATGGAGTTTTTGAATATCTCATGATATTGTGTAATTATTTGGAGAATTAATTAATTAATTAATGAGAATTTCCAGTACGAGTCAATTTGGTATACCTTATTAGCAGCTCCGACTAAGTCGGAGCTGCTATCAGTTTTTGCGCAGTTTCCGTCGCCGCCGCCGCACGCGCGTTTTGTATTCGCTATAACTTTTTTCCTAGAAGGTTTTGAGAACTCATATACATAACTTCTTACTTATGCCCCTGGGGAATTTTTTTGACATGTTCATATTCAAGGTCAAAGGTCAAGGTCACGAGTTCTGAAATCGCTAAAAAAATCCTTGTAAACACGATAACTTGAAAAATATTTGTACTATCAGGCTCTTATTTGGTGTACATTAACTATGGAGAAAGGCCAAGATTTGAAAAGGTTTTCGCTAACATTCGTCAAAGGTCAAGGTCACAGCGAGGGCACGACTTAAGCATGCTTTTGCGAAAATGTCTTATTTCAACTATTAACACTTTAAATCATTAAATGATTGTTATACACAATGAAAAGTGATCACTGATTGTGTGACCTTGAATTTAAAAGGTCAAGGTCACGAAATATGGTCAAGGTCACCAGTTCTGAAATCTCTAAATAACCTTTTCCCAAGAAGGTTTTAACACCTCATATACATAGCTTCTTTCTTATAAACCTGGTGGATGATTTTGACATGTTCACATTCAAGGTCAAAGGTCAAGGTCACGAGTTCTGAAATCGCTAAAAAAATCCTTGTAAACACGATAACTTGAAAAATATTTGTAGTATCAGGCTCTTATTTGGTGTACATCAACTATGGAGAAAGGCCAAGATTTGAAAAGGTTTTCGCTAACATCCGTCAAAGGTCAAGGTCACAGCGAGGGCACGACTTAAGCATGCTTTTGCAAAAATGTCTTATTTCAACTATTAACACTTTGAATCATTAAATGATTGTTATACACAATGAAAAGTGATCACTGATTGAGTGACCTTGAATTTTAAAGGTCAAGGTCACGAGATAGGGTCAAGGTCACCAGTTCTGAAATCACTTAATAACTTTTTTCCATGAAGGTATCAACACCTCATATATATAGCTTCTTTCTTGTACACCTGGGGAAACATTTTGATATGCTCACATTCAAGGTCAAAGGTCAAGGTCATGAGTTCTGAAATCACTACAAAAATCCTTGTAAACACGATAACTTCAACAACTTCTGTGCTATCAGCCCCTAACTTGGTATATATCAACTATGGAGAAAGACCAAGATTTGAAAACGTTTTTGCTCAAATCTGTCAAAGGTCAAGGTCACAGCAAGGTCACAACTTAAGCGTGCTATTGTGAATATGCCTTATGTTAACAATGAGCACTACTGAGTCATTGCCTGATTGTTATACACAATGAAAAGTAATCATTGATGGTGTGACCTTGAACGTCAAGTTCAAGGTCATGAGATATTGGTTAAGGCCATGTTAATCTTTTGATCTAATTTTGAAATCAGAAATAGTTTTTAAGAACAAAGTTGTGAAAAGTGACCCCAGTGATGATTCAACTTGTTAGAATAACTTGAATAATGAAAAACATTTTGTCCAAAAAAATTCCAATTTTATTTATGCTGAGGAGAAGGCGGAACAGGGAAAGGCGAGACCCAAAGTTTCGGAGCTGCTCTGCTTTTGCGGTGTCCCGCAAACGCTCTTCTAGTTTATATCATATTTTATACTTTATAACTGATTTAGTTTTCTATTAACTTTGCAGTTAATTTTATTCAATAGGAACAAGAAATGAGATAGTTCCAAAAGGTCAAGAGAGCTGAAAAGTTGTGTGCAGACTCCTTGGCCAATGGGGATTCTAAATTGTAGATTTCGTGACCCCGTGACCCCAAATGGGGTCACAGGGGTCACATCCTTAAAAACCTATTTTCATCTTCTTTTCCAGTTCCAAAAGGTCTAGAGAGCTGAAAAGTTGTGTGCAGACTCCTTGGCCAATGGGGATTCTAAATTGTAGATTTCGTGACCCTGTGACCCCAAATGGGGTCACCGGGGTCACATCCTTAAAAACTTATTTTCATCTTCTTCTCCAGTTCCAAAAGGTCTAGAGAGCTGAAAAGTTGTGTGCAGACTCCTTGGCCAATGGGGATTCTAAATTGTAGATTTCGTGACCCCGTGACCCCAAATGGGGTCACCGGGGTCACATCCTTAAAAACTTATTTTCATCTTCTTCTTCAGTTCCAAAAGGTCTAGAGAGCTGAAAAGTTGTGTGCAGACTCCTTGGCCAATGGGGATTCTAAATTGTAGATTTCGTGACCCCGTGACCCCAAATGGGGTCGAAGGGGTCACATCCTTAAAAACCTATTTTCATCTTCTTTTCCAGTTCCAAAAGGTCTAGAGAGCTGAAAAGTTGTGTGCAGACTCCTTGGCCAATGGGGATTTTAAATTGTAGATTTCGTGACCCTGTGAACCCAAATGGGGTCACCGAGGTCACATCCTTAAAAACTTATTTTCATCTTCTTCTCCAGTTCCAAAAGGTCAAGAGAGCTGAAAAGTTGTGTGCAGACTCCTTGGCCAATGGGGATTCTAAATTGTAGATTTCGTGACCCTGTAACCCCAAATGGGGTCACAGGGGTCACATCCTTAAAAACTTATTTTCATCTTCTTCTCCAGTTCCAAAAGGTCAAGAGAGCTGAAAAGTTGTGTGCAGACTCCTTGGCCAATGGGGATTCTAAATTGTAGATTTCGTGACCCCGTGACCCCAAATGGGGTCACAGGGGTCACATCCTTAAAAACCTATTTTCATCTTCTTTTCAAGTTCCAAAAGGTCTAGAGAGCTGAAAAGTTGTGTGCAGACTCCTTGGCCAATGGGGATTCTAAATTGTAGATTTCGTGACCCTGTGACCCCAAATGGGGTCACCGGGGTCACATCCTTAAAAACTTATTTTCATCTTCTTCTCCAGTTCCAAAAGGTCTAGAGAGCTGAAAAGTTGTGTGCAGACTCCTTGGCCAATGGGGATTTTAAATTGTAGATTTCGTGACCCTGTGAACCCAAATGGGGTCACCGAGGTCACATCCTTAAAAACTTATTTTCATCTTCTTCTCCAGTTCCAAAAGGTCAAGAGAGCTGAAAAGTTGTGTGCAGACTCCTTGGCCAATGGGGATTCTAAATTGTAGATTTCGTGACCCTGTAACCCCAAATGGGGTCACAGGGGTCACATCCTTAAAAACTTATTTTCATCTTCTTCTCCAGTTCCAAAAGGTCAAGAGAGCTGAAAAGTTGTGTGCAGACTCCTTGGCCAATGGGGATTCTAAATTGTAGATTTCGTGACCCCGTGACCCCAAATGGGGTCACAGGGGTCACATCCTTAAAAACCTATTTTCATCTTCTTTTCAAGTTCCAAAAGGTCTAGAGAGCTGAAAAGTTGTGTGCAGACTCCTTGGCCAATGGGGATTCTAAATTGTAGATTTCGTGACCCTGTGACCCCAAATGGGGTCACCGGGGTCACATCCTTAAAAACTTATTTTCATCTTCTTCTCCAGTTCCAAAAGGTCTAGAGAGCTGAAAAGTTGTGTGCAGACTCCTTGGCCAATGGGGATTCTAAATTGTAGATTTCGTGACCCCGTGACCCCAAATGGGGTCACCGGGGTCACATCCTTAAAAACTTATTTTCATCTTCTTCTTCAGTTCCAAAAGGTCTAGAGAGCTGAAAAGTTGTGTGCAGACTCCTTGGCAAATGGGGATTCTAAATTGTAGATTTCGTGACCCCGTGACCCCAAATGGGGTCGAAGGGGTCACATCCTTAAAAACCTATTTTCATCTTCTTTTCCCGTTCCAAAAGGTCTAGAGAGCTGAAAAGTTGTGTGCAGACTCCTTGGCCAATGGGGATTTTAAATTGTAGATTTCGTGACCCTGTGATCCCAAATGGGGTCACCGAGGTCACATCCTTAAAAACTTATTTTCATCTTCTTCTCCAGTTCCAAAAGGTCAAGAGAGCTGAAAAGTTGTGTGCAGACTCCTTGGCCAATGGGGATTCTAAATTGTAGATTTCGTGACCCCGTGACCCCAAATGGGGTCACAGGGGTCACATCCTTAAAAACCTATTTTCATCTTCTTTTCCAGTTCCAAAAGGTCTAGAGAGCTGAAAAGTTGTGTGCAGACTCCTTGGCCAATGGGGATTTTAAATTGTAGATTTCGTGACCCTGTGATCCCAAATGGGGTCACCGAGGTCACATCCTTAAAAACTTATTTTCATCTTCTTCTCCAGTTCCAAAAGGTCTAGAGAGCTGAAAAGTTGTGTGCAGACTCCTTGGCCAATGGGGATTCTAAATTGTAGATTTCGTGACCCCGTGACCCCAAATGGGGTCACAGGGGTCACATCCTTAAAAACCTATTTTCATCTTCTTTTCCAGTTCCAAAAGGTCTAGAGAGCTGAAAAGTTGTGTGCAGACTCCTTGGCCAATGGGGATTCTAAATTGTAGATTTCGTGACCCTGTGACCCCAAATGGGGTCACCGGGGTCACATCCTTAAAAACTTATTTTCATCTTCTTCTCCAGTTCCAAAAGGTCTAGAGAGCTGAAAAGTTGTGTGCAGACTCCTTGGCCAATGGGGATTCTAAATTGTAGATTTCGTGACCCCGTGACCCCAAATGGGGTCACTGGGGTCACATCGTTAAAAACCTATTTTCATCTTCTTCTCCAGTTCCAAAAGGTCTAGAGAGCTGAAAAGTTGTGTGCAGACTCCTTGGCCAATGGGGATTCTAAATTGTAGATTTCGTGACCCTGTGACCCCAAATGGGGTCACTGGGGTCACATCGTTAAAAACCTTTTTTCATCTTCTTCTCCAGTTCCAAAAGGTCTAGAGAGCTGAAAAGTTGTGTGCAGACTCCTTGGCCAATGGGGATTCTAAATTGTAGATTTCGTGACCCTGTGACCCCAAATGGGGTCACCGGGGTCACATCCTTAAAAACTTATTTTCATCTTCTTCTCCAGTTCCAAAAGGTCTAGAGAGCTGAAAAGTTGTGTGCAGACTCCTTGGCCAATGGGGATTCTAAATTGTAGATTTCGTGACCCTGTGACCCCAAATGGGGTCACCGGGGTCACATCCTTAAAAACTTATTTTCATCTTCTTCTCCAGTTCCAAAAGGTCTAGAGAGCTGAAAAGTTGTGTGCAGACTCCTTGGCCAATGGGGAATCTAAATTGTAGATTATGTGACCCTGTGACCCCAAATGGGGTCACAGTGGTCATGATCTAAGAACCTATCTTTTGCTTGTAAACAATAACTTAAATATCTTAAATATTCAACTTTAGATAGTAAATCAATGACATCCTGATGAGCTACAGAGCCCATGGCTCTATTTTTTCATTTTACATGAGATATGTGAACTGAATATGACTAGTGATGACTGGTGATAACATAGGACTATAAAAGAAGTAGCTATATGAGATTGTGACATCACACCTATTTTCATCATCTTCTCCAGTACAGAAAAATAATTAATTGTAGGAAAAACTGCATCTAACATATAAATTTTACTGGCTGTGAGTCCAGTGTCTGCATGTTATGTAATTGCATTGTGTTGACCTCTTCCTGGCAGAAGGATGAAAACTGATAGTTACACAGAGGTTTCAGGTTACTTCAAACTACTGTGCAGCACTGTGTTATCATAGACTGTGCATGAGACTGCTTTAGTCTTCCACTGACTCTAAAAAAGAATTTATTCATAGAATATCACCATTTTATCAAATATTGAAAGGGAGCCTATAAGAAATGGTGAAAAAGAATTTACTAAAAAAAAATTCACCAATTTATTAAGTATTGAAATGGAGCCTATGAGAAATGGGATTTTCAAAAACTGAGGCTCCTATTCATTATGTAATAAATGTTGGTATTGCCATAATGCAATTAAGAATTAAAACAATATAATGCAAAGGTGTATGATATTCATAACGAATGTTGATTTATGTGTAACCAATTTTGATAATAATTAGCAGGGGTCATGACCTAAAAAGGTTTTTTTCATTTTCTTCTACAGCCCCAGGCCATTATTGCAATAGCTGACAGTGGTGAATTGTATGCAAAGAATTGTACCGGGGTATTCATTATTATATAATGTGTGTACGATCTTAGAAAATAGTATGATCTCTCCACCACATTTTTATATGTTTGATACCAGCAATTTATTTCCAAGCTTTGCATTGCTCTTTCAACACATATATATAGCAGATTGGCAAAGTTATGGTAACAAAATATTTTTAAACTGCTTTAATCGTTTCACTACCTAGATTCTTATTACTACATTCCATTATCTGACCATTGCTATAAAGTCCACTCCATAACATACCCCACTTATTATCTCCTGATGAGCTACAGAGGCCATGGCTCTATTTTTTAATGCAGCCTTAGGCAGGGTTTGGGAAAGGTAGGGGCCATGGACCATTTTGCACATTTGAAGAAAAAATGGCACATTTAAATTTGAAATGTTACTTGGTTACTGTTGCTACAATTGAGAATGGCCCTTTTGAAATTCTGAAATTCTGATTCTGAAATTCTTTCCCAATCCCTGCTTAGGTAATGAATATGATATATATTTGCAGGTGCTGATTTAGATGAGAAGATGGCTATCCTTGGCGTGCAGTTTGTCTTCAGTCTCGTCATGTTCAGCTTCCTACAGAAGCTGTCCCCCTACTACTCCTTCGCTAGATGGCTCATGTGTCGCAACCTCGTCCGGTATCTCCACCCGACAGACGAAGATCTCAAACAGCAGGCTGGGATAGCACCTCCAGGGAAGAGCAAGGGAAGGAGGGGTGACAAGAAAAATGCTAGCAATCAAAATTCATCTGAAACGTTTATGGTTCCAAGGAACATTGACATTCGCCTTGAGGTTGCAAAGGTTGAAGAAGTAGATCTGGTACCTTTGCATTTTTATCCGGAATTTCAATGGCTGGTTGATTTTTCCATGAGTGCTGCTATTGTTTATGTGCTTACTGAAGTGTATTATGCTTTGAGTTGGCATTACATCGAGTTCAATGTCAGCATCTTGTGGTGTTTGTTGGCGATTCTGTTCTGCCTTCGTATCTTGCTGTCCCAAACAGCCCTGTACTTCCGCACTGAGGAGGGAGGAGAAAGAATCCTCTGTATCACGTTTGGATTCTTCTTCCTTGTGTTTGCCATGGGAGTTCTTGTGGTTGGGGACGACATACTTGAGTTTGGACTTGAAGAAGGATACCGTAACTTCTCAGGAAATGCTGAGGAGTTCTTGAAGCAACAAGGAGTTATATCAACGGGACCAATTTCATTCCTCACATTCAAGATTGTGCTGGCCTTTTCATGTTCCCTGATTGGTGCCTTTCTCACCTTCCCTGGACTGCGACTGGCTCGACTACACTCTGATGCTCTGAAGTTTGCTAACGAAAACTATTTCAAACAAATAATCCTGCACCTAAACTATGCACTTCCTCTGATAGTCATCCTCTCCTATGTGAAACCCATTGCGAGAAACCTCTTCTGTGGTCATACATGGAACTCCATCAATCCACTTCTTAACGACGACATCTTCGACAACATTCGCCTCCTTCTCATTGTCGGTTTATTCATAGCAAGGTTAGCCCTGTTTTCAACATTCATGCAATCTCATTTGAATTTGGCTTATGTAAAACTTGAACTATTGAAAAAGGAGAGCGGCAAGATCAGCAATGTAGATTTACAGAAGATGGTCGCCCGAGTGTTCTATTATCTTTGTGTTGTAGCAATGCAATACATGGCTCCTGTCATCCTCATCCTGTTCATGTCCTTCCTTCTAAAAACCCTAGGGGATTACTCTTGGACGGACATTTTGGGTGAAAAGGTCACAGCTCTCTGGTCCCAGAAAAACCGAAACCTGAGAGTAACGACAATGGCGCAAGGGAATGACACAGATACGGATAGTATATACGAGACGGCTGCTCGCATTACGTACACGATGGGGAACCTGCGTACTGTGTTCACACCGACGTGGTATAGAGGCCTTCTATCGTTCCTAACATGGTGGGTCTGTACATGTTGGTTCACGAGCACTAGCCTGGGCATGCTCTACTTCTCCCAGTCAGAGAGTTAGTTACTAAGAGTTCAATTATCTTTTATTAATTTGGAATATAACATATCCACATGTGACCTAAAGGGGCAGTAGCACGTTTTTTCCGCTCAAATAAGTTGATTAAAATTTGAAAAATAATGTCACCAATAGTAAAACACCATTCTCTCTTCAGAAAATCAAGTTAAAAAATGAGTGTATATGGTTCGGTAAAGCCATGGGAATCGTTTTTGTAATTCAAATTAATAAAGTGTATTCACATTAAAATGGCTACCATGCAATTTTTGTTTTCTACGCAATACCATTATTACCACTACAGATAATTGGTTTACAAGTTTAATAAGATATTTTACCATCTAAAGTAAATATAAATGACATAAACTATTAATATAAATGGGAAATTTGAAAAAATATTAATTGGCAAAAAAAATGCTACTGCCCCTTTAGAGATAAGGAAGGTTCTGTGGCGGTATTGGCCATTTTGTTTTTGTGCATCCTGTGAAATGAGAAAAACACTTTTTACTAATTTTACAGCTTTGGAATAATAATGTATATGTATGTAGAATACATGTATAAATAAAACAACACACTGATAAATGACTTTTCATTTTTGAATAAATATTTGCTATTTTTTTCAAATTGTCAAATCTGAATTTAGTCATCAAAGTATTACCCTCAGTTATATGTTTCAACTGGATTGTGCTACAGTTGATTATTAATATATATGTGTATATGTAAATATATATGTTCCTTTGAATTTTATTCACAAAAATATTCATTGGCTCAGCTGAGCTTGTTAGTGACAAAAAGGCTAAGTCTGAGTAAGGACGACATGAGGTTGTTATTTGAATCAGACGGAAGTGTTCTTATCATTATCCCCCGCCAACATAGTATATTGAAATGGGCTCCGTCCGTCCGTCCGTCCCGATTTTGTTTCCGGAGCAGAACTCAAAAACTATAAGACATATCTCAACGAAACTTGGTGTGTGGAACAATCATCATGTGTAGATGTGCCTTTTGGGGTTTTCAACTTCTTTGAGATATTTTTTTGGACCGTTTCCATGGAAATGTAACTTAGAATTTCGTTTCCGGAACAGAACTCTAAAACTATAAGAATATCTCAACGAAACTTGGTGTGTGTGGAACAATCATCATGTGTAGATGTGCCTTTTGGGATTTTCAACTTCTTCGAGTTATTTTTTTTTGACCGTTTCCATGGAAATGTAACTTAGAATTTCGTTTCCGGAGCAGAACTCGAAAACTATAAGACATAGCTCAACGAAACTTGATGTGTGGAAAAATCATTATGTGTAGATGTGCCTTTTGGGGTTTTCAACTTCTTCACAATTTTTAATTTGTTTAATTTTTACGATTTCCATGGATACATAACTTAATAATTCATTTCTGGAGCAGAACTCAAAAACTGTCATTGATGTATTTTTAGCTAATCTGGCCTGAAAGGCCCGATGGGCTTATGGCATGGCCCGGCGTCCGGCCGTCCGTAAACTTTTCGCATTTTGTCTTCTTTTCCAGAACCACTTGATCTAAGGAGCTGAAATTTTGTGTGCAAACTCCTTGGCTTTGCTCACAACCCAAAAACCCTATTTTCATCTTGATCATCAGCAAACGATAACCATCAGTTGCAATAAACCTTATATTGGGTAGGCTTAGGTTGTTTTGATATGTTACAAACCTGCCCTGCTGAGCCAACAAATGAAACATATCATCATCCATCCTGCTACATCAGGCTATAAGGAGATTGTACGAGCCTAATACTGATACAAATAACCTGATATAGCAGGATGATCATGATTTAAATATTGTATCTCATTCAATTCTGTAAAATACTTTGGGCTCAAGTTAAAAATGTTATAATCTGCAGGAGAGTAAGATTAAATGTAAGACCAATATAGATAACTTATAACTCAACTTCCCAATGCAAGGCATAACTCTTGCCAGTCTCCATTACTGGCTGATTTAGGCCTTGCAGTATTTCCTTAAAAAATCTGTGTTTAGAAATCCAGGCCTGCTAAACATTTCTAGTGCAGCGATTCACTATTTTGACACAACAAAGCGAGGGAAATACCACAAGGGTTAAATCAGCCAGTAATGCAGACTGGCAAGAGTTATGTCTTGCGTTTGGAAGTTGCTTATAACTGGGCACTGGTTAGTTGAAAAAAGGTTCATAGTCACTGTTATTCAACAACTATTCTTCAATAAGTTTTCCCAAAGGCGGGGGATATGGCCGACTCTGTCTGCTTGTTGCATTTGTGTGACAACTGTAACATTAACAAAACAAGAATTATTTAATACACTCAATTTTTATTATCTTTACAATCATGTCCCATTTTTCGAAATTTGATTTATTATCTTAGCTTGAATGAAATATGACTAGAAATATTTTTATTTTTGTGTTTCTAAATTTAAGACACGGTGCAGGCCATCTTCAGAAGAAAATTTGTATGGTGACAAAGTTCATTGGGTAAATGTTGGAAAAAAATTTGCTTTTGTTTCATAGTCCTCCCCCAATATCATTAGGACTGAAAACATTTATGAAAAGTACAACATGAGACATATCTGATACTTAACCATATCATTGATGATTCACATTGGGTATGAGTACCTACCTTTGATAATGTAATTGCAAACTATGCCTATAAGTCATGACCACGGGCATCAGTGTTCTCCACAGCTGAAATCTTGTGAGCAGACCCCTTAGTGACAATAGCAACTGTAATGCTTAAATTGATCGATGACAGGGGTAGGTTAGCACTGAGGCACGTCCGTCAGCACGGTACCTTGTAACTTTTGGTCTGGGCTAACAATGTTATTTTTTTCTTGAATTTTGCCATTTAAATTTAAAAAATAACCCTTTTGGGCTGGCTTCTTTTCAAGTTTAATTCATGCACTGATGTTAGTCATGCTCACTTTTGTATATATTGTATAAATATAAAACTAATGCCATAGCAAAATTTTCTCAAATCGCAGCGCCGATGACCGACGTCAGTTTTTATTTTTCAACAAATTTGCGCCTGCTTTTATCAAGTTGTGAAATGAATTCATCAAAATAATACCTATATTAACATCTTGTAATTTGTGTTTTAAACATATATTGGTAGCGTATTTGTGTAAAGGAGGATATCCTCTCAAAGTTCGTTTCCACAAAAAATACCCCGATATAACCCTTCTAAATCCTTTTAACGTACAGAATCAAGTCCTTTAACTTTTGTCTCATTCTTAATTGTGAAGATTCTGCATTTCCTCTGATAAATGCAAGCAGAGTGTACTTCCATATTTTGTGAAGTTGAGCGAAGTGTATATCCCAGAGATCTGATTGATGAAATAATAGTTGTTAATAGTTAATATATGTACTTGTGTTGATTATGTGTGTGCGCCCCTGATGTAGCTGCATGCAAGTTTGAGAGACTAGAGAATGGAATGTTTCTATGGATAATAAATTGTTTTGAATATGAATTTCATCTTGTGAACTTCTTCCTTGAAATCCAATTGAATTTTGGATGTCTTGCATTCATCAAATGTTTGTATGCTTTTATGTCCAAAACATTAATATGAACTCCACCCTTGCTGAATACACAGTAGCTTTATATCAACATAGACTCTTAAAGGGGCAATAGCATGTTTTTTCGCTGAAATAAGTTGATGAAAGGTTTTTGAAAAATAATGTCACCAATAGTAAAACACCATTCTCTCTTCAGAAAATCAAGTTAAAAAATGAGTGTATATGGTTCAGTAAAGCCATGGGAATCGTTTTTGTAATTCAAATTTATAAAATGTATTCACATTAAAATGGCTACCATGCAAATTTTTTTTCTACGCAATACAGTTATTACCACTACGGATAATTGGTTTATGTAATATGATGTTTTACCCTCTAAAGTAAATATAAATGACATAAACTATTATTATAAATGGGAAATTAAAACAAAAAATTTGCAAAAAAATGTGCTACTGCCCCTTTTAAATGTCCCAAAACAAGACAAAAAGGCAAGAAGTTGTTGTACATGGCCCCTAATTTTGCACAAGTCTCTTTTGCTCTTTGCTTCTGTCTCAAAATTTCTTCATATGCCCTACAATTTATGCACAAGCCCCTAATTACTTACATCCTTCACATGTCATTGGGGGCAGGATAATGCAGTGGTTAGTGCCTTGGGCGTCGGATCAAGATGTGCGAGGGTCGAATCCTGCTAGGGGCTCGGCAAGTTTGTGTACTATGGAGAACTGACCTACATGCAGTAAGGTTTGGGTGCAATGCTACGCTAAATTTCAACACAGTACATAGCCACCATCTCAGCTCAAATACCACTCTTAAAGGCACTTTTGCATGCCAATTGTTTTAAAATAAAAAAAAAGTAATAAACAGGTAATGCATATCGTCTGTCCAGGAGGAGGAGGTGGAGGTGGTTATAATAGACTCTGCTTGTTAAATTTTGCACACAACCTGAAGATAAAAAACGGCTACCCAGCTAGCTAGCTACCAGTAACTCTATATTTCCGATTTTGTGCACAAATGACACTTACTATATACCAGTTCTTTAGGGTTATTTACATCAGACATATGTTAATTAGCAAGACCCTTTAAGAGTCGATTGCTTAGATCTTTGAAGTCATGCGGTTGACATGGCCGTTGAAATATGAATTTTCATTGGTCAAGAAGTAGGGATACAGTACGAGGTCAACTTTCACCTGCTAGGTAATTTTGCTGTAGCCTAGAAATTCAGGCCATCTAGAACAGAAGTTAGGATCAGAAATCTGTAGGGAGTAACCTCTGTGGGAAGAGAATGATGATCAAAATGAATACAAGGAAATATCCAACATATCACCGCACTGGTATTTGAGAAATAATGGGATTGCTTATCTGTTTGCATCCTATACAAAGGTCAAGGTCAAATGTAATGACCTCAGTATCTCATATGGGAAACATGTCAAGTGTTCAAAGAGCTATGATGATGAACTAAAGGTTATGGCCACGGTAAAATGTCCTGAAATTGCGTTTTTAACCCACTGGTATGTAATACTGTGTGATATGTCGTCGCCCTGTCCGTCTGTCCGTCTGTCCGTCCGTCCGTAATCATTTCGTTTCCGGAGCAGTACTGAAAAACGGTTCATGATATCTTGTTGAAACTTTCCATGTGTATTAGCCACCAACTGAAGTGGTGCCTTTTGAGATTTTTTAGATTTCTGAAAATTATATTTGTTTTCATTTCCATAGAAACGTGTTGGATTTGGACTTTGTTCAGAGATAGGTTCGTTTCCGGAACACAGCTCCAAAACTATTCATCATATCTTGTTGAAACTTTCCATTTGTATGAGCCACCAACTGAAGTGGTGCCTTATGATATTTTGAGATTTCTGTAAAAAAATTCTGAAATATCTTTAGCTTATCAGGCCTGAAAGGCCCGATGGGCTTATGGCATGGCATAGTGTCCGGCGTCTGTCCATCCATCCATCTGTCCATCCATCCGTAAACTTTTCGCTTTTTCGACTTCTTCTCGAGAACCAATAACTCCACAGAGCTGAAATTTTATGTGCAGACTCCTTGGCCAATGGGGATTCTAAATTGTAGATTTCGTGACCCCATGACCCCAAATGAGGGCACAGGGGTCACATCCTTAAAAACCTATTTTCATCTTCACCAGTTCCAAAAGGTCTAGAGAGCTGAAAAGTTGTGTACTGACTCCTTGGCTAATTGGGATTCTAAATTGTAGATTTTGTGACCCCATGGCCCCAAATGGGGTCACAGGGGTCACAACCTTAAAAACCTATTTTCATCTTCTTTTCCAGTTCCAAAAGGTCTAGAGAGCTTAGAAGTTGTGTGCTGACTCCTTGGCCAATGGGGATTCTAAGTTGTAGATTTCGTGACCCCATGACCCCAAATGGGGTCACATCCTTAAAAACATATTTTCATCTTCTTCTCCAGTTCCAAAAGGTCTAGAGAGATGAACAGTTGTGTGCAGACTCCTTGGCCAATGGGGATACTAAATTGCAGATTTCGTGACCCCATGACCCCAAATGGGGTCACAGGGGTCACATCCTTAAAAACCTATTTTCATCTTCACCAGTTCCAAAAGGTCTAGAGAGCTGAAAAGTTGTGTACTGACTCCTTGGCTAATGGGGATTCTAAATTGTAGATTTCGTGACCCCATGACCCCAAATGGGGTCACAGGGGTCACAACCTTAAAAACCTATTTTCATCTTCTTCTCCAGTTCCAAAAGGTCTAGAGAGCTTAGAAGTTGTGTGCTGACTCCTTGGCCAATGGGGATTCTAAGTTGTAGATTTCGTGACCCCATGACCCCAAATGGGGTCACATCCTTAAAAACCTATTTTCATCTTCTTCTCCAGTTCCAAAAGGTCTAGAGAGATGAACAGTTGTGTGCAGACTCCTTGGCCAATGGGGATTCTAAATTGTAGATTTCTTGACCCTGTGACCCCAATCTAGGTCACAGGTCATGACCCAAAAACCTATTTTCATCTTCTTCTCCAGTTTATATGTAAAGCTCTAGAAAGGTGAAATGTTGTGTAGAGATTGTTTGGTCAAAGGTGATTCTTAATTGTAGGATTGGTGACCCTGTGACTCCAAATGTGGGTCACAGGGGTCATGATCTAAAACCCATATTATTTTGCTTGTTATACCCCCGCTACGAAGTAGTCGGGGGGATATAGCGGTCAGCACGTCCGTCCGTGCGTCCGTCCGTGCGTCCGTCCGGTTTTTGTTCCGCTCATAATTCTGAAACCAGTCGCTCAAATTTAACGAAACTTGATATGTACAATCACCATGATGTGTACATCTGCCTTTTGTATGTTTCATACCCTCATTTGCATAATTTATGCAAATTTTCTCCGTTTTTCGACTTTGCCATTCACAATTTTTGTTCCACTCATAACTCAAATACTAATTGTTCAAATTTTACGAAACTTGATATGTACAATCACCATGATGTGTACATCTGCCTTTTGTATGTTTCATACCCTCATTTGCATAATTTATGCAAATTATCTCCGTTTTTCGATTTAGCTATTCAGTTTTTGTTCCACTCATAACTCAAATACTAACTGTTCAAATGTCTTGTAACTTGATACATATAATCATCACGATGTGTACATCTGCCTTTTGTATGTTTCATACCCTCATTTGCATAATTTATGCAAATTTTCTCCATTTTTCGACTTTGCCATTCACATTTGTTTGTTCCACTCATAACTCAAATACTAATTGTTCAAATGTCTTGTAACTTGATACATATAATCATCACGATGTGTACATCTGCCTTTTGTATGTTTCATACCCTCATTTGCATAATTTATGCAAATTTTCTCCGTTTTTCGACTTTGCCATTCACAGTTTTTGTTCCACTCAGAACTCAAATACTAATTGTTCAAATGTCTTGTAACTTGATACATATAAACATCACGATGTGTACATCTGCCTTTTGAATGTTTCATACCCTCATTTGCATAATTTATGCAAATTTTCTCCGTTTTCGACTTAACCATTCACACTTTTTGTTCCACTCATAACTCAGACACCAGTTGTTCAAATGTTACGAAACTTTATATGTACAATCACCATGATGTGTACATCTGCCTTTTGTATGTTTCATACCCTCATTTGCATAATTTATGCAAATTTTCTCCGTTTTTCATCTTCGCCATTCACACTTTTTGTTCCACTCATAACTCAGACACTAATTGTTACGAAACCACTGTGTACATCTGTCATTTTTATATTTCACACCCTCATTTGCATATTTGTATGTTTCATACCCTCATTTGCATATTTAATGCCATTTTTCAAATTTTTCAACTTTTACTTCTAAAACATGCTTACAAGTGTAATACTTACTCTGCTATAATAATACTTATATATAATGGTCTGTTGAACATATTGTGACAAAATATGATAGATAAATATAGATGTATGGTAAAGCTATTATACAAATTCAAAATAAATAAACCTATCAATAACGAATAATTAGCAATATTATTTCACGAGACGTTATGTAGTCAAACACCGTTTTTATGACGCTACGAACACGCGATCGCATTTACATGATGACACACGTTATAAAGAGGTATGCTTATTTAAAAACTCCAATTTCTCTTGCGTTTACATTAGTTCTTTTTATTTTATAATTATTTATTTACAATTGCGAAATATGTCTCCAAATAAAATATAAAAGTAATCGTATAAGAATAAGTTCAAATTCGTAACTACATCTTGAATAGGAAATAGTCGTATGGAAAATAGTTGGACCACGTGCTCTGCCGAGTTGTGAGTTTACGTAAATTATATCGCTATCGAAAACGAGTTCCTTTGAATTTAACATGATTATTTAGAAGGTACATATCATTTGGTCCATGATTTGAACTTTTGATGAACTATGTGCAATTAAATTATTAGAATTTTCTCGTCTATCTTGACGCAAATTCGCTTGTAAACTCGCTTGTGTAAACTCGCTCTAACTAGCACTGTCGGTAAATCGTAGTTGGTAAACATTGATTTTAAATTATGAACCATTTTATGCATGTTTATGATAAATTAATGGTTATCGTTAATTGCTTTCATGTTATGTTTAATAGTATGCAGTGAATGAAGAACCAACAAATAGTAATACTTTCTGATACTTTATTCATAAAAAAATGTTTACTTCCGGGTTCGTCTTTTTGGGTCAAAGATGAAATGTCCGACTGGCAAAAATTTGAATCTGCATCCCTGGTCTGTTCATACAAAAGTTTAAACATTGATGCCCTTTTGCTATTTTCAAACATTTCTCTTTGACCAATGTTAAAAGCGGGGGTATCTATATATATATATGTATATATTGTATAAATATAAAACTAATGCCATAGCAAAAATTTTCTCAAATCGCAGCGCCGATGACCGACGTCAGTTTTTATTTTTCAACAAATTTGCGCCTGCTTTTATCAAGTTGTGAAATGAATTCATCAAAATAATACCTATATTAACATCTTGTAATTTGTGTTTTAAACATATATTGGTAGCGTATTTGTGTAAAGGAGGATATCCTCTCAAAGTTCGTTTCCACAAAAAATACCCCGATATAACCCTTCTAAATCCTTTTAACGTACAGAATCAAGTCCTTTAACTTTTGTCTCATTCTCAATTGTGAAGATTCTGCATTTCCTCTGATAAATGCAAGCAGAGTGTACTTCCATATTTTGTGAAGTTGAGCGAAGTGTATATCCCAGAGATCTGATTGATGAAATAATAGTTGTTAATAGTTAATATATGTACTTGTGTTGATTATGTGTGTGTGCCCCTGATGTAGCTGCATGCAAGTTTGAGAGACTAGAGAATGGAAATTTTCTATGGATAATAAATTGTTTTGAATATGAATTTCATCTTGTGAACTTCTTCCTTGAAATCCAATTGAATTTTGGATGTCTTGCATTCATCAAATGTTTGTATGCTTTTATGTCCAAAACATTAATATGAACTCCACCCTTGCTGAATACACAGTAGCTTTATATCAACATAGACTCTTAAAGGGGCAATAGCATGTTTTTTCGCTGAAATAAGTTGATGAAAGGTATTTGAAAAATAATGTCACCAATAGTAAAACACCATTCTCTCTTCAGAAAATCAAGTTAAAAAATGAGTGTATATGGTTCGGTAAAGCCATGGGAATCGTTTTTGTAATTCAAATTTATAAAATGTATTCACATTAAAATGGCTACCATGCAAATTTTTTTTCTACGCAATACAGTTATTACCACTACGGATAATTGGTTTATGTAATATGATGTTTTACCCTCTAAAGTAAATATAAATGACATAAACTATTATTATAAATGGGAAATTAAAACAAAAAATTTGCAAAAAAATGTGCTACTGCCCCTTTTAAATGTCCCAAAACAAGACAAAAAGGCAAGAAGTTGTTGTACATGGCCCCTAATTTTGCACAAGTCTCTTTTGCTCTTTGCTTCTGTCTCAAAATTTCTTCATATGCCCTACAATTTATGCACAAGCCCCTAATCACTTACATCCTTCACATGTCATTGGGGGCAGGATAATGCAGTGGTTAGTGCCTTGGGCGTCGGATCAAGATGTGCGAGGGTCGAATCCTGCTAGGGGCTCGGCGAGTTTGTGTGCTATGGAGAACTGACCTACATGCAGTAAGGTTTGGGTGCAATGCTACGCTAAATTTCAACACAGTACATAGCCACCACCTCAGCTCAAATACCACTCTTAAAGGCACTTTTGCATGCCAATTGTTTTAAAATAAAAAAAGTAATAAACAGGTAATGCATATCGTCTGTCCAGGAGGAGGAGGTGGAGGTGGTTATAATAGACTCTGCTTGTTAAATTTTGCACACAACCTGAAGATAAAAAACGGCTACCCAGCTAGCTAGCTACCAGTAACTCTATATTTTCCGATTTTGTGCACAAATGACACTTACTATATACCAGTTCTTTAGGGTTATTTACATCAGACATATGTTAATTAGCAAGACCCTTTAAGAGTCGATTGCTTAGATCTTTGAAGTCATGCGGTTGACATGGCCGTTGAAATATGAATTTTCATTGGTCAAGAAGTAGGGATACAGTACGAGGTCAACTTTCACCTGCTAGGTAATTTTGCTGTAGCCTAGAAATTCAGGCCATCTAGAACAGAAGTTAGGATCAGAAATCTGTAGGGAGTAACCTCTGTGGGAAGAGAATGATGATCAAAATGAATACAAGGAAATATCCAACATATCACTGCACTGGTATTTGAGAAATAATGGGATTGCTTATCTGTTTGCATCCTATACAAAGGTCAAGGTCAAATGTAATGACCTCAGTATCTCATATGGGAAACATGTCAAGTGTTCAAAGAGCTATGATGATGAACTAAAGGTTATGGCCACGGTAAAATGTCCTGAAATTGCGTTTTTAACCCACTGGTATGTAATACTGTGGGATATGTCGTCGCCCTGTCCGTCTGTCCGTCTGTCCGTCCGTCCGTAATCATTTCGTTTCCGGAGCAGTACTGAAAAACGGTTCATGATATCTTGTTGAAACTTTCCATGTGTATTAGCCACCAACTGAAGTGGTGCCTTTTGAGATTTTTTAGATTTCTGAAAATTATATTTGTTTTCATTTCCATAGAAACGTGTTGGATTTGGACTTTGTTTAGAGATAGGTTCGTTTCCGGAACACAACTCCAAAACTATTCATCATATCTTGTTGAAACTTTCCATTTGTATGAGCCACCAACTGAAGTGGTGCCTTATGATATTTTGAGATTTCTGTAAAAAAATTCTGAAATATCTTTAGCTTATCAGGCCTGAAAGGCCCGATGGGCTTATGGCATGGCATAGTGTCCGGCGTCTGTCCATCCATCCATCTGTCCATCCATCCGTAAACTTTTCGCTTTTTCGACTTCTTCTCGAGAACCAATAACTCCACAGAGCTGAAATTTTATGTGCAGACTCCTTGGCCAATGGGGATTCTAAATTGTAGATTTCGTGACCCCATGACCCCAAATGAGGGCACAGGGGTCACATCCTTAAAAACCTATTTTCATCTTCACCAGTTCCAAAAGGTCTAGAGAGCTGAAAAGTTGTGTACTGACTCCTTGGCTAATGGGGATTCTAAATTGTAGATTTTGTGACCCCATGGCCCCAAATGGGGTCACAGGGGTCACAACCTTAAAAACCTATTTTCATCTTCTTTTCCAGTTCCAAAAGGTCTAGAGAGCTTAGAAGTTGTGTGCTGACTCCTTGGCCAATGGGGATTCTTAGTTGTAGATTTCTTGACCCTGTGACCCCAATCTAGGTCACAGGTCATGACCCAGAAACCTATTTTCATCTTCTTCTCCAGTTTATATGTAAAGCTCTAGAAAGGTGAAATGTTGTGTAGAGATTGTTTGGTCAAAGGTGATTCTTAATTGTAGGATTGGTGACCCTGTGACTCCAAATGTAGGTCACAGGGGTCATGATCTAAAACCCATATTATTTTGCTTGTTAACAATGTATTACTTGAGATCACTTAGATATTCAACCTTAGATAATAAATCAATGAAATCCTGATGAGCTACAGAGCCCATGGCTCTATTTTTTTTTTCATTTCCACAGAAACGTGTTGGATTTGGACTTTGTTCAGAGATAGGTTCGTTTCCGGAACACAGCTCCAAAACTATTCATCATATCTTCCTGAAACTTTGCATGTGTATTACCCACTAACTGAAGTGGTGCCTTTTGATATTTTCAATTTTTTACATTTTTTTTTTCGTTTCCATAGAAACATGTTGGATTTGGACTTTGTTCAGAGATGGGTTCGTTTCTAGAGCACAACTCAAAAACTATTCATCATATCTTCCTTAAACTTTGAATATGTATTACCCACTAATTGATGTGCTGCCTTTTGATATTTTCAGATTTCTGAATATTTTTTCTTTTGTTTTCATCGAAACACGTTGGATTTAGAACTCCAAAACCCTTTATCATGCCTCGAAGCATGTGTATTACCCCCTAACTGAAGTAATTGTTATACAATTATCTGTCAAAGATGTGTTTTCCAAATTATGACGGACCGGTGGGATATGTCATCTTCTGATGACTCTGTTCATCAAGGCCAAGGTTAGAAGGTCAAAGGATATGACTATTGCGACTTTATGTCTTTATTAATGTGAAGGGAAACATAAACCAATTTCCAAAGACCAGTCAAAAGTTAGAGCCATGCTAGGTTAAAGTTAACCCTTGGTCTAAAATTTTCGCTGGATGACAGGAGACAAGTTCCAATCAGGTCTCCTGGACATCACGCTGAGGGACAACATCGATAATCCAGACAATACATTCCGATAAATCTTAGGGGCGGGATAGCGCAGTGGTTAGCGTTCGGTTTCGGATCAAGAGGTCCGGGTTCGAATCCCGCCAGGGGCACAACAACTTGTCTGCAGTAGAGAACTGTTCAACACGCAGTAAGGTTTGGGTGCAATGCTACACTGAATTTCAGCGTAGTACCACCCATGGTTCGCTAGTTCCAGCCGCTGCTCGCAGGTATGATCGCAATGCATAGCCACATGGCGTTGCAGGCTTTCTCCCTGCCATAATACTAGCAGCCAAGATATAAAAGAAATACTCTTGACAGATGCGTTAAACCCCAGCTCACCTCACCTCACCTCACTGATAAAATTAATCTACACTATAGCTTTATCGGAACGTACACCCTGGATTATCGAGGATGGCTGAGGGAGATGCCAGACTAACTGCTCTTCTGTCGGTCCAAGGTTTTGGATCTTCCTCCAAAGGGCCTTACATAAATGAAAAGCTTGCCATCTGAAAGTCAGTCTGGAAACACATTCGTGCCAAGAGGTCGGCTGGTTCGCTGTTGGTTTTAAGGAGTTGGAACTTGGCATATGTTGTGACTTGTCGATTTCACTTTTGCTAGACAATATTGTAGGGGACAATTTTGTAATTGTTTTTATCATATTAGAACCAATTCTAGATATCATGATACTGATAGACATATGTACACACTTCACCATTAACACAATCGCATATATTGATAGTTTCCGAAGCATCAAACATGATATCAATCCAGTCATCCAGCCCTTGATCTGGTATTGGAGCATAAGACTTAAAGGATCTATAGATGTAATGACATATGGTCACATTTGGATTCATTAAAATGGGATGTCAATTTGACAATTGCTCGATTTTAAATTTCTGAAATCGGTCCATAAATTACTTATATACGGCTTTTTAAAAAAAACGCCTAATTTAGCCCCGGGGACCAGAATGAAAGTCTGCGGGGGTGTGGCCCCTGAAGAGATGACTTCTGTGACGTCACTGGAGTAATCTCATTATCAGCGATAGTCATAATTTCGCAACATTTTGATTGTTAATTTCACTAACAAATCTTCAATCACACAACTTAAATTTTCCATATATCGAATGTTTAGATATCAGTAGATGTCTTTTTATGAACAAAGAGCCTATTTCAGGCTCTTTAGGAGGCTCTTGGAGGCTCCAGGACTAGAGAGCCTCCACCTTGGAGGCTCCAGGACTACAGAGCCTCCACGACAGCACGTGACAAGTCATTAAACCTGTCAAAATGTCAGGGATGAAGTGTCAACCTCTCAACATTTTCAGTGACATCGTGATAGGCGTATCCTAAATACAGTGAGCAACTCCAACTGTTGAAGTCGTTATATTCACTGAACAAAACTTATTATGAAAACGTACGATTTAAGTATATATGATTATTTCAATGGATGTTGTTTTAATTATAACAATTCTAAATTTTAAAATGAATAAGAAAATAGAATCTTACCATCTTATCAAGCTTTGTCGAATGATTTGTATACATTAGCTAGTATAATGTAAAAACCATCATATAAATAGAGAAAAACATCTTCTTAATGTCATAATAAGAAATGAATCAGCCGGTGAAGCTACAACCTCCAAGTCCAACTCCCTCTGCTAGTGAATCTTGGACACTTGGGAACAAACAGCTAACGAAAACAGAAACAGTATTTTTCGCACAGATTATTATCATCTACATCGTTGTCATTACATGTATTGTGAATCTCTCCTTTGAACATAACAATTCTAATCTTTGGAGAGCATTACTGAGCAGTTGCCTTGGATATTTGTTACCTAATCCAAGACTTAAAAGAAAACGAACATGAACCAATGCATAAACTCTGACAATGGATTGAAATTAAACGTCTACAAAATCGTTGCAAAGGTACCTAAAAAATATCAATGGAGATGTGCTAGACTTTTACGTTTTCTGGAAAGAAATTCGGTTGAGAAAATTCTGTCTTGGGATGCTTAAGGTAGATTGGTGTATAATGATCATTTGATTCCAAGAAGCAATATTGTAAGACTGGTGAAAGATTCACAATATCTCACAAAATGTTCATCATACCAAGCAGGATTCAATGAATTCTATGCTGGATTAAAAGAATTGAAAGTTCCTGCCAGATATGTGGGAAATAAACAACGAGTAAACGTTGCTATTTAAGCTCATTAATCACAGACATTTGAAATAAATTAAGATATGGAATTTGATTATGAGATTGGACAATAGGAACAAATCCCATGATGCTCCATTTTTACACTTTTGACAGGGGGTCGTTCTTATAGGGACTGATAAAAGCAGTCAGTGAGACATCAGTTTATAAAGTCAAGCTCCTTCATCTTGTGTCAACATATCAACTCGCTGAACAGATATCATGGGAACTAAAAACCCAGAAAGGTTAGTTATTTGTTCTTTTCACATCAAACTATTACCAATTGTCTTGTTGTTATTGTTAAACTTTAATCCAATGAGAATTGAAGTCCAAAGTAAAACTTATGAAACAATAATCTAATTGGGAACTTAGTGAGAGTTTTTTAGTTTGTTCATGAACTACTTTGTTCATCATCAATGAACATAGAATTTTATCTTCAACAGAGAAACAGACAGCAGAGTCACCTTCTATTCATGGAAGCAGGTGATGAGAACTCCACATAGTCTGAAAGAGTCCATTATTTCACAGTCCAACGAACTGTTTCTAGTTCGCAGTGAATGTGTGAAAGATGCTAAGAGGAAGTTTGAAGATGATTCAGGGGCAACTAAGAGAGTCATCATAAAAAAGAACAGACAATTACCAGTTTGTGTTGACGAAGTCGACATGACAGATAGTGTGAAGCATATAGAGAGACTTCTAACTTTGTGTTACTCTATAGAAGTCGCTAAAACTATTCAACGACTTTCATTGGAACTATGTTTTGGTTGTAATTTTGAGGAAGAACAAGTTCATACTTGCCAGCACATGCCAGAACAGGATCAAGTCAACAAATACTTTAACGCTGCTGTCAACGAGATCAACGAGGACCATGTGCTAGATCACTGGTTGAAACTGTTGGTTGATGATTCATCTCTGAAACATGTGTCTACCTTCGATTTAGTTCCATATCAGTGTAAGGACTATCGTGACACATTCTTGAAAACGGCTCAGTGGTTGATGGAATTGAAACAGCATGTAGTAAGAATTTTAATTTTAGAAAAACGATTTGAATAATGTCTGCTTTTATTAATTTATGCAAATACGAATTAGTTAATCCTTATACAGTTGAATGTATCTGTACTTTTACAATATATTTCAATAAAATGTGTATTGCTTCCATGAACGACTTTATGTTATTCATTATTATGTCACAGAATATACCTGGATAGTTATAAAATGAGACATCATGTTTAGCATATATCATTCTGAGTTTCAGTCATGAATAAGAAGGAGTATTCGTGGGTCATTGTGGCTCATCCTACTGTAAAGTCAGAAACTCAATTATGTCAATGTAAATTTTGGTATGCAAGTAAAACGCTGGCTATGGACGACCTCAAACATCACATTGCTAATGGGATTGACATACCAAACCGATGGGGAGGACCCTATTACCATGTGCTTAAACGAACCAGGGTATTCTGCAAGTAAAAAAGCAGCAACTATATGAACTTTCTTGATTGAACAACGATATTTCATTTTACATTGATGTTATTTATCATTTAGTTGGTTCAAATACCTATCACATCACCATGAATTCTCAAAAACATAAGATTTTGGCTTCGGACAAAGCGCTACAAAAGTATTATTTTAACCCACGCAAACCAGGAGGTTACTACAGTGGAAGCAAATTACGTGGTGAGTTAAAGTTCAACAAACAAGCAGACATTCAACTGAGGTCTGTGAAAGCTTTTGTGAATAAGCAGGATGCCTACAGTTTACATAAACCTGTGAAATATAGATTCAAAAGAATGAAAGTCAGAGTGAATTCTATCAACGAAATGTTCGATGTGGATTTAGCAGATATGTCTAGGTACGCAAAATGGAATGATGGTGTGCCATATGTGCTTGCAGCTGTGGATATTCTTTCAAGATTCGCATTCGTTCTACCGTTGGAAAATAAGAGACCAGAATCAGTCTTGAGAGCTTTCAAACAAATCCTCAAGCAACGACGTCCTAGGAAAGTACGAGTAGATGGTGGAAGTGAATTCAAAGGGGCTTTTCAGGCATTCCTACGAAGGGACAATATAAAACTTACCATAGCTCGTAATGAAAATATAAAAAGTAATTATGTAGAACGCTTTAACAGGACACTAAAATCACTGATCACGCGGTACATGAGTCATAACAACACCAAACAATATCTGGATGTTCTGCAAGATTTAGTGTATAACTACAATCATACCACACATTCTTCTTTGCCTCATTTGTCTCCCGCTCGTGTCACTAAAGCCAACGAAGTGAAAGTGTGGGATCATATCTACCTGAAACCTCTGAGAAAGGTCAAGCGTAAAATAAAAAAAATACTTATTTAAAGTGGGTGACCTGGTTCGCATCTCATACCTCAGGAAACCTTTCAGCAAGGAAGCTGATCTCAGGTGGACTGAAGAGCTGTTTAAAGTGGACCGACGTTACAAGAAACAGTCGTTTCCCCAGTACAAACTGAAAGATTTTCATAACGAGCCTGTGGTAGGTTCTTTTTACACGAATGAGCTTCAAAAGGTTAACAAAGACCCGGATGCATTGTGGCAAGTCGAAAAAGTTCTGAAAACTAAAAAGGTTAAGGGGAAGAAATATGCCCTGGTGCGTTGGCTGGGCTGGCCAAAGTCTTTTGACTCATACGTGAAGGAAAGCGAATTGAAAGACTTATAAGTGCAGCTATGGAGAAATATGTGTTTCTTAAAAGCTCTGACTCCCAAGCCACATACTTCAAAGACAACACATCCTATCATTTCCGAACAAAACTCAACCAAAGACTAATGTTTGACGGATTCTGGGTGGTATCTTTAACAGAATTGAATTTTGGTGACTTGAATCTCACTAAAGTCAAGAATTCTTATGTAGACGTTTTATGTAATCTGTGCGACAGTTCATTAGTAGGTGACAGACAGTTACCTTTATTGAGACGCATTGACCTCAGGACCGGTCCTTACTATTCATTTGCTAATGAATACAACGTTCATGTGAAGGTTAAAGAGTCTCCTGATATAGAAATCTGTATAAAAGCGAGCGACGACACACCATTGTCATTCTTGAAAGAGGAAACACATGCAACACTTCATTTGAGACGCTACCCATTTGTTGATTGAAAACAACAAGAACAACAAATATGGAGTCTCAACCTCTCTATATACCGGATTATGAAAAATGGAAAAATTATTTCGAGAAACACATGAAGTTCTCGTCTTGTTAGAGGAAAGATCCAGCCTAAGGTCATTCCTACTACAGTCACGACTGAGGAAGAACCGAAAATCACGCTACACGTGACATCGGAGTCACAGAGTACAGTGGAGAGAGCAGTTGCTAAACAGAAACGTAAACGATCTTTAAAAAGAGCAGCAGATAATAAAGTTGTCACAACCAAGAAGATTCGTCCAGCTATCAACACCAGACCTTCCAAGACAGCCAAAGCACTCAAGACCACCCCCGTGAAAGCAGAAGAATTCTTTGTTTAGAACACCACAAAAAGAAGAGTTAAAAAAAACTCCAAAAAAAACCAACCCCATCATGTCATTGCTCAACGACAAAGCCTTTGAAGAGGTTGTGATGGAAAATTTAAATGTATTCAGCATGCCCGCCTATCAGACTGGAATTCAGAAGCATTATTTCGTCAATGTACGTCCTTTGAGTCAAATCAACGATTCTTCCCCTCTCGAATTTAATGTGTCAAATTCTGGAGGGGATTACATTGATCTGAAACGCACTCGTCTACACTTCAAAGTTAAAGTATCCCAAACTTCTGGCACAGTACTGGCAAAAGACGAAAATGTGGCCCCGGTCAATCTGTTCATGCAGTCGCTGTTCTCACAGGTAGCAGTCTACCTACAGGATCAGTTGGTGTCTTCCACCAATAATCACTACGCTTACAAAAGTTACATACAGGTGATACTGGACTATGGAGAAGAAGTCAAGAAGACTCAGTTGACCTCCCAGTTGTTCTACAAAGATTACGCCGAATCAAACGCGGATCTGGAAAGTAGCGACGTGACGGGATCTATCAATTCTGGAATGATCAATTGATCAATCTTCATTGCCGGAAGCAAAGAACTGACCCTCTCTGGACCGATTTACGAGGATATTTTTAACATGAACCGCCTCCTCATCAACGACGTGGACTTGACATTGAAAATGTACAGATCGGAACCAAAATTCTGTTTGATGAGCAGCGTGACCAGTCACACGTTCAAAGTACAACTCATGGATGCCTATCTACAAGTGTGTAAGGTGAAGGTCAACCCCGCTTTGATTTTGGCTCACAACACCCTATTCAAGAAAAACAATGCGCTCTATCCCTACATCAAAAGCGAAGTCAAAGTAACCAGTATTCCTACCAGTCAGCTGAGTCACACCATTGACAACGTGTCCAACCCTATTTAAAGTCTTATGTTGGCTCTTACACTAACAATGTTCAACAGTTACAGTCTGCAGTCTCGAGGGTGTGGCTTTTACTGCTTGTATTTCCTACTGTGTAAATCTAAAGATCATCGTAGATTGAATGAGATTGTTCATCAGTTCAGTGCTAATGAGTTACTTTGGAATGATGCCTTTGTTACTCGCTACATTTGTAACTACTTCAAATACTGCACCCATGCTTGCACAACTTGTATTGACATTTAACAATGTTATTCGTCTATCATGTGAAAATTCAATAAAATTATTCAATTAAGAATATGTTTTGTTGTGTATAAATACTCGTTTCTACATCTAACAAGGGAAAACGAATCATAAAGAAGAGGAAAAAGACTGCACTTAAAATACAACCCATGTCAAGACAAAAGACTGTTGTTAAACGAACCAAAGCTGTCTTGAAACGTCTCAAGGCTGACGGGTATAAAAGAATGTTTCCACTGTTTTAATTGCATACTTGTTGCCTTATCACCATGGGGGTTACAACCTGTCCCGACTGTGACAAGAGTTTCACAAGAAAAGATAATCTGTGGAGACATCGGAAACAGATGCATCAATTGACTGAAGATTTGTTTCCTCCTTCTCCTCCTCCTCCTCCTCTTCCGGATAAACAACTATCTGATAATGACAACATACTCTCTCCTCCTCCTCCTCCTCCTCTAAATAGACACCTTCGAACACTCACTCCAACTCCTACTCCTCCTCCTCCTCCTTCTCCTCCTCCTAATCCAGATAACCAGGTAACTCCTCCTCACGAGAAGCAACGAGAGCAGGGAGGGTTCAAATTCCAGATTCCATCAAATAGCATTGTTGTTGGACCAAGTGGATGTGGAAAATCAGTCTTTGTCTTCAATTTATTACGTTGTGGATTCATTCAGCCCCTGCCTGATTGTATTGTCTGGTGTTATACTGTGTGGCAGCCGCTTTACGATTGCATTCTTCAAACATTGCCTCAAGTAAGCTTCGTTAAAGGAATACCTTACAATCTCGAAGATGATAACTTCTTTGATGCTGATAAACAGAACATGATGGTGTTGGATGACTTTTTATCTGAAGCAAAAAATGATAAGAGGATTTCCCGTCTGTTTACCCAAACTTCCCATCACAAAAATGTCATTATCATGTTGCTGCTGCAAAACCTCTTTCCGAGAGGTAAGGAATCACGTGACATTGCTCTCAATTCTCATTATGTGACACTTTTTAATTCACCAGTGGATAGACAACAGGTGAGGCTTTTTGCCAGAAGGATATTTCCTGAAGACATTGGTAAATTTATGACTCTTTACAAAACAGCTGTTGAAACACCCTATGGACACCTCACATTGGATCGCAAACCCGGCACAGGTGAGAAGAATAGACTACATCTGAACATTTTGACAGTCAAAAAACAGGATTGTTCACAACATCAGACACAACAGGTAAAAGATACGTCTCCAGCACTGGACGTTCAGACAGCTCCTGACATTCGTCCCGATCACACTGCCACTTCCAAAGTAAGATCTCTTGACTTGGAAACAACATCTATGTCCAGTGACGACACGGGACCTTTCAAAATGGCCACTGCTTGTATGGACTGTGGTGTGTTAATTGAAAACACCGACGATTTACAGCGACACATCAAATCATGGTGTCCAGTAAATTATAGTTTGAAAACGAAGAGGAAACGTCTCAGATACGAGAGTGATGACAATAGTGAAGATGACGATCAGAAAGGAGGAGGTCCTGGCATCCAACACCATCGTGGGACTAACATGGAAAATGAGGAATGGCAAAATGTTGGTTTACAACGCATCTGGAATCGTGTGTACAACATCAAAAAGGACATGATGAAACTCAAGAGGAAAAAGTACAGACAATATGGTCGAACAGAAGAATGGATAGATAGAAAAATGAAACAAATGTGGGAAAAGGAATTGGTCGACAGTCTTAACAATGTCATTGAGTTCACGCAATACTTCAGACAGGCGCCTCTATTCAAACCCAACCTTGAAAGCTTGAGTGCTCTGGACCCGGCCACTGATCAAACTATCATCAAGAGCAAGATTTCACGTTTCATGAGAACTATCATGAAATATATTATGGCCCATGTAGATATACTGGATGAAGAAAGTGATACTGAATCTATCATAACTGTTGACAATGATGATAATGTTAATTATGACAATGATAATAGTGATGAAGATGATGTTAACAGTAACGATGATGATAAGGAATAGATAAACCTTGCACAGAACTTTCATTTCATTGTTCTAAAACATGGAATTCTCCACCTTACACCACTTGGAACTGAGTTGTGTATTTCATATCAATAAAACACACATAACATAATAAACATAAGTAATGTAAATGTAACAATTTTTATGAGGGTTTTTGTTGTTGTTGTTAATCATTCCATGTTTTTAATCCTACACTTGAAAACATTACCATGCTCTGTTGTTATTAAAAAAAGAATTGGTTTTCATGTTTATGTTGTTGTTTATATTCATATGTTTATGATGTTACATGCATTATAAATGTGATTCTCGGCAAAGTTAATCAGAACAGTGCTTGTGCTTCTGCAATATTATACAATGAATAACATACAATTGTTAACAATATCTCACATGGTCAAACTTGTTATCTGAAGATGATGATAGATAGAATATCATAATATTGTAGCGATCCTGATTCAACAGTTTTCTATTTTCATAGTCAAGACAGACACACGCACACATTCTTACACACAGAGTTAAGTGAAAATAGAGTTCTTGAAATTCTAGAAGTTACACCACAAGACAACAACAACCCCTGTTGACCAGGCCATTACCTCCAAAATAACAGCTGACAAATAAGCGATCAGCTTTAGGTAGGATATTTGGCTTCATTCCTTTTGGTTTCTATCAGGAGGTGCACACACCATCTGTGTGCATTTGTGATTCGTTTTGGATCTTTGTGTTACTGTTTGGTTTTGGATCACACATTAGCAAGGTTAGTTATCATGCTCTTGTGTGATTCATGTATGTGTATTCCTAGTATTGTAGGGATAGTGTATCTATTTTATTCATAACATGTATGCGTGCAAGTTTGCTTCATTGTAATGTGTATAATAATATAGGTATAAGTTAATATACAATAATCTATTGTCAATAACATGCATTCATATATACTGTATGTTAGCATTATACGTGTTTATAAATGCATTAGCTTACAATCAACACTAACTCAAATTCTTAGATATTGCTATTATTGTTTTTTTTTACATTGTATATTCACATGTGAATAAACTTGCAATGCTACCACAATTGTTGATTAGTATATACAAATATTGTGAATTGAAAAGAAAACCTAGTGTTTATTTCATGTCAACATTTCAAACAAGCAATTGCCTATTTGCTTCGAACCTTCAAAGTGTTGCGTTACACATGTTTATGTTTCACGGAGCAAATACATATTTCAAGATCCTTGCTTCAACGTCTTGTGTTGTGATTATGAAATTGATGGTCTGCACTCTGCACTCAAGAGTCAACTTGCTAAGAGGCGAGGCGAGGCTGGCTGGTAATAAAGATAATAAAGCTGTCACTGTGTTTTGATAACTCTGTTGCAGGCAAAGAGTCTAAGTACCGTATTTGATGTGATAAATGTCTCAGTGTGTTTTGGTTAAAAAACACGAATATAACACCTCCGTGATGAGATAAATAACTCTTAATTTTAAAAATTAAAACTCCTTATAACACTATGATGTTTATCACACCAAATATGGCTGTTTGTTCATGAGAGAACAAACTTAATTAGCTTTTAGAGAAAGAAAGACATGAATCATATGCTTTAGTTATTTATTTGAAAGCTATTTTAACCAATCCTTACAATCCTTTTTATAAGAAGGTTTTTTTTTTAATTTTCTTCTAATTATTATTTCTTCTTTAATTTTCATAGTAACTGAAAAAAAACCGGAACGGAACAAAACAAAACAAAAATAAAACATCTTCAATCGATTTACCACAGCTAAAGCTTAAAAGGAGCATGGGGTGTTATTTTTAAATGAAATTCGAAAGAATATTCCTATTTATATACATATCCTATTTAAACATGATGAAACAGAGTTAAATTGAAAAATATTAATTATATATATAAATAAGGTATTATTTAAATTCCATAACTTGATAAAGACAAGCACATATTTGTTGGAAAATTAAAACTGAAACCATTCATTGGGGCTTGGAATGGGGAAAAACCTGGTCTTGATCTCACATCAAATTGTTTATTAGCTCTATGATACGTTATGTGTTACTATGTGGATATTCTATCAGTGTCTGTTCTCAAATGTTAAAATTTGGTTAAAACTAGCATGTTTTCATTTCAAGTACTGTCAAGAATCCATGTTGGTGGATACTGTTGATAGATTGGTGAAAGAACTTTTCGATTTTTAATTTTTCACAATGAGAGTAAGCTTAATATGCCATAGAGGCTCGAAGGCTCTGGGGCCTCGTAGGCTCCTATGGGAGACTCACTGTATTTAGGATACGCCTATCACGATGTCACTGAAAATGTTGAGAGGTTGACACTTCATCCCTGACATTTTGACAGGTTTAATGACTTGTCACGTGCTGTCGTGGAGGCTCTGTAGTCCTGGAGCCTCCAAGGTGGAGGCTCTCTAGTCCTGGAGCCTCCAAGAGCCTCCTAAAGAGCCTGAAGTAGGCTCTTTGTTCATAAAAAGACATCTACTGATATCCAACTAGGTAATTCCGCAGATGACAATTACATAATTATTGCATAAACATGTGTTTTGGCGATTTAACACACCTCATAAATTCATCTAGCGGTAGTGATAATCATCATTAATTAATTATTCAGGCGCCACCGGCGCCAGCTGTCTGGCAGGCCTCGTCTGTGGTTATAATCACAGTCACGCCTCAATGATTTTTCAAAGTGTTCGGCATGTTAATTGTGCCATTGTTAAAATGGGTAAATTAAAATCGTCTTAATCAATTGCAAGTGTATAATTTTATGCTCAATTGATTCCATTATACAATATACGTAGAGGTAATCATCTGTCATTCTTGAGAAAAATGCATTTCATCAGATCTTTAAGGGTCTTGCTAATTAAATTAGCATATGTTCTTCGAATATGTCTGATGTAAATAACACAAATGAACTATTTCGGTATTTGTTTATCTTTATATATCAACATGTAACTGCATGTTTATGATCAATTGTTTTCGCAAAATCAAATTGGATATTTCGAGGAAAACATTTTAAACGAGAAAACGTTTATCTTACGTTATTTTATCATCATGACTTGTCATTGGTAAATGCCAATTTTACAACGGCGTCGCTGATTGCACAATTAGATTCGTGAGTAAGTTTATTTGACTAACTAAATTTGAACTTGTAACTATTGAAACAGGTAAATGTCTTTGCGTTAAAGATGTAACACCGAGCTGTAGGACATACGTCCCATTTCGTATTGTATTGTTCAGTTTTAAAAGATGTAAGAAATTAATTCCTTAGCTAATATTGAATTCATCCATCGTTGGAGAATGTTAGTTCATCCAGCCTGAGCATTATATATACTGACAAAAAATGTTATGTAAAAATAAAATACTTCAGACGACACTTTCTGTAGATACCAGTATGATGACTGGATGCGTCGTTTTTCGACTTGTTTACAAGTTGTTTAAAGGACAAATTGACATCAAGTGTCGTCTGAAATATTGTATCTTTCAAATACATTTACTTCACGTGAGACCTTCTTCAAACTGTTCATATATATATATGAATTAAACGGCTTGAAAAGGAAGGTACATGATGTACCTATTGAAAACGTTGACCAAGCTTATTTCAACTTCATCGTTTTATTTTAAAATATATGACCATAGAGTTTGAACATTTTTTGTGATATGTCTCTCTCTCTCTCTCTCTGTGTGTGTGTATTCATCTTCTCTTCTTGTTTGTATATTTAAGTTTGGCTTCATTTGACAATATTAAACCATGGTACACTTTTGATACATAAATTAAAACGCATAAAACAAGTGTGAAAATTGCTGCTTGAAATTATTTATTCATATTTGCGTCACATACAACTGTCAGATGATTTAGGGACAGGCCTCGTCACATGAGCTGATTACCCTTGTAGATTCTGCTCCGACACTGTAACAAAACACATGTGTTCTTTAGTATCAAACTGTCAACACCGCATCTCTTAAACAGAAGTTAATCAATGACTTTGGTGACGATTTATGGAAACATGTTAATGAAAGCAACTCTTAAATGCTGAAAAGCTTAATGATCAGTTACCAGGGATATCAAATATGACTCGTTGCATAAATGTCTGTAAAAAGTAAAGTTATTGAACAAAATATATGCGATTGTTTTGATTAAGAAGCTATTTTGGTCAAGTAACACTCACTTGCAGGCGTACTGAGACGCCACGCAATTCTCCACATTGCAGAAGACTTCTCCATCGGATACGCAATAATTGGCAGTGGTGTAATTGAAACAACCTTCGCATGCGAAAGCACTCATTCTGGCCTCGGAGTGCTGGAGGGCAACTGCAAATGATTCAGATTAAGTTATTAATAGTGACAAACATTGAGGAAAAGAGCGATGTGGTAAAACTCTTTTTAGTTTTTCTCTTTGCAATTTTAAGATACATAACACAACGATCAAAATAAACATGTAGACATAAGTATGTCCCGAAACGGTGTGTGAAATCCAAGGAACAAAAACGTCCAGTATGAATTGTTTATTCAATTTTGTTTTAATCCTCAAATTGTGTGATTCATAGCATTCTCTTTTCCTGACTTTTCTCTTACAAACGCATGCTTTGCAATTTTTAAAAATCTTTAAAGCAAAGGGTTTGTTAATTTGGAGATCTGGAGTAATTTCTCAAATGTGAATGGTGAAATCAACCCAACAACTCGTGCACTGTATATAAATTAAAACTTGTTTTTACATTGTTTGAGAATCGTTTACCAGTCTCTGCCAGGTGGAGGAAAGTACACACTTCTGTTGACTTTATCATATGTATGGTTTTCAATTGCAAATATCTCAAGTTTTCTATGTCATACTCTAAAACTGAATAGTGAAGGCGTTTAGTCAGCAGTCAAAGGATACTTATAGGTGTTTTAACAAACACTTGGAAGGTAAAACAGCATTGTTTGATGTTTTTGGCTCTGTATTTTTCATTGACAAATGGTAAGTATATTTCATTGTTAGAAAACAGGTGCTGTGACATAGTGGTTTTAAGTATCTGAATAAACACATTTATTGAATTCATTAAGCCATATTCTACTCACATCACTGTATGACGTTTTGAATGATTAGCACATATAGAAATAAATGTTCCATTGAAATACTGAATAACTGTTAACTACAATGGCGAGACAATGACATCGCCACCACATACATCACATGACATACAACATGTGTTTATTTTAGTTACACCAAAATTAAGAAATCTCAACTGCAAAATAAACGTCATCATACAAAATATAAAATAATTCAATCCGCGCGTGATAAACACGACTGAAACAGAGATCATGACTTCAGAAGCTAACTAAACTAAATTTGAAATTTCAAAACATTATCTGTTCTTATTTCTGAGAAACACACATATTAACAATTCTATAAATCGTCGTTTTCCAACCTCCTTAACTAGACAAGATAGGAGGATAAATAAGGGCTGTTTTTGGCTTGTTTTATGACGTCCTTCAGTAAAGACGTGTCAACAAATTTAAGTCCAAGAATGCTATTTATGTCAACAACATCTTTTTAAAATTTTAATTCAATTTTATGAAATCTTGAGTTAAACGTCAAATATTCAGGCCAAAACACATTTTGAAAAAGATATTTCAACACCCAAGTGTACTTGAACAAACATAAAAATAAAAGTATTATACTCTGATGTATGAAGTTGCGGGTACCTAACAAATCTTGTTCGAATATAAATTAAGCATTTACAATCGAGTAATCAGCATATTATGTATTTATGGTGTTGTAAATGTGAACATTCTTTTGCAGTTGAGTGTATACACATTGCTTGTTTTCATTGGACATACCGTATTTCCTCTAATAATCGCCGGGAGGGAGTGCTGTAGAGGAAATACGGTACTTCACTTCTACAGTCGTTTGCTCTACTAAACACTGAACTCTCAAATTTGCATCAGACATACAAACCTACCTCTCCACTGAAGAGTTCCACAGCACTGTCGCTTTTTACGTCACACCATTTTTTTTCTACGAATAACTACAGCTTATCGCTTCGTGTAATACGTGTTTTACCCTCTAACATAACAATATATTGTATAAACTTTCGTAATAAAAAGCAAATTTGACAAAACAAAATATGCAAACGGCTACAGCACCTTTAAAGTAACTAAGAGAAAATCTACTGTGACTTACCACAGGCGATGACAGCAAGCAGAGCAAGGACCTTCATAGTGAGTTGTTTGTAGAGCTGGGAGCTGGCTGAGGTCTTGTGAATAACTCTTCAGAGATCCTGTGATCTGGTTGTCCACTGGCTCCGTATTTATAGCAAGGCGAGACCTTTAGAATTTCATAATTAGCAATTACATAATCGTTGCAACTGGATCTACCTAGGTGGTTAATTAACTTGATTACGTTAATAAGCCTATTGACTGAATAATTTTATAAAATTACACAATGAGAGGCATGAGAAATCAACACCAACAAAAAATCCGAATATTCTAATTGCTCATACAAGGGTTGGTCTCTATTGTTGAACTGGCCACGTTTCTGTTTCTGGAAAGAATTGGCACTTTATCATAGCATGACCGAGTCATTTGTTATATTCTGTAAACTCTGATGCAAAATTATTTTAAATGACAATGATTGTGAGGTGTTTTGTAAGTTTTCAACTCATGGAAGAGTTTGTGTGAGCATGGAAGTGAAACAGTGGTTCAAGGTCCATCCATTGTGTTGTTCCGGCTCACATATTGCAAACGTTATAAATTGTGTTACTTTATCGAGAAGTACCGACTGTTAACGAAAACTACCATTTTGATGATAGTTTACTTAGTATATTGACGATATGAAGATAGAAATTGTGTTTTCTGATCGAAAACCGGACAATGTATCGCGATTGACGCGCGCCAATGAGTCAAAAGTAATTTTCGAATCTTATTTATAACAAGACAAATTTGGATTGATAATGTTTAATAGGTCATATTACTACTGTGGATGTATATGGAACGTGCAGTTCCATGTTCCTGCACATGCATATATATATATATATATATATATATATATATATATATATATATATATATATATATATATATATATATATATATATATATGTTACTTAATTTTAATTGGAAACTAGTAATTTTGATATATATTTGGCGATTGGGTATAATTTTCAAGCTGAGTGAAATGTATTTGTATTGTAGTGAGTTGGAACATGAATATGAACATACACTAATCATACACTAACAATACACTAAACATACACTTTTCATACATTGAACAATCACCATATAGGCCTATGTGTTTTAGGTTTCAGATTTACATTTAATAGGTTTAAAGATTTACATTTAATAGGTTGACAGATTTACATTACATTTACAGGTTAAAGATGCATGATCACGCTATTGTGTTTGGTTCTATAATGTACCATATTACAAAAGGTGCTGGTTTACGTTATATCTTCTAACTCGACCTTCATGTTCACCCCCAAATGCTTAATATATCAAATATACATATGTTTCAATGTTTACCAATGAACGGTCTCATACATGCGTAGTAGCCAACACTTATGGTTCTATCTCACGTACTCGTTATAAGACCTATTAAACGCTTCAGAAGAAAATCTGTCTTCCTATCCACTTTATTAAAGTTTCAAAAATGATGTTTGACTTAATGGCTGCAGTAAGCCAAGGTCCATTTTCCGGTTTAGGATCATGACCACGACTTTAAATGGTTGTATTATCGCTATACTGAACTGATTGATTTTGAACTGGTTATTTTCGGTTAAAGTTGATAATCCTCAATTAAATAACACAAATTATAACATTGGAAATATATGTGACCTCACCAACATGTTTACAAGTTTACAAGTATAAAGGTTTACAAGTTTTCAGGTTTACAGATTTTTAGTTTTTCTACTTTACAGTATTACAGGTTTACAGGTTTACATTTTTACATTTTTACAGGATTACAGGTTTACATGTTAAGGATTACAGGTTTACAGTTTTACATTTTTACAGGATTACAGGTTTACATTTTAACATTTTTACAGGTTTACATTTTTACATGTTTACAGGTTTATAGGTTTACAGGTTTAAAAAATTTCAATTCTACAGGATTAAAGGTTTTACATGTTTACATTTTTAAAGGATTACAGGTTTACAGTTTAACATTTTTACAGGTTTACATTTTTACATGTTTACAGGTTTATAGGTTTACAGGTTAACATTTTTACAGATTTACAGATTTACTGTTTTAAATTGTTACATGTTTACAGGTTTTCAATTCTAAAGAATTAAAGGTTTACATGTTTACATTTTTACAGATTTACAGGTTTACATTTTTACAGGATAACAGGTTTACAGGTTTACATGTTTACATTTTTACAGGATGACAAGTTTACAGGTTTACATTTTCACAAGATTACAGGTTTACAGGTTTACAGGTTATATTTTTGCAGGTTTACAGGTTTATAGGTTTCAATTCTACAGGATTACATGTTTAAATGTTTACATTTTACAGGATAACAGGATTACAGGTTTACAGATTTACAGATTTACAGGTTTACACGTTTTCAATTCTACGGGTTTACAGTTTTACATTTCTAGCTCATCAGGCCTGAAAGGCCCGATGGGCTTATGGCATGGGATGGCGTCCGTCCATCCGTCCGTCCGTCCGTCCGTCCGTAAACTTTTCACTTTTTCGACTTCTTCTCAAGAACCAATTACTCTAGAGAGCTGAAATTTTATGTACAGACTCCTTGGCCAATGGGGATTCTAAATGGTAGATTTGGTGACCCTGTGACCCCAAATAAGGGCCCCAGGGGTACTAACCTTAAAAGCTATTTTCATCTTCTTCTCCAGAACCAATGACTCCAGAGAGCTGAAATTTTATGTACAGACTCCTTGGCCAATGGGGATTCTAAATTGTAGATTTGGTGACCCTGTGACCCCAAATAAGGGCCACAGGGGTCATAACCTAAAAAGCTATTTTCATCTTCTACTCCAGAACCAATGACTCCAGAGAGCTGAAATTATATGTACAGACTCCTTGGCCAATGGGGATTCTAAATTATAGATTTGGTGACCCTGTGACCCCAAATAAGGGCCTCACAGGCCATTATCTAAACTCCTGTTTTCATCTTTTTCTCCGGAACAAAAAGATCTAGAAGGCTGTAATATTGTATGCAAACTCTTTAGCCAATGGGGATTCTAACTTGTAAATTTGGTGACCCTGTGACCCCAAATATGGGCCACAGCCTAAAAAACCTTTGAAAATGAATTTTGAACTGATATTTTATGTGCACTTCATTCACTTTATTTGAAATGTATGTCGACTTGAGATAACAATCTACATTGTGGACATGCTTGTCAAATTGATGTAATCAATGTGAAATAAGAACTATTGAATAGCCTATGAACTGAAAATTGTGACAGGCCACAAAGGACTAAATTGAAGAGGAGTTAAGAATTCTTTTATTTTACATGCGATATGTGAACTGCATATGACTGGTTATGAAATGATAAGATAAGATTATTTTCATCATCTTCTCCAGAACGAAAAGACCTAGATGGTTGTCATGTTGTGTAAAGAGTTAGCCAATGGAGATTCTAAATTGTAGATTTGGTGACCCAGTGGCCCCAAATAAGGGCCTCACAGGCCATTACCTAAAATCCTGTTTTCATCCAGAACAAACTAGAAGGAATATTTTGTTCAGAATGTTTAGATGTTTGGATGACAAGGCTTAGAACCGAGATTATTCAGCCAAGGTGATTCTAAATTGTACTATGTACCATGAGATTCATCACCTTGCCTGTTCTCTTTAAGCCTTATACAGTTAGATCAGTGCTGTCAGTGTTTAGTGCAAGCAAGAGTCTATTACATAATTTGGCGGTAAAACACAAAAAACACAGCTGGCTTGTAACCAGAGCCAAGGGGTCAGAATATTGCATAATCTCCTATGTGTTGACCTTGCTGAGTGCTCTCTCTCATTTTCAAGAATAAGATTTGTCAGGGTTAGGGATTGTACATTATATTGAGACAACATATTTCTGTCTTCATCATCAAACAAAATAAACTCTAATGAGCTACAGAGCCCATGGCTCTATTTTTATAGGTTTACAGCTATATGTAGTGTTATGAGAATGTACTTTTTTCCAGTATGAACAGTGTTAATTACAAAACGCCAGGTCATTCAATTTTTGCATGTTACAAACTCAAGGCTAACAGTCAGTCAGTCCACAAATGATGTTTGTGTCTGTCGCGCCTTATAAGGTGTTTCTGCAGGGAGGTTTTCTCAGTCTACAGATTCTGTTCTTCGGAAGTTTTTACCCTTTGTTTCCAGTGGTTCTGTTACAGTTCTTAGCGAGCTCATTAATTAGTTCAGGATGTAGTTGTTATTTCTGCTCATCTCCATTTTGAGAATTTGACTTGATCTGATTTCTGATGAATGTTGGTGTCGTTCAGGATTCTCTTCTAGTTATGGGTTTTGATTTGCTGATCAGTATTATTTTAAAAATTACTTTTAGCATGCCAGTCCTGAAAGGCAACATCACATAAAATATATAATTCACTGGCTGTGATTCGGGGTCTGATTGTTATGTAATTGCACTGTGTTGACCTGGGGAGTGACCTGCAGCTAACTAATACACATGGTGGAGTCTACTAACGTCTACAGGGACGATCGCCTACAGTCTTAAACAAACAAGTTTATGCACCAGTGGTTCTGATTTTTACATCCTTCAACCTTTCATCAAAGTGGAATGACCCGTTATTTTGTGGACTAATGCCTACAGTTAAAACAAAAATGTGTTGAACTTGGTGACATTTTGGTTTTGAAAAAGATATTTTCAATTAAGTGAAATATTAACTTTGATCAAGTATTGACTTTGATGAAATGTTGACTTTGGAAATATTTATTGACTTTTGTGAAAGTTTAACTTAAATAAAATGTTGACTTTGAAAAAGAACTTTGAATTTAGTGAAATGTTGATTTTGATCAAGTATTTATTTGGTGAAATGTTGACTTTGGAAATATTTATTGACTTTTGTGAAAGTTTAACTTAAATAAAATGTTGACTTTGAAAAAGATATTTTGAACTTAGTGAAATGTTGATTTTGATCACATATTGACTTCAGTGAAATGATGACTTTGAATTATTTATTGACTATTGCGAAAGTTTAAAATATATAAAATGTTGAACTTGATGACATTTTGGTTTTGAAAAAAGATATTTTGACTTTGGTGAAATGTTGACTTTGGAAATATTTCTGACTTTTGTAAAAGTTTATCTCAAATAAAATGTTGACTTTGAAAAGTGTCCTTCCCCTAAAACATATATTGAGATAATAGATATGTAGTATTTTTTTAAAAAGGCGTTTCAACAATATACTCTCATATAAAATATTCATCTTTTCGAAATATTGACTCAAGTTTCTATCTAATGACTTTTTAAAAGTTGAACACTAATGTCTGGCTAAAGGTGGATGTATTGATAATGGGAATAACTGAGAAAGCTTTACCTCCACAGTAAATTAAATTTCTATAGCAGTTTCATGACAGTTGTGTGCAGATAAGCGTATCGCTGTCACAACTCAAACTGTAGCTATTAATCCCCGTAGGCAATTGTCACTGTAGGCGTTATTACACCTAACCATACACAGAGGTTTCAGGTTACTTCAAACTTCTATGCCGTGTTACAGTCTGTGGATGAGTCTTAAGGCCTGGTCACATAGCCCAAAAGTCGTGTAAACGCACGAATCACGCACAAAGTTTGGTTGTGCATGCCTGTCCGTCGAGAATTTGACCATTTTCACTGATTTACACGATTAAAAATCACCGATGAAATGTGCAAGGACTACGAGTAGAGCACGCACAAATGACTAATAAACCATGCACTTCAGCGCAGAGACACGCAAACAGGGCGAATACGACGTTGTGAGCGAAGAAAGGTCCGCTGAAACATCTGCACTCTTGCACTTATGAACTGCGTATGAATCGTTACATGCACGAATCATGCATCGCGTGTCTGCTAATCGTCTGTGGAAAGTCGTCGATGAACGCGATAGCGGCAACATGTTCGCGAACGAACATTGACATTCCACGCACATTTCGCGCACTGTCCACGTAAGAACTACGCACACCTCGCAAAATTTACGTAAAATAGCGCAGCTGAATTTTGAGCTGCTGAAAACTCGGAATCGCGTAAATAGCCGTTCCGGCGAACATTGACGGACAACTACGGAGGTTCCACGTCAGACAAACGCGACTTTTGAGCTGTGTGACCAGGCCTTTACACTCAGACTCTGAAAGAGATTTTTTTTGTCATAAAATATTAACATTTTTACACAAAACTTAAAACAATATATACGGTCTATAATATCTATAATGGGTGTGGATTAATGTGTAACCAATTCTGATAATAAGTTTTAAATTTGATAACTGGGCAATGCCTTATTATTTGATATCTTAATCTTTTCTTAGAGATAACGAATACAAAATCTTGATGAGCTCAATTGCGCTATTCTTTTAACGATCTTATGAGAGACATTTTAAAAAAATGTTGTATTTAAAAATTTATCATATGTTCCCAAGTTGATTACAGGCGGCGATGAGCATATATACCCAAATCATGATCAAATTTCAGTGGGTAAAGCAGATGAAGAAGTCAAGCATCGTCATTGAATGATTAATGTCCGTATTGTTTTGCTTTCTGGGGCAGTGACTCGGGCGGATCGTTCTTTCATGGGGTTGAGGGTCATGAGGAACATTAAGTTAAACCGAAGCACATTTGTCTCTTGAACACAGATTTGAATTTGGAGCTCTCTCACATATTTTCATTGATGGCTCAGGAAATGATCATCAATGAACATATATTGTTTAAAAACGGGAATTTAATTCAATTGTTTTCTGGTGAATGATATAACCCTGTTTCAGTCGTTCGTAATACCCTTGGATTGAAATATTAAGTATCTGTGGCGTTTCTTTTGTAAGTGAGTTTAGTTAGCAAACAGTTATACTGCGATTCATTGTGATACGAGTCATAGATACACAGATTCTCTTACACGCCAATAACAAATCTTACCATCAAGAAAACACACCACAAATGACTGAAAGTTGGCTCTCGACAATAAGCAATTACAGACTTATTTTACAAAAACAGATTTATTGCAATGAGGTAAATAGAAGAATGGCTACCATTATCCAACAAAATCTGTTGAGCGCTGGCATGTAATATATACACTTGGAAACTAATTAAGCAACACCCTAGTTTGTAAACTAAGATGGAGTGGTCTGGCAATCTTAGCCTAATTTGAATTATTTTATCACCCCGGACATAACACATGCTTATTTATTGAAATAGAAATATACCAAATTATGAAAATATGTAAATTTGTGAATATTCTATCAATTCTATCAATTTTTTTAAATTCCTAAATAATGTATGATCAGAATTTTGAAATTTGACACCTTCTGGCAATTTCATTTTGCCAAAGGTCGAATACTAGCATTGCTGAGTTGATGATAACATTATATTCTCGAGAATGATTCTTATAAAAAGATGATCCTTCGTCAGTGCAAGTATAACAATGCAACTGACGTCCAAACGAAATAAAACTTACATTAGATTTGCACTTTGATAGTGGGTTGAGGAGTGTTCGGGCGCAGTTATGAGTCTGATGCTTTATCCTCAGCAAATATCACAGTTCAGATAGAAACTGTTAATGCATGAAACAAGTCTGAGAGTACTGCTTGAAAGTATTTATTCATATTTGCGCTGTATACAAATGTGTCTGTCGAGAGTTCCAGCTTCTTCTAGGGGCAGACGGGGTTGGTTCTCTGACAATCAGCATCCTTCAAAACATTTAAACTGTTCCTGGAATCAAACACATTTTTCATGTATTAGTATCAAATTTTTACCACTCAGTTTTCACCAGTTTCCAGAATATATGTAGTGACCCAGTAATGATTTATGGAAACGTGCCAAAGAAAGGTAAATATTCTATATGCAAGAAACTCATTCTGCTGAAAATATAAAACATGATTCGCTGCTTATTTGTTTGAAAAAAGTAAAGTACTACTCCCATTATGACTACTCCCAGTTTGACTACTAATCTGCACAAACACATACTTGAGCACCCCTATCCTTAATGGTGTACTGTGCCAGTATAGCATTTAACTCTGAGTTTAAAAAAGAAGACAGGACTTGTATTCAAATTTATTCAAGAAACTTAGTTCTGTAGCGTCCGTATCTGATTTAGAAAGATATACAGAATTATTTTCTTGAGTGAAATGAATCGGTCTACCTATAACAAGCAATTACTTTCATAACGAAGTAGTATATTTTATAAACAATCAAAGGTTCTTGTGTTTTCGGTGTTGAAAAACCACAGTACAATAAATTTACATTTAACATGTCCACGCCTATGTTACAGTTATGCATATGACGACAATTATAGGTATAAGTTATATTCTGTTGAGACATATTTTCTCTTCTTCTTTTTCGTCTGTTTTTCTATCATAGCATTTTAAACAAACTTTAACATATTTTGTAACAATTGTGAATGTTTTTGTTGTTTAAAAAATCCTTTTTAACATCATAAAAATGATTTAAAAAATGAAGAATTTCTGCTAATAGTATAGGGGTGCTCAAGTATGTGTCTGTCCTACTTAGTAGTCAAACTGGGAGTAGTCATAATGGGAAGATGCCGATGTTACATTTGGCCAGTTATACTCACTCGCAAGCATAGTCAGTAGCCAGGCAGTTCTCCCCACAGAAAACTGTCCCATCGCTGACGCAATAAGTTCCACTGGTGTAATTGAAACAACCACCGCATTCGAAGGCATTCATTCTGGCCTCAGAGCATTGGAGGGCAACTGTAAATGATTCAGATTAAATTGTTAATGGTAACAAACATCCAATAACGGAAGAGAGATGCGCTATATTCTGATTCATTTTTTATACATTAAGTTTTAGGAGTACAGTTTAGTGGGAAGATTAAAAAATACTTATATATAAAAAAAAACTATTCAGTAAGAATTCTTTATTCAAATTTGTTTTAAAAAAGTAAAAACGTCCAAGATAATAATATATGGCATCCTCCAATTCTTGCTATTATTGTACTTACACAACCATTTGTTGAACATAAGTTTTTGTAAACATTAGCTGAAACAAGTTGTTGTAAATTGGCAATAATTGCATCAGTTTGTCAACCTAGAAATGTTTTACTTTATACAATAAAATATAACCATATTTCTTATTCTAATTTAAATATTCTTTTACAAAACACGTGCAAAAGAAACTTCCCACTCATTTAAAGAGAGTGTAAAACGAGACTCTGCTGTTTGAGTAGGTAGATTTTGAATGTATTTAATGGACACATGTAAAAAAGAAGTACCAATTTCATACATCAGAATATGGCACTTTGTATGTCTGTTTATATACATTTGGGGTGCTTAAATAGCTTCTTCAAAATGTTTTGGAGCAGATTGTGTGGCATTGGAGTTTTAAAAATGTAAGCATTTCTCTAATGAAAGATGTTGTCGACATACATAACCTTCTCGGATTTGTATTTGTTAATGCATAATGATTGCAAATAAACATTCCTATAATCTCGTCTAGTTATTAGGTGAATCCAAAACGATGATTTCTTAAAACGTGTCTTTCTCACAAATATGAACATATTGTTTTGAAAATTCAAAGTTGGTTAAGCTCTCTGATGAAGACAAGATGCATCTGTCTTTCAGTAGAAAGTATCGCTCATGGGTGGAAATAATTTGTAATATGTAGTGGGGAGTTTCTATCATTATATAGCGTATGTATAGAGTATATAACTTCTTGCATGACTGAAGATTTTTCTACAAAAGTTCCTTTAAGTTCCTGGTAAACATGTTGTTATATATTCAATTTGCAGTTTCATCAAAAACATTTAAAAATTTAAGATACCCATTTTCTTTTACTACGTTCACTTATTACGTGTCGAATTATATTGATAATTATCACCAAAAAACCTAAAAAGAACAAAAAAGTCTTATGGCCTATACTTTACTTTTCTAAAATATGAAGTTCATGATAGAAATCATAAGATGGAAGGCGATATTTATTGCAATCAACTTATAAATTCAAAGTTCAAATTTGTACAGTAGGATAGATAATGGTTAAAGTAACTAAGAGAAAATCTACTGTTACTTACCACAGGCAATGACAACAAGCAGAGCAAGGACCTTCATAGTGAGTTGTTTGTAGAGCTTGGTGCTGGCTGAGGTCTTGTGAATAACTCTTCAGAGATCCTGTGATCTGGTTGACCACTGGCTCCGTATTTATAGCAAGGCGAAACCTTTTGGATATCATTAATGAACAATTACTTAGCGGGTCAAATTGAGTTTACCTAAGTACGACATTACTTTAATTACGTTAATGAGCATATTATATGAGTAAATTAATCATGGTCATTTCCAAGTAATATATCAATACTAGATCTTATGGTTGGAAGGCATTTCAAAATTGTGTAACTTTCTAAACGCACATTTGTACACAATACAACTTTGAACAAATTTATTTTTTGAACTTCGCTATAGATTTATATTTTCATGACTTCTTTCAATGGCGTTTAGAAGTTAGTTAGATGAAGGAGAACGAGGTTTATGGATGTAAAACTTCTTTATTGCACGAGTGCGACGTTTCGGTGTAGATTCTAAGACCGTTATCAAGCAAATGATTAAATTTTACGGTTAACTTTGAGGTTTGAAAATAGATTGTGCTGTAGTTCAGTCAATCATCATCTTTTCAACTTTGAACAAAAACTATTACATTCAAAACAACCATTCTAACTTTGCATTATCATTATCCCATAGATGTAAATTAGTTTTTAGCCTTTGTCACATTGATACTGGATCCCGTTATAAACATTTATTTTACCATTTTCACACTGGTACTGAATTCCGTGGTTATAAACATAATTGTTTAGCCTTTATCATACTTTTATTGAATTCCCTGGTCATAAACATATTTATTTAGCCTTTAGTGCACTTCTACAAGATCCTGTATTTGTAAATATGTTTATTTAACCTTTACCACATTGATACTGGATCCCGTTATAAACAATTATTATTACCCTTTTAACACTGGTACTCAATTCCGTGGTTATAAACATATTTGTTTAGCCTTTATCACACTTGTATTGAATTCCCTGGTTATGAACATATTTATTTAGCCTTTAGTGCAGTGCTTCAAGATCCTGTATTTGTAGATATGTTTATTTGCCTTTGCCACATTGATACTGGATCCCGTTATAAACATTTATTTTACCCTTTTAACACTGGTACTCAATTCCATGGTCATAAACATAATTATTTAGCCTCTATTGCACTGCTACAAGATCCTGTATTTGTACATATATTTATTAAGTCTTTATCACACTAGTACAAGATCAACTGGTTAGAAATTCTCCTACGCGTATTATTTCCTGTGGTTCACTTAATTCACTTGTCTTATTTTTTTATTTCGGGAAAGAACAATGGTCATCGATTGAAACCAAAGTTAAAATTAGGTGAAATTTTTTTTAAACATAGTAACCTTCACATCTATTATTCTCAATGGACGGATAGCGGATGGCTGGGTTATGTGAGCCATGCTCACTTTATTCTTGTTTAGTCTTTATCACACTAGTACAAGATCAACTGGTTAGAAATTCAATTCAATCTTTCTCATACTCGTATTAATTCCTGTGGTTCACTTAATTCACTTGTCTTATTTTTTTTATTTTTGGGAGAGAACAATGGTCATTGATTGAAACCAAAGTTAAAATTAAGTGAAATTTTCAAAATGTTGACTGACGTTTCTTCAAAATTGTTCTCTTCCAGACCGGCTATATATACAGTCTCATGCACAGTAGGTCATTTCAAAGCTGAATTAATGCTGTTGTATGGAAGCCCTCTAGCTATTTGTCCTTCTTCATCAGTCAAAGGAATAAAGTCAGCAATTTTTATACAAACTAGGTTGAAAATTATTTGACTTGAAACCTGCTTCTTGTAATCTGTACTTTCTTCATAACAAATGATATTGAACAAAAATAATTTTGTAATTAGGCCATTTTTCGAAAGGTATTTTCTTTGGAGCGGAAGACGAACATGTGATTGACAGGTCATTTCAGAGCAGTTTAGAGAGAAAAAAGACAATTTTATTTGACAACATTGTCTATGGTTTTATAAGATAATGAAAGTTAACCTTCACAATATGTTTTCCTCTAAAACTTGAAGATTTAAAATCATGTGAAATTTGGCCCTTATAATGATGATTATCAAGAAAGTTCCATAATGGAGGAATTTAAATTTCTTTGCAATTTGGATGTCTTATCATGTGTGATGATTCAACTTACATGTGAATATATGTTATTGTTTGGCCAATTTACTATTGGTTAATCATCCACGAGATATTCAATCAGAAATGAGTAAACCATACTACACATTAACAGTAAGTTATAACAGAAAAGAGAAAAGTTAATCGAAATGTGTAAGTATATTTGAGGATATATTGCAATATTTATAATTTTTTCTAACATGATTCAACAAGAACACAGTTGTCATATGTAACTGAAATGATAATTCTCCAGCGAGATGCCAAATTCCTCTGTCCCTACTAATCAGAATGGTCCTTAGCCAGTCTTCACTTGTCTGGACACCTACATGCATTGTACCTTATTCTTCTTTTCGATAAGGTAAGTGACCCCAGCAGGCAATTCGACGTTGAACCGACGTTGAAACGACGTCGTTCATCGACGTTGAAATGACGTTGTATTATGGGTGTATATGAAATTTGCGGCGACGTCGATTATCGACGTTGAATCGACGTCGGAACAACCTTGTTGCTACGACGTTGCATCAACGTAGATTCGACGTTGCGATAACGTTGGTTCGACGTTGCATCTACGTTGATACGACGTTGCACCAACGTTGTTGCAACGTCGTATCAAAAACGTTGTTAAGACGTCGATTCAACGACAATACATCGACGTCGCCGCAAATTTCATATGCAACCATAATACAACGTCATTTCAACGTCGATAAATGACGTTCTTTCTGAGCAGTAGCAATCTCTAAAAAAATGTATCTCAATTCTAAAAGTTATTATCGATAAAAGATAGATATGATATCTTCCGGGTTAGCTGTAGCAACAAGTGATTAGTCAAAGCAATCAAAATTGAGCAAGAACAACAGACAGCTAGGGATTAAGATTACATAATTGTTTATTCTGCCTTAAAATAACAAGAATACGCGGTACTTTGTGTTTTCAACGGCGCGTTCTACGTTTCGTCACAGCACCATTCATCAGCTTTCTGGAAAAAGAAAAAGACAACTTACACAAATGAAAAAGGGAAAGAAAATCAACTTATTTTTTATGTCGATGCTCCATCAAATCTTGAAATGTATCTAATTTTCAAAAACAATCATGTTACTCATCATTATCACTGTATTTTAACTATCTGAATTCTATGTGTTAAATATCTATGGACCTTTACTGAGTCTTAATAATCGTTTTATGTCGGAAAATACATGATGCATGATGAGTAAGTGTATACCTGAGAAATGATTCTGGATGGAGCCTGATAGATAACCCAGCTAATCTATTGATGCGATATCTCCCGTCTGCAACCCTCTCCTCCCCATCTTATCCCTTCTCAAGCAGTTGACTGAAAACAGAAATGTGAGCACATTTATAATTACTCACTACAAACAGTCATACTTCTTTAACACAATTATTCATAGAAATTAATTTACAAAGGTAAATTAATCTAATGTTCAACACATCTACATATTTCGAGGAACAAGTTGTATAGTCAGGAAAACAATTAATTTGTCAACACAATAACTGAATTTCCACCGATACCAGCTCCTATAAATAATTATATATGAATCACTTTCAGTATATCGATATATTTATTATATTAGCATAAATTATACACGTCAATTACGTGTACATGCACAGATAATTATCATGAAATAATTTCTGTTTGAATCAATATAGGCTAGAACTTTTCAGCTTGATTAAAAATCATCTCAACAAGAAGATCATTTGAATTTAACGCATGTCATCATATAGATACTGTCATTAATTATTTGTTTTAAATCCAATCGATCATCATGTTGATGTTTTCAGAACTATATATACTTATTAGTTAATTTAATCAAATTACTGTGGTTTCTTTGATAAACGATGGAATTTTTAACATACATTTAATGTTTTTCATAATTTATGTTTAATTTTCTGTTTTCTATCTTGGAAATGACAGTACATAAGATCAACATATATAGATAGTTGTGAAAAATTTAACATGGCGATCTATGGAAAACGTTTAATTCAATATACACATGTAGGTAAATCGGATGACATTATTTAGATTGTCCTCGGAAAATGTCATTCTATATTATGTACTTCAAGCTGAGATGATTTCAAATAAAGCTGAAAATTTGGACATTGATCCAACAAGAACTTATTTTATGAAAATTATTTATCCTAGAGTCGACTAAATTAACATGCATGTGTATGGAATTAACGTCACAGCCCGAATACTTTTTGCATCACTCTGTATATCATATTGAAATAACGTTTAAATATAAGTGGCACATTAATATTCTTGATGTCAATTTTAGCACGCTTTTTAATCGTGTTAACATGACGCATAGCAAACAACATAAACAAGTTAGCAAAGCCTGCACTCAGTGAACTTGCAAACAGCTGATCGAAGACAATACGAACTCCGCGCATCATTGTGAAAAGACACGTCACGGCGCTCTTTACGCAACACTGTAAAGAGTTTGCCCATGTTTCCAAAGCCGGGCAGGCGACACCAACATTGGTTTGCAAATAGAATGTCGTTGATGAAAATAAAGTTTATGGATAGGTTAGATAGGTAAGGCAATAGTAGCACAATCATTCAAATTCCTACTCGTTCTTCAGCAGTGTTAATAAGACTGCCGACTTCTACTGCAGTAAATGTAAACTTTGCGATTGAGTTGAGTGGTAGGCTAGTGTGGCGGGTTTGGTTTGGACGGCGTGTCCGTATTGGGTTGACTTTATTAAATATTAATTATCAAAGTGTGCATAAATGCAGGAACAATAACTTACCTCAGAAAGAGAAGTGGCGACACCAGTGTCCATAATACGCAACATAAACAGATTCTCTCTACGCGGCGACGTCAAACATGGCGGCGAAAGTACTTGGTTTGTGACGTAATCGTTGCACACATGACGTCATAAGCTTTTGTGCTGGCGCGAAAACGTACACAGCTTCACAAATATTTGTTACGTTTTAGAAAAGAGTCTCAAATGATAAATAAGTAAATGATCAAAATACATGGGCATACAAAATAGAATACATATCTGTTTAAAAATAAATTGCCCGTTAACCAATAAAATAATTCGTAATCATTCGTTAAAATCATTACATCAAATAAAAAAAATATGTGCACAAATAGCCTACATTTTCATTGATTGTAGATTAGGTCTACGTGTACATGCACATGTATATGTTTTAAAATAGCATTACTCATTACGGAAAATTAAAGAATATCAATGATGGTTTTAACATGGTAATTTATTATAGGCCTATGTCCGACGACGCCTACATAGGCCCCCTATAGGGCCAATAGACTTCATATCTTTATATAATGAATGAATCAAGGATAAAGATTGGAAATATATGCTTCATAAGCGATTGCGATCTCTAATAAATGAACAGTAGGATGCAGTTAGGATCGATGTCGTTGTGGATTGTGAAGACGTTGAAATGCCGTCGCAAATAGACTTATTATCGACGTCGAAAATCACAACGTTGAAGAGATGTCAGATATCGACATAACACCGACGTCGAAAATACCGACGTTGAAATGACGTCTGATATCGAATATATTATCGACGTCGAAAATAACAACGTTGAAACGACGTAGTTTTATCGACGTCGAAAAAAGAGACGTTGAAACGACGTCGTTTTATAGTTGAACGACGTCGCGACATTATTTCAACCAAAATGCGACGTTGTAACAACGTCGTGTGCCTGCTGGGACACTTTCACTCCTCTAATTGTTAACCACCTGGTGAAAACCAAGGGATTTATGTAGTGGAGGAGCCCGTCTGTCTGTCCATCCCGAAAAGGTACTTGTCTTCTGAAATCAACTGCTCCAACCGTCTTTTACCTTTCTTTCTGAATCTTTACACATGCTTTGCATATCCATTTTTGTGGCCAATCGAAGACATATTTTCAGAGTTATGGTCCTTGACTTTGTTGAATATTGGTTTATTCTTCATTTTGAACACATGTACATGAGTCGCCATCTTGGAACTCGTAACAACCGAGTTACTCCCCTTGCGGACCTTGTTACATACCGCTAATGAACATTACTGAAAGTGGGGTTATCTCCCTTACACCAGTTATACATTACTTAAAGATATTGTCATATTCCACATCACTCCCTCCTTACAAAGATGAGTACCACTCGAATGAATTTAGAGAAATATATAATGTACATATACTCAAGGATAAGTGATCAAATTCATCCAAGGGAACATATACATTAACTTAATTAGTAGAAGAAAGTTTCAATTACTACTCTGAAGTGATGTGATCAGTATCACAACAGAATAGGCATCAAAACATTTACATATGAATGAATGAGAATTTACTAATTTGGAAAACCCAAAGGAGTAATGGTGAAACATGAAATAATATGTGTACATTACATTTCACAAATATTCAACATTTATATACCTGACTTAAGAAGTAGGAACATTTTCAAACTGTAAAGAAAAATTTCAACATGAACTATTTAACATTAAATTCAACTCTCAACACATAGAGAAAAAGCAAACTTAAAATTTACATGAAAATGTAAAATTAGCACTGATTCAAAATTACATTATCCGTGAATGAGGCATGACTGTTAGGATTTCTAATACTAACACACTCTATGAGAGTACAATGTGTATTAAACAATATCCAAGCTAGTTACTGCTTCTAGATAAAGACTCTGAAAAGCTAAAATAGTCTATAAACATGAGAAGACAAAAAAAAACTCTTTGTGGTTTTGCTCACTTTCATAACCACTAAACATCCTAGTCTCAGTAGTCTGAAGCAAAATTACCATGGCCGTGTAATCTACATATATATGTAATTATAGCCTTAGGCGTGAAATATACTTATGCTTCAAATCATGAGAGAAAACATTTATCTTTCAAACATGGTACCAAATTAAACATTTAACTCTTGTTTGTAAATGTTGAAACTACAAAATTCAAAGATTAACTCTATAAAAAATAACTTTACCTTATAGTACAGTGACAGTGACCATATCATTAGCACAAATGAGGTATTGTCAAAACAATTTTGCAAAATACATCAGTGAAGGTTATTGAACAAATTTATACATTTCACAAGTAGAAATCTTCACTACTGTAGCAGAAAAAATGCTAATAGATTTAAACCATGAAACAAGTGTATTATAGTAATATCAAAAGCATGCATTCAATCAGAATTCAATACACATGTTAGTAGTAATATAAGTATTAGGCCCATGCTCCTTTTACCGAAGGGAACCGAAGGGAGATTAATGTATGCAGCGTAGCTCATTAATAAGCTAATGTATGCATGACGTCACAGGTCAGAAAGGTCGAGGAATCATTAGGCTATCCCATGCAAGGATGCTTTTGAACCTATCAATGATCATTAGTGAAGAACAATGGTTTTTCTAACACTACCCCCTATTATGAAAACCAGTCGAACGAGTTTATACTTTGGCGCCAAAGCTATCTTTAGCGACACGTGTCATGAGTCAGAGGCGAGCGCAATACCTGTAGACTAGGCGAGTTTACCCATCGTCACGACTGGCCAATTTCTTTATAAAACCTCACAAAGAATTAGGATTTGAGCCGGACGTTATACAAAGCGTGATAGCTTATATAAATAAAGGGTGCTTCTAGAAATGACATCTTAAATATAGAGGTCACCCGTGTTGTAGCAAGACAGATTTTATATGAAAATTTAATACTTACCTGAAGGTTTAGATGTTGATAGAGAAAGCAAGCACAACTTAAACATCTAGTTTGATAATACTTATATCCATTCCAAAACATAGCTAAAAACGAAATATTCATTTGAAGATCTTTAACATTTATGTGAAAAGTGAATAGGCTATTTTATTTCAACTTTAGATGGCCAAGTTAGAAATGTTTTTTCTAGAATGTTACTATACGTTTAAAGGCGTTTTATCATAGCTATATAACTTCATTTAAACGTGTTCAGAATCGTATTGGCTATTTTATAACACGATCTATCACGTGACTGACTGTGACGTATCACCCGATTTATAGGCGAGGGGTACAAAGTCACCTGTCCACTAGAAGCAATACATTAAAGGTTGGATATCATGAGTCGAAAGAAGCTGAAAACGGTTGAGATGCATCGAGGCAGAAAGGTGTATACCTTCGAAGGTGTAAAGTTTTTGAAACGCTCAGATGGTTGGGGCTCTTATGGTCACTCCGAAAAATTATCAAATGGTCGTTATTACGTTTCCTTGAAAAACTATGAAAAAGGGAGGACTCCTTATTTGTGGTCACAGCTTACACGACATGCCCGTTGGTTTGCTTCAAAGACCATACGAAATCTCAAGAACTGGAAGTGTGTGGTTCGACAAGCTCAGCAACGTGAAAGACTAGATCAACTTATCATCTCTCTAAGACTTCACGGCTGTGGAAAGAGATTGAAGCAATCAGAACTCTATCAAAACGCAAGGGAAACTATGAGAAAAAGACGTACTTGTCCTACTTGTCAAGTTGAGGGTATGGTTGAGAGGTTTGAAAGCCGTTCATGTGAATGCAGCACTTGTGAAAATTGGTTTGGATGTGGTCGAGAACCTTCTAAAATACCTATATTTCTGTGTTTAAAGTGTGGTGATACAAGTGGGAGACGTACGGTGAGCAGATACCAACCCTATTATCTATACAAGCACGACAAGGTCAACTGAGATCTATATAAATTGTGTGTGACATCTATTTTGAGTTCATTTCCAGCATAGTTCAACAACGGATCAGTTATCACTAGGTGTTCGCAGTTCTCAACTTATCATGGAGAGGAAACCGTATATTGCAGATCCCCAAAAGTTTATGAAGTTTTTTGAGCGTCGACGCGAGGAACAGAAAGGAGGCAAAGCTCAACCTGGTTCCCGTATCATCACCATAACTTCCCCAGCGAATGTTGACGAGAACTCTCATGAAGGCCAAAAGACTAAGAGATCTCCAAAGCGAAGCAAGATGATGAAAAAACGCAAAGGTGAAGACAGACCATCTCCAGAAGGGCAAAATGCGGCTAAACGATCTTTTGTGGATAACCCATCCAATCATCACAGAGATTTCTTTCTAGAGTAAACAAGACTGTGTTCAACTGAGCATGCGTCCAACTATATCTATACGACGCATGCGCTTCATTTTAAACTATAACTATCCCGCCATAGGGGGAGAGAATCTGTGTGTGTGTGATTCAAGATGTCCTTCCAATGTACCGTCTGTCTCGGCTTGTTACCCGTTGATGTTCAAGGGGAAGATATGAGTGGATGTTTTACCTGTGTGTACTGCCGGACAAAGTTGAAATATACATACCACCGTTTCTTGGTTCACAGCGATAAATGTACCGTGAAAAGAAAACTATCACGTCACATTCCCTCGTGTATTTGTAACAGCCCTAAGACAGCATAAAACGCGGTCACAACAGGCTCTAGGCGTTCATTTCTCTCTGACCAGAAGACAGATCACACCTATGAAAATGAAGAGAACGTTAGTGGTGAGACCCAAGGACATTTTCAGTACCCATGATAAGGTCATTAAACCCAGGAAACCAAAGAGTACTTTGAAGAGACAAATCAAAACGAAACAGGCTACCTCTAAAGTAAGGAGTAAGCAAAGCAAACCGACTGGACTTCACATAAAACACATCTCGACCACACAAGGCGTTGTGAACAGGGCTATAGCTGCCTTGAAACGACAGCAGTTCCGGCAAGGGTATAAAAAGGAAGCTTGAGAAACACTAACTCCATATACATTCTAGGTCGCCATGGCTACCTGTCCGGATTGTGGGAAGTCCTTTTCGAGAAAAGATGTTATGTATCGACATAGGAGGAATATACACTCGAACACAGCTACTCCGCCGCCGCCGCCGCCGCCGTTGCCACCCTCAGTGCGGTTCACTACGCCGCCGCCGCCGCCGCCGCCGCCGCCACCCTCAGTGCAGTACACTACGCTGCCGCCGCCGCCGCCGCCGCCCTCAGAGGAGTTCACGACATCCCCGGTGACTTCATCACTACAGCATCCGCACACACCTTCTCTAGAACGACCCTTCCGATTTGGGATCCCCTCCAACGGCCTGTTGGTCGGTCCGAGTGGCTCGGGCAAGACAACCTTCATGTTCAACGTACTACAACAGGGACTGATCAAGCCCCAGCCTGACCATATCACCTGGTGTTATAATGTATGGCAACCTCTCTACAATCGTATTCTGCAAGTCTTACCCTATGTGCAGTTTGTGAAAGGACTCCCTTACAATCTCGAGGATGAACATTACTTCGATGCTCATAAGCAGAACGTGTTGATCCTGGACGACTTCCTGGCTGAAGCCAAGAATGACAAGCGAATCTCTCGTCTGTTCACTCAAACCTCGCATCACAAAAATGTACTGATCTTTTTACTCCTGCAAAACCTGTTCCCCAGGGGTAAGGAATCTCGTGACATTGCTCTCAATTCTCATTATGTGACTTTATTTAATTCACCCGTGGACAGACAGCAGATTAAGGTATTTGCGAGAAGAATATTCCCCGAGGATATATCTAAATTTATGAGTCTTTACGAAACAGCGGTGGAAACACCTTATGGAAACTTAACAGTGGATCTTAAACCTGGTACGAGCGAGAAGAACAGGCTACACGTGAATATCTCGACATCTCTTCCAGCCACCACCGCAACAACAGGTCATCTGCAGGGTGGGACGTTAGTTCAAGACCACCACCAACGAGAGATAAAAGCGATCCCACCAGGCTTAGACGACCAGTCAGGTCGAGACCTTCTTGCTGAACAGACGTTTCTCGACGACCCCATCGAAACAGCTTCCCCTACGAGCAGTGAAGAATCGGGGCCTTTCACTATGGCTACAGCTTGCGCCGATTGTGGTGTACTCATAGACAACATGCATGATTTACAACGTCACATCAAGTCCTGGTGTCCAGCTGTTAATGACAAGGCATTGACATCTAGAAAACGAAAACGCTACATTAGCGATGAAGATTCGGATGGGGACCTTCCCGTACAGAAAGGGAGTGGTAGCGAAGATTCAAAACCAATACCTCGTCACTGGAAACCCATCAACGACATGGCAGCCGAGGAGTGGCAAAACGTGGGCTTGCAGCGTATCTGGAAGCGGGTGTATGAGCTTTATCAAGGTGACATGGCAGTCAACAGGACGAAATATAAGCGGCTGGGTCGGACAGTAGAATGGACCGATCGCAAATTGAAACAGCTTTGGGATACTAAATTGATGGACACTCTCAACAGCGTCCTCGAGTTTACTCAATATTTTAAAGAAGCTCCCCTGTTTGTACCCATCCTCAGCAGTCTGGATGAGATAGATCCGTCCTCAGAACAGAGCATGGTGAAGGGGAAAATCAGACGCTATATCAATCCTAAACTGAAAGACATTCTCACTCGACTGGATAGGCCTGAATTGGACACTGACACGGAATCAGACGTGGCTACAGATGGCAGTGCCGCTGATGATGAGGAGAGTGATCAGGACTGATTTATTACAGAAGGCGTAGACTCATCCACTCACTGTTAGTTCAGTCTTTTACCTCTGCTGAGACAGGATGTATAAACGAAGCTTGCTTCATGTGGTGAAATCACCAAACCCACTCCTAAGACAGAACCACAAGAACGATAAGAAAAAACCTGTTTCTCTCTATGTCAAAGGGGTGATCAAGCGAGGACCGCCTGGACGACGGACATTGGATAGGGTAGAGACTAAAGGATAGGATAGAGACCAAAAGGATAGATATGCATCCAAAAGAGACAATTTTATATTTCGTCTACCTGTGTAAAACTCTATATCCGGAAATAGGTGTAGTCAAACGCGTTCCTGACATGTATGGACTGATTAACTTAATTGTACCATGATTTAATTATTTAATGACTCAATATTATATCATGACTTGTGCCTAGATTGAATAAATATGTCAGAAGAATGTATGTGTTTTGTTCTCAATGTGGATGATATTCAAACTCGAAACAGACAGGGAGTTATAGAACATATGTAAAACCTAGTGAAGCAAATACTACCCGTGCTTTATAGACTTACCTATTATGATTCGTATACACTCATTTCCACGATAAACCTATGGTTGTATAAAACACCAAACATTGGTGTCTGTGTACATAGTTATCTATACATGAAACAATCCTCACCCCCTATATAAGCATATTTCGTCAAAATCATGCATTTATCATGATTAGTTTTGCTAGATCCATCCCATGAAAGCAGGTTTCATCAGAACGCATGCATGGCCATAGGGGTGTTGCGGGCTTTCCTCTTAAATTAAATGTCTTTAATTTAATTTAATTTAATTTAATTTAGGTTAATGCCTAAAACACGCTTACCCCCGTTATAGTGCATAGAGGAGAGTTTGGTCTCGAAACCACGTGCGTTTGAGTGGGCCAGTGTTTATAACAGTGTTATAACGGGGATGTGAACCATAATGGGTAGATTGACAGCTCAAGTGTCAAGCTTCACTGGTCATTGTTTGCTTAACGTAGGTAGGTCTTGCCTGTTAGACCTTGCCAGTTACATGTAGCTCGAACCTAGATGTTTACATCAATGAGTAATACACACGAACTCTGAACCCTATAGTACAATGCCCATATATGGATGTTTTACTATGAAAACAGCGTGTTATTAAGCCGTCAAAAAACATACACCTTTCTGTCTCGGTCTGAACATGCTTGAGTTCTATGATGATAAAATAGGTTTTTGACGAGACAGCCTTCATTCCACCTTATATCAGTAATAACTACCTATATTATTATTAAAACGCATCACATTTCTTATTGCTACGTGACTGTTAGTAGACTACTAGACTATCTACACTGGTATATGATCTATGCTCCATCCAATCAAACGTTTCATAAACTCCTAATGTTAAACACGATATATATGAAAGCACAACACAATTCATGATGTCTCAATGACACCTTATGATAAGGATATTCACTGATAAAAATATATAGCCTGTATTATCCCCTTGATTTAATTCCGTTCACTATCTTGAGCAAGTCTACATGTACAGTGATAAAACCATAGCATAGGAGCTACTTTGTATTTTAACTAGTGGCTGAACAACAGTCTATAACCTGGCTACGAGAAGGGATACACTTTATTGACTTAAGTTTGAGCCTTTTGACATTCACTAGGTCAAAACCGTCAAGGTGTATTTACTCGTCCAGTTCTTGAGATTTCGTATGGTCTTTGAAGCAAACCAACGGGCATGTCGTGTAAGCTGTGACCACAAATAAGGAGTCCTCCCTTTTTCATAGTTTTTCAAGGAAACGTAATAACGACCATTTGATAATTTTTCGGAGTGACCATAAGAGCCCCAACCATCTGAGCGTTTCAAAAACTTTACACCTTCGAAGGTATACACCTTTCTGCCTCGATGCATCTCAACCGTTTTCAGCTTCTTTCGACTCATGATATCCAACCTTTAATGTATTGCTTCTAGTGGACAGGTGACTTTGTACCCCTCGCCTATAAATCGGGTGATACGTCACAGTCAGTCACGTGATAGATCGTGTTATAAAATAGCCAATACGATTCTGAACACGTTCAAATGAAGTTATATAGCTATGATAAAACGCCTTTAAACGTATAGTAACATTCTAGAAAAAACATTTCTAACTTGGCCATCTAAAGTTGAAATAAAATAGCCTATTCACTTTTCACATAAATGTTAAAGATCTTCAAATGAATATTTCGTTTTTAGCTATGTTTTGGAATGGATATAAGTATTATCAAACTAGATGTTTAAGTTGTGCTTGCTTTCTCTATCAACATCTAAACCTTCAGGTAAGTATTAAATTTTCATATAAAATCTGTCTTGCTACAACACGGGTGACCTCTATATTTAAGATGTCATTTCTAGAAGCACCCTTTATTTATCTAAGCTATCACGCTTTGTATAACGTCCGGCTCAAATCCTAATTCTTTGTGAGGTTTTATAAAGAAATTGGCCAGTCGTGACGATGGGTAAACTCGCCTAGTCTACAGGTATTGCGCTCGCCTCTGACTCATGACACGTGTCGCTAAAGATAGCTTTGGCGCCAAAGTATAAACTCGTTCGACTGGTTTTCATAATAGGGGGTAGTGTTAGAAAAACCATTGTTCTTCACTAATGATCATTGATAGGTTCAAAAGCATCCTTGCATGGGATAGCCTAATGATTCCTCGACCTTTCTGACCTGTGACGTCATGCATACATTAGCTTATTAATGAGCTACGCTGCATACATTAATCTCCCTTCGGTTCCCTTCGGTAAAAGGAGCATGGGCCTAGTACTTATATTACTACTCATGTTTAAGTCTGGCAGTTACACAATACACTAGATATATTCTTACATTGTCACTAAAGTCATTTTTTTCGACTTTTCTTGTCAGTTGGCAACTTGTCGTGTAACGACTTGACAAGTTGCTGGCAAGCTGGTGTCAAGTCATTGAAAGGCACCCAGGAATTGTCTTTGTTAGTATAGCCTAACCATTTCACCCGGTACTGCCATGTAGAGTTCAGAAATTTTTTTCTGAGTATTTTCTCAATCTCATATTGAGTGTCATCACTCGGCTCATTGTCATCCTTAGATTCTGTCGAACCACTCTGATTGTTCGACTCCACCAACTCATCGACACCTAGGATGGCAGGTTCCACACTGTCTATGTTGACCGGTGTCGGGTCCTCTGGGCCGTCAACTCGTAGAAGTCCATGTTTTAGCCGATTAACATGGATTCGATTGCGGACCAGCAGTCCATCAGACTTTTTCCTAACTTTCACATGTATTTCTGACAATTTCTCCACTATATAATAGGGCCCTGCCCATGGACGGAGCAGCTTCCTAGTTTGACCTGACACTAGCACAGGGCGATAGATGTACACTGTATCACCCACACTGAATTTTGGAGAATGTGCCTTGTCTGCTGAAAGTACTGACATAGCTTCCTTGCGATCAATAATATTCTGTATGGCCACTTTTCGAGCAATTTCAACACCCTCCACAAGTTCAGTGATATAAGATTGTGCTGTTCTGGGGATGTCAAGATTTGGGCTGATGTCAAGTTCAAGGAAACTTCTCGGATAGCGTCCATATACCAAGAAGAATGGTGAGTATTCCGTACTCTCAAGACATGGGGTGATATTGTAGGAGTACTGTATGAAAGGAATAAGTCTGTCCCACTGATCATGGGTGTCGTCCACATATTTTGACAATGATGCCAGGATTGTCGACATCATTCTCTCACTCTGACCGTTGCATGAGGGATGGTAGCTCGTTGTCTGCGTTTTCTGAACATCCATCAATTTACATGTTTCTTTCACAATGTTGCTCTTGTAGTTCGTGCCCCTATCCGAGTGCAGAAATTGCGGTAGACCGTGGCGACAAATCACATTATTGACAAACTGAGTTGCAACTGTACATGCTTTGATGTCACTGAGGGGAATGAGCTCTACATATTTGGTAAGGTAATCAATGAAAACTAGCACATATTGATTACCACTAGTCTTGCACTTCGGCAGGGGTCCAAGAATGTCTGTACTGATGCGCTGAAAGGGCTGTGTGGCTACTGGCATTGATGTAAGTTTGGCTTTAGTGGCTTTCCTTGGGCGCTTACGTTGACAGCACGCAGTGCAGGATCTAACCCAGTCTATGATGTCATTGTACATTGTTGGCCAGAAGAAAGATTGGTTGGTCTTGTGTATAGTCCTGTTGATCCCACTGTGACCTCCTGTCAGAGGATGATCGTGTGTTGACTTCATGATTGTATTTGTCAAACTCAATGGAACTGCGATTTGTACAGTTGTTCTGTCGACACGATGTCCTTTGCCCTTACGTGTTGACACATGATATAGCACATCTTCCTGCAGGAAATACTCTGAACTGGCCAAGAATATCTTCTGGCGTTCCTTGTCATCATCTGGTAAAACTCCAGTCGACAGATAAGTTATGATAGAGCTGAAGTACTTGTCTTGTCGCTGTTCAGTTTTGAGAGTTTCACCTGACCATAACTGTGATGCAACCGAAGCAGCTATTTGGTTGTCAAAGTTACGTTTACTTGGCACTTTCAGGGATTTTGATTGTGGACTGGTAGGTTCATGATGCACACTGTCCTTTGTGATACACTTCACATCAAAGTATGGTAGTACTTCCCAGTTAGCGTCTAACTCTCCATCCTCTTCAACCCCATACACACGACGGCTAACACCGTCAGCATTCCCGTGTGATTGTCCCTGGCGATACTTGATATCAAAACTGTATGATTGCAACATTGCAATCCACCTTGCAAACTTTCCTACAGGTTCCTTCATGGCAAATAACCACTTGAGCGCAGAATGGTCAACAACAGCAGTGAACTCAGAGTATCTTAAATAACTATCAAACTGTTTCACAGAATACACCATTGCCAAGCACTCTTTCTCCGTGATTCCATAAGTTCTCTCAGAGTGTGACAAAGAACGTCCAACATATGAAATCACCCGCTCCTCCCCATTTTGAGTCTGACAGAGAACACCACCTATCGAGAATGAACTAGCATCTGTATACACAGTATATGGAAGTGCTTGCATGGGGTAAGCAAGTACTGGTGCAGAGATTAATGATTGCTTCAGTTTGTCCATGGCAGCTTGACAATCTGAAGTCCAGTTGAAATCAACACCTTTCTTGGTTAGTTCATATAAAGGTGCAGCAGTCTCGGCATATCCAGGCATAAATTTCCGGTAATATCCGGACAAACCTAAAAAGGCTCTCAAGTCCTTCAAGCACTTTGGTGAGGGATATGTTGAAACCGCTTCAACTTTGTGTGGATCTGGTGATATACCTGTTGAACTTACTATGTGTCCAAGGTACCTAATTCGAGACTGAGCAAAGTAACACTTCCCTGGATGAAGTTTCAAGTTAGCAGCCTTGAGGCGATCAAGCACTTGTCTGATGTGTTGTAGATGAGTGTCAAATGTATGGCTAAAAATAATGACATCGTCCAGATACACAAGACAATGTTTCCAAGATAATCCTCTCAAAACTGCCTCCATCAGTCTCTGAAATGTCGCCGGACTGTTCTTAAGTCCCATAGGTAAGCGTCTAAACTGATATAACCCAAGATGACACCTCCAGGCTGTGTATGGTCGAGAGTCCGGATGGATCTCAACCTGGTAGAATCCACTTTTAAGGTCAAGTGAAGTGAAATAACAGGGATTATCTGCTCCAATACTTTCCAAAGCGTCCGATGTGGTTGGAATGGGGTGCGCGTCCAGAACCGTACAATCATTCAAGCGACGAAAATCAGTGACAAAACGAAATGATTTATTGTCTCGTTTACTTACAAGCAGACATGGTGCTGCCCATGGACTAGTAGATTCCTCTATGATGCCCTGATCAAGCATATCTTCTACCATACATTCCATGACTTCTTTCTGTTTCGCGCCAAGTTTGTATGCACGTTGTCGAATAGGAGGTTGATCTGGTGATATCTCGATGCGGTGTTGTAAGAGATCACAACATCCCAGTTTGTTGTCAGCTCCAACAAAAGAAGATTCATATTCTGAGAGCAACTGCTTAAGTTGTAGAGTTTCTTCCTCTGAAAGGTCAACAGAAATGTTAGTTTCAATGTTGGGATGTTCAAGGTGCTGTTCAAAGCCTTTGGTTGTTGGATGTGAGTCATCATTTTGCCCTGTCACAGTTGAAATATTGTCTTTCTTGGATAAACATACAAACTTTCCAACTACTGAACCGTTTGGAATAGAAATAGTTTCACTAGTGAAATTACACACTGCCTGGTACACTTTAGAGTCATGAACTTGAGAGAGTGATTTTGCTGTTAGCAAACCTGTTGAAGCTAACATGTCCGAACTGGTAACGAGTCCATCAACACAGTCTGGGAGTGACGTCCCTTTAATACGTGTTACCATAACAACTTCTGAACATGGGGGTACCGAAACATTACCCTCGGTAACCAGGTATCGCCTTGGATCCATACACATTGTGCCCCTTCCAAAGTCGACTTTCACATTATTGTCTCTCAAGAAATCAAAGCCAAGAATAATTTCAGGTTTAAGACCAACCACAACATTCCACAAAATGTTTATTTGAAAACCGGCAATAGTGAGACGAAGATAGCCATTGCCGATCACACTAACTTGTTCATTATTAGCTGTCACAATAAACTTGTTGTCAAACTTTTCATTTAATGAACCTCCTAACTTTGTGAATGTCTCATCATTAATCACACAAAAATCTGCACCACTGTCCAATAATGCAAACAATTTCAACTTATTTACAGTCACTTGTACATAGTTTCTCAATAGGCTACATTGTGTGCTCAAAGTACCTATTAACCTTCTCTCCCCTCCATTCAAATCTCCAGCGAGCGGGGTCTCATCACTAGAGTGGTCTAGTTTGGCTGATTATCGGAACCGCTACGGGACTTTTTCTCTGACAAACAGTGTTTGGCCATATGATTGAATCCACCACATTGATAACACTTTAACCCCTGAGGTTTGTTTTGCTTTGTCTTTCTTGTGTATCGGTAACACTGTCTGGCTTCATGTCCTGTTTTACTGCACAACTGGCATACTGTTGTTGATACCGCAGCTATAGACGGTGGCCTATCAACGGACAAAGTTTTTAATTGATCTTTCAAAGCTGACACTTCTGATGTAAGTGCATCTATGGCATATTTCTCTGGGAATGAGTGTGTGTGACTTGGTTGTGCCAACACTTGACTTTCATGTACCAAACGTGCATGTTGAATTGCATCTGTGAATGTGGCAGGTCTGTGTTGAATGACAGGTCCACGTAAGATAGGTTTCAAACCTCTGATAAATAAGGAGAGTTTGTCATGATCTGTCTTATTTAAACGTGAGCTTTTCTGTTGAATGTCTGTAATGTACGATTCAAGCGGTTCATCATCATGCATTGTACGATCCCACAACTGTTGTTCAAGAAGCCATGTACTTTGACCTCGCACAAAGTGTTCATTAAACTGGTAAAAAAGTCTGTCTCTACTGTGCTTAATGTGATCAGGCAAATCTAGAAACCATTGCAAAGCGGCGTCTTCTAAACATAACAACATGACCGATCCGTATTGATCATCCCGATACCGCTGAATTGCCGCCCACGCTTCAAATTTACGCAACCAGGTCGCGCCATCTTCGTGTGGCAAACCACGGAAATGTTCAAGTTTAATTTGGCTCATTTTTGGACCGTTTTAGATCTCCACCACGTGTTGAATATTGGTTTATTCTTCATTTTGAACACATGTACATGAGTCGCCATCTTGGAACTCGTAACAACCGAGTTACTCCCCTTGCGGACCTTGTTACATACCGCTAATGAACATTACTGAAAGTGGGGTTATCTCCCTTACACCAGTTATACATTACTTAAAGATATTGTCATATTCCACAACTTATACTGCTCGGCATTTTTTTTATTTCAGACAGACAGTACCTGTGTTCCTAAACAACACCTCCCACACTTTTTGATCAATCTTTCTTAAAGTTTATTTGCTGCTTTCATAATTAACAAGTAACATCATAGGTTTAATTGTTGTTCAATTTATAACTTTTCAAACCGCATATGGCGCATTTCTAATTAGGATTCCAAATTCTCTGTTTCCTTATGTAATCGTTTAGATTAAGTGTAAGTGCTGGTAAACATATATAGTTTATATATAGAGTAAACAAATAGACTTCCATTTAAATCCATTTATATTAAACTAGTTAATTATTTGGTGGAAAAGAAGCGAAAGTGAATTTGACACCTGCTCATTAAATTTTTTAATGAAAATGGAATTATATGGAAGGAAGTTAAGTATTCTGTTTATTAGTTGTCCAAATTAATCAAACGAAATTGTCAACAGTGTGCTGAAACTTGGGACATTGTGATGATTGAACCATTGTGACATCACAGTTGCACACTATTGTGATGTCATACTTGCAGCGGTATTACACCGCAGTATATTCCATGGGCAAGTAATAAATCTATTTCTAAATTAATCAGTGTAAAGACATTGCGTTGTCTCATACTCAACGAGTGGCTTATGCACTGAATGCCATGTTTCAAGATGGCGGCGTCCAATGTAAATAACACTGGGTCGTCGGCTTAGGTCTATCTAACATCTTAATGCTACACTGCAACATTTATTTAATCAACCTTGTCTAATTTACCTGTATTAATTAATTTGATTGTTTTATACCATCTGAACTCTTGCACAATATTTTCATGTCATTGGCTAAGCATTCACAGTCATTCACAATGTATAAATTATGAATTCAAAGTCATTTCTCGATTGGAGTTAGTGAGCTGGCACACGTGTTTGAGCTTATGTCTTGAGATAAGATTGTCTCATTAATTAGCGATTGATCAAATTGTATATATAAGTGGTTCGTACATGGTGTAGTCATTTATTCATCAGCTTAAAACGTTTGCGAAAGTAAAAATAATAATTTTACTTTCATTGGTTTTGTAATGTGTTTTTTTTGTTGAAAGGAGCGTATATTGGTCCAACAAATAGTTTTACTCATATTTGAATGCATTTAATACTTACATTCATAAATTTCCAGGATATTTGATTAACTATGGAAATATATTATGATTATTCCATCCGGAGGGTTTGCACCAATACAATAATATATTGGCCTGCCCAAGTCAAAGTACAGTCAATGCTACAATCTAATTGAGTCGTGGACATATCATAAGGTGGAGTTCGCTTTAGTTATCTAGTTATATACATATCATGTATGTTGTAGATACAAAACCACATAAATTAATGAGGCAATTATCACCAGTGTCGATACCTATCGAAATATCGCATATATGTATGACACTATCCTCTTTTAATAAGTTATTATACATGTTTTAGGCGGTTATTGAGGTAAACTTTTCAAAATCATAAATCATTTCTTGAAAATACTCTAAAGATTAATTTTATTGACTTAAATGTCAACTTTATTTATGAATTTTATGTATATGAAAGTTTGGCATCATGTTAATTTCACAAAAATGAACTATAGAAAACACCTGTATTCTGAAAGTGTGTTCGCCTCTTGAATATCTTTAGTGCAAATATCATGTAATTTGTGATGTCATTAAGGCATCGTTGTGGTGTGAAGACAAAACTGATAAATCTATGATCTTCACAAGTGAATATTTACTGTACCATAACACACATTTCATACTTTACAGTTAACCATTTTCTATACAGCACATTTCAGCGACTAAGGATCACTCTTTCGAAATTTCTAGTTCATTTTTCTCAGAAAATTCCAAAATTCGACTCTTATACTCTTTATATACTATAGTGTAGTTGTGAAGGCTTTTCCGTTTGGTGGATATGAACATTCTTATAAAAACTGAAGTACATTAAAATTTTGAAAATCTGACCCTCCTGGATATTTCCTATTTCCAAAGGTCAAAAACGTGCAGCACTGAGTCAACGATCACACGGTAAGTTTGAAAATGATAAATGTACACACAGAAGAAAAATGATCCTTTGTCAAAACAGTTGAAGTAATGCATTCGACGCCCATGTGAAATCAAAATAACATGATGTTTGCACTTAGATAGAAGGTGCACAAACGTTGTAATATCACTTCTCACTTACTATCACAGTCATCTGTTAATGCATGAAACAAGTCTGAGAGTGCTGCTTGAAATTATTTATTCATATTTGCGCTGTATACAAATGTGTCTGTCGAGGGTTGCAGCTTCTTCTAGGGGCAGACGGGGTTGGTTCTCTGACAATCAGCATCCTTCAAAACATTTAAACTGTTCCTGGAATCAAACATATTTTCATTTATTAGTATAAAATTTTCACCACTCAGTTTTCACCAGTTTCCAGAATATATGTAGTGACCCAGTAATGATGTATGGAAACGTGCCAAAGAAAGGTAAATATTCTATATGCAAGAAACTCATTCTGCTGAAAATATGAAAAATGATTCGCTACTTATTAGTCTTACTTATTAAAAGTTAAGATATATTTATCGTATCATCTAAGTCAGAAATGTGCCCGATTGGTTTGATTATTATGATGTTACATTTGGCCAGTTATACTCACTCGCAAGCATAGTCAGTAGCCAGGCAGTTCTCCCCACAGAAAACTGTCCAATCGCTGACACAGTAAGTTCCAGTGGTGTAATTGAAACAACCACCGCATTCGAAGGCATTCATTCTGGCCTCAGAGCATTGGAGGGCAACTGTAAATGATTCAGATTTAATTGTTAATGGTAACAAACATCCATGAAGAGAAGAGAGATGTGGTATATTCTGTTTCATTGTTTATACTCAAAGTGAATGAGTACAGTTTTGTGGAAAGATTAAAATATGCTTTGTTAGTCCCGAAAAAGTGTGTGAACAAATTAGGAACAAAACTATTCAGTGAGAAGTGTTCATCAAAATTTCTTTAAAAGGTTAAAAAGCCCAAGCTAATAATATATGACATCCTCCAATTCTTGCTATTATTGTACTGACACAAGCATTTGTTGAACATAAGTTACGTTAGATGAAACAAGTTTTTGTAAATTGGCAATAAATGCATGTTTTACTTTATACAATAAAATATAACCATATTTCTTATTCTAATTTAAATATTCTTTTACAAAACACGTGTAAAAGAAACTTCCCCCTTATTTAAAGAGAGTGTAAAACGAGACTCTGCTGTTTGAGTAGATGGATTTTGAATGTATTTAATGGACACATGTAAAAAAGTAGTAACAACTTCATACATCAGAATATGGCACTTTGTATGTCTGTTTATATACATTTGGAGTGCTTAAATAGTTTCTTCAAAATGTTTTGGAGCAGATTGTGTGGCATTTGAGTTTTAAAAATGTAAGCATTTCTCTAATGAAAGATGTTGTCGACATACATTTTGTACATAACCTCCTCGGACTTGTATATGTTGATTCATAAAGATTGCAAAAAAAAAACATTCCAAAAATCTCGTCTAGTTATAAGGTAATTTCAAAACGATGATTTCTTAAAACGTGTCTTTCTCACAAATATTAACATATATTGTTTTGAAAATACAAAGTTAATTAAGCTCTCTGATGAAGACACGATGCATCTCTACTATTTGCACCGAGTATATAACTTATTGCATTAATTAAGACATTTCCTTTATGTTCTTGGTAAATATGTTATTATATACATTGCAGTTTCATGAAAGACAAGTTCATGATTTAAAAAAAGAGATATCCATTTCATTCTACATTCACTTATTACGTCGAACTATATCGCTAGTAATCACCAAAAAATCTAAAAACAACAAAATGTCTCATGGCCTATACTTTTCTATTCTCAAATATGAAATTCATGATATGACTCATAAGATGAAAGGCGATATTTATTGCAATCAGTTTGTAAATAGATAATACTCTTGTTTAATATCCAAATAATAAATGTTTTCTCACGAAAAAATATGTAATTTCTATTGATGTTATCTATATACTTATAAGCCACTGTATTAACTTAAGGCAAGGATTACTTCGTTAGGTTTTGCTAAAGATAACATATCATTTTCATACGTGAATCTATCAAATGTGTTCCAAGGATAGATAATTGTTAAAGTTACTAAGAGAAAATCTACTGTTACTTACCACAGGCGATGACAACAAGCAGAGCAAGGACCTTCATAGTGAGTTGTTTGTAGAGCTGGGAGCTGGATGAGGTCTTGTGAATAACTCTTCAGAGATCCTGTGATCTGGTTGTCCACTGGCTCCGTATTTATAGCAAGGCGAGACCTTTTGGACATCATTAATGAACAAATACTCCGCGGGTCAAATTGAGTTTACCAAAGTCGGAAATTAATTTAATTACGTTAATCATGTAACGATGTAAGTAATCATGGTCAATTCCAAATAATATATCAAGTAAAACTTTGAACAAGAAGCAACAAATTTCTTTTTTAATATCACTATAGGTTTATATTTTCATGTCTTCTTTCAATGGCATTTAGAAGTTAGTTAGATGAAGGAGAATGAGGTTTACGGATGTACAACTTCTTTATTGAGGGAGTGCGACGTTTCGGTGTAGATTCTAACACCGTTATCAAGCAAATGACTCAATTTTACGGTTAACTTTGAGGTTTGAAAATAGATTGTGCTGTGGTTCAATCAATCATCATCTTTTTAACTTTGAACAAAAACTATTCAGTCGAAACAACCATTCTAACTTTGCATTATCATTATCCCATAGATGTAAATATGTTTATTTAGCCTTTGTCACATTGATACTAGATCCCGTTATAAACATTTATTTTACCCTTTTCACACTGGTACTGAAGTCTGTGGTTATAAACATATTTATTTAGCCTTTATCACACTGGTATTGAATTCCCTGGTTATAAACATATTTATTTAGCCTCTAGTGCACTGCTACAAGATCATGTATTTGTAAATATGTTTATTTAGCCTTTGTCACATTGATACTGGATCCCGTTATAAACATTTATTATTACCCTGTTAACACTGGTACTCAATTCCGTGGTTATAAACATATTTGTTTAGCCTTTAGTGCACTGGTATTGAATTCCCTGGTTATAAACATATTTATTTAGCCTCTAGTGCACTGCTACAAGATCATGTATTTGTAGAATTAATTATTATACCCCCGCTACGAAGTAAGCGGGGGTATATAGCGGTCAATCTGTCCGTCCGTCTGTCCATCCGTCTGTCCGTCCGTCCGTCCTTCCATCCGTTCTTCCGTCCGGTCAATTTTCTCAAAAATCGTCAAAGGTACATCAACCAAACTTTGTATAATTGTTAACCATGTTCTTCCGATCGCGCACAGACAATTTTTTTATTTTCATAGATTTAAATTTGTTGTCGTTTCCATGGAAACGTCACCTTTTGGACTTAGTTTTATTGTGTTCAATGGGGACAAGTTTTCTCGGATACTGTTAAACCTAGGTGAATGAAATATTGGTTGTGAGTACTCATGACCATTCTCTTCATCGAGTTCGAAAACCAGTTCCGAAATATTATTTTTTACGGAGTTATGGCCCTTGAATCCGAATTTTAACTTAGTACCAAAAGAACTGTGATGCTCCAATGGGGACAAGTTTTCTCGAAAACTATTACATCTACGTGAATGAAATTTAATATGAAGGTAGTCCAGATGATACTCTTCAGCGAGTTCGAAAACCAGTTCCGAAATATTATTTTTTACGGAGTTATGGCCCTTGAATTTCAAAATTGAACTTTGGAAACTTTTGAAATTTTGTAATAACAGTCAGTTCCTTAAATTATTTTGGACAATATTATGATGCTTGAAGCTGTTTTTTAAACATAGTAACCTTCACATCTATTATTCTCAATGGACGGATAGCGGATGGCAGGGTTATGTGAGCCATGCTCACTTTATTCTTGTTTAGTCTTTATCACACTAGTACAAGATCAACTGGTTAGAAATTCAATTAAATCTTTCTCATACTCGTATTAATTCCTGTGGTTCACTTAATTCACTTGTCTTATTTTTTTTTTTTTTTGGGAGAGAACAATGGTCATCGATTGAAACCAAAGTTAAAATTAAGTGAAATTTTTAAAATGTTGACTGACGTTTCTTCAAAATTGTTCTCTTCCAGACCGGCTATATATACAGTCTCATGCACAGTAGGTCATTTAAAAGCTGAATTAATGCTGTTGTATGGAAGCCCTCTAGTTATTTGTCTTTTTTCATCAGTCAAAGGAATAAAGTCAGCAATTTTTATACAAACTAGGTTGAAAATTATTTGACTTGAAACCTGCTTCTTGTAATTTGTACTTTCTTCATAACAAATGATATTGAACAAAAATAATTTTGTAATTAGGCCATTTTTCGAAAGGTATTTTCTTTGGAGCGGAAGACGAACATGTGATTGACAGGTCATTTCAGAGCAGTTTAGAGAGAAAAAAGACAATTTTATGAAATGTTGTGGTTTTGTTGTTTGGCCAATTTACTATTGGTTAATCATCCACGAGATATTCAATCAGAAATGAGTAAACCATACTACACATTCACAGTAAGTTATAACAGAAAAGAGAAAAGTTAATCGAAATGTGTAAGTATATTTGAAGATATATTGCAATATTTATAACTTTTTCTAACATGATTCAACAACAACACAGTTGTCATATGTAACTGAAATGATAATTCTCCAGCGAGATGCCAAATTCCTCTGTCCTTACTTATCAGAATGGTCCTTAGCCAGTCTTCACTTGTCTGGACACCTACATGCATTGTACCTTATTCTTCTTTTCGATAAGGTAAGTGACACTTTCACTCCTCTAATTGTTAACCACCTGGTGAAAACCAAGGGATTTATGTCGTGGAGGAGCCCGTGTGTCTGTCCATCCCGAAAAGGTACTTGTCTTCTGAAATCAACTGCTCCAACCATCTTTTACCTTTCTTTCTGAATCTTTACACATGCTTTGCATATCCATTTTTGTGGCCAATCGAAGAAATATTTTCAGAGTTATGGCCCTTGACTTAGACTGCTCGGCTTTTCCATTTCAGACAGACAGTACCTGTGTTCCTAAACAACACCTCCCACACTTTTTGATCAATCTTTCTTAAAGTTTATTTGCTGCTTTCATAATTAACAAGTAGCATCACAGGTTTAATTGCTGTTCAATTTATAACTTTTCAAACCGCATATGGCGCATTTCTAATTAGGATTCAAAATTCTCTGTTTCCTTATGTAATCGTTTAGATTAAGTGTAAGGTGCTGGTAAACATATATAGTTTATATATAGAGTATACAAATAGACCTTCCATTTAAATCCATTTTTATTAAACTAGTTAATTATTTGGTGGAAAAGAAGCGAAAGTGAATTTGATACCTACTCATTCAAAAATTTAATGAAAATGGAATTATATGGAAGGAAGTTAAGTATTCTGTTTATTAGTTGTCCAAATTAATCAAACGAAATTGTCGACAGTATGCTGAAACTAAGACTTGTGACATTGTGATGATTGAACAACCATTGTGACATCACAGTTGCACACTATTGTGATGTCATACTTGCAGCGGTATTACACCGCAGTATATTCCATGGGCAAATAATACATCTATTTCTAAATTAATCAGTGTAAAGACATTGCTTTGTCTCATACTCAACAAGTGGCTTATGCACAGAATGCCATGTTTCAAGATGGCGGCGTCCAATGTAAATAAAACTGGGTCGTCGGCTTAGGTCTATCTAACATCTTTATGCTACACTGCAACATTTATTTAATCAACCTTGTCTAATTTACCTGTATTAATTAATTTGATTGTTTTATACCATCTGAACTCTTGCACAATATGTTCATGTCATTGGCTAAGCATTCACAGTCATTGTTTTTTCATCACAATATATAAATTATGAATTCAAAGTCATTTCTCGATTGGAGTTAGTGAGCTTATGTCTTGAGATAAGATTGTCCCATTAATTAGCGATTGATCAAATTGTATATATAAGTGGTTCTTACATGGTGTAGTCATTTAATCATCAGCTTAAAACGTTGGCGAAAGTGAAACAAATAATTTTACTTTCATTGGTTTTGTAATGTGATTTTTTGTTGAAAGGAATCACTGTGTATATTGGTCCAACAAATAGTTTTACTCATACTTGAATGCATTTAATATTTACATTCATAAATTTCCAGGAATGTTATTAACTATGGAAATATATTATGATTATTCCATCTGGAGGGTTTGCACAATAATAAATTGGCCTGCCCTAGTCAAAGTACAGTCAATGCTACAATATAACTGAGTCGTGGACATTTCATAAGATGGAGTTCGCTTTAGTTATCTAGATATATACATATCATGTATGTTGTAGATACACCAAAACATAAAGTAATGAGGCAGTTATCATCAGTGTCGATACCTATCGAAATATAGCATATATGTATGACACTATTCTCTTTTAATAAGTTATTATACATGTTTTAGGCGGTTATTGAGGTAAAATTGTCAAAATCACAAATCATTTCTTGAACATACTCTAAAGATTATTTTTATTGACTAAATGTAAACTTTATTTATGAATTTCTTGTATATGAAAGTTTGATACCCAAGTACATTAGGCATCATTCCACAACAATGAACTATAGTTAACAACTGTATTCTGAACGTGTGTTCGCCTCTTGAATATCTTTAGTGCAAACATCTTGTATTTTGTGATGTCATTTAGGCATCGTTGTGTTGTGAAGACAAAACTGATAAATATATGATCTTCGCAAGTGACATATTTCATACTTTACAGTTAACCATTTTCTACACAGCACATTTCAGTGACCAAGGATCTCTCCTTCCAAATTCCTTGTTTAATTTTCTCAGAAAATTCCAAAATTCGACTCTTATACTCTTTATATAATATATTCAGTGTAGTTGTGAAGGCTTTTTCGTTTTGTGGATATGAACATTTTTATAAAAAATGAAGTACTTGAACATTTTGAAAATCTGACCCTCCTGGATATTTCCTATTTCCAAAGGTCAAAAACGTGCAGCACTGAGTCAACGATCACACGGTAAATGATAAATGTACACACAGAAGAAAAATGATCCTTTGTCAAAACAGTTGAAGTAATGCATTCGACGCCCATGTGAAATCAAAATAACATGATGTTTGCACTTAGATAGAAGGTGCACAAACGTTTTAATATCACTTCTCACTTACTATCACAATCATCTGTTAATGCGTGAAACAAGTCTGAGAGTACTGCTTGAAAATATGTATTCATTATATGCGCTGTATACAAATGTGTCTGTCGAGGGTTCCAGCTTCTTCTAGGGGCAGACGGGGTTGGTTCTCTGACAATCAGCATTCTTCAAAACATTTAAACTGTTCCTGGAATCAAACACATTTTTCATTTATTAGTGTCAAATTTTCACCACTCAGTTTTCACCAGTTTCCAGAATATATGTAGTGACCCAGTAATGATTTATGGAAACGTGCCAAGAAAGGTAAATATTCTATATGCAAGAAACTCATTCTGCTGAAAATATAAAACATGATTCGCTGCTTATTAGTCTGTAAAAAGTTAAGATATATTTATAAAATATCATCTAAATCAGAAATGTACCCGATTGGTTTGATTATTATGATGTTACATTTGGCCAGTTATACTCACTCGCAAGCATAGTCAGTAGCCAGGCAGTTCTCCCCACAGAAAACTGTCCCATCGCTGACGCAGTAAGTTCCACTGGTGTAATTGAAACAACCACCGCATTCGAAGGCATTCATTCTGGCCTCAGAGCATTGGAGGGCAACTGTAAATGATTCAGATTAAAATGTTAATGGTAACAAACATCCATGAAGAGAAGAGAGATGTTATATATTCTGTTACATGTTTTATACTCCCAAGTTAAGGAGTACAGGTTTTGTGGAAAGATTAAAATTTACTTTGTTAGTCCCGAAAAAGTGTGTGAACAAATTAGGAACATAACTATTCAGTAAGAATTTTTTCTTAATTTTCTTTAAAAAGTGAAAAAGCCCAAGCTAATAAAATATGGCATCCTCCAATTCTTGCTTTTAGTGTACTTACACAACCATTTGTTGAACTTAAGTTTTTTTAAACATTAGATGTAACAAGTTTATGTAAATTGGCAATAAATGCATCTTTTTGTCATCCAAGAAATGTTTTACTTTATACAATAAAATATAACCATATTTCTTATTCTAATTTAAATATTATTTTACAAAACACGTGCAAAAGAAATTCCCACTCATTTAAAGAGAGTGTAAAACGAGACTCTGCTGATTGAGTAGGTAGACTTTGAATGTATTTAATAGACACATGTAAAAAAGCAGTGACAATTTAATACATCAGAATATGGCACTTTTTATGTCTGTTTATATACATTTGGGGTGCTTAAATAACTTCTTCAAAATGTTTTGGACCAGATTGTGTGGCATTGGAGCTTTGAAAATGTAAGCATTTCTGTAATGAAAGATATTGTCGACATATATAACCTTCTCGGACTTGTATATGTTGATGCATCAAGATTGCAAAAATCTCGTCTAGTTATAAGGTGATTTCAAACGATGATTTCTTAAAACGTGTCTTTCTCACAAATATGAACATATATTGTTTTGAAAATTCAAAGTTGGTTAAGCTCTCTGATGAAGACACGATGCATCTCTGTTTCAGTAGAAAGTATCGCTTATGGGTGGAAATAATATATAATATGTAGTTGGGAGTTTCTACTATTTGCACCGAGTATATAACTAATTGCATGAATTAAGACATTTCCTTTATGTTCTTGGTAAATATGTTATTATATATTTTGCAGTTTCATGAAAGACAAGTTCATGATTTAAAAAAAGAGATATCAATTTCATTCTACATTCACTTATTACGTCGAACTATATAGCTAGTAATCACCAACAAATCTAAAAACAACAAAAAAGTCTTATGGTTTATACTTTTTTTTCTAAAATATGAAGTTAATGATAGAAATCATGAGATGAAAGGTGATATTTATTGCAAACAGTTTGTAAATAGATAATACTCTTGTTTAATATCCAAATAATAAATGTTCTATGACGAAAAAATATGTCATTTCTATTGATGTTATCTATATACTTATAAGCCACTGTATGAACTTACGGCAAGAATTACTTCGTTAGGTTTTGTTAAAGATAAAATATCATTTTCATACGTGAATCTATCAAATGTGTTCCAAGTTGTATAGTAGGATAGATAATGGTGAAAGTAACTAAGAGAAAATCTACTGTGACTTACCACAGGCGAAGACAACAAGCAGAGCAAGGACCTTCATAGTGAGTTGTTTGTGGAGCTGGGAGCTGGCTGAGGTCTTGTGAATAACTCTTCAGAGATCCTGTGATCTGGTTGGCCACTGGCTCCGTATTTATAGCAAGGCGAGACCTTTTGGACATCATTAATGAACAATTACTTAGCGGGTCAAATTGAGTTTACAAAAGTACGAAATTACTTTAATTACGTTAATGAGCATATTATATGAGTAAATTAATCATGGTCATTTCCAAATAATATATCAAAACTAGATCTTATGGTTGGAAGGCATTTTATAATTGTTTAACTTTCTAAAAGCACACTTGTACACAATACAACTTTGAACAAATTTCTTTTTCAATTTCGCTATAGATTTATATTTTCATGACTTCTTTCAATGGCATTTAGAAGTTAGTTAGATGAAGGAGAACGAGGTTTATGGATGTTCAAGTTCTTTATTGCAGGAGTGCGACGTTTTGGTGTAGATTCTAACACCGTTATTAAGCAAATGACTCAATTTTAGGGTTAACTTTGAGGTTTGAAAATAGATTGTGCTGTGGTTCAGTCAATCATAATCTTTTCAACTTTTGAACAAAAGCTATTCAGTCGAAACAACCATTTTAACCTTGCATTATCATTATCCTATAGATGTTAATATGTTTATTTAGCTTTTGTCACATTGATACTGGATCCCGTTATAAACATTTATTTTACCCTTTTCACACTAGTACTCAATTCAGTGGTTATAAACATATTTATTTAGCCTTTATCATATTGGTATTGAATTACCTGGTCAAAGACATATTTATTTAACCTTTAGTGCACTGCTACAAGATCCTGTATTCATAAAAAAAATTATTTAGCCTTTGTCATATTGATACTGGATCCCGTTATAAACATTTATTTTATCCTTTTCACAATGGTACTCAATTACATGGTTGTAAACACATTTATTTAGCCTTTATCACATTGGTATTGAATTCCCTGGTCATAAACATATTTATTTAACCTTTAGTGCACTGCTACAAGATCCTGTATTTGTAGATATGTTTATTTGCCTTTGTCACATTGATACTGGATCCCCTCATAAACATTTATTTTACCCTTTTCACTCTGGTACTCAATTCCAGGGTTATAAACATATTTATTTAGCCTTTATCACAATGGTACTAGATTCTGAGGTTATAGAAATATTTATTTAGTCTTTATCCACTGGTTAGAAATGTTTCAATTCAATCTTTCTCATACTCGTATTTATTCCTGTGGTTCACTTAATTCACTTTTCTTATTTTTTTCAATTTGGGAGAGAACAATGTTCATCGATTGAAACCAAAGTTAACATTAAGTGAAATTTTCAAAATGTTGACTGACGTTTCTTCAAAATTGTTCTCTTCCAGACCGGCTATATATACGGTCTCATGCACAGTAGGTCATTTCAAAGCTGAATTAATGCTGTTGTATGGAAGCCCTCTAGTTATTTGTCTATTTTCATCAGTCAAAGGAATAAAGTCATTTTAAAAATGATTTTTGAAAAAAAGCATTTTATATAGAAACTAGGTTTATAATTATTTGATTTGAAACCTGCTTCTTGTTATCTGTACTTTCTTCATAAGAATTGGTTGAAAATTGGATATTGAAAAAAAATAATTTTGTAATTAGGCCATTTAAAGGTATTTTCTTTGGAGCGGAAGACGAACATGTGATTGACAGGTCATTTCAGAGCAGTTTAGAGAGAAAAAAGACAATTTCATGAAATGTTGTGGTTTTGTCAACATTCTCTATGGTTTTATAAGATAACGAAAGTTAACCATCACGATAAGTTTTCCTCTAAAACTTGAAGATTTAAAATCATGTGAAATTTTGCCCTAATGATGATTATCAAGAAAGTTCCATAATGGATGAGTTTAAATTTCTTTGCAATTTGGATGTCTTATCATGTGTGATGATTCAACTTACATGTGAATATATGTTGCTGTTTGGCCAATTTACCATTGGTTAATCATCCACGGGATATCCAATCAGAAATGAGTAAACCATACTACATATTCACAGTAAGTTATAACAGAAAAGAGAAAAGTTAATCGAAATGTGTAAGTATATTTGAGGATATATTGCAATATTTATAATTTTTTCTAACATGATTCAACAAGAACACAGTTGTCATATGTAACTGAAATGATAATTCTCCAACGAGATGCCAAATTCCTCTGTCCTTACTAATCAGAATGGTCCTTAGCCAGTCTTCATTTGTCTGGACACCTACATGCATTGTACCTTATTCTTCTTTTCGATAAGGTAAGTGACACTTTCACTCCTCTAATTGTTAACCACCTGGTGAAAACCAAGGGATTTATGTCGTGGAGGAGCCCGTCTGTCTACCCATCCCGAAAAGGTACTTGTCTTCTGAAATCAACTGCTCCAACCATCTTTTACCTTTCTTTCTGAATCTTTACACATGCTTTGCATATCCATTTTTGTGGCCAATCGAAGAAATATTTTCAGAGTTATGGCCCTTGACTTAGACTGCTCGGCTTTTCGATTTCAGACAGACAGTACCTGTGTTTCTAAACAACACCTCCAACACTTTTTGATCAATCTTTCTTAAACTTTATTTGCTGCTTTCATAATTAACAAGTAGCATCACAGGTTTAATTGCTGTTCAATTTATAACTTTTCAAACCGCATATGGCACATTTCTAATTAGGATTCCAAATTCTCTGTTTCCTGATGTAATCGTTTAGATTAAGTGTAAGGTGCTGGTAAACATATATAGTTTATATATAGAGTTTACAAATCGACCTTCCATTTTATACCATTTTTATTAAACTAGTTAATTATTTGGTGGAAAAGAAGCGAATGTGAATTTGACACCTGCTCATTAAAAGTTTTAATGAAATGGAATTATATGGAAGGAAGTTAAGTATTCTGTTTATTAGTTGTCCAAATTAATCAAACGAAATTGTCGACAGTGTGCTGAAACTTGTGACATTGTGATGATTGAACAACCATTGTGACATCACAGTTGCACACTATTGTGATGTCATACTTGCAGCGATATTACACCGCAGTATATTCCATGGGCAAGTAATAAATCTATTTCTAAATTAATCAGTGTAAAGACATTGCTTTGTCTCATACTCAACAAGTGGCTTATGCACTGAATGCCATGTTTCAAGATGGCGGCGTCCAATGTAAATAACACTGGGTCGTTGGCTTAGGTCTATCTAACATCTTAATGCTACACTGCAACATTTATTTAACCAACCTTGTCTAATTTACCTGTATTAATTAATTTGATAGTTGTATACCATCTGAGCTCTTGCACAATATTTTCATGTCATTGGCTAAGCATTCACAGTCATTCACAATATATAATTTATGAATTCAAAGTCATTTCTCGATTGGAGTTAGTGAGCTGGCACACGTGTTTGAGCTTATGTCTTGAGATGAGAGTGTCTCATTAATAAGCGATTGATCAAATTGTATATATAAGTGGTTCGTACATGGTGTAGTCATTTATTCATCTGCTGAAAACGTTGGCGAAATTGAAAAAAATAATTATACTTTCATTGGTTTTGTAATGTGATTTTGATGTTGAAAGGATTGATATTGGTCCAACAAATAGTTTTACTCATACTTGAATGCATTTAATATTTACATTCATAAATTTCCAAGACATCTTATTAACTATGGAAATATATTATGATTATTCCATCTGAAGGGTTTGCACCAATACAATAATATATTGGCCTGCCCAAGTCAAAGTACAGTCAATGCTACAATCTAACTGAGTCGTGGACATATCATAAGGTGGAGTTCGCTATAGTTATCTAGTTATATACATATCATGTATGTTGTAGATACAAAACCACATAAATTAATGAGGCAGTTATCATCAGTGTCGATACCTATCGAAATATAGCATATATGTATGACACTAGTCTCTTTTAATAAGTTATTATACATGTTTTAGGCGGTTATTGAGGTAAAATTGTCAAAATCACAAATCATTTCTTGAACATACTCTAAAGATTATTTTTATTGACTAAATGTAAACTTTATTTATGAATTTCTTGTATATGAAAGTTTGATACCCAAGTACATTAGGCATCATTCCACAACAATGAACTATAGTTAACAACTGTATTCTGAAAATGTGTTCGCCTCTTGAATATCTTTAGTGCAAACATCATGTATTTTGTGATGTCATTTAGGCATCGTTGTGTTGTGAAGACAAAACTGATAAATATATGATCTTCGCAAGTGACATATTTCATACTTTACAGTTAACCATTTTCTACACAGCACATTTCAGTGACCAAGGATCTCTCTTTCCAAATTCCTAGTTGAATTTTCTCAGAAAATTCCATAATTCGACTCTTATACTCTTTATATAATATATTCAGTGTAGTTGTGAAGGCTTTTTCGTTTTGTGGATATGAACATTTTTATAAAAAATGAAGTACTTGAACATTTTGAAAATCTGACCCTCCTGGATATTTCCTATTTCCAAAGGTCCAAAACGTGCAGCACTGAGTCAACGATCACACGGTAAGTTTGAAAATGATAAATGTACACACAGAAGAAAAATGATCCTTTGTCAAAACAGTTGAAGTAATGCATTTGACGCCCATATGAAATCAAAATAACATGATGTTTGCACTTAGATAGAAGGTGCACAAACGTTTTAATATCACTTCTCACTTACTATCACAATCATCTGTTAATGCGTGAAACAAGTCTGAGAGTACTGCTTGAAATTATTTATTCATTATATGCGCTGTATACAAATGTGTCTGTCGAGGGTTCCAGCTTCTTCTAGGGGCAGACGGGGTTGGTTCTCTGACAATCAGCATCCTTCAAAACATTTAAACTGTTCCTGGAATCAAACACATTTTTCATTTATTAGTGTCAAATTTTCACCACTCAGTTTTCACCAGTTTCCAGAATATATGTAGTGACCCAGTAATGATTTATGGAAACGTGCCAAAGAAAGGTAAATATTCTATATGCAAGAAACTCATTCTGCTGAAAATATAAAACATGATTCGCTGCTTATTAGTCTGTAAAAAGTTAAGATATATTTATAAAATATCATCTAAATCAGAAATGTACCCGATTGGTTTGATGATTATGATGTTACATTTGGCCAGTTATACTCACTCGCAAGCATAGTCAGTAGCCAGGCAGTTCTCCCCACAGAAAACTGTCCCATCGCTGACACAGTAAGTTCCACTGGTGTAATTAAAACAACCACCGCATTCGAAGGCATTCATTCTGGCCTCAGAGCATTGGAGGGCAACTGTAAATGATTCAGATTTAATTGTTAATGGTAACAAACATCCATGAGGAGAAGAGAGATGTGGTATATTCTTTTTCATTGTTTATACTCAAAGTGAATGAGTACAGTTTTGTGGAAAGATTAAAATATGCTTTGTTAGTCCCGAAAAAGTGTGTGAACAAATTAGGAACAAAACTATTCAGTAAGAATTGTTCATCAAAATTTCTTTAAAAGGTAAAAAAGCCCAAGCTATTTATATATGGCATCCTCCAATTCTTGCTATCATTGTACTGACACAAGCATTTGTTGAACATAAGTTACGTTAGATGAAACAAGTTTATGTAAATTGGCAATAAATGCATCATGTTTTACTTTATACAATAACATACAACCATATTTCTTATTCTAATTAAAATATTCTTTTACAAAACACGTGTAAAAGAAACTTCCCCCTTATTTAAAGAGAGTGTAAAACGAGACTCTGCTGTTTGAGTAGATGGATTTTGAATGTATTTAATGGACACATGTAAAAAAGTAGTAACAATTTCATACATCAGAATATGGCACTTTGTATGTCTGTTTATATACATTTGGAGTGCTTAAATAGTTTCTTCAAAATGTATATAACTTATTGCATGAATTAAGACATTTCCTTTATGTTCTTGGTAAATATGTTATTATATACATTGCAGTTTCATGAAAGACAAGTTCATGATTTAAAAAAAGAGATATCCATTTCATTCTACATTCACTTATTACGTCGAACTATATCGCTAGTTATCACAAAAAATCTAAATACAACAAAATGTCTCATGGCCTATACTTTTCTATTCTCAAATATGAAATTCATGATAGGACTTTCAAGATGAAAGGCGATATTTATTGCAATCAGTTTGTAAATAGATAATACTCTTGTTTAATATCCAAATAATAAATGTTTTCTGACGAAAAAATATGTCATTTCTATTGATGTTATCTATATACTTATAAGCCACTGTATTAACTTAAGGCAAGGATTACTTCGTTAGGTTTTACTAAAGATAAAATATCATTTTCATACGTGAATCTATCAAATGTGTTCCAAGTTGTATAGAAGGATAGATAATTGTTAAAGTAACTAAGAGAAAATCTACTGTTACTTACCACAGGCGATGACAGCAAGCAGAGCAAGGACCTTCATAGTGAGTTGTTTGTAGAACTTGGAGCTGGCTGAAGTCTTGTGAATAATTCTTCAGAGATCCTGTGATCTGGTTGACCACTGGCTCACAGGCCCTCGGGTCATTGCTTTTCACACTATTAAAAAAAGAAAGAAAAAAGTTTGAGATGACCCCCCGATTTTTACGCCCTCAGAATGTATTAGTCTAGAAAAGGCCGGACACTTGGTTTGACCCCACTCGTCTTCGAGGCCGCGCGCTACGCTCACACGGCGTGTAATCGATTAAAACTTTATACAGACATTTACTTGGATGATTTACCTATCGATCAACATTCATGGAACCTACCACCTCTTTATTGCCATTTCTACAAGTCGACCGAAAGCCCTTTTTCACTCTCAACGTACTAATGTGTACACAAATGGCGACGGGGGTGTGGTCGAAGCGAGCGCTCTGATTGGTCCACGCTTATAACCTTACATATCGTTATAAATTTTCAGTTGCAAGGGAGATAACTCTTACTCACTATGCACGACCGTTTCCCTTTTAAATAGATTATAGAGTAAAATAACATAATATATCTCTTTATCATAAAACAAATACTATACTCCACAATTATAATACAATGATTTTATTATTATACTTCTAGACACTTATTAAAGTTTCGAATGTGCATGGCCAACACTCTCAATGAAAATATACGCTAAGGCTACAATGCTATGTGGCTACAAAGCATATATATATATCTGAATCTGACAATTTACATGACTTCGAAAACAATGAAATTGTTCTGGGTCCATTTTGTCGACTGTGCATGGTTATAGCGTTTTAAAAAAATGTAATATTGGTGTGAAAAGCAATGACCCAAGGGCCATCATTGTTTTCTATTTCTTGACATTCTCAGCGCAGGATAAAATAGCAGGAATGGTGATTTCCTAATATTTCAAAATATATTTTGAAACATAGACAAAACATAGAAAGTTAACAGAGTATATTAATGTGGACTATTACAGATTGCAAGAATTAGATTAGTCTATTTATATCAACACGATCGTATCATCCTTGAATGTTAATGACTCGTTCAAACGATAATCATTCAGAATGATTATCGTTTGAATGAGTCATGATTCACATTTTCAAAATCTGTTTCTCTTGTCTTCGGCTACTGGACTAGTGTGATAACTTAAAACACTACCTCTTTACCATTGTTTTTAAGCATCCTCAGTTGTCATATTCAGATATGCTTTGTAGCCACATAGTCTTGTAGCCTTAGTGTACATTTTCATTAAGAGTGTTGGCCATGCACATTCGAAACTTTAATAAGTGTCTAGAAATATGATAATAAAATCATTGTATTATAATTGTGGAATATAGTATGTGTTTTATGATAAAGAGATATATTATGTTATTTTACTCTATAATCTATTTAAAAGGGAAACGGTCGTGCATAGTGAGTAAGAGTTATCTCCCTTGCAACTGAAAATTGATAACGACATGTAAGGTTATAAGCGTGGACCAATCAGAGCGCTCGCTTCGACCACACCCCCGTCGCCATTTGTGTACACATTAGTACGTTGAGAGTGAAAAAGGGCTTTCGGTCGACTTGTAGAAATGGCAATAAAGAGGTGGTAGGTTCCATGAATGTTGATCGATAGGTAAATCATCAAAGTAAATGTCTGTATAAAGTTTTAATCGATTACACGCCGTGTGAGCGTAGCGCGCGGCCTCGAAGACGAGTGGGGTCAAACCAAGTGTCCGGCCTTTTCTAGACTAATACATTCTGAGGGCTTAAAAATCGGGGGGTCATCTCAAACCTTTTTTTTTTTTTTTTTTTTTTTTTAATAGTGTGAAAAGCAATGACCCGAGGGCCTGTGCACTGGCTCCGTATTTATAGCAAGGCGAGACCTTTTGGACATCATTAATGAACAATTACTCAGCGGGTGAAATTGGGTTTACCAAAGTCGGAAATTAATTTAATTACGTTAATGAGCATGCTATTGAGTAAAGTAATCATGGTCAATTCCAAATAATATATCAAGTAAAACTTTGAACAAGAAGCAACAAATTTCTTTTTTAATATCACTATATATTTATATTTTCATGTCTTCTTTCAATGGCATTTAGAAGTTAGTTAGATGAAGGAGAATGAGGTTTACGGATGTACAACTTCTTATTGAGGGAGTGCTACGTTTCGGTGTAGATTCTAACACTGTTATCAAGCAAATGACTCAAATTTTACGGTTAACTTTGAGGTTTGAAAATAGATTGTGATGTGGTTCAATCAATCATCATCTTTTTAACTTTGAACAAAAACTATTCAGTCGAAACAACCATTCTAACTTTGCATTATCATTATCCCATAGATGTAAATATGTTTATTTAGCCTTTGTCACATTGATACTAGATCCCGTTATAAACATTTATTTTACCCTTTTAACACTGGTACTAAATTCCCTGGTCATAAACATATTTATTTAGCCTTTAGTGCACTGTTCCAAGATCCTGTATTTGTAGAATTAATTATTATACCCCCGCTACGAAGTAAACGGGGGTATATAGCGGTCAATCTGTCCGTCCGTCTGTCCGTCCGTCTGTCCGTCCGTCCGTCCGTCCTTCCATCCGTTCTTCCGTCCGGTAAATTTTCTCAAAATCGTCAAAGGTACATCAACCAAACTTTGTGTAATTGTTAACCATGTTCTTCCGATCGCGCACAGACAATTTTTAATTTTCATAGATTTAAATTTGTTGTCGTTTCCATGGAAACGTCGCCTTTTGGACTTAGTTTTATTGTGTTCAATGGGGACAAGTTTTCTCGGATACTGTTCAACCTAGGTGAATGAAATATTGGTTGTGAGTACTCATGACCATTCTCTTCATCGAGTTCGAAAACCAGTTCCGAAATATTATTTTTTACGGAGTTATGGCCCTTGAATCCGAAATTTAACTTAGTACCAAAAGAACTGATGCTCCAATGGGGACAAGTTTTCTCGAAAACTATTACATCTACGTGAATGAAATTTAATATGGAGGTAGTCCAGATGATACTCTTCATCGAGTTCGAAAACCAGTTCCGAAATATTATGTTTTTACGGAGTTATGGCCCTTGAATTTCAAAATTGAACTTTGGAAACTTTTGAAATTTTGTAATAACAGTCAGTTCCTTAAATTATTTTGGACAATATTATGATGCTTGAAGCTGTTTTTTAAACATAGTAACCTTCACATCTATTATTCTCAATGGACGGATAGCGGATGGCGGGGTTATGTGAGCCATGCTCACTTTATTCTTGTTTAGTCTTTTTCACACTAGTACAAGATCAACTGGTTAGAAATTCAATTCAATCTTTCTCATACTCGTATTAATTCCTGTGGTTCACTTAATTCACTTGTCTTATTTTTTTTTATTTTTGGGAGAGAACAATGGTCATCGATTGAAACCAAAGTTAAAATTAAGTGAAATTTTCAAAATGTTGACTGACGTTTCTTCAAAATTGTTCTCTTCCAGACCGGCTATATATACAGTCTCATGCACAGTAGGTCATTTCAAAGCTGAATTAATGCTGTTGTATGGAAGCCCTCTAGTTATTTGTCTTTTTTCATCAGTCAAAGGAATAAAGTCAGCAATTTTTATACAAACTAGGTTGAAAATTATTTGACTTGAAACCTGCTTCTTGTATTCTGTACTTTCTTCATAACAAATGATATTGAACAAAAATAATTTTGTAATTAGGCCATTTTTCGAAAGGTATTTTCTTTGGAGTGGAAGACGAACATGTGATTGACAGGTCATTTCAGAGCAGTTTAGAGAGAAAAAAGAAAATTTTATGAAATGTTGTGGTTTTGTCAACATTCTCTATGGTTTTATAAGATAACGAAAGTTAACCATCACGATATGTTTTCCTCTAAAACTTGAAGATTTAAAATCATGTGAAATTTTGCCCTAATGATGATGATTATCAAGAAAGTTCCATAATGGATGAGTTTAAATTTCTTTGCAATTTGGATGTCTTATCATGTGTGATGATTCAACTTACATGTGAATATATGTTGCTGTTTGGCCAATTTACCATTGGTTAATCATCCACGGGATATCCAATCAGAAATGAGTAAACCATACTACATATTCACAGTAAGTTATAACAGAAAAGAGAAAAGTTAATCGAAATGTGTAAGTATATTTGAGGATATATTGCAATATTTATAATTTTTTCTAACATGATTCAACAAGAACACAGTTGTCATATGTAACTGAAATGATAATTCTCCAGCGAGATGCCAAATTCCTCTGTCCTTACTAATCAGAATGGTCCTTAGCCAGTCTTCACTTGTCTGGACACCTACATGCATTGTACCTTATTCTTCTTTTCGATAAGGTAAGTGACACTATACTCCTCTAATTGTTAACCACCTGGTGAAAACCAAGGGATTTATGTCGTGGAGAAGCCCGTCTGTCTGTCCATCCCGAAAAGGTACTTGTCTTCTGAAATCAACTGCTCCAACCATCTTTTACCTTTCTTTCTGAATCTTTACACATGCTTTGCATATCCATTTTTGTGGCCAATCGAAGAAATATTTTCAGAGTTAAGGCCCTTGACTTAGACTGCTCGGCTTTTCCATTTCAGACAGACAGTACCTGTGTTCCTAAACAACACCTCCCACACTTTTTGATCAATCTTTCTTAAAGTTTATTTGCTGCTTTCATAATTAACAAGTAGCATCACAGGTTTAATTGCTGTTCAATTTATAACTTTTCAAACCGCATATGGCGCATTTCTTATTAGGATACACAATTCTCTGTTTCCTTATGTAATCGTTTAGATTAAGTGTAAGGTGCTGGTAAACATATATAGTTTATATATAGAGTATACAAATAGACCTTCCATTTAAATCCATTTTTATTAAACTAGTTAATTATTTGGTTGAAAAGAAGCGAAAGTGAATTTGACAACTGCTCATTAAATTTTTTAATGAAAATGGAATTATATGGAAGGAAGTTAAGTATTCTGTTTATTAGTTGTCCAAATTAATCAAACGAAATTGCCGACAGTGTGCTGAAACTTGGGACATTGTGATGATTGAACCATTGTGACATCACAGTTGCACACTATTGTGATGTCATACTTGCAGCGGTATTACACCGCAGTATATTCCATGGGCAAGTAATAAATCTATTTCTAAATTAATCAGTGTAAAGACATTGCTTTGTCTCATACTCAACGAGTGGCTTATGCACTGAATGCCATGTTTCAATATGACGGCGTCCAATGTAAATAAAACTGGGTCGTCGGCTTAGGTCTATCTAACATCTTTATGCTACACTGCAACATTTATTTAATCAACCTTGTCTAATTTACCTGTATTAATTAATTTGATTATTTTATACCATCTCATCCTCGATAATCCAGCGCTATTGTTCCGATAAATCTACACACAAGCGCTGGAAAACAGTAAGGGTATTTATCCCTAACATAGTTACCTCCCTTCGCAATGACTCAGCGAAACGTTTCCTTTCTAACAACCAATGAGATCACTTGAAATCAAGTGTGAAATAACAAGCACTCTCGTGTCAGGATCTTGGCTTTCGCAGTACAGCACAGCACAGGGATTTTAATCATTTACGTCCACCCGTTTTGATGGACATGAATACACCCTTCTCACGTACAGACTTCTTAAAACTTTCTTTTGAGTTTCTGTCAGGTTTTCTACGCTGAATTTGTTACAAATTTTATCGTAATCGAGTGAGTGAGCCATGTTTGTTTCTATAAACAACGGTAGTGATGCGTTTTGATTGGTCGAGTTGTTTACGCAGATAGTGTCTGCGTTTCGTTTCTGATTGGATAACATGGACCCAAGGGAGGTAACTAGGTTAGGGATAAATACCCTTACTGTTTTCCAGCGCTTGTGTGTAGATTTATCGGAATTATAGCGCTGGATTATCGAGGATGATACCATCTGAACTCTTGCACAATATGTTCATGTCATTGGCTAAGCATTCACAGTCATTGTTTTTTCATCACAATATATAAATTATGAATTCAAAGTCATTTCTCGATTGGAGTTAGTGAGCTTATGTCTTGAGATAAGATTGTCTCATTAATTAGCGATTGATCAAATTGTATATATAAGTGGTTCTTACATGGTGTAGTCATTTAATCATCAGCTTAAAACGTTGGCGAAAGTGAAACAAATAATTTTACTTTCATTGGTTTTGTAATGTGATTTTTTGTTGAAAGGAGTGTATATTGGTCCAACAAATAGTTTTACTCATACTTGAATGCATTTAATATTTACATTCATAAATTTCCAGGAATGTTATTAACTATGGAAATATATTATGATTATTCCATCTGGAGGGTTTGCACCAGTACAATAATATATTGGCCTGCCCTAGTAAAAGTACAGTCAATGCTACAATCTAACTGAGTCGTGGACATATCATTTGGTGGAGTTCGCTATAGTTATCTAGTTATATACATATCATGTATGTTGTAGATACAAAACCACATAAATTAATGAGGCAGTTATCATCAGTGTCGATACCTATCGAAATATAGCATATATGTATGACACTAGTCTCTTTTAATAAGTTATTATACATGTTTTAGGCGGTTATTGAGGTAAACTTAAATCACAAATCATTTCTTGAACATACTCTAAAGATTAATTTTATTGACTTAAATGTCAACTTTATTTATGAATTTTATGTATATGAAAGTTTGGCATCATGTTAATTTCACAAAAATGAACTATAGTCAACACCTGTATTCTGAAAGTGTGTTCGCCTCTTGAATATCTTTAGTGCAAACATCATGTAATTTGTGATGTCATTTAGGCATCGTTGTGTTGTGAAGACAAAACTGATAAATATATGATCTTCGCAAGTGACATATTTCATACGTTACAGTTAACCATTTTCTACACAGCACATTTCAGTGACCAAGGATCTCTCTTTCCAAATTCCTAGTTAAATTTTCTCAGAAAATTCCAAAATTCGACTCTTATACTCTTTATATAATATATTCAGTGTAGTTGTGAAGGCTTTTTCGTTTGGTGGATATGAAAATTTTTATAAAAAATGAAGTACATGAAAATTTTGAAAATCTGACCCTCCTGGATATTTCCTATTTCCAAAGGTTCAAAACGTGCAGCACTGAGTCAACGATCCCACGGTAAGTTTGAAAATGATAAATGTACACACAGAAGAAAAATGATCCTTTGTCAAAACAGTTGAAGTAATAATGCATTTGACGCCCATGTGAAATCAAAATAACATGATGTTTGCACTTAGATAGAAGGTGCACAAACGTTTTAATATCACTTCTCACTTACTATCACAATCATCTGTTAATGCGTGAAACAAGTCTGAGAGTACTGCTTGAAATTATTTATTCATTATATGCGCTGTATACAAATGTGTCTGTCGAGGGTTCCAGCTTCTTCTAGGGGCAGACGGGGTTGGTTCTCTGACAATCAGCATCCTTCAAAACATTTAAACTGTTCCTGGAATCAAACACATTTTTCATTTATTAGTGTCAAATTTTCACCACTCAGTTTTCACCAGTTTCCAGAATATATGTAGTGACCCAGTAATGATTTATGGAAACGTGCCAAAGAAAGGTAAATATTCTATATGCAAGAAACTCATTCTGCTGAAAATATAAAACATGATTCGCTGCTTATTAGTCTGTAAAAAGTTAAGATATATTTATAAAATATCATCTAAATCAGAAATGTACCCGATTGGTTTGATTATTATGATGTTACATTTGGCCAGTTATACTCACTCGCAAGCATAGTCAGTAGCCAGGCAGTTCTCCCCACAGAAAACTGTCCCATCGCTGACGCAGTAAGTTCCACTGGTGTAATTGAAACAACCACCGCATTCGAAGGCATTCATTCTGGCCTCAGAGCATTGGAGGGCAACTGTAAATAATTCAGATTTAATTGTTAATGGTAACAAACATCCATGAAGAGAAGAGAGATGTGGTATATTCTGTTTCATTGTTTATACTCCACGTGAATGAGTACAGTTTTGTGGAAAGCTTAAAATATGCTTTGTTAGTCCCGAAAAAGTGTGTGAACAAATTAGGAACAAAACTATTCAGTAAGAAGTGTTCATCAAAATTTCTTTAAAAGGTAAAAAAGCCCAAGCTAATAATATATGGCATCCTCCAATTCTTGCTATTATTGTACTGACACAAGAATTTGTTGAACATAAGTTACGTTAGATGAAACAAGTTTATGTAAATTGGCAATAAATGCATGTTTTACTTTATACAATAACATATAACCATATTTCTTATTCTAATTTAAATATTCTTTTACAAAACACCTGTAAAAGAAACTCCCCCCTTATTTAAAGAGAGTGTAAAACGAGACTCTGCTGTTTGAGTGGATGGATTTTGAATGTATTTAATAGACACATGTAAAAAAGTAGTAACAACTTCATACATCAGAATATGGCACTTTTTATGTCTGTTTATATACATTTGGAGTGCTTAAATAGTTTCTTCAAGATGTTTTGGAGCAGATTGTGTGGCATTTGAGTTTTAAAAATGTAAGCATTTCTCTAATGAAAGATGTTGTCGACATACATAACCTCCTCGGACTTGTATATGTTAATGCATCATGATTGCAAAAAACATTCCAAAAATCTCGTCTAGTTATAAGGTGATTTCAAAACGATGATTTCTTAAAACGTGTCTTTCTCACAAAAATGAACATATATTGTTTTGAAAAATTCAAAGTTGGTTAAGCTTTCTGATGAAGACACGATGAATCTCTGTTTCAGTAGAAAATATCGCTCATGGGTGGAAATAATTTATAATATGTAGTTGGGAGTTTCTACTATTTGCACCGAGTATGTAACTTATTGCATGAATTAAGACATTTCCTTTATGTTCTTGGTAAATATGTTATTATATATTTTGCAGTTTCATGAAAGACAAGTTCATGATTTAAAAAAAGAGATATCCATTTCATTCTACATTCACTTATTACGTCGAACTATATCGCTAGTAATCACCAAACAATCCAAAAACAACAAAAAAGTCTTATGGCCTATACTTTTGTTTTCTAAAATATGAAGTTCATGATATGACTCATAAGATGAAAGGCGATATTTATTGCAATCAGTTTGTAAATAGATAAAACTCTTGTTTAATATCCAAATAATAAATGTTTTCTGACGAAAAAATATGTCATTTCTATTGATGTCATCTATAAACTTATAAGCCACTGTAATAACTTAAGGCAAGGATTACTTCGTTAGGTTTTACTAAAGATAACATATCATTTTCATACGTGAATCTATCAAATGTGTTCCAAGTTGTATAGTAGGACAGATAATGGTTAAAGTAACTAAGAGAAAATCTACTGTTACTTACCACAGGCGATGACAACAAGCAGAGCAAGGACCTTCATAGTGAGTTGTTTGTAGAGCTGGGAGCTGGCTGAGGTCTTGTGAATAACTCTTCAGAGATCCTGTGATCCGGTTGTCCACTGGCTCCGTATTTATAGCAGGGCGAGACCTTTTGGACATCATTAATGAACAATTACTCAGCGGGTCAAATTGAGTTTACAAAAGTACGAAATTACTTTAATTACGTTAATGAGCATGTTATATGAGTAAAGTAATCACGGTTAATTCCAAATAATATATCAATAATAGATCTTATGGTTGGAAGGCATTTTATAATTGTTTAACTTTCTAAACGCACATTTGTACACCGTACAAATTTGAACAAGAAACAACAAATTTCTTTTTCAATATTGCTATAGACTTATATTTTCATGACTTCTTTCAATGGCATTTAGAAGTTAGTTAGGTCAAGGAGAACGAGGTTTATGGATGTACAACTTCTTTAGTGCATGAGTGCGACGTTTCGGTGTAGATTCTAACACTGTAACCAAGCAAATGACTCAATTTTACGGTTAACTTTGAGGTTTGAAAATAGATTGTGCTGTGGTTCAGTCAATTATCATCTTTTCAACTTTGAACAAAAACTATTACATTCAAAACAACCATTCTAACTTTGCATTATCATTATCCCATAGATGTAAATTAGCTATTTAGCCTTTGTCACATTGATACTGGATCCCGTTATAAACATTTATTTTACCCTTTTCACACTGGTACTGAATTCCGTGGTTATAAACATATTTGTTTAGCCTTTATCACACTGGTATTGAATTCCCTGGTTATAAACATATTTATTTAAGCTTTAGTGCACTGCTACAAGATCATATATTTGTAAATATGTTTATTGCCTTGTCACATTGATACTGGATCCCGTTATAAACATTTATTATTACCCTTTTAACACTGGTACTCAATTCCGTGGTTATAAACATATTTGTTTAGCCTTTATCACACTGGTATTGAATTCCCTGGTTATAAACATATTTATTTAGCCTCTAGTGCACTGCTACAAGATCATGTATTTGTAAATATGTTTATTTAGTCTTTATCACACTAGTACAAGATCAACTGGTTATTCAATTCAATCTTTCTCATACTCGTATTAATTCCTGTGGTTCACTTAATTCACTTGTCTTATTTTTTTATTTTTGGGAGAGAACAATGGTCATCGATTGAAAACATTATTTTTGAAAAAAAAGCATTTTATATAGAAACTAGGTTTAAAATTATTTGACTTGAAACCTGCTTCTTGTAATCTGTACTTTCTTCATAACAAATTGTTGAAAATTGGATATTGAAAAAAATAATTTTGTAATTAGGCCATTTTTTTAATGGTATTTTCTTTGGAGCGGAAGACGAACATGTGATTGACAGGTCATTTCAGAGCAGTTTAGAGAGAAAAAAGACAATTTTATGAAATGTTGTGGTTTTGTCAACATTCTCTATGGTTTTATAAGATAACAAAAGTGAACCATCACGATATGTTTTCCTCTAAAACTTGAAGATTTAAAATCATGTGAAATTTTGCCCTAATGATGATGATTATCAAGAAAGTTTCATAATGGAGGAATTTAAATTTCTTTGCAAATTGGATGTCTTATCATGTGTGATGATTCAACTTACATGTGAATATATGTTGTTGTTTGGCCAATTTACCATTGGTTAATCATCCACGAGATATTCAATCAGAAATGAGTAAACCATACTACACATTCACAGTAAGTAATAACAGCAAATAATAAAGTTAATCGAAATGTGTTAGTATATTTGATGATATATTGCAATATTTATAATATTTTCTAACATGATTCAACAAGAACAAAGTTGTCATATGTAACTGAAATGATAATTCTCCAAAGAGGTGCCAAATTCCTCTGTCCTTACTTATCAGAATGGCCCTTAGCCAGTCTTCACTTGTCTGGACACCTACATGCATTGTACCTTATTCTTCTTTTCGATAAGGTAAGTGACACTTTCACTCCTCTAATTGTTAACCACCTAGTGAAATCCAAGGGATTTATGTCGTGGAGAAGCCCGTCTGTCTGTCCATCCCGAAAAGGTACATGTCTTCTGAAATCAACTGCTCCAACCATATTTTACCTTTCTTTCTGAATCTTCACACAAGCTTTGCATATCCATTTTTGTGGCCAATCGAAGACATATTTTCAGAGTTATGGCCCTTGACTTAGACTGCTCGGCTTTTCGATTTCAGACAGACAGTACCTGTGTTCCTAAACAACACCTCCCACACTTTTTGATCAATCAAGTTTATATGCTGCTTTCATAATTAACAAGTAGCATCACAGGTTTAACTGCTGTTCAATTTATAACTTTTCAAACCGCATATGGCGCATTTCTAATTAGGATTCAAAATTCTCTGTTTCCTTATGTAATCGTTTAGATTAAGTGTAAGGTGCTGGTTAACATATATAGTTTATATATAGAGTATACAAATCGACCTTCCTTTTTATACCATTTTTATTAAACTAGTTAATTATTTGGTGGAAAAGAAGCGAAAGTGAATTTGATACCTACTCATTCAAAACTTTAATGAAATGGAGTTATATGGAAGGAAGTTAAGCATTCTGTTTATTAGTTGTCCAAATTAATAAAACGAAATTGTCGACAGTGTGCTGAAACTAAGACTTGTGACATTGTGATGATTGAACAATCATTGTGACATCACAGTTGCACACTATTGTGATGTCATACTTGCAGCGGTATTACACCGCAGTATATTCCATGGGCAAGTGATAAATCTATTTCTAAATTAATCAGTGTAAAGACATTGCTTTGTCTCATACTCAACGAGTGGCTCACGCACTGAATGCCATGTTTCAAGATGGCGGCGTTCAATGTAAATAAAACTGGGTCGTCGGTTTAGGTCTATCTAAAATCTTAATGCTACGCTGAAACATTTATTTAATCAACCTTGTCTAATTTACCCATATTCAGCAACAGACTACAGTGGTCGAAGGCGTTTGATAAGATATCTATTCAAGCAAAGAAAATGTTATCATTACTGCTTAGTAGTATATATTCATTGAAGCCACACTCACCTAATTTGTACTTCAAATTATTTGAAACAGAGATAACACCAATTCCCCTTTATGGGGCCGAAATTTGGGGGTTGAATGATATCGAAAACCTTGAAAATGTGCATTTATATGCTTGCAAACGTTTCTTAAACGTTAAGTTATCAACATCAAATAATGGAGTCTTAGCGGAGTGTGGTAGATATCCTCTTCAATTATCTGCTGTTTTGAAATGTATAAAATACTGGTTAAACCTTATTAATATGCCTGAATATCGTTTGCCTCGAAAGTGTTACAATATGATGTGTCTATATGATGAACAAGGCCATGTGAATTGGGTTACCAACATGAGGAATGTTATACTCAAGTTAGGTTTTGGTGACGTTTGGTTTTCGCATACGTATGGTGATAAGGATGCCTTGGTCAATATGCTTTTTCAGCGACTGAAAGATAATTTTTTGCAAGTTTGGCATAGCGATTTATCTGAGAGTCCTAAAATGCATACATATTGTAACTTTAAAATAACAATATCATGTGAACTATATTTACATAATATTAATGTAATGAAATTTAGATCTTGTTTATCACGATTTCGGTTGAGTTTACATAGTCTAGAAATAGAAAGAGGTCGATATCATAAAATTCCTAGAGAAAACAGGAAATGTAAAATGTGTTATCTTAGTTCCATCGAAAATGAGTATCATTTCTTGCTTATTTGTCCAGCCTACGTTGATTTAAGACATAAATACTTACTGTCGTATTTTTATGTTTATCCAAATATAGCCAAATTCAATTCTCTGTTATCAACGCAAAGCCCGCAAGTTTCGCTGAACACGGCTAAATATTTATTTTATGCATTTGAAAAAAGAAAGGGCATTTTGTCTTATTAATTGCATATGTTTTTCAATTTAAGCATTTCTGTATGTCTGTACCACTGAGGTGCTTTTGTACCAATAGGCCCGTGGCCTTACAGTATTGAAATAAAAGATTTGATTTGAATTTACCCTTATTAATTAATTTGATATTTGTTTACCATCTGAGCTATTGCACAATATGTTCATGTCATTGGCTAAGCATTCACAGTCATTGTTTTTTCATCACAATATATAAATTATGAATTCAAAGTAATTTGTCGATTGGAGTTAGTGAGCTGGCACACGTGTTTGACCTTATGTCTTGAGATAAGATTGTCTCATTAATTAGCGATTGATCAAATTGTATATATAAGTGGTTCGTACATGGTGTAGTCATTTATTCATCAGCTTATAACGTTGGCAAAAGTGAAAGAAATAATTTTACTTTCATTAGTTTTGTAATGTGATTTTTTGTTGAAAGGAGTGTATATTGGTCCAACAAATAGTTTTACTCATACTTGAATGCATTTAATATTTACATTCATAAATTTCCAGGATATTGGATTAACTATGGAAATATATTATGATTATTACACCTGGTGGGTTTGCACAATAATATATTGGCCTGCCCTAGTCAAAGTACAGTCAATGCTACAATCTAACTGAGTCGTGGGCATATCATGAGGTGGAGTTCGCTTTAGTTATCTAGATATATACATATCATGTATGTTGTAGATACAACAAAACATAAAGTAATGAGGCAGTTATCATCAGTGTCGATACCTATCGAAATATCGCATATATGTATGACACTTTTCTCTTTTAATAAGTTATTATACATGTTTTAGGCGGTTATTGAGGTAAATTTTTCAAAATCACAAATCATTTCTTGAATATACTCTAAAGATTATTTTTATTGACTTAAATGTAAACTTTTTTTTATGAATTTCTTGTATATGAAAGTTTGATACCCAAGTACATTAGGCATCATTCCACAACAATGAACTATAGTAAACAACTGTATTCTGAAAGTGTGTTCGCCTCTTGAATATCTTTAGTGCAAACATCTTGTATTTTGTGATGTCATTTAGGCATCGTTGTGTTGTGAAGACAAAACTGATAAATATATGATCTTCGCAAGTGACATATTTCATACTTTACAGTTAACCATTTTCTACACAGAACATTTCAGTGAACAATGATCTCTCTTTCGAAATTCCTAGTTTATTTTTCTCAGAAAATTAAAAAATTCGACTCTTATACTCTTTATATAATATATTCAGTGTAGTTGTGAAGGCTTTTTCGTTTTGTGGATATGAACATTTTTATAAAAAAAGAGGTACATGAACATTTTGAAAACCTGACCCTCCTGGAAATTTCCTATTTCCAAAGGTCCAAAACGTGCAGCACTGAGTCAACGATCACACGGTAAGTTTGAAAATGATAAATGTACACACAGAAGAAAAATGATCCTTTGTCAAAACAGTTGAAGTAATGCATTCGACGCCCATGTGAAATCAAAATAACATGATGTTTGCACTTAGATAGAAGGTGCACAAACGTTGTAATATCACTTCTCACTTACTATCACAATCATCTGTTAATGCATGAAACAAGTCTGAGAGTGCTGCTTGAAAGTATTTATTCATAATTGCGCTGTATACAAATGTGTCTGTCGAGGGTTCCAGCTTCTTCTAGGGGCAGACGGGGTTGGTTCTCTGACAATCAGCATCCTTCAAAACATTTAAACTGTTCCTGGAATCAAACATATTTTTCATTTATTAATATCAAATGTTCACCACTCAGTTTTCACCAGTTTCCAGAATATATGTAGTGACCCAGTAATGATGTATGGAAACGTGCCAAAGAAAGGTAAATATTCTATATGCAAGAAACTCATTCTGCTGAAAACATCAAATATGATTCGCTGCTTATTAGTCTGTAAAAAGTTAAGATATATTTATAATATCATCTAAGTCAGAAATGTGCCCGATTGGTTTGATTATTATGATGTTACATTTGGCCAGTTATACTCACTCGCAAGCATAGTCAGTAGCCAGGCAGTTCTCCCCACAGAAAACTGTCCCATCGCTGACACAGTAAGTTCCACTGGTGTAATTGAAACAACCACCGCATTCGAAGGCATTCATTCTGGCCTCAGAGCATTAGAGGGCAACTGTAAATGATTCAGATTTAATTGTTAATGGTAACAAACATCCATGAAGAGAAGAGAGATGTGGTATATTCTGTTTCATTGTTTATACTCCAAGTGAATGAGTACAGTTTTGTGGAAAGATTAAAATATGCTTTGTTAGTCCCGAAAAAGTGTGTGAACAAATTAGGAACAAAACTATTCAGTAAGAATTGTTCATCAAAATTTCTTTAAAAGGTAAAAAAGCCCAAGCTATTAATATATGACATCCTCCAATTCTTGCTATTATTGTACTGACACAACCATTTGTTGAACATAATTTACATTCGATGAAACAAGTTTATGTAAATTGGCAATAAATGCATGTTTTACTTTATACAATAACATACAACCATATTTCTTATTCTAATTTAAATATTCTTTTACAAAACACGTGTAAAAGAAACTTCCCCCTTATTTAAAGAGAGTGTAAAACGAGACTCTGCTGTTTGAGTAGATATATTTTGAATGTATTTAATGGACACATGTAAAAAAGTAGTAAAAACTTCATACATCAGAATATGGCACTTTTAATGTCTGTTTATATACATTTGGAGTGCTTAAATAGTTTCTTCAAAATGTTTTGGAGCAGATTGTGTGGCATTTGAGTTTTAAAAATGTAAGCATTTCTCTAATGAAAGTTGTTGTCGACATACATTTTGTACATAACCTCCTCGGACTTGTATATGTTGATTCATAAAGATTGCAAAAAAAAACATTCCAAAAATATCGTCTAGTTATAAGGTGATTTCAAAACGATGATTTCTTAAAACGTGTCTTTCTCACAAATATGAACATATATTGTTTTGAAAATACAAAGTTAATTAAGCTCTCTGATGAAGACACGATGCATCTCTACTATTTGCACTGAGTATATAATTTATTGCATGAATTAAGACATTTCCTTTATGTTCTTGGTAAATATGTTATTATATACATTGCAGTTTCATGAAAGACAAGTTCATGATTTAACAAAAGAGATATCCATTTCATTCTACATTCACTTATTACGTCGAAATATATTGCTAGTAATCACCAAACAATATAAAAACAACTAAATGTCTCATGGCCTTTACTTTTCTATTCTCAAATATGAAATTCATGATATGACTCATAAGATGAAAGGCGATATTTATTGCAATCAGTTTGTAAATAGATAAAACTCTTGTTTAATATCCAAATAATAAATGTTTTCTGACGAAAAAATATGTCATTTCTATTGATGTTATCTATATACTTATAAGCCACTGTAATAACTTAAGGCAAGGATTACTTCGTTAGGTTTTACTAAAGATAACATATCATTTTCATACGTGAATCTATCAAATGTGTTCCAAGTTGTACAGTAGGATAGATAATTGTTAAAGTAACTAAGAGAAAATCTACTGTGACTTACCACAGGCGATGACAGCAAGCAGAGCAAGGACCTTCATAGTGAGTTGTTTGTAGAACTTGGAGCTGGCTGAAGTCTTGTGAATAATTCTTCAGAGATCCTGTGATCTGGTTGACCACTGGCTCCGTATTTATAGCAAGGCGAGACCTTTTGGACATCATTAATGAACAATTACTCAGCGGGTGAAATTGGGTTTACCAAAGTCGGAAATTAATTTAATTACGTTAATGAGCATGCTATATGAGTAAAGTAATCATGGTCAATTCCAAATAATATATCAAGTAAAACTTTGAACAAGAAGCAACAAATTTATTTTTTAATATCACTATAGATTTATATTTTCATGTCTCCTTTCAATGGCATTTAGAAGTTAGTTAGATGAAGGAGAATGAGGTTTACGGATGTACAACTTCTTTATTGAGGGAGGGCGACGTTTCGGTGTAGATTCTAACACCGTTATCAAGCAAATGACTCAATTTTACGGTTAATTTTGAGGTTTGAAAATAGATTGTGATGTGGTTCAATCAATCATCATCTTTTTAACTTTGAACAAAAACTATTCAGTCGAAACAACCATTCTAACTTTGCATTATCATTATCCCATAGATGTAAAAATGTTTATTTAGCCTTTGTCACATTGATACTAGATCCCGTTATAAACATTTATTTTACCCTTTTCACACTGGTACTGAAGTCTGTGGTTATAAACATATTTATTTAGCCTTTATCACACTGGTATTGAATTCCCTGATTATGAACATATTTATTTAGCCTTTAGTGCACTGCTACAAGATCATGTATTTGTAAATATGTTTATTTAGCCTTTGTCACATTGATACTGGATCCCGTTATCAACATTTATTTTACCCTTTTAACACTGGTATTGAATTCCCTGGTCATAAACATATTTATTTAGCCTCTATTGCACTGTTACAAGATCCCGATTTGTAGAAATATTTATCATACCCCCGCTACGAAGTAAGTGGGGGTATATAGCGGTCATTCCGTCCGTCCATCTGTCCATACGTCTGTATGTCCGTCCGTCCGTCCTTCCATCCGTCCTTCCATCCGGTCAATTTTCTCAAAAACCGTCAAAGGTACATCAACCAAACTTTGTATATGTGTTAACCATGTTCTTCCGATCGCGCACAGACAATTTTTAATTTTCTGAGATTTAAATTTGTTGTCGTTTCCATGGAAACGTCACTTTTTGGACTTAGTTTTGTTGTGTTCAATGGGGACAAGTTTTCTCGGATACTGTTCAACCTAAGTGAATGAAATATTTGTTGTGAGTACTCATGACCATACCCTTTATCGAGTTTGAAAACCAGTTCCGAAATATTATTTTTTATGGAGTTATGGCCCTTGAATCCAAAATTGAACTGTGTAGCAAAAGAGCTGTGATGTTCCAATTGGGACAAGTTTTCGCGAAAACTATTACATCTAGGTGAATGAAATTTTACATGTAGGTAGTCCAGATGATACTCTTCATCGAGGTTACAGTCCAGTTCAGAAATATTATTTTTTACGGAGTTATGAAGCCCTTGAATCTGTAATTGAACTTGGTACAAATTACCGGTTTGACGCTCTAATGGGAAAATTAAGTTACCTGAAAAATATTACATCTGGGTGAATGAAATTTTGTAATAACAGTCAGTTCCTTAAATTATTTTGGACAATATTATGATGCTTGAAGCTGTTTTTTTAAACATAGTAACCTTCACATCTATAATTCTCAATGGACGGATAGCGAATGGCGGGGGTATGTGAGCCATGCTCACTTTATTCTTGTTTAGTCTTTATCACACAAGTACAAGATCAACTGGTTAGAAATTCAATTTAATCTTTCTCATACTCGTATTAATTCCTGTGCTTCACTTAATTCACTTGTCTTATTTTTTTTTATTTTTGGGAGAGAACCATGGTCATCGATTGAAACCAAAGTTAAAATTAAGTGAAATTTTCAAAATGTTGACTGACGTTTCTTCAAAATTGTTCTCTTCCAGACCGACAATTTATACAGTCTCATGCACAGTAGCTCATTTCAAAGCTGAATTAATGCTGTTGTATTGAAGCCCTCTAGTTATTTGTCCTTTTACAATTATTTGACTAGAAACCTGCTTCTTGTAATCTGTACTTTCTTCATAACAAATGGTTGAAAATTGGATATTGAAAAAAATAATTTTGTAATTAGGCCATTTTTCGAATGGTATTTTCTTTTGAGCGAAGACGAACATGTGATTGACAAGTCATTTCAGAGCAGTTTAGAGAGACAAAAGACAATTTTATGAAATGTTGTGGTTTTGACAACATTCTCTATGGTTTTATAAGATAACGAAAGTTAACCTTCACGATATGTTTCCTCTAAAACTTGAAGATTTAGAATCATGTGAAATTTTACCCTGTATTCTGAAAGTGTGTTCGCCTCTTGAATATCTTTAGTGCAAATATCATGTAATTTGTGATGTCATTAAGGCATCATTGTGTTGTGAAGACAAAACTGATAAATATATGATCTTCGCAAGTGACATATTTACTGTACCATAACACACATTTCATACTTTACAGTTAACCATTTTCTATACAGCACATTTCAGTGACTAAGGATCACTCTTTCGAATTCCTAGTTTATTTTTCTCAGAACATTCCAAAATTCGACTCTTATACTCTTTATATACTATACTCAGTGTAGTTGTGAAGGCTTTTTCGTTTGTGGATATGAATATTTTTATAAAAAAATGAAGTACATGAACATTTTGAAAATCTGACCCTCCTGGATATTTCCTATTTCCAAAGGTCAAAAACGTGCAGCACTGAGTCAACGATCACACGGTAAGTTTGAAAATGATAAATTTACACACAGAAGAAAAATGATCCTTTGTCAAAACAGTTGAAGTCATGCATTTGACGCCCATGTGAAATCAAAATAACATGATGTTTGCACTTAGATAGAAGGTGCACAAACGTTTTAATATCACTTCTCACTTACTATCACAATCATCTGTTAATGCATGAAACAAGTCTGAGAGTACTGCTTGAAAGTATTTATTCATATTTGCGCTGTATACAAATGTGTCTGTCGAGAGTTCCAGATTCTTCAAGGGGCAGACGGGGTTGGTTCTCTGACAATCAGCATCCTTCAAAACATTTAAACTGTTCCTGGAATCAAACACATTTTTCATTTATGAGTGTCAAATTTTCACCACTCAGTTTTCACAAGTTTCCAGAATATATGTAGTGACCCAGTAATGATGTATGGAAACGTGCCAAAGAAAGGTAAATATTCTATATGCAAGAAACTCATTCTGCTGAAATATATAAAACATGATTCGCTGCTTAATATTCTGTAAAAAGTTAAGATATATTTATAATACCATCTAAATCAGAGATGTACCCGATTGGTTTAATTATTATGATGTTACATTTGGCCAGTTATACTCACTCGCAAGCATAGTCAGTAGCCAGGCAGTTCTCCACACAGAAAACTGTCCCATCGCTGACACAGTAAGTTCCACTAGTGTAATTGAAACAACCACCGCATTCGAAGGCATTCATTCAACAACGTTGTCATATGTAACTGAAATGATAATTCTCCAACGAGGTGCCAAATTCCTCTGTCCTTACTTATCAGAATGGCCCTTAGCCAGTCTTCACTTGTCTGGACACCTACATGCATTGTACCTTATTCTTCTTTTCGATAAGGTAAGTGACACTTTCACTCCTCTAATTGTTAACCACCTAGTGAAATCCAAGGGATTTATGTCGTGGAGAAGCCCGTCTGTCTGTCCATCCCGAAAAGGTACTTGTCTTCTGAAATCAACTGCTCCAACCATATTTTACCTTTCTTTCTGAATCTTCACACAAGCTTTGCATATCCATTTTTGTGGCCAATCGAAGACATATTTTCAGAGTTATGGCCCTTGACTTAGACTGCTCGGCTTTTCGATTTCAGACAGACAGTACCTGTGTTCCTAAACAACACCTCCCACACTTTTTGATCAATCAAGTTTATATGCTGCTTTCATAATTAACAAGTAGCATCACAGGTTTAACTGCTGTTCAATTTATAACTTTTCAAACCGCATATGGCGCATTTCTAATTAGGATTCAAAATTCTCTGTTTCCTTATGTAATCGTTTAGATTAAGTGTAAGGTGCTGGTTAACATATATAGTTTATATATAGAGTATACAAATCGACCTTCCTTTTTATACCATTTTTATTAAACTAGTTAATTATTTGGTGGAAAAGAAGCGAAAGTGAATTTGATACCTACTCATTCAAAACTTTAATGAAATGGAGTTATATGGAAGGAAGTTAAGCATTCTGTTTATTAGTTGTCCAAATTAATAAAACGAAATTGTCGACAGTGTGCTGAAACTAAGACTTGTGACATTGTGATGATTGAACAATCATTGTGACATCACAGTTGCACACTATTGTGATGTCATACTTGCAGCGGTATTACACCGCAGTATATTCCATGGGCAAGTGATAAATCTATTTCTAAATTAATCAGTGTAAAGACATTGCTTTGTCTCATACTCAACGAGTGGCTCACGCACTGAATGCCATGTTTCAAGATGGCGGCGTTCAATGTAAATAAAACTGGGTCGTCGGTTTAGGTCTATCTAAAATCTTAATGCTACGCTGAAACATTTATTTAATCAACCTTGTCTAATTTACCCATATTCAGCAACAGACTACAGTGGTCGAAGGCGTTTGATAAGATATCTATTCAAGCAAAGAAAATGTTATCATTACTGCTTAGTAGTATATGTTCATTGAAGCCACACTCACCTAATTTGTACTTCAAATAATTTGATACAAAGATAACACCAATTCTCCTTTATGGGGCCGAAATTTGGGGGTTGAATGATATCGAAAACCTTGAAAATGTGCATTTATATGCTTGCAAACGTTTCTTAAACGTTAAGTTATCAACATCAAATAATGGAGTCTTAGCGGAGTGTGGTAGATATCCTCTTCAATTATCTGCTGTTTTGAAATGTATAAAATACTGGTTAAACCTTATTAATATGCCTGAATATCGTTTGCCTCGAAAGTGTTACAATATGATGTGTCTATATGATGAACAAGGCCATGTGAATTGGGTTACCAACATGAGGAATGTTATACTCAAGTTAGGTTTTGGTGACGTTTGGTTTTCGCATACGTATGGTGATAAGGATGCCTTGGTCAATATGCTTTTTCAGCGACTGAAAGATAATTTTTTGCAAGTTTGGCATAGCGATTTATCTGAGAGTCCTAAAATGCATACATATTGTAACTTTAAAATAACAATATCATGTGAACTATATTTACATAATATTAATGTAATGAAATTTAGATCTTGTTTATCACGATTTCGGTTGAGTTTACATAGTCTAGAAATAGAAAGAGGTCGATATCATAAAATTCCTAGAGAAAACAGGAAATGTAAAATGTGTTATCTTAGTTCCATCGAAAATGAGTATCATTTCTTGCTTATTTGTCCAGCCTACGTTGATTTAAGACATAAATACTTACTGTCGTATTTTTATGTTTATCCAAATATAGCCAAATTCAATTCTCTGTTATCAACGCAAAGCCCGCAAGTTTCGCTGAACACGGCTAAATATTTATTTTATGCATTTGAAAAAAGAAAGGGCATTTTGTCTTATTAATTGCATATGTTTTTCAATTTAAGCATTTCTGTATGTCTGTACCACTGAGGTGCTTTTGTACCAATAGGCCCGTGGCCTTACAGTATTGAAATAAAAGATTTGATTTGAATTTACCCTTATTAATTAATTTGATATTTGTTTACCATCTGAGCTATTGCACAATATGTTCATGTCATTGGCTAAGCATTCACAGTCATTGTTTTTTCATCACAATATATAAATTATGAATTCAAAGTAATTTGTCGATTGGAGTTAGTGAGCTGGCACACGTGTTTGACCTTATGTCTTGAGATAAGATTGTCTCATTAATTAGCGATTGATCAAATTGTATATATAAGTGGTTCGTACATGGTGTAGTCATTTATTCATCAGCTTATAACGTTGGCAAAAGTGAAAGAAATAATTTTACTTTCATTAGTTTTGTAATGTGATTTTTTGTTGAAAGGAGTGTATATTGGTCCAACAAATAGTTTTACTCATACTTGAATGCATTTAATATTTACATTCATAAATTTCCAGGATATTGGATTAACTATGGAAATATATTATGATTATTACACCTGGTGGGTTTGCACAATAATATATTGGCCTGCCCTAGTCAAAGTACAGTCAATGCTACAATCTAACTGAGTCGTGGGCATATCATGAGGTGGAGTTCGCTTTAGTTATCTAGATATATACATATCATGTATGTTGTAGATACAACAAGACATAAAGTAATGAGGCAGTTATCATCAGTGTCGATACCTATCGAAATATCGCATATATGTATGACACTTTTCTCTTTTAATAAGTTATTATACATGTTTTAGGCGGTTATTGAGGTAAATTTTTCAAAATCACAAATCATTTCTTGAATATACTCTAAAGATTATTTTTATTGACTTAAATGTAAACTTTTTTTTATGAATTTCTTGTATATGAAAGTTTGATACCCAAGTACATTAGGCATCATTCCACAACAATGAACTATAGTAAACAACTGTATTCTGAAAGTGTGTTCGCCTCTTGAATATCTTTAGTGCAAACATCATGTTTTTTGTGATGTCATTTAGGCATCGTTGTGTTGTGAAGACAAAACTGATAAATATATGATCTTCGCAAGTGACATATTTCATACTTTACAGTTAACCATTTTCTACACAGAACATTTCAGTGAACAATGATCTCTCTTTCGAAATTCCTAGTTTATTTTTCTCAGAAAATTAAAAAATTCGACTCTTATACTCTTTATATAAAATATTCAGTGTAGTTGTGAAGGCTTTTTCGTTTTGTGGATATGAACATTTTTATAAAAAAAGAGGTACATGAACATTTTGAAAACCTGACCCTCCTGGAAATTTCCTATTTCCAAAGGTCAAAAACGTGCAGCACTGAGTCAACGATCACACGGTAAGTTTGAAAATGATAAATGTACACACAGAAGAAAAATGATCCTTTGTCAAAACAGTTGAAGTAATGCATTCGACGCCCATGTGAAATCAAAATAACATGATGTTTGCACTTAGATAGAAGGTGCACAAACGTTGTAATATCACTTCTCACTTACTATCACAATCATCTGTTAATGCATGAAACAAGTCTGAGAGTGCTGCTTGAAAGTATTTATTCATAAATGCGCTGTATACAAATGTGTCTGTCGAGGGTTCCAGCTTCTTCTAGGGGCAGACGGGGTTGGTTCTCTGACAATCAGCATCCTTCAAAACATTTAAACTGTTCCTGGAATCAAACATATTTTTCATTTATTAATATCAAATGTTCACCACTCAGTTTTCACCAGTTTCCAGAATATATGTAGTGACCCAGTAATGATGTATGGAAACGTGCCAAAGAAAGGTAAATATTCTATATGCAAGAAACTCATTCTGCTGAAAACATCAAATATGATTCGCTGCTTATTAGTCTGTAAAAAGTTAAGATATATTTATAATATCATCTAAGTCAGAAATGTGCCCGATTGGTTTGATTATTATGATGTTACATTTGGCCAGTTATACTCACTCGCAAGCATAGTCAGTAGCCAGGCAGTTCTCCCCACAGAAAACTGTCCCATCGCTGACACAGTAAGTTCCACTGGTGTAATTGAAACAACCACCGCATTCGAAGGCATTCATTCTGGCCTCAGAGCATTGGAGGGCAACTGTAAATGATTCAGATTTAATTGTTAATGGTAACAAACATCCATGAAGAGAAGAGAGATGTGGTATATTCTTTTTCATTGTTTATACTCCAAGTGAATGAGTACAGTTTTGTGGAAAGATTAAAATATGCTTTGTTAGTCCCGAAAAAGTGTGTGAACAAATTAGGAACAAAACTATTCAGTAAGAATTGTTCATCAAAATTTCTTTAAAAGGTAAAAAAGCCCAAGCTATTAATATATGACATCCTCCAATTCTTGCTATTATTGTACTGACACAACCATTTGTTGAACATAATTTACATTCGATGAAACAAGTTTATGTAAATTGGCAATAAATGCATGTTTTACTTTATACAATAACATACAACCATATTTCTTATTCTAATTTAAATATTCTTTTACAAAACACGTGTAAAAGAACCTTCCCCCTTATTTAAAGAGAGTGTAAAACGAGACTCTGCTGTTTGAGTAGATATATTTTGAATGTATTTAATGGACACATGTAAAAAAGTAGTAAAAACTTCATACATCAGAATATGGCACTTTTAATGTCTGTTTATATACATTTGGAGTGCTTAAATAGTTTCTTCAAAATGTTTTGGAGCAGATTGTGTGGCATTTGAGTTTTAAAAATGTAAGCATTTCTCTAATGAAAGTTGTTGTCGACATACATTTTGTACATAACCTCCTCGGACTTGTATATGTTGATTCATAAAGATTGCAAAAAAAAACATTCCAAAAATATCGTCTAGTTATAAGGTGATTTCAAAACGATGATTTCTTAAAACGTGTCTTTCTCACAAATATGAACATATATTGTTTTGAAAATACAAAGTTAATTAAGCTCTCTGATGAAGACACGATGCATCTCTACTATTTGCACTGAGTATATAATTTATTGCATGAATTAAGACATTTCCTTTATGTTCTTGGTAAATATGTTATTATATACATTGCAGTTTCATGAAAGACAAGTTCATGATTTAACAAAAGAGATATCCATTTCATTCTACATTCACTTATTACGTCGAACTATATTGCTAGTAATCACCAAACAATATAAAAAAGGCGATATTTATTGCAATCAGTTTGTAAATAGATAAAACTCTTGTTTAATATCCAAATAATAAATGTTTTCTGACGAAAAAATATGTCATTTCTATTGATGTTATCTATATACTTATAAGCCACTGTAATAACTTAAGGCAAGGATTACTTCGTTAGGTTTTACTAAAGATAACATATCATTTTCATACGTGAATCTATCAAATGTGTTCCAAGTTGTATAGTAGGATAGATAATTGTTAAAGTAACTAAGAGAAAATCTACTGTTACTTACCACAGGTGATGACAGCAAGCAGAGCAAGGACCTTCATAGTGAGTTGTTTGTAGAACTTGGAGCTGGCTGAAGTCTTGTGAATAATTCTTCAGAGATCCTGTGATCTGGTTGACCACTGGCTCCGTATTTATAGCAAGGCGAGACCTTTTGGACATCATTAATGAACAATTACTCAGCGGGTGAAATTGGGTTTACCAAAGTCGGAAATTAATTTAATTACGTTAATGAGCATGCTATATGAGTAAAGTAATCATGGTCAATTCCAAATAATATATCAAGTAAAACTTTGAACAAGAAGCAACAAATTTATTTTTTAATATCACTATAGATTTATATTTTCATGTCTCCTTTCAATGGCATTTAGAAGTTAGTTAGATGAAGGAGAATGAGGTTTACGGATGTACAACTTCTTTATTGAGGGAGGGCGACGTTTCGGTGTAGATTCTAACACCGTTATCAAGCAAATGACTCAATTTTACGGTTAATTTTGAGGTTTGAAAATAGATTGTGATGTGGTTCAATCAATCATCATCTTTTTAACTTTGAACAAAAACTATTCAGTCGAAACAACCATTCTAACTTTGCATTATCATTATCCCATAGATGTAAAAATGTTTATTTAGCCTTTGTCACATTGATACTAGATCCCGTTATAAACATTTATTTTACCCTTTTCACACTGGTACTGAAGTCTGTGGTTATAAACATATTTATTTAGCCTTTATCACACTGGTATTGAATTCCCTGATTATGAACATATTTATTTAGCCTTTAGTGCACAGCTACAAGATCCTGTATTCGTAAATTTGTGTATTTAGCCTTTGTCACATTGATACTGGATCCCCTTATAAACATTTATTTTATCCTTTTCACTCTGGTACTGAATTCCATGGTTATAAACATATTTATTTAGCCTTTATCACATTGTCATTGAATTCCCTGGTTATGAACATATTCAGTTAATCTTTAGTGCACTGCCACAAGATCATGTAGTTGTAAATGTGTTTACTTAACCTTTATCACAATGGTACTAGATTCTGTGGTTATAGAAATATTTATTTAGTCTTTATCCACTGGTTTGAAATGTTTCAATTCAAGCTTTCTCATACTCGTATTTATTCCTGTGGTTCACTTAATTCACTTTTCTTATTTTTTCAATTTGGGAGAGAACAATTGTCATAGATTGAAACCAAAGTTAAAATTAAGTGAAATTTTCAAAATGTTGACTGACGTTTCTTCAAAATTGTTCTCTTCCAGATCGGCAATTTATACAGTCTCATGCATAGTAGCTCATTTCAAAGCTGAATTAATGCTGTTGTATGGAAGCCCTCTAGCTATTTGTCCTTTTTCATCAGTCAAAGGAATAAAGTCATTTTAAAAATTATTTTTGAATAAAAAGCATTTAATGTAGAAACTAGGTTTAAAATTATTTGACTTGAAACCTGCTTCTTGTAATCTGTACTTTCTTCATAACAAATGGTTGAAAATTGGATATTGAAAAAAATAATTTTGTAATTAGGCCATTTTTTGAATGGTATTTTTTTTTGAGCGGAAGATGAACATGTGATTGACAGGTCATTTCAGAGCAGTTTAGAGAGAAAAAAGACAATTATATGAAATGTTGTGGTTTTGACAACATTCTCTATGGTTTTATAAGATAATGAAAGTTAACCATCACGATATGTTTTCCTCTAAAACTTGAAGATTTAAAATCATGTGAAATTTTGCCCTAATGATGATTATCAAGAAAGTTCCATAATGGAGGAATTTAAATTTCTTTGCAATTTGGATGTCTTATCATGTGTGATGATTCAACTTACATGTGAATATATGTTGCTGTTTGGCCAATTTACCATTGGTTAATCATCCACGAGATATTCAATCAGAAATGAGTAAACCATACTACACATTCACAGTAAGTTATAACAGCAAATAATAAAGTTAATCGAAATGTGTTAGTATATTTGAGGATATATTGCAATATTTATAATATGTTCTAACATGATTCAACAAGAACAAAGTTGTCATATGTAACTGAAATGATAATTCTCCAACGAGGTGCCAAATTCCTCTGTCCTTACTTATCAGAATGGCCCTTAGCCAGTCTTCACTTGTCTGGACACCTACATGCATTGTACCTAATCTTCTTTTCGATAAGGTAAGTGACACTTTCACTCCTCTAATTGTTAACCACCTAGTGAAATCCAAGGGATTTATGTCGTGGAGAAGCCCGTCTGTCTGTCCATCCCGAAAAGGTACTTGTCTTCTGAAATCAACTGCTCCAACCATCTTTTACCTTTCTTTCTGAATCTTCACACAAGCTTTGCATATCCATTTTTGTGGCCAATCGAAGACATATTTTCAGAGTTATGGCCCTTGACTTAGACTGCTCGGCTTTTCGATTTCAGACAGACAGTACCTGTGTTCCTAAACAACACCTCCCACACTTTTTGATCAATCAAGTTTATATGCTGCTTTCATAATTAACAAGTAGCATCACAGGTTTAACTGCTGTTCAATTTATAACTTTTCAAACCGCAAATGGCGCATTTCTAATTAGGATTCAAAAGTCTCTGTTTCCTTATGTAATCGTTTAGATTAAGTGTAAGGTGCTGGTTAACATATATAGTTTATATATAGAGTATACAAATCGACCTTCCATTTAATACCATTTTTTATTAAACTAGTTAATTATTTGGTGGAAAAGAAGCGAAAGTGAATTTGATACCTACTCATTCAAAAATTTAATGAAAATGGAGTTATATGGAAGGAAGTTAAGTATTCTGTTAATTAGTTGTCCCAATTAATCAAACGAAATTGTCGACAGTGTGCTGAAACTAAGACTTGTGATATTGTGATGATTGAACAACCATTGTGACATCACAGTTGCACACTATTGTGATGTCATACTTGCAGCGGTATTACACCGCAGTATATTCCATGGGCAAGTAATAAATCTATTTCTAAATTAATCAGTGTAAAGACATTGCTTTGTCTCATACTCAACGAGTGGCTCACGCACTGAATGCCATGTTTCAAGATGGCGGCGTCAAATGTAAATAAAACTGGGTCGTCGGTTTTGGTCTATCTAAAATCTTAATGCTACGCTGAAACATTTATTTAATCAACCTTGTCTAATTTACTCATATTCAGCAACAGACTACAGTGGTCGAAGGCGTTTGATAAGATATCTATTCAAGCAAAGAAAATGTTATCATTACTGCTTAGTAGTATATGTTCATTGAAGCCACACTCACCTAATTTGTACTTCAAATAATTTGATACAAAGATAACACCAATTCTCCTTTATGGGGCCGAAATTTGGGGGTTGAACGATATCGAAAACCTTGAAAATGTGCATTTATATGCTTGCAAACGTTTCTTAAACGTTAAGTTATCAACATCAAATAATGGAGTCTTAGCGGAGTGTGGTAGATATCCTCTTCAATTATCTGCTGTTTTGAAATGTATAAAATACTGGTTAAACCTTATTAATATGCCTGAATATCGTTTGCCTCGAAAGTGTTACAATATGATGTGTCTATATGATGAACAAGGCCATGTGAATTCGGTTACCAACATGAGGAATGTTATACTCAAGTTAGGTTTTGGTGACGTTTGGTTTTCGCATACGTATGGTGATAAGGATGCCTTGGTCAATATGCTTTTTCAGCGACTGAATGATAATTTTTTGCAAGTTTGGCATAGCGATTTATCATGTGAACTATATTTACACAATATTAATGTAATGAAATTTAGATCTTGTTTATCACGATTTCGGTTGAGTTCACATAGTCTAGAAATAGAAAGAGGTCGATATCATAAAATTCCTAGAGAAAACAGGAAATGTAAAATGTGTTATCTTAGTTTCATCGAAAATGAGTATCATTTCTTGCTTATTTGTCCAGCCTACGTTGATTTAAGACATAAATACTTACTGTCGTATTTTTATGTTTATCCAAATATAGCCAAATTCAATTCTCTGTTATCAACGCAAAGCCCGCAAGTTTCGCTGAACACGGCTAAATATTTATTTTATGCATTTGAAAAAAGAAAGGGCATTCTGTCTTATTAATTGCATATGTTTTTCAATTTAAGCATTTCTGTATGTCTGTACCACTGAGGTGCTTTTGTACCAATAGGCCCGTGGCCTTACAGTATTGAAATAAAAGATTTGATTTGAATTTACCCTTATTAATTAATTTGATAGTTGTATACCATCTGAGCTATTGCACAATATTTTCATGTCATTGGCTAAGCATTAACAGTCATTGTTTTTTCATCACAATATATAAATTATGAATTTTACTTTCATTAGTTTTGTAATGTGATTTTTTGTTGAAAGGAGTGTATATTGGTCCAACAAATAGTTTTACTCATACTTGAATGCATTTAATATTTACATTCATAAATTTCCAGGATATTTGATTAACTATGGAAATATATTATGATTATTCCACCTGGAGGGTTTGCACAATAATATATTGGCCTGCCCTAGTCAAAGTACAGTCAATGCTACAATCTAACTGAGTCGTGGACATATCATAAGGTGGAGATCGCTTTAGTTATCTAGATATATACATATCATGTATGTTGTAGATACAACAAAACATAAAGTAATGAGGCAGTTATCATCAGTGTCGATACCTATCGAAATATCGCATATATGTATGACACTTTTCTCTTTTAATAAGTTATTATACATGTTTTAGGCGGTTATTGAGGTAAATGTTTCAAAATCACAAATCATTTCTTGAACATACTCTAAAGATTATTTTTATTGACTTAAATGTAAACTTTTTTTTATGAATTTCTTGTATATGAAAGTTTGATACCCAAGTACATTAGGCATCATTCCACAACAATGAACTATAGTAAACAACTGTATTCTGAAAGTGTGTTCGCCTCTTGAATATCTTTAGTGCAAACATCTTGTATTTTGTGATGTCATTTAGGCATCGTTGTGTTGTGAAGACAAAACTGATAAATATATGATCTTCGCAAGTGACATATTTCATACTTTACAGTTAACCATTTTCTACACAGAACATTTCAGTGAACAATGATCTCTCTTTCGAAATTCCTAGTTTATTTTTCTCAGAAAATTCAAAAATTCGACTCTTATACTCTTTATATAATATATTCAGTGTAGTTGTGAAGGCTTTTTCGTTTTGTGGATATGAACATTTTTATAAAAAAAGAGGTACATGAACATTTTGAAAATCTGACCCTCCTGGAAATTTCCTATTTCAAAAGGTCAAAAACGTGCAGCACTGAGTCAACGATCACACGGTAAGTTTGAAAATGATAAATGTACACACAGAAGAAAAATGATCCTTTGTCAAAACAGTTGAAGTAATGCATTCGACGCCCATGTGAAATCAAAATAACATGATGTTTGCACTTAGATAGAAGGTGCACAAACGTTGTAATATCACTTCTCACTTACTATCACAATCATCTGTTAATGCATGAAACAAGTCTGAGAGTGCTGCTTGAAAGTATTTATTCATAATTGCGCTGTATACAAATGTGTCTGTCGAGGGTTCCAGCTTCTTCTAGGGGCAGACGGGGTTGGTTCTCTGACAATCAGCATCCTTCAAAACATTTAAACTGTTCCTGGAATCAAACATATTTTTCATTTATTAATATCAAATGTTCACCACTCAGTTTTCACCAGTTTCCAGAATATATGTAGTGACCCAGTAATGATGTATGGAAACGTGCCAAAGAAAGGTAAATATTCTATATGCAAGAAACTCATTCTGCTGAAAACATCAAATATGATTCGCTGCTTATTAGTCTGTAAAGAGTTAAGATATATTTATAATATCATCTAAGTCAGAAATGTGCCCGATTGGTTTGATTATTATGATGTTACATTTGGCCAGTTATACTCACTCGCAAGCATAGTCAGTAGCCAGGCAGTTCTCCCCACAGAAAACTGTCCCATCGCTGACACAGTAAGTTCCACTGGTGTAATTAAAACAACCACCGCATTCGAAGGCATTCATTCTGGCCTCAGAGCATTGGAGGGCAACTGTAAATGATTCAGATTTAATTGTTAATGGTAACAAACATCCATGAGGAGAAGAGAGATGTGGTATATTCTTTTTCATTGTTTATACTCAAAGTGAATGAGTACAGTTTTGTGGAAAGATTAAAATATGCTTTGTTAGTCCCGAAAAAGTGTGTGAACAAATTAGGAACAAAACTATTCAGTAAGAATTGTTCATCAAAATTTCTTTAAAAGGTCAAAAAGCCCAAGCTAATAATATATGGCATCCTCCAATTCTTGCTGTTATTGTACTGACACAAGCATTTGTTGAACATATGTTACATTCGATGGAACAAGTTTTTGTAAATTGGCAATAAATGCATCATGTTTTACTTTATACAATAACATATAACCATATTTCTTATTCTAATTTAAATATTCTTTTACAAAATACCTGTAAAAGAAACTTCCCACTTATTTAAAGAGAGTGTAAAACGAGACTCTGCTGTTTGAGTAGGTAGATTTTGAATGTATTTAATAGACACATGTAAAAAAAGTAGTAACAATTTCATACATCAGAATATGGCACTTTTTATGTCTGTTTATATACATTTGGAGTGCTTAAATAGTTTCTTCAAAATGTTTTGCAGCAGATTGTGTGGCATTTGAGTTTTAAAAATGTAAGCATTTCCTAATGAAAGATGTTGTCGACATACATTTTGTACATAACCTCCTCGGACTTGTATATGTTGATTCATAAAGATTGCAAAAAAAAACATTCCAAAAATATCGTCTAGTTATAAGGTGATTTCAAAACGATGATTTCTTAAAAAAGTGTCTTTCTCACAAATATTAACATATATTGTTTTGAAAATACAAAGTTAATTAAGCTCTCTGATGAAGACACGATGCATCTCTACTATTTGCACCGAGTATATAACTTATTGCATGAATTAAGACATTTCCTTTATGTTCTTGGTAAATATGTTATTATATACATTGCAGTTTCATGAAAGACAAGTTCATGATTTAAAAAAAGAGATATCCATTTCATTCTACATTCACTTATTACGTCGAACTATATCGCTAGTAATCACCAAAAAATCTAAAAACAACAAAATGTCTCATGGCCTATACTTTTCTATTCTCAAATATGAAATTCATGATATGACTCATAAGATGAAAGGCGATATTTATTGCAATCAGTTTGTAAATAGATAATACTCTTGTTTAATATCCAAATAATAAATGTTTTCTGACGAAAAAATATGTCATTTCTATTGATGTTATCTATATACTTATAAGCCACTGTATTAACTTAAGGCAAGGATTACTTCGTTTTACTAAAGATAAAATATCATTTTCATACGTGAATCTATCAAATGTGTTCCAAGTTGTATAGAAGGATAGATAATTGTTAAAGTAACTAAGAGAAAATCTACTGTTACTTACCACAGGCGATGACAGCAAGCAGAGCAAGGACCTTCATAGTGAGTTGTTCGTAGAACTTGGAGCTGGCTGAAGTCTTGTGAATAATTCTTCAGAGATCCTGTGATCTGGTTGACCACTGGCTCCGTATTTATAGCAAGGCGAGACCTTTTGGACATCATTAATGAACAATTACTCAGCGGGTGAAATTGGGTTTACCAAAGTCGGAAATTAATTTAATTACGTTAATGAGCATGCTATATGAGTAAAGTAATCATGGTCAATTCCAAATAATATATCAAGTAAAACTTTGAACAAGAAGCAACAAATTTCTTTTTTAATATCACTATAGATTTATATTTTCATGTCTTCTATCAATGGCTTTTAGAAGTTAGTTAGATGAAGGAGAATGAGGTTTACGGATGTACAACTTCTTTATTGAGGGAGTGCGACGTTTCGGTGTAGATTCTAACACCGTTATCAAGCAAATGACTCAATTTTACGGTTAACTTTGAGGTTTGAAAATAGATTGTGATGTGGTTCAATCAATCATCATCTTTTTAACTTTGAACAAAAACTATTCAGTCGAAACAACCATTCTAACTTTGCATTATCATTATCCCATAGATGTAAATATGTTTATTTAGCCTTTGTCACATTGATATTAGATCCCATTATAAACATTTATTTTACCCTTTTCACACTGGTACTAAAGTCTGTGGTTATAAACATATTTATTTAGCCTTATCACACTGGTATTGAATTCCCTGGTTATGAACATATTTATTTAGCCTTTAGTGCACTGCTACAAGATCATGTATTTGTAAATATGTTTATTTAGCCTTTGTCACATTGATACTAGATCCCGTTATAAACATTTATTTTACCCTTTTCACACTGGTACTGAAGTCTGTGGTTATAAACATATTTATTTAGCCTTTATCACACTGGTATTGAATTCCCTGGTTATGAACATATTTATTTAGCCTTTAGTGCACTGCTACAAGATCATGTATTTGTAAATATGTTTATTTAGCCTTTGTCACATTGATACTAGATCCCGTTATAAACATTTATTTTATCCTTTTAACACTGGTACTCAATTCCCTGGTCATAAACATAATTATTTAGCCTTTAGTGCACTGCTTCAAGATCCTGTATTTGTAGAATTAATTATTATACCCCCACTACGAAGTAAGCGGGGGTATATAGCGGTCAATCTGTCCGTCCGTCTGTCCATCCGTCTGTCCGTCCGTCCGTCCTTCCATCCGTTCTTCCGTCCGGTCAATTTTCTCAAAAACCGTCAAAGGTACATCAACCAAACTTTGTATAATTGTTAACCATGTTCTTCCGATCGCGCACAGACAATTTTTAATTTTCATAGATTTAAATTTGTTGTCGTTTCGATGGAAACGTCACCTTTTGGACTTAGTTTTATTGTGTTCAATGGGGACAAGTTTTCTCGGATACTGTTCAACCTAGGTGAATGAAATATTGGTTGTGAGTACTCATGACCATACTCTTCATCGAGTTCGAAAACCAGTTCCGAAATATTATTTTTTACGGAGTTATGGCCCTTGAATCCGAAATTTAACTTAGTACCAAAAGAACTGTGATGCTCCAATGGGGACAAGTTTTCTCGAAAACTATTACATCTACGTGAATGAAATTTAATATGGAGGTAGTCCAGATGATACTCTTCAGCGAGTTCGAAAACCAGTTCCGAAATATTATTTTTTACGGAGTTATGGCCCTTGAATTTCAAAATTGAACTTTGGAAACTTTTGAAATTTTGTAATAACAGTAAGTTCCTTAAATTATTTTGGACAATATTATGATGCTTGAAGCTGTTTTTTAAACATAGTAACCTTCATATCTATTATTCTCAATGGACGGATAGCGAATGGCGGGGTTATGTGAGCCATGCTCACTTTATTCTTGTTTAGTCTTTATCACACTAGTACAAGATCAACTGGTTAGAAATTCAATTCAATCTTTCTCATACTCGTATTAATTCCTGTGGTTCACTTAATTCACTTGTCTTATTTTTTTTTATTTTTGGGAGAGAACAATGGTCATCCATTGAAACCAAAGTTAAAATTAAGTGAAATTTTTAAAATGTTCTCTTCCAGACCGGCTATATATACAGTCTCATGCACAGTAGGTCATTTCAAAGCTGAAGTAATGCTGTTGTATGGAAGCCCTCTAGTTATTTGTCTTTTTTCATCAGTCAAAGGAATAAAGTCAGCAATTTTTATACAAACTAGGTTGAACATTATTTGACTTGAAACCTGCTTCTTGTAATCTGTACTTTCTTCATAACAAATGATATTGAAAAAAATAATTTTGTAATTAGGCCATTTTTTTAATGGTATTTTCTTTTAAGCCGAAGACGAACATGTGATTGACAGGTCATTTCAGAGCATTTTAGAGAGAAAAAAGACAATTTTATGAAATGTTGTGGTTTTGTCAACATTATCTATGGTTTTATAAGATAACAAAAGTAAACCTTCACGATATGTTTTCCTCTAAAACTTGAAGATTTAAAATCATGTGAAATTTTGCCCTAATGATGATTATCAAGAAAGTTCCATAATGGATGAATTTAAATTTCTTTGCAATTTGGATGTCTTATCATGTGTGATGATTCAACTTACATGTGAATATATGTTGTTGTTTGGCCAATTTACCATTGGTTAATCATCCACGAGATATTCAATCAGAAATGAGTAAACCATACTACACATTCACAGTAAGTAATAACAGCAAATAATAAAGTTAATCGAAATGTGTTAGTATATTTGAGGATATATTGCAATATTTATAATATTTTCTAACATGATTCAACAAGAACAAAGTTGTCATTTGTAACTGAAATGATAATTCTCCAACGAGGTGCCAAATTCCTCTGTCCTTACTTATCAGAATGGCCCTTAGCCAGTCTTCACTTGTCTGGACACCTACATGCATTGTACCTTATTCTTCTTTTCGATAAGGTAAGTGACACTTTCACTCCTCTAATTGTTAACCACCTAGTGAAATCCAAGGGATTTATGTCGTGGAGAAGCCCGTCTGTCTGTCCATCCCGAAAAGGTACTTGTCTTCTGAAATCAACTGCTCCAACCATCTTTTACCTTTCTTTCTGAATCTTCACACATGCTTTGCATATCCATTTTTGTGGCCAATCGAAGACATATTTTCAGAGTTATGGCCCTTGACTTAGACTGCTCGGCTTTTCGATTTCAGACAGACAGTACCTGTGTTCCTAAACAACACCTCCCACACTTTTTGATCAATCAAGTTTATATGCTGCTTTCATAATTAACAAGTAGCATCACAGGTTTAACTGCTGTTCAATTCATAACTTTTCAAACCGCATATGGCGCATTTCTAATTAGGATTCCAAATTCTCTGTTTCCTTATGTAATCGTTTAGATTAAGTGTAAGGTGCTGGTTAACAAATATAGTTTATATATAGAGTATACAAATAGACCTTCCATTTAAATCTATTTTGATTAAACTAGTTTATCATTTGGTGGAAAAGAAGCGAAAGTGAATTTGATACCTTCTCATACAAACATTTAATGAAAATGGAGTTATATGGAAGGAAGTTAAGTATTCTGTTTATTAGTTGTCCAAATTAATCAAACGAAATTGTCGACAGTGGGCTGAAACTAAGACTTGTGACATTGTGATGATTGAACAACCATTGTGAAATCACAGTTGCACACTATTGTGATGTCATACTTGCAGCGGTATTACACCGCAGTATATTCCATGGGCAAGTAATAAATCTATTTCTAAATTAATCAGTGTAAAGACATTGCTTTGTCTCATACTCAACGAGTGGCTTATGCACTGAATGCCATGTTTCAAGATGGCGGCGTCCAATGTAAATAACACTGGGTCGTCGGCTTAGGTCTATCTAACATCTTAATGCTACGCTGAAACATTTATTTAATCAACCTTGTCTAATTTACCCATATTCAGCAACAGACTACAGTGGTCGAAGGCGTTTGATAAGATATCTATTCAAGCAAAGAAAATGTTATCATTACTGCTTAGTAGTATATATTCATTGAAGCCACACTCACCTAATTTGTACTTCAAATTATTTGATACAGAGATAACACCAATTCCCCTTTATGGGGCCGAAATTTGGGGGTTGAATGATATCGAAAACCTTGAAAATGTGCATTTATATGCTTGCAAACGTTTCTTAAACGTTAAGTTATCAACATCAAATAATGGAGTCTTAGCGGAGTGTGGTAGATATCCTCTTCAATTATCTGCTGTTTTGAAATGTATAAAATACTGGTTAAACCTTATTAATATGCCTGAATATTGTTTGCCTCGAAAGTGTTACAATATGATGTGTCTATATGATGAACAAGGCCATGTGAATTGGGTTACCAACATGAGGAATGTTATACTCAAGTTAGGTTTTGGTGACGTTTGGTTTTCGCATACGTATGGTGATAAGGATGCCTTGGTCAATATGCTTTTTCAGCGACTGAAAGATAATTTTTTGCAAGTTTGGCATAGCGATTTATCTGAGAGTCCTAAAATGCATACATATTGTAACTTTAAAATAACAATATCATGTGAACTATATTTACATAATATTAATGTAATGAAATTTAGATCTTGTTTATCACGATTTCGGTTGAGTTTACATAGTCTAGAAATAGAAAGAGGTCGATATCATAAAATTCCTAGAGAAAACAGGAAATGTAAAATGTGTTATCTTAGTTCCATCGAAAATGATTATCATTTCTTGCTTATTTGTCCAGCCTACGTTGATTTAAGACATAAATACTTACTGTCGTATTTTTATGTTTATCCAAATATAGCCAAATTCAATTCTCTGTTATCAACGCAAAGCCCGCAAGTTTCGCTGAACACGGCTAAATATTTATTTTATGCATTTGAAAAAAGAAAGGGCATTTTGTCTTATTAATTGCATATGTTTTTCAATTTAAGTATTTCTGTATGTCTGTACCACTGAGGTGCTTTTGTACCAATAGGCCCGTGGCCTTACAGTATTGAAATAAAAGATTTGATTTGAATTTACCCTTATTAATTAATTTGATATTTGTTTACCATCTGAGCTATTGCACAATATTTTCATGTCATTGGCTAAGCATTCACAGTCATTGTTTTTTCATCACAATATATAAATTATGAATTCAAAGTAATTTGTCGATTGGAGTTAGTGAGCTGGCACACGTGTTTGACCTTATGTCTTGAGATAAGATTGTCTCATTAATTAGCGATTGATCAAATTGTATATATAAGTGGTTCGTACATGGTGTAGTCATTTATTCATCAGCTTATAACGTTGGCAAAACTGAAAGAAATAATTTTACTTTCATTAGTTTTGTAATGTGACTTTTTGTTGAAAGGAGTGTATATTGGTCCAACAAATAGTTTTACTCATACTTGAATGCATTTAATATTTACATTCATAAATTTCCAGGATATTTGATTAACTATGGAAATATATTATGATTATTCCACCTGGTGGGTTTGCACAATAATATATTGGCCTGCCCTAGTCAAAGTACAGTCAATGCTACAATCTAACTGAGTCGTGGACATATCATGAGGTGGAGTTCGCTTTAGTTATCTAGATATAAACATATCATGTATGTTGTAGATACAACAAAACATAAAGTAATGAGGCAGTTATCATCAGTGTCGATACCTATCGAAATATCGCATATATGTATGACACTTTTCTCTTTTAATAAGTTATTATACATGTTTTAGGCGGTTATTGAGGTAAATTTTTCAAAATCACAAATCATTTCTTGAATATACTCTAAAGATTATTTTTATTGACTTAAATGTAAACTTTTTTTTATGAATTTCTTGTATATGAAAGTTTGATACCCAAGTACATTAGGCATCATTCCACAACAATGAACTATAGTTAACAACTGTATTCTGAAAGTGTGTTCGCCTCTTGAATATCTTTAGTGCAAACATCTTGTATTTTGTGATGTCATTTAGGCATCGTTGTGTTGTGAAGACAAAACTGATAAATATATGATCTTCGCAAGTGACATATTTCATACTTTACAGTTAACCATTTTCTACACAGAACATTTCAGTGAACAATGATCTCTCTTTCGAAATTCCTAGTTTATTTTTCTCAGAAAATTAAAAAATTCGACTCTTATACTCTTTATATAATATATTCAGTGTAGTTGTGAAGGCTTTTTCGTTTTGTGGATATGAAAATTTTTATAAAAAAAGAGGTACATGAACATTTTGAAAACCTGACCCTCCTGGAAATTTCCTATTTCCAAAGGTCAAAAACGTGCAGCACTGAGTCAACGATCACACGGTAAGTTTGAAAATGATAAATGTACACACAGAAGAAAAATGATCCTTTGTCAAAACAGTTGAAGTAATGCATTTGACGCCCATGTGAAATCAAAATAACATGATGTTTGCACTTAGATAGAAGGTGCACAAACGTTGTAATATCACTTCTCACTTACTATCACAATCATCTGTTAATGCATGAAACAAGTCTGAGAGTGCTGCTTGAAAGTATTTATTCATAATTGCGCTGTATACAAATGTGTCTGTCGAGGGTTCCAGCTTCTTCTAGGGGCAGACGGGGTTGGTTCTCTGACAATCAGCATCCTTCAAAACATTTAAACTGTTCCTGGAATCAAACATATTTTTCATTTATCAATATCAAATGTTCACCACTCAGTTTTCACCAGTTTCCAGAATATATGTAGTGACCCAGTAATGATGTATGGAAACGTGCCAAAGAAAGGTAAATATTCTATATGCAAGAAACTCATTCTGCTGAAAACATCAAATATGATTCGCTGCTTATTAGTCTGTAAAAAGTTAAGATATATTTATAATATCATCTAAGTCAGAAATGTGCCCGATTGGTTTGATTATTATGATGTTACATTTGGCCAGTTATACTCACTCGCAAGCATAGTCAGTAGCCAGGCAGTTCTCCCCACAGAAAACTGTCCCATCGCTGACACAGTAAGTTCCACTGGTGTAATTGAAACAACCACCGCATTCGAAGGCATTCATTCTGGCCTCAGAGCATTGGAGGGCAACTGTAAATGATTAAGATTTAATTGTTAATGGTAACAAACATCCATGAAGAGAAGAGAGATGTGGTATATTCTGTTTCATTGTTTATACTCCAAGTGAATGAGTACAGTTTTGTGGAAAGATTAAAATATGCTTTGTTAGTCCCGAAAAAGTGTGTGAACAAATTAGGAACAAAACTATTCAGTAAGAATTGTTCATCAAAATTTCTTTAAAAGGTAAAAAAGCCCAAGCTATTAATATATGACATCCTCCAATTCTTGCTATTATTGTACTGACACAACCATTTGTTGAACATAATTTACATTCGATGAAACAAGTTTATGTAAATTGGCAATAAATGCATGTTTTACTTTATACAATAACATACAACCATATTTCTTATTCTAATTTAAATATTCTTTTACAAAACACGTGTAAAAGAAACTTCCCCCTTATTTAAAGAGAGTGTAAAACGAGACTCTGCTGTTTGAGTAGATATATTTTGAATGTATTTAATGGACACATGTAAAAAAGTAGTAAAAACTTCATACATCAGAATATGGCACTTTTAATGTCTGTTTATATACATTTGGAGTGCTTAAATAGTTTCTTCAAAATGTTTTGGAGCAGATTGTGTGGCATTTGAGTTTTAAAAATGTAAGCATTTCTCTAATGAAAGTTGTTGTCGACATACATTTTGTACATAACCTCCTCGGACTTGTATATGTTGATTCATAAAGATTGCAAAAAAAAAACATTCCAAAAATATCGTCTAGTTATAAGGTGATTTCAAAACGATGATTTCTTAAAACGTGTCTTTCTCACAAATATGAACATATATTGTTTTGAAAATACAAAGTTAATTAAGCTCTCTGATGAAGACACGATGCATCTCTACTATTTGCACTGAGTATATAATTTATTGCATGAATTAAGACATTTCCTTTATGTTCTTGGTAAATATGTTATTATATACATTGCAGTTTCATGAAAGACAAGTTCATGATTTAACAAAAGAGATATCCATTTCATTCTACATTCACTTATTACGTCGAACTATATTGCTAGTAATCACCAAACAATATAAAAACAACTAAATGTCTCATGGCCTTTACTTTTCTATTCTCAAATATGAAATTCATGATATGACTCATAAGATGAAAGGCGATATTTATTGCAATCAGTTTGTAAATAGATAAAACTCTTGTTTAATATCCAAATAATAAATGTTTTCTGACGAAAAAATATGTCATTTCTATTGATGTTATCTATATACTTATAAGCCACTGTAATAACTTAAGGCAAGGATTACTTCGTTAGGTTTTACTAAAGATAACATATCATTTTCATACGTGAATCTATCAAATGTGTTCCAAGTTGTATAGAAGGATAGATAATGGTTAAAGTAACTAAGAGAAAATCTACTGTTACTTACCACAGGCGATGACAACAAGCAGAGCAAGGACCTTCATAGTGAGTTGTTTGTAGAACTTGGAGCTGGCTGAAGTCTTGTGAATAATTCTTCAGAGATCCTGTGATCTGGTTGTCCACTAGCTCCGTATTTATAGCAGGGCGAGACCTTTTGGACATCATTAATGAACAATTACTCAGCGGGTCAAATTGAGTTTACAAAAGTACGAAATTACTTTAATTACGTTAATGAGCATGTTATATGAGTAAAGTAATCACGGTTAATTCCAAATAATATATCAATAATAGATCTTATGGTTGGAAGGCATTTTATAATTGTTTAACTTTCTAAACGCACATTTGTACACAGTACAAATTTGAACAAGAAACAACCAATTTCTTTTTCAATATTGCTATAGACTTATATTTTCATGACTTCTTTCAATGGCATTTAGAAGTTAGTTAGGTCAAGGAGAACGAGGTTTATGGATGTACAACTTCTTTAGTGCATGAGTGCGACGTTTCGGTGTAGATTCTAACACTGTAACCAAGCAAATGACTCAATTTTACGGTTAACTTTGAGGTTTGAAAATAGATTGTGCTGTGGTTCAGTCAATTATCATCTTTTCAACTTTGAACAAAAACTTTTTCATTCAAAACAACCATTCTAACTTTGCATTATCATTATCCCATAGATGTAAATTAGCTATTTAGCCTTTGTCACATTGATACTGGATCCCGTTACAAACATTTATTTTACCCTTTTCACACTGGTACTGAATTCCGTGGTTATAAACATATTTGTTTAGCCTTTATCACACTGGTATTGAATTCCCTGGTTATAAACATATTTATTTAAGCTTTAGTGCACTGCTACAAGATCATATATTTGTAAATATGTTTATTTGCCTTTGTCACATTGATACTGGATCCCGTTATAAACATTTATTATTACCCTTTTAACACTGGTACTCAATTCCGTGGTTATAAACATATTTGTTTAGCCTTTATCACACTGGTATTGAATTCCCTGGTTATAAACATATTTATTTAGCCTCTAGTGCACTGCTACAAGATCATGTATTTGTAAATATGTTTATTTAGTCTTTATCACACTAGTACAAGATCAACTGGTTTTTCAATTCAATCTTTCTCATACTCGTATTAATTCCTGTGGTTCACTTAATTCACTTGTCTTATTTTTTTATTTTTGGGAGAGAACAATGGTCATCGATTGAAAACATTATTTTTGAAAAAAAAGCATTTTATATAGAAACTAGGTTTAAAATTATTTGACTTGAAGCCTGCTTCTTGTAATCTGTACTTTCTTCATAACAAATGGTTGAAAATTGGATATTGAAAAAAATAATTTTGTAATTAGGCCATTTTTTTTAATGGTATTTTCTTTTGAGCGGAAGACGAACATGTGATTGACAGGTCATTTCAGAGCAGTTGAAATGTTGTGGTTTTGTCAACATTCTCTATGGTTTTATAAGATAACAAAAGTGAACCATCACAATATGTTTTCCTCTAAAACTTGAAGATTTAAAATCATGTGAAATTTTGCCCTAATGATGATGATTATCAAGAAAGTTTCATAATGGAGGAATTTAAATTTCTTTGCAAATTGGATGTCTTATCATGTGTGATGATTCAACTTACATGTGAATATATGTTGTTGTTTGGCCAATTTACCATTGGTTAATCATCCACGAGATATTCAATCAGAAATGAGTAAACCATACTACACATTCACAGTAAGTAATAACAGCAAATAATAAAGTTAATCGAAATGTGTTAGTATATTTGAGGATATATTGCAATATTTATAATATTTTCTAACATGATTCAACAAGAACAAAGTTGTCATATGTAACTGAAATGATAATTCTCCAACGAGGTGCCAAATTCCTCTGTCCTTACTTATCAGAATGGCCCTTAGCCAGTCTTCACTTGTCTGGAAACCTACATGCATTGTACCTTATTCTTCTTTTCGATAAGGTAAGTGACACTTTCACTCCTCTAATTGTTAACCACCTAGTGAAATCCAAGGGATTTATGTCGTGGAGAAGCCCGTCTGTCTGTCCATCCCGAAAAGGTACTTGTCTTCTGAAATCAACTGCTCCAACCATATTTTACCTTTCTTTCTGAATCTTCACACAAGCTTTGCATATCCATTTTTGTGGCCAATCGAAGACATATTTTCAGAGTTATGGCCCTTGACTTAGACTGCTCGGCTTTTCGATTTCAGACAGACAGTACCTGTGTTCCTAAACAACACCTCCCACACTTTTTGATCAATCAAGTTTATATGCTGCTTTCATAATTAACAAGTAGCATCACAGGTTTAACTGCTGTTCAATTTATAACTTTTCAAACCGCATATGGCGCATTTCTAATTAGGATTCAAAATTCTCTGTTTCCTTATGTAATCGTTTAGATTAAGTGTAAGGTGCTGGTTAACATATATAGTTTATATATAGAGTATACAAATCGACCTTCCTTTTTATACCATTTTTATTAAACTAGTTAATTATTTGGTGGAAAAGAAGCGAAAGTGAATTTGATACCTACTCATTCAAAACTTTAATGAAATGGAGTTATATGGAAGGAAGTTAAGCATTCTGTTTATTAGTTGTCCAAATTAATAAAACGAAATTGTCGACAGTGTGCTGAAACTAAGACTTGTGACATTGTGATGATTGAACAATCATTGTGACATCACAGTTGCACACTATTGTGATGTCATACTTGCAGCGGTATTACACCGCAGTATATTCCATGGGCAAGTGATAAATCTATTTCTAAATTAATCAGTGTAAAGACATTGCTTTGTCTCATACTCAACGAGTGGCTCACGCACTGAATGCCATGTTTCAAGATGGCGGCGTTCAATGTAAATAAAACTGGGTCGTCGGTTTAGGTCTATCTAAAATCTTAATGCTACGCTGAAACATTTATTTAATCAACCTTGTCTAATTTACCCATATTCAGCAACAGACTACAGTGGTCGAAGGCGTTTGATAAGATATCTATTCAAGCAAAGAAAATTTTATCATTACTGCTTAGTAGTTTATGTTCATTGAAGCCACACTCACCTAATTTGTACTTCAAATAATTTGATACAAAGATAACACCAATTCTCCTTTATGGGGCCGAAATTTGGGGGTTGAATGATATCGAAAACCTTGAATATGTGCATTTATATGCTTGCAAACGTCTCTTAAACGTTAAGTTATCAACATCAAATAATGGAGTCTTAGCGGAGTGTGGTAGATATCCTCTTCAATTATCTGCTGTTTTGAAATGTATACAATACTGGTTAAACCTTATTAATATGCCTGAATATCGTTTGCCTCGAAAGTGTTACAATATGATGTGTCTATATGATGAACAAGGCCATGTGAATTGGGTTACCAACATGAGGAATGTTATACTCAAGTTAGGTTTTGGTGACGTTTGGTTTTAGCATATGTATGGTGATAAGGATGCCTTGGTCAATATGCTTTTTCAGCGACTGAAAGATAATTTTTTGCAAGTTTGGCATAGCGATTTATCTGAGAGTCCTAAAATGCATACATATTGTAACTTTAAAATAACAATATCATGTGAACTATATTTACACAATATTAATGTAATGAAATTTAGATCTTGTTTATCACGATTTCGGTTGAGTTCACATAGTCTAGAAATAGAAAGAGGTCGATATCATAAAATTCCTAGAGAAAACAGGAAATGTAAAATGTGTTATCTTAGTTTCATCGAAAATGAGTATTATTATTTGCTTATTTGTCCAGCCTACGTTGATTTAAGACATAAATACTTACTGTCGTATTTTTATGTTTTTCCAAATATAGCCAAATTCAATTCTCTGTTATCAACGCAAAGCCCGCAAGTTTCGCTGAACACGGCTAAATATTTATTTTATGCATTTGAAAAAAGAAAGGGCATTTTGTCTTATTAATTGCATATGTTTTTCAATTTAAGCATTTCTGTATGTCTGTACCACTGAGGTGCTTTTGTACCAATAGGCCCGTGGCCTTACAGTATTGAAATAAAAGATTTGATTTGAATTTACCCTTATTAATTAATTTGATATTTGTTTACCATCTGAGCTATTGCACAATATTTTCATGTCATTGGCTAAGCATTCACAGTCATTGTTTTTTCATCACAATATATAAATTATGAATTCAAAGTAATTTGTCGATTGGAGTTAGTGAGCTGGCACACGTGTTTGACCTTATGTCTTGAGATAAGATTGTCTCATTAATTAGCGATTGATCAAATTGTATATATAAGTGGTTCGTACATGGTGTAGTCATATATTCATCAGCTTATAACGTTGGCAAAAGTGAAAGAAATAATTTTACTTTCATTAGTTTTGTAATGTGATTTTTTGTTGAAAGGAGCGTATATTGGTCCAACAAATAGTTTTACTCATACTTGAATGCATTTAATATTTACATTCATAAATTTCCAGGATATTTGATTAACTATGGAAATATATTATGATTATTCCACCTGGTGGGTTTGCACAATAATATATTGGCCTGCCCTAGTCAAAGTACAGTCAATGCTACAATCTAACTGAGTCGTGGACATATCATGAGGTGGAGTTCGCTTTAGTTATCTAGATATATGCATATCATGTATGTTGTAGATACAACAAAACATAAAGTAATGAGGCAGTTTTCATCAGTGTCGATACCTATCGAAATATCGCATATATGTATGACACTTTTCTCTTTTAATAAGTTATTATACATGTTTTAGGCGGTTATTGAGGTAAATTTTTCAAAATCACAAATCATTTCTTGAATATACTCTAAAGATTATTTTTATTGACTTAAATGTAAACTTTTTTTTATGAATTTCTTGTATATGAAAGTTTGATACCCAAGTACATTAGGCATCATTCCACAACAATGAACTATAGTAAACAACTGTATTCTGAAAGTGTGTTCGCCTCTTGAATATCTTTAGTGCAAACATCTTGTATTTTGTGATGTCATTTAGGCATCGTTGTGTTGTGAAGACAAAACTGATAAATATATGATCTTCGCAAGTGACATATTTCATACTTTACAGTTAACCATTTTCTACACAGAACATTTCAGTGAACAATGATCTCTCTTTCGAAATACCTAGTTTATTTTTCTCAGAAAATTAAAAAATTCGACTCTTATACTCTTTATATAATATATTCAGTGTAGTTGTGAAGGCTTTTTCGTTTTGTGGATATGAAAATTTTTATAAAAAAAGAGGTACATGAACATTTTGAAAACCTGACCCTCCTGGAAATTTCCTATTTCCAAAGGTCAAAAACGTGCAGCACTGAGTCAAAGTCAAAGTCAAAAGTTCTTTATTGTATTCGAGGCCTCTGGCCCATATACATTTGAGTTACATGCATTATTAATCACCAGTTCAATAACTAATTAAATGGGTACAAAGGTGATTGATTTTAACTTATCATCTCGATGAGATATGGCATAGGTAACATATTGTGCAAGTCTAAGAATGCTGTTATTGTTATCAGAAGAAAGGATGTGTTTAAATGCTAAAGCAGGAGGCTTGGAAAGATAATAATCATGGATAAACTTTTTCCGTAAATCGTCGTAAGATTGACAAACAAATAGAAAATGGATTTCGTCTTCAACGGCTACTTTACACAATGGACATATTCTATTGCTTTTGTCGATCGATTTGTACCTACCTTCATTAATCATTAAATTTGACAGACCTAATCTGAATCGTATCAATGAATACCTTAACTTCTTGGATGTTAAATGTGAAAGTCAACGATCACACGGTAAGTTTGAAAATGATAAATGTACACACAGAAGAAAAATGATCCTTTGTCAAAACAGTTGAAGTAATGCATTCGACGCCCATGTGAAATCAAAATAACATGATGTTTGCACTTAGATAGAAGGTGCACAAACGTTGTAATATCACTTCTCACTTACTATCACAATCATCTGTTAATGCATGAAACAAGTCTGAGAGTGCTGCTTGAAAGTATTTATTCATAATTGCGCTGTATACAAATGTGTCTGTCGAGGGTTCCAGCTTCTTCTAGGGGCAGACGGGGTTGGTTCTCTGACAATCAGCATCCTTCAAAACATTTAAACTGTTCCTGGAATCAAACATATTTTTCATTTATCAATATCAAATGTTCACCACTCAGTTTTCACCAGTTTCCAGAATATATGTAGTGACCCAGTAATGATGTATGGAAACGTGCCAAAGAAAGGTAAATATTCTATATGCAAGAAACTCATTCTGCTGAAAACATCAAATATGATTCGCTGCTTATTAGTCTGTAAAAAGTTAAGATATATTTATAATATCATCTAAGTCAGAAATGTGCCCGATTGGTTTGATTATTATGATGTTACATTTGGCCAGTTATACTCACTCGCAAGCATAGTCAGTAGCCAGGCAGTTCTCCCCACAGAAAACTGTCCCATCGCTGACACAGTAAGTTCCACTGGTGTAATTGAAACAACCACCGCATTCGAAGGCATTCATTCTGGCCTCAGAGCATTGGAGGGCAACTGTAAATGATTCAGATTTAATTGTTAATGGTAACAAACATCCATGAAGAGAAGAGAGATGTGGTATATTCTGTTTCATTGTTTATACTCCAAGTGAATGAGTACAGTTTTGTGGAAAGATTAAAATATGCTTTGTTAGTCCCGAAAAAGTGTGTGAACAAATTAGGAACAAAACTATTCAGTAAGAATTGTTCATCAAAATTTCTTTAAAAGGTAAAAAAGCCCAAGCTATTAATATATGACATCCTCCAATTCTTGCTATTATTGTACTGACACAACCATTTGTTGAACATAATTTACATTCGATGAAACAAGTTTATGTAAATTGGCAATAAATGCATGTTTTACTTTATACAATAACATACAACCATATTTCTTATTCTAATTTAAATATTATTTTACAAAACACGTGTAAAAGAAACTTCCCCCTTATTTAAAGAGAGTGTAAAACGAGACTCTGCTGTTTGAGTAGATATATTTTGAATGTATTTAATGGACACATGTAAAAAAGTAGTAAAAACTTCATACATCAGAATATGGCACTTTTAATGTCTGTTTATATACATTTGGAGTGCTTAAATAGTTTCTTCAAAATGTTTTGGAGCAGATTGTGTGGCATTTGAGTTTTAAAAATGTAAGCATTTCTCTAATGAAAGTTGTTGTCGACATACATTTTGTACATAACCTCCTCGGACTTGTATATGTTGATTCATAAAGATTGCAAAAAAAAACATTCCAAAAATATCGTCTAGTTATAAGGTGATTTCAAAACGATGATTTCTTAAAACGTGTCTTTCTCACAAATATGAACATATATTGTTTTGAAAATACAAAGTTAATTAAGCTCTCTGATGAAGACACGATGCATCTCTACTATTTGCACTGAGTATATAATTTATTGCATGAATTAAGACATTTCCTTTATGTTCTTGGTAAATATGTTATTATATACATTGCAGTTTCATGAAAGACAAGTTCATGATTTAACAAAAGAGATATCCATTTCATTCTACATTCACTTATTACGTCGAACTATATTGCTAGTAATCACCAAACAATATAAAAACAACTAAATGTCTCATGGCCTTTACTTTTCTATTCTCAAATATGAAATTCATGATATGACTCATAAGATGAAAGGCGATATTTATTGCAATCAGTTTGTAAATAGATAAAACTCTTGTTTAATATCCAAATAATAAATGTTTTCTGACGAAAAAATATGTCATTTCTATTGATGTTATCTATATACTTATAAGCCCCTGTAATAACTTAAGGCAAGGATTACTTCGTTAGGTTTTACTAAAGATAACATATCATTTTCATACGTGAATCTATCAAATGTGTTCCAAGTTGTATAGAAGGATAGATAATTGTTAAAGTAACTAAGAGAAAATCTACTGTAACTTACCACAGGCGATGACAACAAGCAGAGCAAGGACCTTCATAGTGAGTTGTTTGTAGAACTTGGAGCTGGCTGAAGTCTTGTGAATAATTCTTCAGAGATCCTGTGATCTGGTTGACCACTAGCTCCGTATTTATAGCAGGGCGAGACCTTTTGGACATCATTAATGAACAATTACTTAGCGGGTCAAATTGAGTTTACCTAAGTTCGAAATTACTTTAATTACGTTAATGAGCATATTATATGAGTAAATTAATCATGGTCATTTCCAAGTAATATATCAATACTAGATCTAATGGTTGGAAGGCATTTTAAAATTGTGTAACTTTCTAAACGCACATTTGTAAACAATACAACTTTGAACAAATTTATTTTTTGAACTTCGCTATAGATTTATATTTTCATGACTTCTTTCAATGACATTTAGAAGTTAGTTAGATGAAGGAGAACGAGGTTTATGGATGTACAACTTCTTTATTGCACGAGTGCGACGTTTCGGTGTAGATTCTAACACCGTTATCAAGCAAATGATTCAATTTTACGGTTAACTTTGAGGTTTGAAAATAGATTGTGCTGTGGTTCAGTCAATCATCATCTTTTCAACTTTGAACAAAAACTATTACATTCAAAACAACCATTCTAACTTTGCATTATCATTATCCCATAGATGTAAATTAGCTATTTAGCCTTTGTCACATTGATACTGGATCCCGTTATAAACATTTATTTTACCCTTTTCACAATGGTACTCAATTCCGTGGTTATAAACATATTTGTTTAGCCTTTATCACACTGGTATTGAATTCCCTGGTTATGAACATATTTATTTAGCCTTTAGTGCAGTGCTTCAAGTTCCTGTATTTGTAAATATGTTTATTTGCCTTTGTCACATTGATACTGGATCCCGTTATAAACATTTATTATTACCCTTTTAACACTGGTACTCAATTCCGTGGTTATAAACATATTTGTTTAGCCTTTATCCCACTGGTATTGAATTCCCTGGTTATGAACATATTTATTTAGCCTTTAGTGCACTTCTACAAGATCCTGTATTTGTAAATATGTTTATTTGCCTTTGTCACATTGATACTGGATCCCGTTATAAACATTTATTTTACCCTTTTAACACAGGTACTCAATTCCATGGTTATGAACATATTTATTTAGCCTTTATCACACTGGTATTGAATTCCCTGGTTATGAACATATTTATTTAGCCTCTATTGCACTGCTACAAGATCCTGTATTTGTAGATATATTTATTTAGTCTTTATCACACTAGTACAAGATCAACTGGTTAGAAATTCTCATACTCGTATTAATTCCTGTGGTTCACTTAATTCACTTGTCTTATTTTTTTATTTTGGGAAAGAACAATGGTCATCGATTGAAACCAAAGTTAAAATTAGGTGAAATTTTCAAAATGTTGACTGACGTTTCTTCAAAATTGTTCTCTTCCAGACCGGCAATACATGCACAGTAGCTCATTTCAATGCTGAATTAATGCTTTGTATGGAAGCCCTCTAGCTATTTGTCCTTTTTCATCAGTCAAAGGAATAAAGTCATTTTAAAAATTATTTTTGAATAAAAAGCATTTAATGTAGAAACTAGGTTTAAACTTATTTGACTTGAAACCTGCTTCTTGTAATCTGTACTTTCTTCATAACAAATGGTTGAAAATTGGATATTGAAAAAAATAGTTTTGTAATTAGGCCATTTTTTTAATGGTATTTTCTTTTAAGCGGAAGACGAACATGTGATTGACAGGTCATTTCAGAGCATTTGAGAGAGAAAAAAGACAATTTTATGAAATGTTGTGGTTTTGTCAACATTCTCTATGGTTTTATAAGATAATGAAAGTTAACCTTCACGATATGTTTTCCTCTAAAACTTGAAGATTTAAAATCATGTGAAATTTTGCCCTAATGATGATGATTATCAAGAAAGTTCCATAATGGATGAATTTAAATTTCTTTGCAATTTGGATGTCTTATCATGTGTGATGATTCAACTTACATGTGAATATATGTTGTTGTTTGGCCAATTTACCATTGGTTAATCATCCACGAGATATTCAATCAGAAATGAGTAAACCATACTATACATTCACAGTAAGTTATAACAGAAAAGAGAAAAGTTAATCGAAATGTGTAAGTATATTTGAGGATATATTGCAATATTTATAATTTTTTCTAACATGATTCAACAAGAACACAGTTGTCATATGTAACTGAAATGATAATTCTCAAACGAGGTGCCAAATTCCTCTGTCCTTACTTATCAGAATGGCCCTTAGCCAGTCTTCACTTGTCTGGACACCTACATGCATTGTACCTTATTCTTCTTTTCGATAAGGTAAGTGACACTTTCACTCCTCTAATTGTTAACCACCTAGTGGAATCCAAGGGATTTATGTCGTGGAGAAGCCCGTCTGTCTGTCCATCCCGAAAAGGCACTTGTCTTCTGAAATCAACTGCTCCAACCATCTTTTACCTTTCTTTCTGAATCTTCACACAAGCTTTGCATATCCATTTTTGTGGCCAATCGAAGACATATTTTCAGAGTTATGGCCCTTGACTTAGACTGCTCGGCTTTTCGATTTCAGACAGACAGTACCTGTGTTCCTAAACAACACCTCCCACACTTTTTGATCAATCAAGTTTATATGCTGCTTTCATAATTAACAAGTAGCATCACAGGTTTAACTGCTGTTCAATTTAAAACTTTTCAAACCGCATATGGCGCATTTCTAATTAGGATTCAAAATTCTCTGTTTCCTTATGTAATCGTTTAGATTAAGTGTAAGGTGCCATTTAACATATATAGTTTATATATAGAGTATACAAATTGACCTTCCATTTAAATCCATTTTTATTAAACTAGTTTATCATTTGGTGGAAAAGAAGCGAAAGTGAATTTGATACCTACTCATACAAACATTTAATGAAAATGGAATTATATGGAAGAAAGTTAAGTATTCTGTTTATTAGTTGTCCCAATTAATCAAGCGAAATTGTCGACAGTGTGCAAACTAAGACTTGTGACATTGTTATGATTGAACAACCATTGTGACATCACAGTTGCACACTATTGTGATGTCATACTTGCAGCGGTATTACACCGCAGTATATTCCATGGGTAAGTAATAAATCTATTTCTAAATTAATCAGTGTAAAGACATTGCTTTGTCTCATACTCAACGAGTGGCTTATGCACAGAATGCCATGTTTCAAGATGGCGGCGTCCAATGTAAATAAAACTGGGTCGTCGGTTTAGGTCTATCTAAAATCTTAATGCTACGCTGAAACATTTATTTAATCAACCTTGTCTAATTTACCCATATTCAGCAACAGACTACAGTGGTCGAAGGCGTTTGATAAGATATCTATTCAAGCAAAGAAAATGTTATCATTACTGCTTAGTAGTATATGTTCATTGAAGCCGCACTCACCTAATTTGTACTTCAAATAATACAAAGATAACACCAATTCTCCTTTATGGAGCCGAAATTTGGGGGTTGAATGATATCGAAAACCTTGAAAATGTGCATTTATATGCTTGCAAACGTTTCTTAAACGTTAAGTTATCAACATCAAATAATGGAGTCTTAGCGGAGTGTGGTAGATATCCTCTTCAATTATCTGCTGTTTTGAAATGTATAAAATACTGGTTAAACCTTATTAATATGCCTCAATATCGTTTGCCTCGAAAGTGTTACAATATGATGTGTCTATATGATGAACAAGGCCATGTGAATTGGCTTACCAACATGAGGAATGTTATACTCAAGTTAGGTTTTGGTGACGTTTGGTTTTCGCATACGTATGGTGATAAGGATGCCTTGGTCAATATGCTTTTTCAGCGACTGAAAGATAATTTTTTGCAAGTTTGGCATAGCGATTTATCTGAGAGTCCTAAAATGCATACATATTGTAACTTTAAAATAACAATATCATGTGAACAATATTTACACAATATCAATGTAATGAAATTTAGATCTTGTTTATCACGATTTCGGTTGAGTTCACATAGTCTAGAAATAGAAAGAGGTCGATATAATAAAATTCCTAGAGAAAACAGGAAATGTAAAATGTGTTATCTTAGTTTCATCGAAAATGAGTATCATTTCTTGCTTATTTGTCCAGCCTACGTTGATTTAAGACATAAATACTTACTGTCGTATTTTTATGTTTATCCAAATATAGCCAAATTCAATTCTCTGTTATCAACGCAAAGCCCGCAAGTTTCGCTGAACACGGCTAAATATTTATTTTATGCATTTGAAAAAAGAAAGGGCATTTTGTCTTATTAATTGCATATGTTTTTCAATTTAAGCATTTCTGTATGTCTGCACCACTGAGGTGCTTTTGTACCAATAGGCCCGTGGCCTTACAGTATTGAAATAAAAGATTTGATTTGAATTTACCCATATTATTTAATTTGATAGTTGTATACCATCTGAGCTATTGCACAATATGTTCATGTCATTGGCTAAGCATTCACAGTCATTGTTTTTTCATCACAATATATAAATTATGAATTCAAAGTCATTTCTGGATTGGAGTTAGTGAGCTGGCACACGTGTTTGAGCTTATGTCTTGAGATAAGAGTGTCTCATTGATCAAATTGTATATATAAGTGGTTCGGACATGGTGTAGTCATTTATTCATCAGCTTAAAACGTTGGCGAAAGTGAAAAAAATAATTTTACTTTCATTGGTTTTGTAATGTGATTTTTTGTTGAAAGGAGTGTATATTGGTCCAACAAATAGTTTTACTCATACTTGAATGCATTTAATATTTACATTCATAAATTTCAAGGATATTTGATTAACTATGGACATATATTATGATTATTCCACCTGGAGGGTTTGCACACTACTATATTGGCCTGCCCTAGTCAAAGTACAGTCAATGCTACAATCTAATTGAGTCGTGGACATATCATAAGGTGGAGTTCGCTTTAGTTATCTAGTTATATACATATCATGTATGTTGTAGATACAAAACCACATAAATTAATGAGCCAGTTATCACCAGTGTCGATACCTATCGAAATATCGCATATATGTATGACACTATCCTCTTTTAATAAGTTATTATACATGTTTAAGGCGGCTATTGAGGTGAACTTAAATCACAAATCATTTCTTGAACACACTCTAAAGATTAATTTTATTGACTAAAATGTAAACTTTATTTATGAATTTTATGTATATGAAAGTTTGGCATCATGTTAATTTCACAAAAATGAACTATAGAAAACACCTGTATTCTGAAAGTGTGTTCGCCTCTTGAATATCTTTAGTGCAAATATCATGTAATTTGTGATGTCATTAAGGCATCGTTGTGTTGTGAAGACAAAACTGATAACAATATATGATCTTTTGCAAGTGACATATTTACTGTACCATAACACACATTTCATACTTTACAGTTAACCATTTTCTATACAGCACATTTCAGCGACTAAGGATCACTCTTTCGAAATTTCTTGTTTATTTTTCTCAGATAATTCCAAAATCGACTCTTATACTCTTTATATACTATAGTGTAGTTGTGAAGGCTTTTTCGTTTGGTGGATATGAACATTTTTATAAAAAATGAAGTACATGAAAATTTTGAAAATCTGACCCTCCTGGATATTTCCTATTTCCAAAGGTCCAAAACGTGCAGAACTGAGTCAACGATCACACGGTAAGTTTGAAAATGATAAATGTACACACAGAAGAAAAATGATCCTTTGTCAAAACAGTTGAAGTAATGCATTTGACGCCCATATGAAATCAAAATAACATGATGTTTGCTCTTAGATAGACGGTGCACAAACGTTTTAATATCACTTCTCACTTACTATCACAATCATCTGTTAATGCATGAAACAAGTCTGAGAGTACTGCTTGAAAGTATTTATTCATATTTGCGCTGTATACAAATGTGTCTGTCGAGGGTTCCAGCTTCTTCTAGGGACAGACGGGGTTGGTTCTCTGACAATCAGCATCCTTCAAAACATTTAAACTGTTCCTGGAATCAAACACATTTTTCATTTATTAGTATAACATTTTCACCACTCAGTTTTCACCAGTTTCCAGAATATATGTAGTGACCCAGTAATGATTTATGGAAACGTGCCAAAGAAAGGTAAATATTCTATATGCAAAAAAACTCATTCTGCTGAAAATATAAAACATGATTCGCTGCTTATTAGTCTGTAAAAAGTTAAGATATATTTATAAAATATCATCTAAATCAGAAATATACCCGATTGGTTTGATTATTATGATGTTACATTTGGCCAGTTATACTCACTCGCAAGCATAGTCAGTAGCCAGGCAGTTCTCCCCACAGAAAACTGTCCCATCGCTGACGCAGTAAGTTCCACTGGTGTAATTGAAACAACCACCGCATTCGAAGGCATTCATTCTGGCCTCAGAGCATTGGAGGGCAACTGTAAAAGATTCAGATTAAATTTATAATGGTCACAAACAAGCACGAAGACAAGAGAGATGTAATATACTCTGTTACATTTGTTTATACTCCAAGTTTAGGAGTACAGTTTTGTGGAAAGATTAAAATATACTTTGTTAGTCCCGAAAAAGTGTGTGAACAAATTAGGAACAAAACTATTCAGTTAGAATTGATTATTCAAAATTTATTTAAAAAGTCAAAAAGCACAAGCTAATAATATATGGCATCCTCCAATTCTTGCTATTATTGTACTTACACAACCATTTGTTGAACATAAGTTTTTTAAACATTAGATGAAACAAGTTTTTGTAAATTGGCAATAAATGCATCCGTTGTCAACCAAGATATGTTTTACTTTATACAATAAAATATAACCATATTTCTTATTCTAATTTAAATAATATTTTACAAAACACGTGCAAAAGAAACTTCCCACTCATTTAAAGAGAGTGTAAAACGAGACTCTGCTGTTTGAGTAGATATATTTTGAGTGTATTTAATGGACTCATGTAAAAAAGTAGTAACAACTTCATACATCAGAATATGGCACTTTTTATGTATGTTTATATACATTTCGAGTGCTTAAATAGCTTTGGAGCAGATTGTGTGGCATTGGAGTTTTAAAAATGTAAGCATTTCGCTAATTAAAGATGTTGTTGATATACATAACCTCCTCTCACTTGTATATGTTAATGCATCATGATTGCAAAAAACTTTCCAAAAATCTCGTCTAGTTATAAGGTGATTTCAAAACGATGATTTCTTAAAACGTGTCTTTCTCACAAAAATGAACATATATTGTTTTGAAAATTCAAAGTTGGTTAAGCTCTCTGATGAAGACACGATGCATCTCTGTTTCAGTAGAAAGTATCGCTCATGGGTGGAAATAATTTATGATATGTAGTGGGGAGTTTCTACTATTTGCACCGAGTATATAACTTATTGCATGAATTAAGACATTTCCTTTATGTTCTTGTTAAATATGTTATTATATACATTGCAGTTTCATGAAAGACAAGTTCATGATTTAAAAAAAGAGATTTCCATTTCATTCTACATTCACTTATTACGTCGAACTATATCGCTAGTAATCACCAAACAATCTAAAAACAACTAAATGTCTCATGGCCTTTACTTTTCTATTCTCAAATATGAAATTCATGATATGACTCATAAGATGAAAGGCGATATTTATTGCAATCAGTTTGTAAATAGATAAAACTCTTGTTTAATATCCAAATAATAAATGTTTTCTGACGAAAAAATATGTCATTTCTATTGATGTTATCTATATACTTATAAGCCACTGTAATAACTTAAGGCAAGGATTACTTCGTTAGGTTTTACTAAAGATAACATATCATTTTCATACGTGAATCTATCAAATGTGTTCCAAGTTGTATAGAAGGATAGATAATTGTTAAAGTAACTAAGAGAAAATCTACTGTTACTTACCACAGGCGATGACAGCAAGCAGAGCAAGGACCTTCATAGTGAGTTGTTTGTAGAACTTGGAGCTGGCTGAAGTCTTGTGAATAATTCTTCAGAGATCCTGTGATCTGGTTGACCACTGGCTCCGTATTTATAGCAAGGCGAGACCTTTTGGACATCATTAATGAACAATTACTCAGCGGGTGAAATTGGGTTTACCAAAGTCGGAAATTAATTTAATTACGTTAATGAGCATGCTATATGAGTAAAGTAATCATGGTCAATTCCAAATAATATATCAATTAAATCTTTGAACAAGAAGCAACAAATTTATTTTTTGATATCACTATAGATTTATATTTTCATGTCTCCTTTCAATGGCATTTAGAAGTTAGTTAGGTGAAGGAGAATGAGGTTTACGGATGTACAACTTCTTTATTGAGGGAGGGCGACGTTTCGGTGTAGATTCTAACACCGTTATCAAGCAAATGACTCAATTTTACGGTTAATTTTGAGGTTTGAAAATAGATTGTGATGTGGTTCAATCAATCATCATCTTTTTAACTTTGAACAAAAACTATTCAGTCGAAACAACCATTCTAACTTTGCATTATCATTATCCCATAGATGTAAATATGTTTATTTAGCCTTTGTCACATTGATACTAGATCCCGTTATAAACATTTATTTTACCCTTTTCACACTGGTACTGAAGTCTGTGGTTATAAACATATTTATTTAGCCTTTATCACACTGGTATTGAATTCCCTGATTATGAACATATTTATTTAGCCTTTAGTGCACTGCTACAAGATCATGTATTTGTAAATATGTTTATTTGCCTTTGTCACATTGATACTGGATCCCGTTATAAACATTTATTTTACCCTTTTCACACTGGTACTGAAGTCTGTGGTTATAAACATATTTATTTAGCCTTTATCACACTGGTATTGAATTCCCTGGTCATAAACATATTTATTTAGCCTTTAGTGCACTGCTACAAGATCATGTATTTGTAAATATGTTTATTTGCCTTTGTCACATTGATACTGGATCCCGTTATAAACATTTATTTTACCCTTTTAACACTGGTACTCAATTCCCTGGTCATAAACATATTTATTTAGCCTCTATTGCACTGTTACAAGATCCCGATTTGTAGAAATATTTATTATACCCCCGCTACGAAGTAAGTGGGGGTATATAGCGGTCATTCCGTCCGTCCGTCTGTCCATACGTCTGTATGTCCGTCCGTCCGTCCTTCCATCCGTCCTTCCATCCGGTCAATTTTCTCAAAAACCGTCAAAGGTACATCAACCAAACTTTGTATATTTGTTAACCATGTTCTTCCGATCGCGCACAGACAATTTTTAATTTTCTGAGATTTAAATTTGTTGTCGTTTCCATGGAAACGTCACTTTTTGGACTTAGTTTTATTGTGTTCAATGGGGACAAGTTTTCTCGGATACTGTTCAACCTAAGTGAATGAAATATTTGTTGTGAGTACTCATGACCATACCCTTTATCGAGTTTGAAAACCAGTTCCGAAATATTATTTTTTATGGAGTTATGGCCCTTGAATCCAAAATTGAACTGTGTAGCAAAAGAGCTGTGATGTTCCAATTGGGACAAGTTTTCGCGAAAACTATTACATCTAGGTGAATGAAATTTTACATGTAGGTAGTCCAGATGATACTCTTCATCGAGGTTACAGTCCAGTTCAGAAATATTATTTTTTACGGAGTTATGAAGCCCTTGAATCTGTAATTGAACTTGGTACAAATTACCGGTTTGACGCTCTAATGGGAAAATTAAGTTACCTGAAAAATATTACATCTGGGTGAATGAAATTTTGTAATAACAGTCAGTTCCTTAAATTATTTTGGACAATATTATGATGCTTGAAGCTGTTTTTTTAAACATAGTAACCTTCACATCTATAATTCTCAATGGACGGATAGCGAATGGCGGGGGTATGTGAGCCATGCTCACTTTATTCTTGTTTAGTCTTTATCACACAAGTACAAGATCAACTGGTTAGAAATTCAATTTAATCTTTCTCATACTCGTATTAATTCCTGTGCTTCACTTAATTCACTTGTCTTATTTTTTTTTATTTTTGGGAGAGAACCATGGTCATCGATTGAAACCAAAGTTAAAATTAAGTGAAATTTTCAAAATGTTGACTGACGTTTCTTCAAAATTGTTCTCTTCCAGACCGACAATTTATACAGTCTCATGCACAGTAGCTCATTTCAAAGCTGAATTAATGCTGTTGTATTGAAGCCCTCTAGTTATTTGTCCTTTTACAATTATTTGACTAGAAACCTGCTTCTTGTAATCTGTACTTTCTTCATAACAAATGGTTGAAAATTGGATATTGAAAAAAATAATTTTGTAATTAGGCCATTTTTCGAATGGTATTTTCTTTTGAGCGAAGACGAACATGTGATTGACAAGTCATTTCAGAGCAGTTTAGAGAGAAAAAAGACAATTTTATGAAATGTGGTTTTGACAACATTCTCTATGGTTTTATAAGATAACGAAAGTTAACCTTCACGATATGTTTCCTCTAAAACTTGAAGATTTAGAATCATGTGAAATTTTACCCTGTATTCTGAAAGTGTGTTCGCCTCTTGAATATCTTTAGTGCAAATATCATGTAATTTGTGATGTCATTAAGGCATCATTGTGTTGTGAAGACAAAACTGATAAATATATGATCTTCGCAAGTGACATATTTACTGTACCATAACACACATTTCATACTTTACAGTTAACCATTTTCTATACAGCACATTTCAGTGACTAAGGATCACTCTTTCGAATTCCTAGTTTATTTTTCTCAGAACATTCCAAAATTCGACTCTTATACTCTTTATATACTATACTCAGTGTAGTTGTGAAGGCTTTTTCGTTTGTGGATATGAATATTTTTATAAAAAATGGAAGTACATGAACATTTTGAAAATCTGACCCTCCTGGATATTTCCTATTTCCAAAGGTCAAAAACGTGCAGCACTGAGTCAACGATCACACGGTAAGTTTGAAAATGATAAATGGACACACAGAAGAAAAATGATCCTTTGTCAAAACAGTTGAAGTCATGCATTTGACGCCCATGTGAAATCAAAATAACATGATGTTTGCACTTAGATAGAAGGTGCACACACGTTTTAATATCACTTCTCACTTACTATCACAATCATCTGTTAATGCATGAAACAAGTCTGAGAGTACTGCTTGAAAGTATTTATTCATATTTGCGCTGTATACAAATGTGTCTGTCGAGAGTTCCAGATTCTTCAAGGGGCAGACGGGGTTGGTTCTCTGACAATCAGCATCCTTCAAAACATTTAAAGTGTTCCTGGAATCAAACACATTTTTCATTTATGAGTGTCAAATTTTCACCACTCAGTTTTCACAAGTTTCCAGAATATATGTAGTGACCCAGTAATGATGTATGGAAACGTGCCAAAGAAAGGTAAATATTCTATATGCAAGAAACTCATTCTGATGAAAATATAAAACATGATTCGCTGCTTAATATTCTGTAAAAAGTTAAGATATATTTATAATACCATCTAAATCAGAGATGTACCCGATTGGTTTAATTATTATGATGTTACATTTGGCCAGTTATACTCACTCGCAAGCATAGTCAGTAGCCAGGCAGTTCTCCACACAGAAAACTGTCCCATCGCTGACACAGTAAGTTCCACTGGTGTAATTGAAACAACCACCGCATTCGAAGGCATTCATTCTGGCCTCAGAGCATTGGAGGGCAACTGTAAATGATTCAGATTAAATTTTTAATGGTAACAAACATCCATGAAGAGAAGAGAGATGTAATATATTCTGTTACATGTTTTATACTCCCAAGCTAAGGAATACAGGTTTTGTGGAAAGATTAAAATATACTTTGTTAGTCCCGAAAAAGTGTGTGAACAAATTAGGAACAAAACTATTCAGTAAGACCTTTTTCTTAATTTTCTTTAAAAAGTGAAAAAGCCCAAGCTAATAAAATATGGCATCCTCCAATTCTTGCTTTTAGTGTACTCACACACCCATTTGTTGAACATAAGTTTTTTTTAAACATAAGATGAAACAAGTTTATGCAAATTGGCAATAAATGCATCTTTTTGTCAACCAAGAAATGTGTTACTTTATACAATAAAATATAACCATATTTCTTATTCTAATTTAAATAATCTTTTACAAAACACGTGCAAAAGAAACTTCCCACTCATTTAAAGAGAGTGTAAAACGAGACTCTGCTGTTAGAGTAGGTAGATTTTGAGTGTATTTAATAGACACATATAAAAAAGTAGTGACAATTTAATACATCAGAATATGGCACTTTTTATGTCTGTTTATATACATTTGGGGTGCTTAAATAACTTCTTCAAAATGTTTTGGACCAGATTGTGTGGCATTGGAGTTTTGAAAATGTAAGCATTTCTGTAATGAAAGATATTGTCGACATACATAACCTTCTCGGACTTGTATATGTTGATGCATCATGATTACAAAAAACATTCCAAAAATCTCGTCTAGTTATAAGGTGATTTCAAAACGATGATTTCTTAAAACGTGTCTTTCTCACAAATATGAACATATATTGTTTTGAAAATTCAAAGTTGGTTAAGCTCTCTGATGAAGACACGATGCATCTCTGTTTCAGTAGAAAGTATCGCTCATGGGTGGAAATAATTTATAATATGTAGTGGGGAGTTTCTACTATTTGCACCGAGTATGTAACTTATTGCATGAATTAAGACATTTCCTTTATGTTCTTGGTAAATTTGTTATTATATATTTTGCGATTTCATGAAAGACAAGTTCATGATTAAAAAAAAGAGATATCAATTTCATTCTACATTCACTTATTACGTCGAACTATATCGCTAGTAATCACCAAACAATCCAAAAACAACAAAAAAGTCTTATGGCCTATACTTTAGTTTTCTAAAATATGAAGTTCATGATAGAAATCATAAGATGAAAGGCGATATTTATTGCAAACAGTTTGTAAATAGATAATACTCTTGTTTAATATCCAAATAATAAATGTTCTCTGACGAAAAAATATGTCATTTCTATTGATGTTATCTATATACTTATAAGCCACTGTATGAACTTACGGCAAGAATTACTTCGTTAGGTTTTGTTAAAGATAAAATATCATTTTCCTACGTGAATCTATCAAATGTGTTCCAAGTTGTATAGTAGGATAGATAATTGTTAAAGTAACTAAGAGAAAATCTACTGTAACTTACCACAGGCGATGACAGCAAGCAGACCAAGGACCTTCATAGTGAGTTGTTTGTAGAGCTGGGAGCTGGCTGAGGTCTTGTGAATAACTCTTCAGAGATCCTGTGATCTGGTTGTCCACTGGCTCCGTATTTATAGCAAGGACAGACCTTTTTGACATAATTAATGAACAATTACTTAGCGGGACAAATTGAGTTTACCTAAGTACGAACTTACTTTAATTACGTTAAATAGCATGTTATATGAGTAAATTAATTATGGTCATTTCCAAGTAATATATCAATACTAGATCTTATGGTTGGAAGGCATTTTATAATTGTTTAACTTTCTAAACGCACACTTGTACACAATACAACTTTGAACAAATTTCTTTTTCAATTTCGCTATGGATTTATATTTTCATGACTTCTTTCAATGGCATTTAGAAGTTAGTTAGATGAAGGAGAACGAGGTTTATGGATGTTCAACTTCTTTATTGCAGGAGTGCGACGTTTCGGTGTAGATTCTAACACCGTTTCTAAGCAAATGACTCAATTTTAGGGTTAACTTTTACGTTTGCCAATAGATTGTGCTGTGGTTCAGTCAATTATCATCTTTTCAACTTTGAACAAAAACTATTACATTCGAAACAACCATTCTAACTTTGCAGTATCATTATCCCATAGATGTAAATATGTTTGTCACATTGATACTGGATCCCGTTATAAACATTTATTTTACCCTTTTCACACTGGTACTGAATTCCGTGGTTATAAACATATTAATTTTCCCCTTTTCACACTGGTACTGAATTCCGTGGTTATAAACATATTTATTTAGCCTTTATCACACTGGTATTGAATTCCCTGGTTATGAACATATTTATTTAGCCTTTAGTGCACTGCTACAAGATCCTGTATTTGTAAATATGTTTATTTAGCCTTTGTCACATTGATACTGGATCCCCTTATAAACATTTATTTTATCCTTTTCACTCTGGTACTCAATTCCATGGTTATAAACATATTTATTTAGCCTTTATCACATTGTCATTGAATTCCCTGATTATGAACATATTCAGTAAATCTTTAGTGCACTGCCACAAGATCATGTAGTTGTAAATGTGTTTACTTAACCTTTATCACAATGGTACTAGATTCTGTGGTTATAGAAATATTTAATTATTCTTTATCCACTGGTTAGAAATGTTTCAATTCAAGTTTTCTCATACTCGAATTTATTCCTGTGGTTCACATAATTCACTTTTCTTATTTTTTTCAATTTCGGAGAGAACAATGGTCATCGATTGAAACCAAAGTTAACATTAAGTGAAATTTTCAAAATGTTGACTGACGTTTCTTCAAAATTGTTCTCTTCCAGACCGACAATTTATACAGTCTCATGCACAGTAGCTCATTTCAAAGCTGAATTAATGCTGTTGTATTGAAGCCCTCTAGTTATTTGTCTATTTTCATCAGTCAAAGGAATAAAGTCATTTTTAAAATGATTTTTGAAAAAGAGCATTTTATATAGAAACTAGGTTTAAAATCTGATTTGATCTTATCTGATTTGAAACCTGCTTCTTGTAATCTTTACTTTCTTCATAACAAATGGTTGAAAATTGGATATTGAAAAACAAATATTTTGCAATAAATACATTGGTATTTCCTTTGGACATTTCAGAGCAATTTAGAGAGAAAAAAGACAATTTTATGAATTTTTTTGGTTTTGATAACATTCATTTATAAGATAACGAAAGTTAATCTTCATGTTATGTTTTCCTCTAAAACTTGAAGATTTAAAATCATGTGAAATGTTGCCCTTATGATGATGGTTATCAAGAAAGTTCCATAATGGAGGAATTTAAATTTCTTTGCAATTTGGATGTCTTGTCATGTGTGATGATTCAACTTACATGTGAATATATGTTGTTGTTTGGCCAATTTACCATTGGTTAATCATCCACGAGATATTCAATCAGGAATGAGTAAACCATACTACACATTCACAGTAAGTCATAACAGAAAAGAGAAAAGTTAATCGAAATGTTTTAGTATATTTGAGGATATATTGCAATCTTTATAATATTTTCTAACATGATTCATCAAGAACAAAGTGTCATATGTAACTGAAATGATAATTCTCCAACGAGGTGCCAAATTCCTCTGTCCTTACTAATCAGAATGGCCCTAAGCCAGTCTTCACTTGTCTAGACACCTACATGCATTGTACCTTATTCTTCTTTTCGATAAGGTAACTGACACTTTCACTCCTCTAATTGATAACCACCTGGTGAAATCCAAGGGATTTATGTCGTGGAGAAGCCCGTCTGTCTGTCCATCCCGAAAAGGTACTTGTCTTCTGAAATCAACTTCTCCAACCATCTTTTACCTTTCTTTCAGAATCTTTACACATGCTTTGCATATTTGTTTATAAGTTTATTTGCTGCTTTCATAATTAACAAGAAGCATCACAGGTTTAATTGCTGTTCAATTTATAACTTTTCAAACCGCATATGGCGCATTTCTAATTAGGATTCAAAATTCTCTGTTTCCTTATGTAATCGTTTAGATTATGTGTAAGGTAAACATATATAGTTTATATATAGAGTAAACAAATCGACCTTCCATTTAATACCATTTTTATTAAACAAGTTAATTATTTGGTAGAAAAAAAGCGAAAGTGAATTTGAGACCTACTCATTCAAAAATTTAATGAAAATGGAATTATATTGGAGGAAGTTAAGTATTCTGTTTATTAGTTGTCCAAATTAATCGGGGACGGGAGTGGTTAGCGCGTTCGGCTTCGGATCAAGAGGTCCGGGGTTCGAATCCTGCCAGGGGCACGGCAACTTTGTCTGCAGTAGAGAACTGTTCTACACGCAGTAAGGTTTGGGTGCAATGCTACACTGAAATTCAGGGCAGTACCACCCATGGTTCGCTAGTTCCAGCCGGTGCTTGCAGGTTTCACCGCAGAGCATAGCCACATGGCGTTGCGGGCTTTCTCCCTGCCATAATACTAGCAGCCACGATATAAGTGAAATACTCTTGAAAGCGGCGTAAAACCCAAACTCACCTCACCTCACCTCACCTCCAAATTAATCAAGCGAAATTGTCGACAGTGTGCTGAACTAGGTCTTGTGACATTGTGATGATTGTACAACCATTGTGACATCACAGTTGCACACTTTTGTGATGTCATACTTGCAGCGGTATTACACAGCAGTATATTCCATGGGCAAGTAATAAATCTATTTCTAAATTAATCAGTGTCAAGACATTGCTTTGTCTCATACTCAACAAGTGGCTTATGCACTGAATGCCATGTTTCAAGATGGCGGCTTCCAATGTAAATAACACTGGGTCGTCGGCTTAGGTCTATCTTACATCTTAATGCTACACTGCAACATTTATTTAATCAACCTTATCTAATTTACCTGTATTTATTAATTCGATACTTGAATACCATCTGAGCTCTTGCACAAAAGTTTCATGTCATTGGCTAAGCATTCACAGTCATTGTTTTTTTTTATCACAATATATAAATTATGAATTCAAAGTCATTTCTCGATCGAAATATCGCATATATGTATGACACTATTTTCTTTTAATAAGTTATTATACATGTTTTAGGCGGTTATTGAGGTAAACTTTTCAAAATCATAAATCATTTCTTGAACATACTCTAAATATTATTTTTATTGACTTAAATGTAAACTTTATTTATGAATTTTATGTATATGAAAGTTTGGCATCATGTTAATTTCACAAAAATGAACTATAGTAAACACCTGTATTCTGAAAGTGTGTTTGCCTCTTGAATATCTTTAGTGCAAATATCATGTAATTTGTGATGTCATTAAGGCATCATTGTGTTGTGAAGACAAAACTGATAAATATATGATCTTCGCAAGTGACATATTTACTGTACCATAACACACATTTCATACTTTACAGTTAACCATTTTCTATACAGCACATTTCAGTGACTAAGGATCACTCTTTCGAATTCTTGGTTTATTTTTCTCAGAACATTCCAAAATTCGACTCTTATACTCTTTATATACTATACTCAGTGTAGTTGTGAAGGCTTTTTCGTTTGTGGATATGAAAATTTTTATAATAAATGAAGTACATGAAAATTTTGAGAATCTGACCCTCCTGGATATTTCCTATTTCCAAAGGTCAAAAACGTGCAGCACTGAGTCAACGATCACACGGTAAGTTTGAAAATGATAAATGTACACACAGAAGAAAAATGATCCTTTGTCAACACAGTTGAAGTAATGCATTTGACGCCCATGTGAAATCAAAATAACATGATGTTTGCACTTAGATAGAAGGTGCACAAACGTTTTAATATCACTTCTCAACTACTATCACAATCATCTGTTAAAGCATGAAACAAGTCTGAGAGTACTGCTTAAAAGTATTTATTCATATTTGCGCTGTATACACATGTGTCTGTCGAGAGTTCCAGATTCTTCTAGGGGCAGACGGGGTTGGTTCTCTGACAATCAACATCCTTCAAAACATTTAAACTGTTCCTGGAATCAAACACATTTTTCATTTATTAGTGTCAAATGTGCACCACTCATTTTTCACAAGTTTCCAGAATATATGTAGTGACCCAGTAATGATGTATGGAAACGTGCCAAAGAAAGGTAAATATTCTATATGCAAGAAACTCATTCTGCTGAAAATATAAAACATGATTCGCTGCTTAATATTCTGTAAAAAGTTAAGATATATTTATAATACCATCTAAATCAGAGATGTACCCGATTGGTTTAATTATTATGATGTTACATTTGGCCAGTTATACTCACTCGCAAGCATAGTCAGTAGCAAGGCAGTTCTCCCCACAGAAAACTGTCCCATCGCTGACGCAGTAAGTTCCACTAGTGTAATTGAAACAACCACCGCATTCGAAGGCATTCATTCTGGCCTCAGAGCATTGGAGGGCAACTGTAAATGATTCAGATTAAATTGTTAATGGTAACAAACATCCATGAAGAGAAGAGAGATGTAATATATTCTGTTACATGTTTTATACTCCCAAGTTAAGGAGTACAGGTTTTGTGGAAAGATTAAAATATACTTTGTTAGTCCCGAAAAAGTGTGTGAACAAATTAGGAACAAAACTATTCAGTAAGACCTTTTTCTTAATTTTCTTTAAAAAGTGAAAAAGCCCAAGCTAATAAAATATGGCATCCTCCAATTCTTGCTTTTAGTGTACTTACACAACCATTTGTTGAACATAAGTTTTTTAAACATAAGATGAAACAAGTTTATGTAAATTGGCAATAAATGCATCTTTTTGTCAACCAAGAAATGTGTTACTTTATACAATAAAATATAACTATATTTCTTATTCTAATTTAAATAATCTTTTACAAAACACGTGCAAAAGAAATTCCCACTCATTTAAAGAGAGTGTAAAACGAGACTCTGCTGTTAGAGTAGGTAGATTTTGAGTGTATTTAATAGACACATATAAAAAAGTAGTGACAATTTAATACATAAGAATATGGCACTTTTTATGTATGTTTATATACATTTGGGGTGCTTAAATAACTTCTTCAAAATGTTTTGGACCAGATTGTGTGGCATTGGAGTTTTTGAAAATGTAAGCATTTCTGTAATGAAAGATATTGTCGACATACATAACCTTCTCAAACTTGTATATGTTGATGCATCATGATTGCAAAAAACATTCCAAAAATCTCGTCTAGTTATAAGGTGATTTCAAAACGATGATTTCTTAAAACGTGTCTTTCTCACAAATATGAACATATTGTTTTGAAAATTCAAAGTTGGTTAAGCTCTCTGATGAAGACATAATGCATCTCTGTTTCAGTAGAAAGTATCGCTCATGGGTGGAAATAATTTGTAATATGTAGTGGGGAGTTTCTACTATTTGCACCGAGTATATAACTTATTGCATGAATTAAGACATTTCCTTTAAGTTCTTGGTAAATATGTTATTATATATTTTGCAGTTTCATGAAAGACAAGTTCATGATTTAAAAAAAGAGATATCCATTTCATTCTACATTCACTTATTACGTGGAACTATATCGCTAGTAATCACCAAACAATCTAAAAACAACAAAAAAGTCTTATGGCCTATACTTTAGTTTTCTAAAATATGAAGTTCATGATAGAAATCATAAGATGAAAGGCGATATTTATTGCAAACAGTTTGTAAATAGATAATACTCTTGTTTAATATCCAAATAATAAATGTTCATGACGAAAAAATATGTCATTTCTATTGATGTTATCTATATACTTATAAGCCACTGTATGAACTTACGGCAAGAATTACTTCGTTAGGTTTTGTTAAAGATAAAATATCATTTTCATACGTGAATCTATCAAATGTGTTCCAAGTTGTATAGTAGGATAGATAATGGTGAAAGTAACTAAGAGAAAATCTACTGTAACTTACCACAGGCGATGACAACAAGCAGAGCAAGGACCTTCATAGTGAGTTGTTTGTAGAGCTGGGAGCTGGCTGAGGTCTTGTGAATAACTCTTCAGAGATCCTGTGATCTGGTTGTCCACTGGCTCCGTATTTATAGCAAGGACAGACCTTTTGGACATAATTAATGAACAATTACTTAGCGGGACAAATTGAGTTTACCTAAGTACGAACTTACTTTAATTACGTTAAATAGCATGTTATATGAGTAAATTAATCATGGTCATATCCAAGTAATATATCAATACTAGATCTTATGGTTGGAAGGCATTTTATAATTGTTTAACTTTCTAAAAGCACACTTGTACACAATACAACTTTGAACACATTTCTTTTTCAATTTCGCTATAGATTTATATTTTCATGACTTCTTTCAATGGCATTTAGAAGTTAGTTAGATGAAGGAGAACGAGGTTTATGGATGTACAACTTCTTTATTGCACGAGTGCGACGCTTCGGTGTAGATTCTAACACCGTTATCAAGCAAATGATTCAATTTTACGGTTAACTTTGAGGTTTGAAAATAGATTGTGCTGTGGTTCAGTCAATCATCAACTTTGAACAAAAACTATTACATTCAAAACGACCATTCTAACTTTGCATTATCATTATCCCATAGATGTAAATTAGCTATTTAGCCTTTGTCACATTGATACTGGATCCCGTTATAAACATTTATTTTACCCTTTATCACATTGGTATTGAATTCCCTGGTTATAAACATATTTGTTTAGCCTTTATCACACTGGTATTGAATTCCCTTGTTATGAACATATTTATTTAGCCTTTAGTGCACTGCTACAAGATCATGTATTTGTAAATATGTTTATTTAACCTTTATCACATTGGTATTGAATTCCCTGGTTATAAACATATTTGTTTAGCCTTTATCACATTGGTATTGAATTCCCTGGTTATAAACATATTTATTTAGCCTTTATCACATTGGTACTGAATTCCCTGGTTATAAACATATTTGTTTAGCCTTTATCACACTGGTATTGCATTCCCTGGTTATGAACATATTTATTTAGCCTTTAGTGCACTGCTACAAGATCATGTATTTGTAAATATGTTTATTTAACCTTTAGCCAATGGTACTCAATTCCATCGTTATAAACATATTTATTTAGCCTTTATCACATTGGTATTGAATTCCCTGGTCATAAACATATTTATTTAGCCTTAATCACATTGGTATTGAATTCCCTGGTTATGAACATATTTATTTAGCATTTATCACATTGGTATTGAATTCCCTGGTTATAAACATATTTATTTAGCCTTTATCACATTGGTATTGAATTCCCTGGTTATAAACATATTTATTTAGCCTTAATCACATTGGTATTGAATTCCCTGGTTATGAACATATTTATTTAGCATTTAGTGCACTGCTACAAGATCCTGTATTTGTAAATATGTTTATTTAACCTTTAGCCAATGGTACTCAATTCCATGGTTATAAACATATTTATTTAGCCTTTATCACATTGGTATTGAATTCCCTGGTTAAAAACATATTTATTTAGCCTTTATCACATTGGTATTGAATTCCCTGGTTATAAACATATTTGTTTAGCCTTTATCATACTTATATTGAATTCCCTGGTTATAAACATATTTATTTAGCCTTTAGTGCACTGCTACAAGATCATGTATTTGTAAATATGTTTATTTAACCTTTAGCACACTGGTACTCAATTCCATGGTTATAAACATATTTATTTAGCCTTTATCACATTGGTATTGAATTCCCTGGTTATAAACATATTTGTTTAGCCTTTATCACATTGGTATTGAATTCCCTGGTTATAAACATATTTATTTAGCCTTTATCACATTGGTATTGAATTCCTTGGTTATGAACATATTTATTTAGCCTTTAGTGCACTGCTACAAGATCATGTATTTGTAAATATGTTTATTTAACCTTTAGCACACTGGTACTCAATTCCATGGTTATAAACATATTTATTTAGCCTTTATCACATTGGTATTGAATTCCCTGGTTATAAACATATTTATTTAGCCTTTATCACATTGGTATTGAATTCCCTGGTTATAAACATATTTATTTAGCCTTTATCACATTGGTATTGAATTCCCTGGTTATAAACATATTTATTTAGCCTTTATCACATTGGTATTGAATTCCCTGGTTATAAACATATTTATTTAGCCTTTATCACATTGGTATTGAATTCCCTGGTTATAAACATATTTATTTAGCCTTTATCACATTGGTATTGAATTCCCTGGTTAAAAACATATTTATTTAGCCTTAATCACATTGGTATTGAATTCCCTGGTTATAAACATATTTGTTTAGCCTTTATCATACTTGTATTGAATTCCCTGGTTATGAACATATTTATTTAGCCTTTAGTGCACTGCTACAAGATCATGTATTTGTAAATATGTTTATTTAGCCTTTGTCACATTGATACTAGATCCCGTTATAAACATTTATTTTATCCTTTTAACACTGGTACTCAATTCCGTGGTTATAAACATATTTATTTAGCCTTTATCACACTGGTATTGAATTCACTGGTCATAAACATAATTATTTAGCCTTTAGTGCACTGCTACAAGATCATATATTTGTAGATATGTTTATTTGCCTTTGTCACATTGATACTGGATCCCGTTATCAACATTTATTTTACCCTTTTAACACTGGTATTGAATTCCCTGGTCATAAACATATTTATTTAGCCTTAAGTGCAGTGCTACAAGATCCTGTATTTGTAAATATGTTTATTTAACCTTTACCTCAATGGTACTCAATTCCATGGTTATAAACATATTTGTTTAGCCTTTATCACCTGGTATTGAATTCCCTGGTCATAAACATATTTATTTAGCCTTTATCACATTGGTATTGAATTCCCTGGTTATAAACATATTTATTTAGCCTTTATCACATTGGTATTGAATTCCCTGGTTATAAACATATTTGTTTAGCCTTTATCATACTTGTATTGAATTCCCTGGTTATAAACATATTTATTTAGCCTTTAGTGCACTGCTACAAGATCATGTATTTGTAAATATGTTTATTTAACCTTTAGCCAATGGTACTCAATTCCATGGTTATAAACATATTTATTTAGCCTTTATCACATTGGTATTGAATTCCCTGGTTATAAACATATTTATTTAGCCTTTATCACATTGGTATTGAATTCCCTGGTTATAAACATATTTGTTTAGCCTTTATCATATTGGTTTTGAATTCCCTGGTTATAAACATATTTATTTAGCCTTTATCACATTGGTATTGAATTCCCTGGTTATAAACATATTTGTTTAGCCTTTATCATACTTGTATTGAATTCCCTGGTTATGAACATATTTATTTAGCCTTAAGTGCACTGCTACAAGATCATGTATTTGTAAATATGTTTATTTAGCCTTTGTCACATTGATACTAGATCCCGTTATAAACATTTATTTTACCCTTTTAACACTGGTACTCAATTCCGTGGTTATAAACATATTTATTTAGCCTTTATCACACTGGTATTGAATTCCCTGGTCATAAACATAATTATTTAGCCTTTAGTGCACTGCTACAAGATCATATATTTGTAGATATGTTTATTTGCCTTTGTCACATTGATACTGGATCCCGTTATCAACATTTATTTTACCCTTTTAACACTGGTATTGAATTCCCTGGTCATAAACATATTTATTTAGCCTTTAGTGCAGTGCTACAAGATCATGTATTTGTAAATATGTTTATTTAACCTTTACCTCACTGGTACTCAATTCCATGGTTATAAACATATTTGTTTAGCCTTTATCACCTGGTATTGAATTCCCTGGTCATAAACATATTTATTTAGCCTTTATCACATTGGTATTGAATTCCCTGGTTATAAACATATTTATTTAGCCTTTATCACATTGGTATTGAATTCCCTGGTTATAAACATATTTGTTTAGCCTTTATCATACTTGTATTGAATTCCCTGGTTATAAACATATTTATTTAGCCTTTAGTGCACTGCTACAAGATCATGTATTTGTAAATATGTTTATTTAACCTTTAGCCAATGGTACTCAATTCCATGGTTATAAACATATTTATTTAGCCTTTATCACATTGGTATTGAATTCCCTGGTTATAAACATATTTATTTAGCCTTTATCACATTGGTATTGAATTCCCTGGTTATAAACATATTTATTTAGCCTTTATCACATTGGTATTGAATTCCCTGGTTATAAACATATTTGTTTAGCCTTTATCAAATTGGTATTGAATTCCCTGGTTATAAACATATTTATTTAGCCTTTATCACATTGGTATTGAATTCCCTGGTTATAAACATATTTATTTAGCCTTTATCACATTGGTATTGAATTCCCTGGTTATAAACATATTTATTTAGCCTTTATCACATTGGTATTGAATTCCCTGGTTATAAACATATTTATTTAGCCTTTATCACATTGGTATTGAATTCCCTGGTTATAAACATATTTGTTTAGCCTTTATCATACTTGTATTGAATTCCCTGGTTATGAACATATTTATTTAGCCTTAAGTGCACTGCTACAAGATCATGTATTTGTAAATATGTTTATTTAGCCTTTGTCACATTGATACTAGATCCCGTTATAAACATTTATTTTACCCTTTTAACACTGGTACTCAATTCCGTGGTTATAAACATATTTATTTAGCCTTTATCACACTGGTATTGAATTCCCTGGTCATAAACATAATTATTTAGCCTTTAGTGCACTGCTACAAGATCATATATTTGTAGATATGTTTATTTGCCTTTGTCACATTGATACTGGATCCCGTTATCAACATTTATTTTACCCTTTTAACACTGGTATTGAATTCCCTGGTCATAAACATATTTATTTAGCCTTTAGTGCAGTGCTACAAGATCATGTATTTGTAAATATGTTTATTTAACCTTTACCTCACTGGTACTCAATTCCATGGTTATAAACATATTTGTTTAGCCTTTATCACCTGGTATTGAATTCCCTGGTCATAAACATATTTATTTAGCCTTTATCACATTGGTATTGAATTCCCTGGTTATAAACATATTTATTTAGCCTTTATCACATTGGTATTGAATTCCCTGGTTATAAACATATTTGTTTAGCCTTTATCATACTTGTATTGAATTCCCTGGTTATAAACATATTTATTTAGCCTTTAGTGCACTGCTACAAGATCATGTATTTGTAAATATGTTTATTTAACCTTTAGCCAATGGTACTCAATTCCATGGTTATAAACATATTTATTTAGCCTTTATCACATTGGTATTGAATTCCCTGGTTATAAACATATTTATTTAGCCTTTATCACATTGGTATTGAATTCCCTGGTTATAAACATATTTATTTAGCCTTTATCACATTGGTATTGAATTCCCTGGTTATAAACATATTTGTTTAGCCTTTATCAAATTGGTATTGAATTCCCTGGTTATAAACATATTTATTTAGCCTTTATCACATTGGTATTGAATTCCCTGGTTATAAACATATTTATTTAGCCTTTATCACATTGGTATTGAATTCCCTGGTTATAAACATATTTATTTAGCCTTTATCACATTGGTATTGAATTCCCTGGTTATAAACATATTTATTTAGCCTTTATCACATTGGTATTGAATTCCCTGGTTATAAACATATTTGTTTAGCCTTTATCACATTGGTATTGAATTCCCTGGTTATAAACATATTTGTTTAGCCTTTATCACATTGGTATTGAATTCCCTGGTTATAAACATATTTATTTAGCCTTTATCACATTGGTATTGAATTCCCTGGTTATAAACATATTTATTTAGCCTTTATCACATTGGTATTGAATTCCCTGGTTATAAACATATTTATTTAGCCTTAATCACATTGGTATTGAATTCCCTGGTTATAAACATATTTATTTAGCCTTTATCACATTGGTATTGAATTCCCTGGTTATAAACATATTTGTTTAGCCTTTATCATACTTGTATTGAATTCCCTGGTTATGAACATATTTATTTAGCCTTAAGTGCACTGCTACAAGATCATGTATTTGTAAATATGTTTATTTAGCCTTTGTCACATTGATACTAGATCCCGTTATAAACATTTATTTTACCCTTTTAACACTGGTACTCAATTCCGTGGTTATAAACATATTTATTTAGCCTTTATCACACTGGTATTGAATTCCCTGGTCATAAACATAATTATTTAGCCTTTAGTGCACTGCTACAAGATCATATATTTGTAGATATGTTTATTTGCCTTTGTCACATTGATACTGGATCCCGTTATCAACATTTATTTTACCCTTTTAACACTGGTATTGAATTCCCTGGTCATAAACATATTTATTTAGCATTTAGTGCAGTGCTACAAGATCATGTATTTGTAAATATGTTTATTTAACCTTTACCTCACTGGTACTCAATTCCATGGTTATAAACATATTTGTTTAGCCTTTATCACCTGGTATTGAATTCCCTGGTCATAAACATATTTATTTAGCCTTTATCACATTGGTATTGAATTCCCTGGTTATAAACATATTTATTTAGCCTTTATCACATTGGTATTGAATTCCCTGGTTATAAACATATTTGTTTAGCCTTTATCATACTTGTATTGAATTCCCTGGTTATAAACATATTTATTTAGCCTTTAGTGCACTGCTACAAGATCATGTATTTGTAAATATGTTTATTTAACCTTTAGCCAATGGTACTCAATTCCATCGTTATAAACATATTTATTTAGCCTTTATCACATTGGTATTGAATTCCCTGGTTATAAACATATTTATTTAGCCTTTATCACATTGGTATTGAATTCCCTGGTTATAAACATATTTATTTAGCCTTTATCACATTGGTATTGAATTCCCTGGTTATAAACATATTTGTTTAGCCTTTATCAAATTGGTATTGAATTCCCTGGTTATAAACATATTTATTTAGCCTTTATCACATTGGTATTGAATTCCCTGGTTATAAACATATTTATTTAGCCTTTATCACATTGGTATTGAATTCCCTGGTTATAAACATATTTATTTAGCCTTTATCACATTGGTATTGAATTCCCTGGTTATAAACATATTTATTTAGCCTTTATCACATTGGTATTTAATTCCCTGGTTATAAACATATTTGTTTAGCCTTTATCATACTTGTATTGAATTCCCTGGTTATGAACATATTTATTTAGCCTTAAGTGCACTGCTACAAGATCATGTATTTGTAAATATGTTTATTTAGCCTTTGTCACATTGATACTAGATCCCGTTATAAACATTTATTTTACCCTTTTAACACTGGTACTCAATTCCGTGATTATAAACATATTTATTTAGCCTTTATCACACTGGTATTGAATTCCCTGGTCATAAACATAATTATTTAGCCTTTAGTGCACTGCTACAAGATCATATATTTGTAGATATGTTTATTTGCCTTTGTCACATTGATACTGGATCCCGTTATCAACATTTATTTTACCCTTTTAACACTGGTATTGAATTCCCTGGTCATAAACATATTTATTTAGCCTTTAGTGCAGTGCTACAAGATCATGTATTTGTAAATATGTTTATTTAACCTTTACCTCACTGGTACTCAATTCCATGGTTATAAACATATTTGTTTAGCCTTTATCACCTGGTATTGAATTCCCTGGTCATAAACATATTTATTTAGCCTTTATCACATTGGTATTGAATTCCCTGGTTATAAACATATTTATTTAGCCTTTATCACATTGGTATTGAATTCCCTGGTTATAAACATATTTGTTTAGCCTTTATCATACTTGTATTGAATTCCCTGGTTATAAACATATTTATTTAGCCTTTAGTGCACTGCTACAAGATCATGTATTTGTAAATATGTTTATTTAACCTTTAGCCAATGGTACTCAATTCCATGGTTATAAACATATTTATTTAGCCTTTATCACATTGGTATTGAATTCCCTGGTTATAAACATATTTATTTAGCCTTTATCACATTGGTATTGAATTCCCTGGTTATAAACATATTTATTTAGCCTTTATCACATTGGTATTGAATTCCCTGGTTATAAACATATTTGTTTAGCCTTTATCAAATTGGTATTGAATTCCCTGGTTATAAACATATTTATTTAGCCTTTATCACATTGGTATTGAATTCCCTGGTTATAAACATATTTATTTAGCCTTTATCACATTGGTATTGAATTCCCTGGTTATAAACATATTTATTTAGCCTTTATCACATTGGTATTGAATTCCCTGGTTATAAACATATTTATTTAGCCTTTATCACATTGGTATTGAATTCCCTGGTTATAAACATATTTGTTTAGCCTTTATCACATTGGTATTGAATTCCCTGGTTATAAACATATTTGTTTAGCCTTTATCACATTGGTATTGAATTCCCTGGTTATAAACATATTTATTTAGCCTTTATCACATTGGTATTGAATTCCCTGGTTATAAACATATTTATTTAGCCTTTATCACATTGGTATTGAATTCCCTGGTCATAAACATATTTATTTAGCCTTTATCACATTGGTATTGAATTCCCTGGTTATAAACATATTTATTTAGCCTTTATCACATTGGTATTGAATTCCCTGGTTATAAACATATTTGTTTAGCCTTTATCACATTGGTATTGAATTCCCTGGTTATAAACATATTTGTTTAGCCTTTATCACATTGGTATTGAATTCCCTGGTTATAAACATATTTATTTAGCCTTTATCACATTGGTATTGAATTCCCTGGTTAAAAACATATTTATTTAGCCTTTATCACATTGGTATTGAATTCCCTGGTTATAAACATATTTGTTTAGCCTTTATCACATTGGTATTGAATTCCCTGGTTATAAACATATTTATTTAGCCTTTATCACATTGGTATTGAATTCCCTGGTTATAAACATATTTGTTTAGCCTTTATCACATTGGTATTGAATTCCCTAGTTATAAACATATTTGTTTAGCCTTTATCACATTGGTATTGAATTCCCTGGTTATAAACATATTTATTTAGCCTTTATCACATTGGTATTGAATTCCCTGGTTATAAACATATTTGTTTAGCCTTTATCACATTGGTATTGCATTCCCTGGTTATAAACATATTTATTTAGCCTTTATCACATTGGTACTGAATTCCCTGGTTATAAACATATTTGTTTAGCCTTTATCACACTGGTATTGCATTCCCTGGTCATAAACATATTTATTTAGCCTTTAGTGCACTGCTACAAGATCATGTATTTGTAAATATGTTTATTTAACCTTTAGCACACTGGTACTCAATTCCATGGTTATAAACATATTTATTTAGCCTTTATCACATTGGTATTGAATTCCCTGGTTATAAACATATTTATTTAGCCTTTATCACATTGGTATTGAATTCCCTGGTTATAAACATATTTGTTTAGCCTTTATCACATTGGTATTGAATTCCCTGGTTATAAACATATTTATTTAGCCTTTATCACATTGGTACTGAATTCCCTGGTTATAAACATATTTGTTTAGCCTTTATCACACTGGTATTGCATTCCCTGGTTATGAACATATATATTTAGCCTTTAGTGCACTGCTACAAGATCATGTATTTGTAAATATGTTTATTTAACCTTTAGCCAATGGTACTCAATTCCATGGTTATAAACATATTTATTTAGCCTTTATCACATTGGTATTGAATTCCCTGGTTATAAACATATTTATTTAGCCTTTATCACATTGGTATTGAATTCCCTGGTTATAAACATATTTATTTAGCCTTAATCACATTGGTATTGAATTCCCTGGTTATAAACATATTTATTTAGCCTTTATCACATTGGTATTGAATTCCCTGGTTATAAACATATTTGTTTAGCCTTTATCATACTTGTATTGAATTCCCTGGTTATGAACATATTTATTTAGCCTTAAGTGCACTGCTACAAGATCATGTATTTGTAAATATGTTTATTTAGCCTTTGTCACATTGATACTAGATCCCGTTATAAACATTTATTTTACCCTTTTAACACTGGTACTCAATTCCGTGGTTATAAACATATTTATTTAGCCTTTATCACACTGGTATTGAATTCCCTGGTCATAAACATTATTATTTAGCCTTTAGTGCACTGCTACAAGATCATATATTTGTAGATATGTTTATTTGCCTTTGTCACATTGATACTGGATCCCGTTATCAACATTTATTTTACCCTTTTAACACTGGTATTGAATTCCCTGGTCATAAACATATTTATTTAGCCTTTAGTGCAGTGCTACAAGATCATGTATTTGTAAATATGTTTATTTAACCTTTACCTCACTGGTACTCAATTCCATGGTTATAAACATATTTGTTTAGCCTTTATCACCTGGTATTGAATTCCCTGGTCATAAACATATTTATTTAGCCTTTATCACATTGGTATTGAATTCCCTGGTTATAAACATATTTATTTAGCCTTTATCACATTGGTATTGAATTCCCTGGTTATAAACATATTTGTTTAGCCTTTATCATACTTGTATTGAATTCCCTGGTTATAAACATATTTATTTAGCCTTTAGTGCACTGCTACAAGATCATGTATTTGTAAATATGTTTATTTAACCTTTAGCCAATGGTACTCAATTCCATGGTTATAAACATATTTATTTAGCCTTTATCACATTGGTATTGAATTCCCTGGTTATAAACATATTTATTTAGCCTTTATCACATTGGTATTGAATTCCCTGGTTATAAACATATTTATTTAGCCTTTATCACATTGGTATTGAATTCCCTGGTTATAAACATATTTGTTTAGCCTTTATCAAATTGGTATTGAATTCCCTGGTTATAAACATATTTATTTAGCCTTTATCACATTGGTATTGAATTCCCTGGTTATAAACATATTTATTTAGCCTTTATCACATTGGTATTGAATTCCCTGGTTATAAACATATTTATTTAGCCTTTATCACATTGGTATTGAATTCCCTGGTTATAAACATATTTATTTAGCCTTTATCACATTGGTATTGAATTCCCTGGTTATAAACATATTTGTTTAGCCTTTATCACATTGGTATTGAATTCCCTGGTTATAAACATATTTGTTTAGCCTTTATCACATTGGTATTGAATTCCCTGGTCATAAACATATTTATTTAGCCTTTATCACATTGGTATTGAATTCCCTGGTTATAAACATATTTATTTAGCCTTTATCACATTGGTATTGAATTCCCTGGTCATAAACATATTTATTTAGCCTTTATCACATTGGTATTGAATTCCCTGGTTATAAACATATTTATTTAGCCTTTATCACATTGGTATTGAATTCCCTGGTTATAAACATATTTGTTTAGCCTTTATCACATTGGTATTGAATTCCCTGGTTATAAACATATTTATTTAGCCTTTATCACATTGGTACTGAATTCCCTGGTTATAAACATATTTGTTTAGCCTTTATCACACTGGTATTGCATTCCCTGGTCATAAACATATTTATTTAGCCTTTAGTGCACTGCTACAAGATCATGTATTTGTAAATATGTTTATTTAACCTTTAGCCAATGGTACTCAATTCCATGGTTATAAACATATTTATTTAGCCTTTATCACATTGGTATTGAATTCCCTGGTTATAAACATATTTATTTAGCCTTTATCACATTGGTATTGAATTCCCTGGTTATAAACATATTTATTTAGCCTTTATCACATTGGTATTGAATTCCCTGGTTATAAACATATTTGTTTAGCCTTTATCACACTGGTATTGCATTCCCTGGTCATAAACATATTTATTTAGCCTTTATCACATTGGTATTGAATTCCCTGGTTATAAACATATTTATTTAGCCTTTAGTGCACTGCTACAAGATCATGTATTTGTAAATATGTTTATTTAACCTTTAGCCAATGGTACTCAATTCCATGGTTATAAACATATTTATTTAGCCTTTATCACATTGGTATTGAATTCCCTGGTTATAAACATATTTATTTAGCCTTTATCACATTGGTATTGAATTCCCTGGTTATAAACATATTTATTTAGCCTTTATCACATTGGTATTGAATTCCCTGGTCATAAACATATTTATTTAGCCTTTATCACATTGGTATTGAATTCCCTGGTCAAAAACATATTTATTTAGCCTTTATCACATTGTTATTGAATTCCCTGGTTATAAACATATTTGTTTAGCCTTTATCATACTTGTATTGAATTCCCTGGTTATGAACATATTTATTTAGCCTTTAGTGCACTGCTACAAGATCATGTATTTGTAAATATGTTTATTTAGCCTTTGTCACATTGATACTAGATCCCGTTATAAACATTTATTTTACCCTTTTAACACTGGTACTCAATTCCATGGTTATAAACATATTTATTTAGCCTTTATCACATTGGTATTGAATTCCCTGGTTATAAACATATTTATTTAGCCTTTATCACATTGGTATTGAATTCCCTGGTCATAAACATATTTATTTAGCCTTTATCACATTGGTATTGAATTCCCTGGTTATAAACATATTTATTTAGCCTTTATCACATTGGTATTGAATTCCCTGGTTATAAACATATTTGTTTAGCCTTTATCACATTGGTATTGAATTCCCTGGTTATAAACATATTTATTTAGCCTTTATCACATTGGTACTGAATTCCCTGGTTATAAACATATTTGTTTAGCCTTTATCACACTGGTATTGCATTCCCTGGTTATGAACATATTTATTTAGCCTTTAGTGCACTGCTACAAGATCATGTATTTGTAAATATGTTTATTTAACCTTTAGCCAATGGTACTCAATTCCATGGTTATAAACATATTTATTTAGCCTTTATCACATTGGTATTGAATTTCCTGGTTATAAACATATTTATTTAGCCTTTATCACATTGGTATTGAATTCCCTGGTTATAAACATATTTATTTAGCCTTTATCACACTGGTATTGAATTCCCTGGTTATAAACATATTTGTTTAGCCTTTATCACATTGGTATTGAATTCCCTGGTCAAAAACATATTTATTTAGCCTTTATCACATTGGTATTGAATTCCCTGGTTATAAACATATTTATTTAGCCTTTATCACATTGGTATTGAATTCCCTGGTTATAAACATATTTGTTTAGCCTTTATCACATTGGTATTGAATTCCCTGGTTATAAACATATTTATTTAGCCTTTATCACATTGGTACTGAATTCCCTGGTTATAAACATATTTGTTTAGCCTTTATCACACTGGTATTGCATTCCCTGGTCATAAACATATTTATTTAGCCTTTAGTGCACTGCTACAAGATCATGTATTTGTAAATATGTTTATTTAACCTTTAGCCAATGGTACTCAATTCCATGGTTATAAACATATTTATTTAGCCTTTATCACATTGGTATTGAATTCCCTGGTTATAAACATATTTATTTAGCCTTTATCACATTGGTATTGAATTCCCTGGTTATAAACATATTTATTTAGCCTTTATCACATTGGTATTGAATTCCCTGGTTATAAACATATTTGTTTAGCCTTTATCACACTGGTATTGCATTCCCTGGTCATAAACATATTTATTTAGCCTTTATCACATTGGTATTGAATTCCCTGGTTATAAACATATTTATTTAGCCTTTAGTGCACTGCTACAAGATCATGTATTTGTAAATATGTTTATTTAACCTTTAGCCAATGGTACTCAATTCCATGGTTATAAACATATTTATTTAGCCTTTATCACATTGGTATTGAATTCCCTGGTTATAAACATATTTATTTAGCCTTTATCACATTGGTATTGAATTCCCTGGTTATAAACATATTTATTTAGCCTTTATCACATTGGTATTGAATTCCCTGGTCATAAACATATTTATTTAGCCTTTATCACATTGGTATTGAATTCCCTGGTCAAAAACATATTTATTTAGCCTTTATCACATTGTTATTGAATTCCCTGGTTATAAACATATTTGTTTAGCCTTTATCATACTTGTATTGAATTCCCTGGTTATGAACATATTTATTTAGCCTTTAGTGCACTGCTACAAGATCATGTATTTGTAAATATGTTTATTTAGCCTTTGTCACATTGATACTAGATCCCGTTATAAACATTTATTTTACCCTTTTAACACAGGTACTCAATTCCATGGTTATAAACATATTTATTTAGCCTTTATCACATTGGTATTGAATTCCCTGGTTATAAACATATTTATTTAGCCTTTATCACATTGGTATTGAATTCCCTGGTCATAAACATATTTATTTAGCCTTTATCACATTGGTATTGAATTCCCTGGTTATAAACATATTTATTTAGCCTTTATCACATTGGTATTGAATTCCCTGGTTATAAACATATTTGTTTAGCCTTTATCACATTGGTATTGAATTCCCTGGTTATAAACATATTTATTTAGCCTTTATCACATTGGTACTGAATTCCCTGGTTATAAACATATTTGTTTAGCCTTTATCACACTGGTATTGCATTCCCTGGTTATGAACATATTTATTTAGCCTTTAGTGCACTGCTACAAGATCATGTATTTGTAAATATGTTTATTTAACCTTTAGCCAATGGTACTCAATTCCATGGTTATAAACATATTTATTTAGCCTTTATCACATTGGTATTGAATTCCCTGGTTATAAACATATTTATTTAGCCTTTATCACATTGGTATTGAATTCCCTGGTTATAAACATATTTGTTTAGCCTTTATCACATTGGTATTGAATTCCCTGGTTATAAACATATTTATTTAGCCTTTATCACACTGGTATTGAATTCCCTGGTTATAAACATATTTGTTTAGCCTTTATCACATTGGTATTGAATTCCCTGGTCAAAAACATATTTATTTAGCCTTTATCACATTGGTATTGAATTCCCTGGTTATAAACATATTTATTTAGCCTTTATCACACTGGTATTGAATTCCCTGGTTATAAACATATTTGTTTAGCCTTTATCACATTGGTATTGAATTCCCTGGTCAAAAACATATTTATTTAGCCTTTATCACACTGGTATTGAATTCCCTGGTTAAAAACATATTTATTTAGCCTTTATCACATTGGTAATGAATTCCCTGGTTATAAACATATTTGTTTAGCCTTTATCACATTGGTATTGAATTCCCTGGTTATAAACATATTTGTTTAGCCTTTATCACATTGGTATTGAATTCCCTGGTTATAAACATATTTATTTAGCCTTTATCACATTGGTATTGAATTCCCTGGTTATAAACATATTTATTTAGCCTTTATCACATTGGTATTGAATTCCCTGGTTATAAACATATTTATTTAGCCTTTATCACGTTGGTATTGAATTCCTTGGTTATGAACATATTTATTTAGCATTTAGTGCACTGCTACAAGATCCTGTATTTGTAAATATGTTTATTTAGCCTTTACCACACCGGTACTCAATTCCGTGGTTATAAACATATTTGTTTAGCCTTTATCACACTGGTATTGAATTCCCTGGTTAAAAACATATTTATTTAGCCTTTATCACATTGGTATTGAATTCCCTGGTTATAAACATATTTGTTTAGCCTTTATCACATTGGTATTGAATTCCCTGGTTATAAACATATTTGTTTAGCCTTTATCACATTGGTATTGAATTCCCTGGTTATAAACATATTTATTTAGCCTTTATCACATTGGTACTGAATTCCCTGGTTATAAACATATTTGTTTAGCCTTTATCACATTGGTACTGAATTCCCTGGTTATAAACATATTTGTTTAGCCTTTATCACATTGGTATTGAATTCCCTGGTCATAAACATATTTATTTAGCCTTTATCACATTGGTATTGAATTCCCTGGTTATAAACATATTTATTTAGCCTTTATCACATTGGTATTGAATTCCCTGGTTATAAACATATTTGTTTAGCCTTTATCACATTGGTATTGAATTCCCTGGTTATAAACATATTTATTTAGCCTTTATCACATTGGTATTGAATTCCCTGGTTATAAACATATTTATTTAGCCTTTAGTGCACTGCTACAAGATCATGTATTTGTAAATATGTTTATTTAGCCTTTGTCACATTGATACTAGATCCCGTTATAAACATTTATTTTACCCTTTTAACACTGGTACTCAATTCCATGGTTATAAACATATTTATTTAGCCTTTATCACATTGGTATTGAATTCCCTGGTTATAAACATATTTATTTAGCCTTTATCACATTGGTATTGAATTCCCTGGTCATAAACATATTTATTTAGCCTTTATCACATTGGTATTGAATTCCCTGGTTATAAACATATTTATTTAGCCTTTATCACATTGGTATTGAATTCCCTGGTTATAAACATATTTGTTTAGCCTTTATCACATTGGTATTGAATTCCCTGGTTATAAACATATTTATTTAGCCTTTATCACATTGGTATTGAATTCCCTGGTTATAAACATATTTGTTTAGCCTTTATCACACTGGTATTGCATTCCCTGGTTATGAACATATTTATTTAGCCTTTAGTGCACTGCTACAAGATCATGTATTTGTAAATATGTTTATTTAACCTTTAGCCAATGGTACTCAATTCCATGGTTATAAACATATTTATTTAGCCTTTATCACATTGGTATTGAATTTCCTGGTTATAAACATATTTATTTAGCCTTTATCACATTGGTCTTGAATTCCCTGGTTATAAACATATTTATTTAGCCTTTATCACACTGGTATTGAATTCCCTGGTTATAAACATATTTGTTTAGCCTTTATCACATTGGTATTGAATTCCCTGGTCAAAAACATATTTATTTAGCCTTTATCACATTGGTATCGAATTCCCTGGTTATAAACATATTTATTTAGCCTTTATCACATTGGTATTGAATTCCCTGGTTATAAACATATTTATTTAGCCTTTATCACATTGGTATTGAATTCCTTGGTTATGAACATATTTATTTAGCATTTAGTGCACTGCTACAAGATCCTGTATTTGTAAATATGTTTATTTAGCCTTTATCACATTGGTACTCAATTCCATGGTTATAAACATATTTATTTAGCCTTTATCACACTGGTATTGAATTCCTTGGTTATGAACATATTTATTTAGCATTTAGTGCACTGCTACAAGATCCTGTATTTGTAAATATGTTTATTTAGCCTTTATCACATTGGTACTCAATTCCATGGTTATAAACATATTTGTTTAGCCTTTATCACACTGGTATTGAATTCCTTGGTTAAAAACATATTTATTTAGCCTTTATCACATTGGTATTGAATTCCCTGGTTATAAACATATTTGTTTAGCCTTTATCACATTGGTATTGAATTCCCTGGTTATAAACATATTTATTTAGCCTTTATCACATTGGTATTGAATTCCCTGGTTATAAACATATTTATTTAGCCTTTATCACATTGGTATTGAATTCCCTGGTTATAAACATATTTGTTTAGCCTTTATCACATTGGTATTGAATTCCCTGGTTATAAACATATTTATTTAGCCTTTATCACATTGGTATTGAATTCCCTGGTTATAAACATATTTGTTTAGCCTTTATCACACTGGTATTGAATTCCCTGGTTAAAAACATATTTATTTAGCCTTTATCACATTGGTAATGAATTCCCTGGTTATAAACATATTTGTTTAGCCTTTATCACATTGGTATTGAATTCCCTGGTTATAAACATATTTGTTTAGCCTTTATCACATTGGTATTGAATTCCCTGGTTATAAACATATTTATTTAGCCTTTATCACATTGGTATTGAATTCCCTGGTTATAAACATATTTATTTAGCCTTTATCACATTGGTATTGAATTCCCTGGTTATAAACATATTTATTTAGCCTTTATCACGTTGGTATTGAATTCCTTGGTTATGAACATATTTATTTAGCATTTAGTGCACTGCTACAAGATCCTGTATTTGTAAATATGTTTATTTAGCCTTTACCACACCGGTACTCAATTCCGTGGTTATAAACATATTTGTTTAGCCTTTATCACACTGGTATTGAATTCCCTGGTTAAAAACATATTTATTTAGCCTTTATCACATTGGTATTGAATTCCCTGGTTATAAACATATTTGTTTAGCCTTTATCAAATTGGTATTGCATTCCCTGGTTATAAACATATTTGTTTAGCCTTTATCACATTGGTATTGAATTCCCTGGTTATAAACATATTTATTTAGCCTTTATCACATTGGTACTGAATTCCCTGGTTATAAACATATTTGTTTAGCCTTTATCACATTGGTACTGAATTCCCTGGTTATAAACATATTTGTTTAGCCTTTATCACATTGGTATTGAATTCCCTGGTCATAAACATATTTATTTAGCCTTTATCACATTGGTATTGAATTCCCTGGTTATAAACATATTTATTTAGCCTTTATCACATTGGTATTGAATTCCCTGGTTATAAACATATTTGTTTAGCCTTTATCACATTGGTATTGAATTCCCTGGTTATAAACATATTTATTTAGCCTTTATCACATTGGTACTGAATTCCCTGGTTATAAACATATTTATTTAGCCTTTAGTGCACTGCTACAAGATCATGTATTTGTAAATATGTTTATTTAGCCTTTGTCACATTGATACTAGATCCCGTTATAAACATTTATTTTACCCTTTTAACACTGGTACTCAATTCCATGGTTATAAACATATTTATTTAGCCTTTATCACATTGGTATTGAATTCCCTGGTTATAAACATATTTATTTAGCCTTTATCACATTGGTATTGAATTCCCTGGTCATAAACATATTTATTTAGCCTTTATCACATTGGTATTGAATTCCCTGGTTATAAACATATTTATTTAGCCTTTATCACATTGGTATTGAATTCCCTGGTTATAAACATATTTGTTTAGCCTTTATCACATTGGTATTGAATTCCCTGGTTATAAACATATTTATTTAGCCTTTATCACATTGGTACTGAATTCCCTGGTTATAAACATATTTGTTTAGCCTTTATCACACTGGTATTGCATTCCCTGGTTATGAACATATTTATTTAGCCTTTAGTGCACTGCTACAAGATCATGTATTTGTAAATATGTTTATTTAACCTTTAGCCAATGGTACTCAATTCCATGGTTATAAACATATTTATTTAGCCTTTATCACATTGGTATTGAATTTCCTGGTTATAAACATATTTATTTAGCCTTTATCACATTGGTCTTGAATTCCCTGGTTATAAACATATTTATTTAGCCTTTATCACACTGGTATTGAATTCCCTGGTTATAAACATATTTGTTTAGCCTTTATCACATTGGTATTGAATTCCCTGGTCAAAAACATATTTATTTAGCCTTTATCACATTGGTATTGAATTCCCTGGTTATAAACATATTTATTTAGCCTTTATCACATTGGTATTGAATTCCCTGGTTATAAACATATTTGTTTAGCCTTTATCACATTGGTATTGAATTCCCTGGTTATAAACATATTTATTTAGCCTTTATCACATTGGTACTGAATTCCCTGGTTATAAACATATTTGTTTAGCCTTTATCACACTGGTATTGCATTCCCTGGTCATAAACATATTTATTTAGCCTTTAGTGCACTGCTACAAGATCATGTATTTGTAAATATGTTTATTTAACCTTTAGCCAATGGTACTCAATTCCATGGTTATAAACATATTTATTTAGCCTTTATCACATTGGTATTGAATTCCCTGGTTATAAACATATTTATTTAGCCTTTATCACATTGGTATTGAATTCCCTGGTTATAAACATATTTATTTAGCCTTTATCACATTGGTATTGAATTCCCTGGTTATAAACATATTTGTTTAGCCTTTATCACACTGGTATTGAATTCCCTGGTCATAAACATATTTATTTAGCCTTTATCACATTGGTATTGAATTCCCTGGTTATAAACATATTTATTTAGCCTTTAGTGCACTGCTACAAGATCATGTATTTGTAAATATGTTTATTTAACCTTTAGCCAATGGTACTCAATTCCATGGTTATAAACATATTTATTTAGCCTTTATCACATTGGTATTGAATTCCCTGGTTATAAACATATTTATTTAGCCTTTATCACATTGGTATTGAATTCCCTGGTTATAAACATATTTATTTAGCCTTTATCACATTGGTATTGAATTCCCTGGTCATAAACATATTTATTTAGCCTTTATCACATTGGTATTGAATTCCCTGGTCAAAAACATATTTATTTAGCCTTTATCACATTGTTATTGAATTCCCTGGTTATAAACATATTTGTTTAGCCTTTATCATACTTGTATTGAATTCCCTGGTTATGAACATATTTATTTAGCCTTTAGTGCACTGCTACAAGATCATGTATTTGTAAATATGTTTATTTAGCCTTTGTCACATTGATACTAGATCCCGTTATAAACAGTTATTTTACCCTTTTAACACTGGTACTCAATTCCATGGTTATAAACATATTTATTTAGCCTTTATCACATTGGTATTGAATTCCCTGGTTATAAACATATTTATTTAGCCTTTATCACATTGGTATTGAATTCCCTGGTCATAAACATATTTATTTAGCCTTTATCACATTGGTATTGAATTCCCTGGTTATAAACATATTTATTTAGCCTTTATCACATTGGTATTGAATTCCCTGGTTATAAACATATTTGTTTAGCCTTTATCACATTGGTATTGAATTCCCTGGTTATAAACATATTTATTTAGCCTTTATCACATTGGTACTGAATTCCCTGGTTATAAACATATTTGTTTAGCCTTTATCACACTGGTATTGCATTCCCTGGTTATGAACATATTTATTTAGCCTTTAGTGCACTGCTACAAGATCATGTATTTGTAAATATGTTTATTTAACCTTTAGCCAATGGTACTCAATTCCATGGTTATAAACATATTTATTTAGCCTTTATCACATTGGTATTGAATTTCCTGGTTATAAACATATTTATTTAGCCTTTATCACATTGGTCTTGAATTCCCTGGTTATAAACATATTTATTTAGCCTTTATCACACTGGTATTGAATTCCCTGGTTATAAACATATTTGTTTAGCCTTTATCACATTGGTATTGAATTCCCTGGTCAAAAACATATTTATTTAGCCTTTATCACATTGGTATTGAATTCCCTGGTTATAAACATATTTATTTAGCCTTTATCACATTGGTATTGAATTCCCTGGTTATAAACATATTTGTTTAGCCTTTATCACATTGGTATTGAATTCCCTGGTTATAAACATATTTATTTAGCCTTTATCACATTGGTACTGAATTCCCTGGTTATAAACATATTTGTTTAGCCTTTATCACACTGGTATTGCATTCCCTGGTCATAAACATATTTATTTAGCCTTTAGTGCACTGCTACAAGATCATGTATTTGTAAATATGTTTATTTAACCTTTAGCCAATGGTACTCAATTCCATGGTTATAAACATATTTATTTAGCCTTTATCACATTGGTATTGAATTCCCTGGTTATAAACATATTTGTTTAGCCTTTATCACATTGGTATTGAATTCCCTGGTTATAAACATATTTATTTAGCCTTTATCACATTGGTATTGAATTCCCTGGTTATAAACATATTTGTTTAGCCTTTATCACACTGGTATTGCATTCCCTGGTCATAAACATATTTATTTAGCCTTTATCACATTGGTATTGAATTCCCTGGTTATAAACATATTTATTTAGCCTTTAGTGCACTGCTACAAGATCATGTATTTGTAAATATGTTTATTTAACCTTTAGCCAATGGTACTCAATTCCATGGTTATAAACATATTTATTTAGCCTTTATCACATTGGTATTGAATTCCCTGGTTATAAACATATTTATTTAGCCTTTATCACATTGGTATTGAATTCCCTGGTTATAAACATATTTATTTAGCCTTTATCACATTGGTATTGAATTCCCTGGTCATAAACATATTTATTTAGCCTTTATCACATTGGTATTGAATTCCCTGGTCAAAAACATATTTATTTAGCCTTTATCACATTGTTATTGAATTCCCTGGTTATAAACATATTTGTTTAGCCTTTATCATACTTGTATTGAATTCCCTGGTTATGAACATATTTATTTAGCCTTTAGTGCACTGCTACAAGATCATGTATTTGTAAATATGTTTATTTAGCCTTTGTCACATTGATACTAGATCCCGTTATAAACATTTATTTTACCCTTTTAACACTGGTACTCAATTCCATGGTTATAAACATATTTATTTAGCCTTTATCACATTGGTACTGAATTCCCTGGTTATAAACATATTTGTTTAGCCTTTATCACACTGGTATTGCATTCCCTGGTTATGAACATATTTATTTAGCCTTTAGTGCACTGCTACAAGATCATGTATTTGTAAATATGTTTATTTAACCTTTAGCCAATGGTACTCAATTCCATGGTTATAAACATATTTATTTAGCCTTTATCACATTGGTATTGAATTCCCTGGTTATAAACATATTTATTTAGCCTTTATCACATTGGTATTGAATTCCCTGGTTATAAACATATTTATTTAGCCTTTATCACACTGGTATTGAATTCCCTGGTTATAAACATATTTGTTTAGCCTTTATCACATTGGTATTGAATTCCCTGGTCAAAAACATATTTATTTAGCCTTTATCACATTGGTATTGAATTCCCTGGTTATAAACATATTTGTTTAGCCTTTATCACATTGGTATTGAATTCCCTGGTTATAAACATATTTATTTAGCCTTTATCACATTGGTATTGAATTCCCTGGTTATAAACATATTTATTTAGCCTTTATCACATTGGTATTGAATTCCCTGGTTATAAACATATTTATTTAGCCTTTATCACATTGGTATTGAATTCCTTGGTTATGAACATATTTATTTAGCATTTAGTGCACTGCTACAAGATCCTGTATTTGTAAATATGTTTATTTAGCCTTTACCACACCGGTACTCAATTCCGTGGTTATAAACATATTTGTTTAGCCTTTATCACACTGGTATTGAATTCCTTGGTTAAAAACATATTTATTTAGCCTTTATCACATTGGTATTGAATTCCCTGGTTATAAACATATTTGTTTAGCCTTTATCACATTGGTATTGAATTCCCTGGTTATAAACATATTTATTTAGCCTTTATCACATTGGTATTGAATTCCCTGGTTATAAACATATTTGTTTAGCCTTTATCAGATTGGTATTGAATTCCCTGGTTATAAACATATTTATTTAGTCTTTATCACATTGGTACTGAATTCCCTGGTTATAAACATATTTGTTTAGCCTTTATCACACTGGTATTGCATTCCCTGGTTATGAACATATTTATTTAGCCTTTAGTGCACTGCTACAAGATCATGTATTTGTAAATATGTTTATTTAACCTTTAGCACACTGGTACTCAATTCCATGGTTATAAACATATTTGTTTAGCCTTTATCACATTGGTATTGAATTCCCTGGTTATAAACATATTTATTTAGCCTTTATCACATTGGTATTGAATTCCCTGGTTATAAACATATTTGTTTAGCCTTTATCACATTGGTATTGAATTCCCTGGTTATAAACATATTTATTTAGCCTTTATCACATTGGTATTGAATTCCCTGGTTATAAACATATTTATTTAGCCTTTATCACATTGGTATTGAATTCCCTGGTTATAAACATATTTATTTAGCCTTTATCACATTGGTATTGAATTCCCTGGTTATAAACATATTTATTTAGCCTTTATCACATTGGTATTGAATTCCTTGGTTATGAACATATTTATTTAGCATTTAGTGCACTGCTACAAGATCCTGTATTTGTAAATATGTTTATTTAGCCTTTATCACATTGGTACTCAATTCCATGGTTATAAACATATTTATTTAGCCTTTATCACACTGGTATTGAATTCCTTGGTTATGAACATATTTATTTAGCATTTAGTGCACTGCTACAAGATCCTGTATTTGTAAATATGTTTATTTAGCCTTTATCACATTGGTACTCAATTCCATGGTTATAAACATATTTGTTTAGCCTTTATCACACTGGTATTGAATTCCTTGGTTAAAAACATATTTATTTAGCCTTTATCACATTGGTATTGAATTCCCTGGTTATAAACATATTTGTTTAGCCTTTATCACATTGGTATTGAATTCCCTGGTTATAAACATATTTATTTAGCCTTTATCACATTGGTATTGAATTCCCTGGTTATAAACATATTTATTTAGCCTTTATCACATTGGTATTGAATTCCCTGGTTATAAACATATTTATTTAGCCTTTATCACATTGGTATTGAATTCCCTGGTTATAAACATATTTATTTAGCCTTTATCACATTGGTCTTGAATTCCTTGGTTATGAACATATTTATTTAGCATTTAGTGCACTGCTACAAGATCCTGTATTTGTAAATATGTTTATTTAGCCTTTACCACACCGGTACTCAATTCCGTGGTTATAAACATATTTGTTTAGCCTTTATCACACTGGTATTGAATTCCCTGGTTAAAAACATATTTATTTAGCCTTTATCACATTGGTATTGAATTCCCTGGTTATAAACATATTTGTTTAGCCTTTATCACATTGGTATTGAATTCCCTGGTTATAAACATATTTGTTTAGCCTTTATCACATTGGTATTGAATTCCCTGGTTATAAACATATTTGTTTAGCCTTTATCACATTGGTATTGAATTCCCTGGTTATAAACATATTTATTTAGCCTTTATCACATTGGTATTGAATTCCCTGGTTATAAACATATTTGTTTAGCCTTTATCACATTGGTATTGAATTCCCTGGTTATAAACATATTTATTTAGCCTTTATCACATTGGTATTGAATTCCCTGGTTATAAACATATTTGTTTAGCCTTTATCACATTGGTATTGAATTCCCTGGTTATAAACATATTTATTTAGCCTTTATCACATTGGTACTGAATTCCCTGGTTATAAACATATTTGTTTAGCCTTTATCACATTGGTATTGCATTCCCTGGTTATAAACATATTTGTTTAGCCTTTATCACACTGGTATTGCATTCCCTGATTATAAACATATTTATTTAGCCTTTATCACATTGGTACTGAATTCCCTGGTTATAAACATATTTATTTAGCCTTTATCACATTGGTACTGAATTCCCTGGTTATAAACATATTTGTTTAGCCTTTATCACACTGGTATTGCATTCCCTGGTTATGAACATATTTATTTAGCCTTTATCACATTGGTACTGAATTCCCTGGTTATAAACATATTTGTTTAGCCTTTATCACACTGGTATTGCATTCCCTGGTTATGAACATATTTATTTAGCCTTTATCACATTGGTACTGAATTCCGTGGTTATAAACATATTTGTTTAGCCTTTATCATGATTGTATTGAATTCCCTGGTTATAAACATATTTATTTAGCCTTTAGTGCACTGCTACAAGATCATGTATTTGTAAATATGTTTATTTAACCTTTAGCCAATGGTACTCAATTCCATGGTTATAAACATATTTATTTAGCCTTTATCACATTGGTATTGAATTCCCTGGTTATAAACATATTTGTTTAGCCATTATCACATTGGTATTGAATTCCCTGGTTATAAACATATTTATTTAGCCTTTATCACACTGGTATTGAATTCCCTGGTCATAAACATAATTATTTAGCCTTTAGTGCACTGCTACAAGATCATATATTTGTAGATATGTTTATTTGCCCTTGTCACATTGATACTGGATCCCGTTATCAACATTTATTTTACCCTTTTAACACTGGTATTGAATTCCCTGGTCATAAACATATTTATTTAGCCTTTAGTGCCGTGCTACAAGATCATGTATTTGTAAATATGTTTATTTAACCTTTACCACACTGGTACTCAATTCCGTGGTTATAAACATATTTGTTTAGCCTTTATCACACTGGTATTGAATTCCCTGGTCATAAACATATTTATTTAGCCTCTATTGCACTGTTACAAGATCCTGTATTTGTAGATATATTTATTTAGTCTTTATCACACTAGTACAAGATCAACTGGTTAGAAATTCTCATACTCGTATTAATTCCTGTGGTTCACTTAATTCACTTGTCTTATTTTTTTATTTTGGGAAAGAACAATGGTCATCGATTGAAACCAAAGTTAAAATTAGGTGAAATTTTCAAATGTTGACTGACGTTTCTTCAAAATTGTTCTCTTCCAGACCGGTAATACATTCAGTCTCATGCACAGTAGCTCATTTCAAAGCTGAATTAATGCTGTTGTATGGAAGCCCTCTAGCTATTTGTCCTTTTTCATCAGTCAAAGGAATAAAGTCATTTTAAAAATGATTTTTGAAAAAAAGCATTTAATGTAGAAGCTAGGTTTAAAATTATTTGACTTGAAACCTGCTTCTTGTAATCTGTACTTTCTTCATAACAAATGGTTGAAAATTGGATATTGAAAAAAAAAATATTTTGTAATTAGGCCATTTTTCGAATGGAAAATTTAAAATCATGTGAAATTTTGCCCTAATGATGATAATTATCAAGAAAGTTCCATAATTGATGAGTTTAAATTTCTTTGCAATTTGGATGTCTTATCATGTGTGATGATTCAACTTACATGTGAATATATGTTGTTGTTTGGCCAATTTACCATTGGTTAATCATCCACGAGATATTCAATCAGAAATGAGTAAACCATACTACACATTCACAGTAAGTAATAACAGCAAATAATAAAGTTAATCGAAATGTGTTAGTATATTTGAGGATATATTGCAATATTTATAATATTTTCTAACATGATTGAACAAGAACAAAGTTGTCATATGTGACTGAAATGATAATTCTCCAACGAGGTGCCAAATTCCTCTGTTCTTACTAATCAGAATGGCCCTTAGCCGGTCTTCACTTGTCTGGACACCTACATGCATTGTACCTTATTCTTCTTTTCGATAAGGTAAGTGACACTTTCACTCTTCAAATTGTTAAACACCTGGTGAAATCCAAGGGATTCATGTCGTGGCGCAGCCCGTCTGTCTGTCCATCCCGAAAAGGCACTTGTCTTCTGAAATCAACTGCTCCAACCATCTTTTACCTTTCTTTCTTAATCTTTACACATGCTTTGCATATCCATTTTGGTGGCCAATCGAAGAAATAGTATGGCCCTTGACCTAGACTGCTCGGCTTTTCGATTTCAGACAGACAGTACCTGTGTTCCTAAACAACACCTCCCACACTTTTTTTTATCAATCTTTCTTAAACTTTATTTGCTGCTTTCATAATTAACAAGTAGCATCACAGGTTTAATTGCTGTTCAATTTATAACTTTTCAAACCGCATATGGCACATTTCTAATTAGGATTCAAAATTCTCTGTTTCCTGATGTAATCATTTAGATTAAGTGTAAGGTGCTGGTAAACATATATAGTTTATATATAGAGTATACAAATCGACAATCCATTTTATACCATTTTTATTAAACTAGTTAATTATTTGGTGGAAAAGAAGCGAAAGTGAATTTGACACCTGCTCATTAAATTTTTTAATGAAAATGGAATTATATGGAAGGAAGTTAAGTATTCTGTTTATTAGTTGTCCAAATTAATCAAACGAAATTGCCGACAGTGTGCTGAAACTTGGGACATTGTGATGATTGAACAACCATTGTGAAATCACAGTTGCACACTATTGTGATGTCATACTTGCAGCGGTATTACACCGCAGTATATTCCATGGGCAAGTAATACATCTATTTCCAAATTAATCAGTGTAAAGACATTGCTTTGTCTCATACTCAACGAGTGGCTCACGCACTGAATGCCATGTTTCAAGATGGCGGCGTCCAATGTAAATAAAACTGGGTCGTCGGCTTAGGTCTATCTAACATCTTAATGCTACACTGCAACATTTATTTAATCAACCTTGTCCAATTTACCTGTATTTATTAATTTGATTGTTTTATACCATCTTAGCTCTTGCACAATATTTTCATGTCATTGGCTAAGCATTCACAGTCATTCACAATGTATAAATTATGAATTCAAAGTCATTTCTCGATTGGAGTTAGTGAGCTGGCACACGTGTTTGAGCTTATGTCTTGAGATAAGATTGTCTCATTAATTAGCGATTGATCAAATTGTATATTTAAGTGGTTCGTACATGGTGTAGTCATTTATTCATCAGCTTAAAACGTTGGCGAAAGTAACAATAATATTTTTACTTTCATTGGTTTTGTAATGTGATTTTTTGTTGAAAGGAGCGTATATTGGTCCAACAAATAGTTTTACTCATACTTGAATGCATTTAATATTTACATTCATAAATTTCCAGGATATTTGATTAACTATGGAAATATATTATGATTATTCCACCTGGAGGGTTTGCACAATAATATATTGGCCTGCCCTAGTCAAAGTACAGTCAATGCTACAATCTAATTGAGTCGTGGACATATCATGAGGTGGAGTTCGCTTTAGTTATCTAGTTATATACATATCATGTATGTTGTAGATACAAAACCACATAAATGAATGAGGCAGTTATCACCAGTGTCGATACCTATCGAAATATCGCATATATGTATGACACTATCCTCTTTTAATAAGTTATTATACATGTTTTAGGCGGTTATTGAGGTAAACTTTTCAAAATCATAAATCATTTCTTGAACATACTCTTAAGATTAATTTTATTGACTTAAATGTAAACTTTATTTATGAATTTTATGTATATGAAAGTTTGGCATCATGTTAATTTCACAAAAATGAACTATAGTAAACACCTGTATTCTGAAAGTGTGTTCGCCTCCTGAATATCTTTAGTGCAAATATCATGTAATTTGTGATGTCATTAAGGCATCGTTGTGTCGTGAAGACAAAACTCATAGATATATGATTTTCACAAGTGAATATTTACTGTACCATAACACATATTTCATACTTTACAGTTAACCATTTTCTATACAGCACATTTCAGCGACTAAGGATCACTCTTTCGAAATTTCTAGTTTATTTTTCTCAGAAAATTCCAAAATTCGACTCTTATACTCTTTATATACTATAGTGTAGTTGTGAAGGCTTTTTCGTTTGGTGGATATGAACATTTATATAAAAAATGAAGTACATGAAAATTTTGAAAATCTGACCCTCCTGGATATTTCCTATTTCCAAAGGTCCAAAACGTGCAGCACTGAGTCAACGATCACACGGTAAGTTTGAAAATGATAAATGGACACACAGAAGAAAAATGATCCTTTGTCAACACAGTTGAAGTAATGCATTTGACGCCCATATGAAATCAAAATAACATGATGTTTGCTCTTAGATAGAAGGTGCACAAACGTTGTAATATCACTTCTCACTTACTATCACAATCATCTGTTAATGCATGAAACAAGTCTGAGAGTACTGCTTGAAAGTATTTATTCATATTTGCGCTGTATACAAATGTGTCTGTCGAGAGTTCCGGCTTCTTCTAAGGGCAGACGGGGTTGGTTCTCTGACAATCAGCATCACTCAAAACATTTAAACTGTTCCTGGAATCAAACACATTTTTCATGTATTAGTATCAAATTTTCACCAATCTGTTTTCACCAGTTTCCAGAATATATGTAGTGACCCAGTCATGATTTATGGAAACGTGCCAAAGAAAGGTAAATATTCTATATGCAAGAAACTCATTCTGCTGAAAATATGAAAAATGATTCGCTGTTTATTAGTCTGTAAAGAGTTAAGATATATTTATCAGATCATCTAAATCAGAAATGTACCCGATTGGTTTGATTATTATGATGTTACATTTGGCCAGTTATACTCACTCGCAAGCATAGTCAGTAGCCAGGCAGTTCTCCCCACAGAAAACTGTCCCATCGCTGACACAGTAAGTTCCACTGGTGTAATTGAAACAACCACCGCATTCGAAGGCATTCATTCTGGCCTCAGAGCATTGGAGGGCAACTGTAAAAGATTCAAATTAAATTGTTAATGGTCACAAACAAGCACGAAGACAAGAGAGATGTAATATACTCTGTTACATTTGTTTATACTCCAAGTTTAGGAGTACAGTTTTGTGGAAAGATTAAAATATACTTTGTTAGTCCCGAAAAAGTGTGTGAACAAATTAGGAACAAAACTATTCAGTAAGAATTGTTTATTCAAAATTTATTTAAAAAGTCAAAAAGCCCAAGCTAATAATATATGGCATCTTCCAATTCTTGCTATTTGTTGTTGTACTTACACAACCATTTGTTGAACATAAGATTTTTAAACATTAGATGAAAAAAGTTTTTGTAAATTGGCAATAAATGCATCTGTTTGTCAACCAAGATATGTGTTACTTTATACAATAAAATATAACAATAATTATTATTCTAATTTAAATAATATTTTAAAAAACACGTGCAAAAGAAATTCCCACTCATTTAAAGAGAGTTTAAAACGAGACTCTGCTGTTTGAGTAGATATATTTTGAATGTATTTAATAGACACATGTAAAAACGTAGTAACAACTTCATACATCAGAATATGGCACTTTTTATGTATGTTTATATACATTTGGGGTGCTTAAATAACTTCTCCGAATGGTTTGGAGCAGATTGTGTGGCATTGGAGTTTTAAAAATGTAAGCATTTCTGTAATGAAAGATGTTGTCGACATACTTAACCTCCTCGGACTTGTATATTAGTATGCATAATGATTACAACAAAAAGAACATTCCAAAAATCTCATCTAGTTATAAGGTGATTCCAAAACGATGATGTCTTTCTCACAAATATGAACATATATTGTTTTGAAAATTCAAAGTTAGTTAAGCTCTCTGATGAAGACACGATGCATCTCTGTTTCAGTAGAAAGTATCGCTCATGGGTGGAAATAATATTTATGTATATAACTTTAACATGCATGACTCAAGATATTTCCCCAAGTTCTTGGTAAACACGTTATTATATTCACTTTGCAGTTTCATCAAAAACATTTAAAAATCGGTGATACCCATATATACTACATTCATTTATTACGTGTCGAATTATATGTCGAATTATATGTCGAATTATATGAAAAACAACAAAATGTCTTATGGCATATATTTTACTTTTCTCAAATATATAATTCATGATAGGAATCATATGAAAAAAGGCGATATTTAATTGCAATCAACTTATAAATATGTAATATTCTTTTTAAATATTGCAAAACAGAAAGGTACTCTGAAGAATAAATACGTCGTTTCTAAATATGTTATCTAGATGCTTATAAGCCACTGTGCTAACTTCAGGTAAAGATAACTTCTAACAGGATCTAGGTTGAATAGAAGGGTACATCATACAGACTATGTATAAAGTAACTAAGAGAAAATCTACTGTGACTTACCACAGGCGATGACAACAAGCAGAGCAAGGACCTTCATAGTGAGTTGTTAGTAGAGCTGGGAGCTGACTGAGGTCTTGTGAATAACTCTTCAGAGATCCTGTGATCTGGTTGTCCACTGGCTCCGTATTTATAGCAAGGCGAGACCTTTTGGACAGCATACTTAGTGGGTGAAATTGGGTGCACCCAGGAAGATAATTAATGTAATAAGCATGTTGACTAAACTAAATACTGTGATAACCTGACTTTCGTGTGATTTTGACTTGATTGGTTTAAATGAAAAAATTGCCTATGTTGATTGGTAATTGATATCCAGCAAATGGACTTGGGCGAATCACTGCAGACTGATTTGACACAGAGATTTGACCTTATGGAAATACCACGTCTTCTGAAGTAACGCCGTTGTTTTAAACCAAAATGTTCATGCGTTGAATGTGTTTAAAATGTAAGTGCTTCTTTTTTATTGTTCAATAACTGAAACATGAGAAATATAATCTATTAACGAATTTATTGTATGATGGTGTAAATAGCTAGAAAGTTTAATAATATACACTCTAATGTTTTTAATATTGCCAATACTGGAATATAAAAAAACATTTTTACAGCAGAACGTGATCATACGTTATGTTTGTAGCATGTTTATACTATGGAACACATTGCCTGTACTAACACACATGCAAAAGAAACGTCCCCTTACAAAAACAAGATAGTTCAATCAACCAGCGATAAGTACAACTAAAATGTCTTCAGGTACTGACCATACTCAGTATGAATTTTCAAAACATTATCTGTTCGTATTTCGGACAAACACACGTTTTAAATATGGCACCATGATGCATGTGTCAACCCTCCTGCTGTAGGAACTCGCATGGGACATACAGATCTGCGTCTCACAACAGTTCAACAGAATTCCGATCTTTTTCTTCCAATTCGTAAACCCTTTTCAATGGATACGGCTTGTCTTATCTTGTCTTCTGAGATGTTTTACCCTTTAACGTTACATTGAGTTGTAACTCTGATAATAAATGGCAATTTTTTAGCAAACATAATACTACATCGCCTTTAAAAACAAGGGTTATGTGCAAATATAGATTACCATGGCAGTAGGAACATGGTCTAGATTGTTCAATCAACGCAACGGGATGGAAAGACAAGGTCAAAATGAATGAAAAGTGAATGATGAAAAGTATATTTTACAAATCAAAATGGTTTCAATATTTTATTATACTATTATTCTCCCGACAAACGCTCTGCTAAACATAAATATAACTTTTTTGAAACAGATAGACAGAAAACGTAAATCGCAATTCTACCAACAAACTATCTGCTGTTAAAAGATTCAAGACGAAAACAAATATAGCTTTTGTGAGACAGATAGAAAGAGAAAATATTATTCTCGATTGTGCTACAGTCAAAAGCATATGAAATGAGTGAAAGAATTCACAGAGGGACAAAATGTTTAAAAGAGTCAAACACAACATATGTCTGCCGGTTGAAGTCGTTTAAGAACGTATCTGATAAAGATATATCTCGTGAAGAGATAAACAAATTTCTATTTATGAGAGTGTGATACTTAATATTTTACATGTATATCTGTTCAAACATATATGGGATGCTGAAACTGCTATTTTGGACAAACTGTTTGGTATTTAAGGTCAAAAGCTAATAAATATGGCGCATCGTTGCTGTATATGTCATAAAACAAGCGAGGAAGCCATATTTCGCTATCCTATCTCGCCTTGTTAAGAAGATTTCAAAACGGTGAATTTTCAAAAGCCGCATTTTTCATAAACATGAAATGATTTTTTTTTCAAAAACTACAAATTAAATTAAAGTTGGATCTAAGATTTCAGTCGGATCTATCCCTCACGGATGAAACTACCTTGCAATCTTTAGCTATCGTTTCTTGTGCTCAGGGGGTATTCAACATGCCATATCTTGAGTTATACTTGTTTTTCATCCTTAATCAAAATGATCGTGGGTGGGATCGATCACTCTACATGATTATTTTGGTTTACAACCCTTAAACTGTTTACATGTGTTGTTTGACTATGGAAATGGATTTACACCAGTCCATAGTCACACGTAATGCACATATGCCGAACAATTCAAGGTAAGATCTTACTGTTGTGCAATAAACATGCCAGGTAGCAACTATCACCTAATTTGCAGAAATATGTAGAAGATTCCATGACATAATGCCATTTCCCAAACATCAGTCCCTGTGTAAGCTCAGTTCCTTCGACGTGACTAAATTATTGACCGGGTGGGGCTAGGGCGTGGCGGTTGAAGGAGGGCCCCATATCAATCATGCTTATTGCATTCTCTTCCTAAAGAGGTTACTCCCTTAAGATTTCATATCCTAACCTCTGTTGTATTAGGCCATATATCTCGGTTCCAGCACAATTCCCCAGCGGGGAAAAGGGGTACCTCATACTGCATCCCTGCTTCTTGTCAAATGAAAACTCATCTTTCATCTGCTAAGGTTTTAACATTTGACTGTAAAGGGTCTTGCCAACTAGCATATGTCCTTCGAATATGTGTAATGTAAATAAAACAAATAAAATAATTCGGATTTTGCCTCTGATTTGCTTTTCTTTTTTATCAGCCCGTTTATGAACAATTGTTTTCACAAAATCAAACAGCACATTTCGTTTCTGATTAAAACATGGCATGATGATGTGTCATTGGCAAATATCACTTTTCCAACGGCGTTTCTAATTGCACAGCTATTGTCCAATGCAACCAATCAGGACCCTCAATTTCTAGCCGAGAAAACCGCTCTAGAAACAGAGGTTAGGATCGGAACTCTGGAGGAAGGAACCTTTGTGGGAAGAGAATGATGTATTAACTACCTCTTGCAAATACAGCAGTTTGGAATTAAGTCATTTAATTAAGTTAGTATAGTTAACCATCTGATAGCATCATTAATTAACGGATCGGGGTATCCTCAGTTAACTTTACACGTTGTAGTGCTATATTTAGATGTCCATTATTTATTAATTGATAAAAAAGGATCGCAAAATCTACAAATCTAGCTCTCACATGAGGAGTTCCCCAAAATTGGCGCTTTATACGTCGCGCAATGTTCTACCAATACGGATAACCGTTTTCCGGATAATCGGGTCGTGCACTGAGATGTCTTACCCTTTTATCAATAGTTGATAAAGTTTCATAATAATGGCATATTTGAGAAAAAATTACTTGCAAAAAATATGCTACAGTGCTTTTACGGTAGATACTCTCAAGATTAGAAAATGTGCCAGTCGTTTCCAAAGGTAAACTAATCATTTTGCACTGTTGTGGTGCAGTTTAAATGGTTATACATTATGCCATTTCACTATATCATTCCAACACTCACAAACTTAGGTTAAAAACAGGAATACATAAAATAGTATTTATGATATACATGTAGTTAACACATTGTTAATCTGGCATAGCACAATTGACCGCTATAAGTGAATTACAACAACAATGCATGCTCGCCGTATTGGTGACTCGTGGCTGGAGAGTTTGAAGGTTCGATTCCCCGCCTCGCACCGAGACATGAGTTATGAAACTAGTGGTGTTACTTTGGGCTGCAGGTGACTCTGCGCGTCTCTGTTCACCTATCAGTACAATTGGGTACCTGGAAGGCAAGCAAAGCAATGTAACAGATAACCTTTATAAGCGCCTTAAATGGCAGCTAGTTTGCATACTCCCATTGATGATAGTCCAACACAGGGTAATAATGTGTGTGAGCATTGAGCATGCCGCTTTGTGGTGAGGAGTTTAGGGCGGCATATATTCTGTCTGCAGTGAAATAGTACAGAACAGAAAAACGAAACTGGGAATCCTTACCTGGCTAATAAGACCTTTAATTTTGAGAATTTTATTTTAGTTAAAAAACGTTATTCCTCAGTTTGAAGTGTGTTATTGGTTTGTATGGCAATGGCAATTGTTTGTCTATACATGACAATGTCGCTTCTGTAAGCCATTAAACGGTTGACTGGCCAATCATTTACTGCACAATTTGCTTCTTAGAATATCCTAGAAATCCCTGATGATTGTCAACTTATTATTGTTTTTATCAGCTTGTAAATATACTTGTATGATGCTGCAGTATCGGGCTAGAAAACTATATTCGTTTAGAAGTTATTTATTTAAGATTTTGTAAATACAATTGAATCTTAACGCAATATCTCCAGGTTGTATGGTTAAAGGGGAACTTCATTCTCTCCCATAAATCACCCAAGTCATTCTTCCCACATAACCTCTGGTTGAACCTTATTTCTCCCTTCTAGCGAAGTCCCGTAGCAGTGAAAATGTTTGTTTCTGTTTTTCAAACTTGTTAGGAATGAACCATTATAGAGTAAGTGCATATAATTTAAAGTAAATTGAAGCATTAAACGCATGTGCATACGTAACGCTTATAACGAAAGTACGATATATTATAATCCACGGGGTGTACAGAAGACTGAAACAGTGATACATCACATCAGGTCAAGAAGATTAAATTAATTTTTGGAAACATTATTTCTTCATGTTTTTTTAAAAACATGCCTTCTTAACAAATGTTTGATATCTCTTTACCAGGAGAGTCCAGAAGGACGTTTTGGCTTGATTTATGACGTCATCATGTTAATTATATAATTGATAAAAATTCTGGCCAAAACAAAAATTTGAAAAAGAGATTTCAGCAACCAACGTGTGTGTTTGAACAGACATATAAATACAAATATAATACCCTGATGAATTAAATTGTGAATTCTTCTTTGCAAAGTATATGCTTATCAAGGCATTCAAATCGACTTCCTCCAGCAGGAACGTTTCAGTTTTACTCTGTCAGTCTATATGAAACAACTGTCAGGTTTATCCTTGAAACAATAGCAGTGAAACAATGCCTTTGAAACAGCAAACATCGTTAAACTAGCAACCGGTATCAAGTCTGTCAGATTTTCGAAACAACATTTGAGATGAATGAGAAAAAGTTCTATGGATAGTCAACTTCTTTATTGATATGAGTGCGACGTTTCGATGCAGATACTAGCACCGTTATAAAGCAAGTGGTACAATATCATGACAACCAGGAGAATATATACAATTTGGTAATTCTGTTTTTGACGTAGTTTTTGACCCGTGGTCGGTGCTACACGTCGCCAAGGAAGATTGAAAATGGTCGGTTTAACATGTGAGTCGGCAAAGTCGGCGCGATGTCAGAAGCCCTCGGCGCTTTCGGCACAGACGTCCTATACTATAGATTCACCAGGACTTTCTGAACCTGACAAATGAACGTCCGTGCACAGGGGCGTGTATCGTTAGAAACAGCGTTTGAAAGACATATACCTATATAGACCCTACCCTCTTTTGATATAGACAGAAACGCTACACAATGGAGTTGTTATCATTATTTAATAGCGATGACGTCATGTTTACACAGGTACTGTTTTTACCATGAAACAATGTTCACAAAAGTATGGAGCTGCAAGTGAAACAAAACACATTCGCATTGGTATTGTCACTTCTAAATGTTCTTTGTAGACCCTAGTGTACATATTCAATATGAATGATCAGTATATGGTAGGACCCCCACGTACCCGGGTGACATACTGCACCCTACGTCTCATATCTCCAATCAGACGTCGGATCTGTTCTTGTGTCAATAACATCGACTCAGCGTGCAGAGTTACCTCCAACTCATATAAATTCTGTACTGGAGTGTTCTGAACCTGGAGTAGCCACACTAGAATATCCCACACATGCTACAGAGGGATCAGATCTGGGCTTACTGCTGGCCAGGGTAAAGTTGTCACTGCGTTGGCTCGCATGTAATCAATCTACAACGGCACGTGATCGGTGAGGCCGGGCGTTGTCGTCCATGTACTGTGGTCGTGTAGCAAGTGCATGGTTATCGAAGGAACAACGACCGACTGTAGCACGTCCCGGATGTATTGAGCTCCCGTTAAGTTGCCCCTGATGGTGATCAAATCCAGCTTGCAGTCTTGAGACAGGCATACCCATAACAGATCCACCTCCATACGCGACAATTGGCTGGATGTTCCAGGGGGTATAAGCTGTATTCTTCTGTCTCCAAACACGTGCACGCCCTTCAGTAACATGGAGCAAGAATGGACTCTCGTCAGACCAATGGATTGTCCGCGAGGTCCTTAGATTCAAGTGTTATCTGTCCAAACACAATGCACGTGCACGTTTATGATGGTCTCTCAACAAGGGACATTTAATTATCTTTCTTGTTTTAATCCTGCCGATTTGAGGCGATTTCTGACTGTTCTGGTGCTGATGTTTCGATTTGGTAACCACAGACGTTTCAGCTGAGGATTTGTCAGGAAAGGTTCTTGGCATACATGTCGAAGAAGGTGCCGGTCCTCTCGAGGTGTAGTGACAGTAGGTCTTCCAGACCTTGGACGGTCCATTGCACTTCCTGTCTGCGCATGCTTCCAGACTAAAAGACTAACAACAGTGTAATGGTATCCAAGATTTAGTCCTATCGCCTTAAAGGACATCCCTACAGAGCGCATACCAATAATTTGATTTCTGAGATCCATTGACAATCGTCTTCGTGTCATGTTCAATAGATATGCTTGAATGGCCATGGAAAGCAAAGTTACATACCACCATATGCAGTTGGGCCATACTACTTGTTGTGATCCTCGAGTGAGCATGTTGCACGTGCATGCCCCGAACGTGTAGGCGCGACTGTCACGCATCATTGGTTTGAACGTATTGCACAAACACTACTCTTCTCATAAATGAACCTTGTTTAACTATTTAAAGTATTCTCGAAAAGATATCATCACAAATATCAGGGGGTGCTTAACTTTTTCATTGTGTATATATCTTGCATACATCTAACATGTCTTCAATCATTTCAGCTTGTAGTTACATCTTGTAATTTCAGCCTGAATTACAATGTGTATGTACACCAGGTGATAAGTCGACACGACATGGGTGTTCTTGAAGTTGATTACTACAAGTCGTTCGTACAAATCGCACCGTGAGAACTATTTGTTCTAATGAAGATTTAAAGATGTGTGGCCGTGAGGGCATGTATACTTTGAAAAGTAAGACTGGGTTTTAATTATGAGGAACAGAAATATTCCAACTAGTCATGTCCTGCTTGGAGTATGTATGATAGTGTTCAAAACATCCCACATTCCAATGTAATTTCCAGTTTATAATATAACAGACCTTACTTGTATCTCAGATATAAACTTGTGTCCAAAAAACATTGCTAAAAAAATTTAAAAATTAGTTTTATCGTTAAATTCCAGTCTGATTAAAATCGACTTCCGATTCCGAGGAATAAAAATTGCAAAATAAAGCATTTAACGGATACTAACAGGTTCTGATTCCTGGCCACAAGGTCGGTTTGGCGAGCAAACCTCCGAACGATCGATACGAGTTCGTATCCCGGTAGTTTCACTATTTTGCATTTTGTATTCCTCGGAAAACCGTAGATTTTATTCACACTCGTTAAATTGGACTCTAAAATTGTTATATGTTGTGTCCAGAATCCAAATAACCTAAATCGTCAATATTAAAAATGACCTTGTTATATCTGAGAAACACGTCTTTTAAAAATCGTCGTTTTAGAATCTCCTCAACTTGGCGAGATAGGAGAACGAAATATGCAATTTTTACTTGCTTTATGACGTCCTATAGACAGCAACGACGCGACGCGTCAACGAATCAAAATCTAAAATGGTACATTAAAGGGGGAGTAGCACGTTTTTTCGCTCAAAAAAGTCGATGATATGTATTTGAAAAATAATGTCACCAATAGTAAAACAGCCTTCTCTCTGTAGAAAATCAAGATAAAAATGATTGTACATGGCATCCTTTTTGTCATTCGAAATAATAAAATGTGCTCACAATAAAATGGCCGCCATGCAATTTTTGCATTATACGCAACACCGTTATTACCACTACGGATTATTGGTTTGCGTAATAAGATGTTTTACCCTCTAAAGTAAATTTGAATGGCATAAACTATCATTATAAATGGGAAATTTGAAAAAATAAAATTTTCAAAAAAACGTGCTACTGCCCCTGTAAGTCACCAATTTCTTTCAATAACTTAATTTCCATAATGCATGTATATTAAAATTGATTAAAAAATAACTTGTGAAATAACGATTTCAGCACCTCATCAGTGTTTGAACACGGGTAAAAATGAAAGTATATTGTACCATGATGACGTACTTCTTAACAAAACCAGTGTAGAAAACTCACGAAAATCCAAGCCAGACAACCGGACTGGTAACTGAAATAAATTACCAGTCCGGAAGAAAACCTACCTGTCCGATTTTCAACATTCAAAAGCGAAGAAATTAATAATTGACTGTAAAGTACAAACCATGCATATGCATATGCATGTTCCTTACTGCAACTTACTGCAAGTACCAAACATTTGTTATACATCTGTTTCTCGTATTTAACTAATCAACAGCGGGCCAATATACTAAATGTCAGCCAAATTTTCATTTGAGCATATATCATCATGTTGAATCATCAGTCCTTGTTTGAAAAATGTTGTTTTTCGTATTATATCGGCTAACATGACATGACATCTGGTTGACAATTATAAGAATTTCCGATTACATTAATTACACAGTAGTCGGCAATCGACGCAATTAGTTATTTCTTGACATTGACGAGCCATTTTAGAAATATACTGATATTTACTGAAATGGATTCACAAACAAGACAAATTTACAAACATTGCCCATAGATCTATATGCCTTTCAAACGATGACTTTGGTTTGTAATACATTGTTCATGGATTAGTCAAGATAATAAAGAATATAAAATATGCATACAGCAGAGTGCCTTTGAGTAAGTTAGAATTATGATCTAGAATGTTGAAACGAACTAAATGACTTTTCATTTTACAAGCAAGCTAATCTTTCGCTGTTTCACACCGTAGGAACGTGTACGCCTGGAAATTGTTACTCAAAGGCAGTGAACGAATTTCTCTGCGAGAGTCCAGTTTTTTGTGTGCATTTTGTGTAGAAATGTGTTTGATAAATCGGTTTTCAGGTACTTATGACAAAAAATATTTTAGGCTGTAAAATAGTAGACATTAGTAAACACAAAGTTGGTTTTAGAAATGAGAAGCTGAGCAGAACTAGCTTAACGAGCCATCAAAGATGTTGATGAACATATCGGAAAATTGACAAAAAATTATCTCCGTGAAATATATACACTTAATTTTTCACAGATTTTTTCGACCCAAAATAATTAGTAAAGGTGTTTTCCAGTCTAAATATAGATCAAATCAATTAGTTTCAAGCGCAAAGCAGTGTGGTCTAGCTCGCACAGTGTATACAGGGACACGAAAGAAAAAGAAAATTCGCGAGCAATGAAAGAAATCGAAATATATAATTTGTGGCGGTTATTTATTGGCCATTTCAATTAATTATGTGTTTTCTACAGATATTGGAATAAATGCTCGTGGAGTGAGAAAGTGACATTTTCACTCGTGGCTGCGCCACTCGTGAAAATATCACTTTCTCACTCCACTCGATGAGATAGAAATGATATTCGGCAAAAACAATGAAATATTCTCTATGAATTTTATAATCAATGAGAACATATTTGTCATAATTTGTTTGTCTTAGCTCAAAAAACCTACATTAAATAGGCAATAATTTGTATGTTCTCGGGACATTTAGAATCAGTGTTTATTAAACAATCGTCACATTCAGTAATGTGTGACAAGGGTACCCTAACTTCCAACAGAAGCACGTGCAGCACATGGATTGCTTTGGCGACTTGCGCTAGAGACGAGCTTTCAGGCTTCGTAAAGGCTGGTTGTTGTGTAGCACGTTGTAAGCAATGAAGGGAATTATGTCTAATGACGTCAGATACCCTTGGCGCGCGCTACTCGAATCTTTGAAACCAAATTTCATTACATTGTCGTGATATGAAAATTATTTATCACGTGTCATGTTGTAGATATAAGATTTCTCTAGCGATTGACGTTATAAGTATATTTTCCACAAATAATTTTGTATTTGAAACACTAGCATCCTTGATGACCCTTTAAAAGAGACAGTTTTATGTGAGGCTGCATGCCGAAAAAATATATTTGCACACAAATCGCGGTCAATATATTGTTTTTAAAACAAACATACGAATTTTTCAAGTATATGTCCAAAAAGGCTGATACATATTTATCAGAACTCGAAAACTTAGTCAAAATCCAACGAATAGTTACTGAGATATTTACATTCAATGACTGCTGGTATAATATCGGGGTGAACACGTTCCTAAAGAAAACACCAAGTGGCTGTAATTCGTTCACCAGCCCCTTTAGTAACTCGTTCACTTTGTTTTGACACCACGTGTGGTTCAGGGTTTCTAATTTTGTTATTTGTCAATAATAAGTCTTAATATTTGGCATATATGTCCATATATGGATGTTTCACAAGATGGTAAAAAAAATATGAGTATTTTTATGGATTTTCTGAAAGCAAGGTAATATTAAACACAAGTAAGTTCCACATGCGAAATTCGTCTCCTAAATTGTGATGTAACAGTCGACTGAGGGCACATAATGACATTATCTTTCGTCTACAACTTCACCGGTGTCTAACATTTTACAGTCTGAAACATTTGTTCTCATACATATACTTCAAAACCGATTTATCCAAGAAAATCCAACACCAAATGCACAAAACTAAACTGACCTTTCACACAGAAATTCGTTCACTTCCGTTGAGTAACAAGTTCCAGGCATACACGTTCACACGGTGTGTGTCTGCTATAGGTATCACTTTGTAATCAGTACATACAAGTCAGTGCAAAGAGTTTATATAAAGCGTTCAGTGACGCTGGTTATCGTAATTTGGACTTACAACAACAATACACCTCAGACTGACGAAATATTACCCTGCCTGTTATTGTGAAAAATATGTAGTAAAAGACTAAAATTTCTACCCGACCACCGGACAGGCTGCTTTTGTAATTTCACCGTCCGACTGCAAAAAGACCGTCTCGGGCGGTCGGGCAGGCGGGAGTTTTCTACGCTGACAAAACAGAAGCTTATCAAAGACATTTAAAACCGACTGTGTCCCGTGGCAGTATTTTGTTCTTGACCCTGTTGAAAATCTGGCAACGTTTCGTTGGACACTCGTTTACAATAGAGCTCGCCAGTAACACTATGCTCCTTTTTTTTATGGTTCGTTCATTGTTCATAATAAAAGCTTCAAATTGAATCTAAACGCCGGTTATTTTGGTAACCTCCCAAAAATCTAAATGCCAAAATCTATACAGACTTACTAAAACAACACAGTTCAGGGCCTCCTTTCACAAAGAAACCTTTACTAAGATTAACCTTAGCTTCCATTCTTTAACATTGCACTAAGGCTACCTTAGGGACTTACGATCATCTTAGTGCTTTGTGAAAGGAGGCCCAAGTAAAAATGGACTAGTCCGATTAACGTCCCGAAACCTTTACATTGGGGAACTAGTAAATAAGGTTATGTCTACTTCTGCCGACAGTGCACTTTGTCTACAGTCAATATAGTGTGATGTTGTCTGCAGAGAGGAAGGTAGTTTTCCGAAAGTCATAATCCTGCACCCCTATCACTGGAATGGAATAGACCAGTCTGTGTCTAATGATGTGTGTAATGCTGAAAACTTTTAAATAACTTACATGACGTAAACTAGTTATCAAGTAACATCCTGTATTCAAAGCTATTGTGAGACTAAAATCCTAAATCTAAAGTTCTAAAACGAAGGTACGAACATGGTTCGGTTACGCCATGCGAGTCCATTTCACATTTTACTGTGCCGCTCGAAGGTAGTTCAAGTGATCTGACTGACGTAGCGAAACCTAAACACTTTGAGTATAGTGATGGTACATTGATGGAATGGTCAACCAGGGTTCCGTTCCATAACAGCGAGCGCTTATAATCGCTCATTGATTGCTCAATGTAGCGCTCAAGTAGCGCCAATGCTCTCCTGAACGACACGGTGCAAAACCTCAAAGTTCGCGCGCTTTGTTACGTAGCGCTACATTGAGCAATGGCGTTCAAGAGAGGTTTAAAAGTAATCGCTAATCGAACGATTACTTTGAAACCTCTCTTGAACACGACCAATCTTGCTGTCAGAACTCTCAAAATCGCACCTACACATCTACTTCTCACACTGAACATTTCCACACCACAGTCGCTTTATATACATCGCACCATATGGATACGGCTTATCGGGTCGTGTAATTAAGAAATAGATTTCATACTGTGTTTGTTCACTGGCTTATAAACGGTGTGAAAGGTGCAAGTTAAAGTCGACAAGCTCCGGAATTTATTCTACAGTTTAACTTGAACTTTCAAACCGTTTATAAGCCAGTGAAAAAACACATTATTAAATATATTTCTTATAAATTCAAACTTTGTAATTTAAGCGATTTCTAATCAGAAAGTAAACTTTTGAAAATAAAAAAATTCTGCAAAAAATGTACTGTGCATGATAAAACAAATTTTTAGTATTGTCTTAGATCAGGCGCTAAGCTCCGCCCACAATAACACCAAATCACTCTGGAAACGACCCAAAACGGGAAAATCGATCCAAGTTTTAGATTCAACTCATTACCATAAATTGCCGCGGAGAGTTTCAGATCACGTGGCGGAAGTCGTTGAAAAGTTGAAATATGATGAAATGGAAAGCTGATTTCGACAATCAGCAAAAATAATCGCCGCGAGCTACATAAACGTTCATTCAACATAAAGCCTGGTTTTGCAATATACATTATATTAATATATTTGTCGGACAGATATGCACACTTGTGTTATTGTTAACAATTCTGTAACAGTTTTGAATGAGATAATGTAAATTCACCAGGACGGATTTGTTTATCCATTTAAAGGACTACCAGCTATTAAATATGTGGAAATAACGAGAAACATTATGAAGGTTATCTTTTTCAGCTGTCAATCTTGTGTTTATGAGAATGTATGCCGGTCACATGACCTTGTTTAATCCAATCAGCAGAGAGCATATCGCTTAAATTTGAAAGTCTGAATTTATTGTAATGTACCCTCTAACTATATATTGTATAAACTTTAATAATAAATGGTAAATTTGAGAAAACAGATAACAAAATAACGTGCTACAACGCCTTTTAACACTGTTAACTGTGAAAACAGTATTTTCTGAAGAAATTGCCTTTATTGGAGATTAACATCTACAATGTGCAAACTCCTCTACTCCAGTAATCCTCTACCCGAACGATTTGTTGGTAAATTACACTAAAATCACATACTTGGCTGTTCTATCATTAAATAGGTAATTGCATAATTCTGCCTTGACTTTTTGTAGGAGTTTTGGCATGTATAATGTTTGGGAGGTAACCGTTATTTTGTGGTCAGTGGTTTATTTTGAGATATACACTCAGCCGCTAAAGAAACATTTCCAGCAGTGTTAAAATGAAATACCGCTGCCGTTTTATTTTACGGACGTGTTTTGTAAAGAGCTACCAACAATTCAATACATCACAGAATTATTCTTTTATTTTTATGTCTGATAAGTAGGACTACACTTTGGGTGTTGAAACCGCTTTTTCAAAATGTTTTTTTTTGCAAGGATGTTTGGCATTAACTTCAAAATTCATAAAATGTAGTTATTTAATTAATAAAAGAGGCTTCATAGATGACTTTCTTGGACTTAAATTTGTTGGCGCGCCTTCATGGTTGGACGTTATAAAACAAGCCAAAAACTCTGTTTGACTCTCCTATCTTGTCTAGTTAATGAGATGAGACAAATTCTTAAAACGTGTGTTTTCCACAAATATGAACAGATAATGTTTTGTAATTAAAATTTAGCTTAGTTGGCTTCTGAAGACAATGTTTATTTCTGTTTCAGTCGTGTTTTTCACTCATGGATTAATTATCTTGTATTTTGTATGGTGACGTTCATTTTGCGGTTGAATGTAGAAAAACATACATAGATGTTTGTTCGATCAGTCTAGCTCAACCTAACTGTAATTGTATATGTCCCTATCTAGTTGTAATTAGATGAATGTTAGATCGGTTGGGATGTGACAAAATACAGATGGGCGGGGCAGATTTAAGATAAAAAAAATATATAGTTAGGCTACTGTAGTTGATATAATGAGCAGAAACATCATTATAATGATCAATAAGTTCATTATTTGATAATGGAAATAGAGATTATTACCCGAGGAAGTGTGTCATATGACTTTTACGAAACGAGTGTGAATTTTTGTATTTCCCAAGCTAGAGCGAGGGTTATACATAAACTTGCACGAGTTTCGTAAAAGTCATATGACACACTTTCGAGTGTAATAATTTCTTTATTACCCATTTTATTCCATTTGATTCGCGTAAAAACGGCCCACTTCTCGTGCGACGGCAAGCTACAGTGACGTCACGAACAATCGTTTTATGACGTCACAGACGACACAATACGGGAGGTCGTGGTGAAACAATGGTTGCTAGGCAAACGTGATATATGCACATGTGCTCGTATCAATAATATTAACTCGGTTATTTTCAACCATATGGGTAATAAACACCTTTATGAAATTGACCGTTTTTCAAAGAAACTTATATCGTTCGGAGGTTTCCTCGCCAAACCGTCCTTGTGGCGAGGATCTGTAGAACCAGGCCCATGTTCAAGAGAGGTTTCAAAGTAATTGCTCAATTAGCGATTACTTTTAAACCTCTCTTGAACGCGATTGCTCAGTCTAGCGCTACGTAGCAAGGCGAGCAAACTTCGAGGAATTGTCGTTCAAGAGAGAATGAGCGCTACTTGCATTGAGCAATCAATGAGCGAGTATAAGCGCTCACTGTTATGGAACAGAACCCTGTTGGTCTCCCGCTCTCTCTCTCTTGCATTATTTTGCAAAGTGTTTTCCAATGAACATGGTCGATATTTAATCAGACTGTAGGCGATTTATAGAGACTAAACCGACGAATACATGGTATGTTTGGGCGTGATTATAGTACACATGATTGCCAATGTTGAAGTAACGCAATTGACATCAAAAATGAAATCTTAATCATTAGAAACTTGGAATTAGATATACCTATATATATTTTAGAAAAATTATCATTTTATTTCTCTGAAAAAAAGTCTTTGTTATGGAATCTTCTTACTAAGCGAGTTAGAAAAAAGAAAGGCAAAACATAACATCTTGTTTAATTTATCGATCTATTTCAACATTTATAGTTAGACTGAGCAGTTGAAACGGGATGGGATTGCATTTTGAACCATTCAAAGTTCACTTTTCACTGAAAACGTATTTAACTTTATACATTTTGTTGTTTATAAAACTCGTTCTGCCAAAACTTTTCATTCAATTGATCATTTCCAGACAAAACGATACTCATTACATGAGGGAACTCAATATTAAAAGTTAGACAAGTATTATATGCTTCTTGGCATTCTATTATCGATTTTAATTAGACTGATTTGTATAGTCTGGCTTAGACTCTGAAAAATTATTTATTCTGAAAATATAACCATTTTAATATTGAAATAATATAAAGGTGCAGTCTTTGAACACCGCATTTCAATATTTGATAAAATGGTAATATTTTACGAAAGAACATTTTTTGGAGTCTGAGTGTAAGACTAGATGCTCCTGGTATTCGATGGTGACTTAAAGGGATTACTTATAAAATATCAAGATGGGTTTTTTCAAAACAAATTAGTAATTACAGTCAAACTATTCTTTTATTAAATATTGTTTAAATAATTTTGGCGTAGACGTACATAAACTTTGTCACATTACAGCATTGTGATTTATGTTCTCCAATAATTGTTTATTAATTGTTCTCAAATATTGTTTATTAATAAATATAAGCCAAGACTCAATTCTAAAATGTAATGGCATTCTCAATTCAATGTACTTCTATTTCTATGCAGTGTATCTATGAATGTATCTATGCAATGTATTGTGACGTCTTATCACATAGTATGTCTATATCTTTATATGCTATGGAAGCCATTGTTGGTTTGGACATTTTTGTTTGTTTTTGCAATTATCTTTTTATTACAGAGATCCGTGTTACAAGAAAGGACTTCTGACTAGGAGAGGCAGGAGTCCTATTGATTAAAATAAATAACTGAGATGGATTTCTGTGTTTTTACACAAAACAAAGCACATCACATTCACTCACACATTAACCCATTATGTAAACATGGGATTATTGTTTTCTTTATATCACTCATTTAGATACTTTGACAAGAATCAGAATGTATTACATTGAGAAACAATATCATTAATAGGCAAGAAGGAACACTCAAGAAAGATTTACAAAATCATGGTATAACATCCATTTTTTTTATATAGAACTTGTCTTCTTAGCTTTTACTAAAAGCTACATATTTCTCAATGACATATCTGTTATGCATATAATGTCTAAAATGATTTAAATTTAGTTTAATTTTCAAAACCTTACATGTATATATGAAAACTTTTGCTAACAGTAATAATAGATAAAAAAAAAAACATCATCAGTGTATACATTCTTTCTCAACCCAAATACAATAAGCTGCATGTCAATCTTCAAGTTGTAAATATGAGAACACTTTTCATTAAGCAATTTAAGAAAGCATTGCCAAAAGGTTGGTTTAGACATAGTATTATTCGAAACACCTGAGACCAAGATTGGTGACTTATCTCAACATCGCTTATATACAGTAAGCACTTGACTTCATATACGAGGATACATGAAATATTAAACATAAAATGCTTATTACAAAGAAATAATCGTGTTTAAAATCCGGTGAGATGTTACTGAAAAGGTATGTTTCAATTCGGCTGTTGTTTATGAATTGTTCTGAAAAGAACTGCAGCTGAAAACACAATTATAAAATGATATAAGATATAAAGATATTCTATATACGTTTAAATTCAAATTAAAGGTAACGATTGATTTTGTAAATGAGTTTGTGCAGAGAGTTCAAAATGTTATTGTTAGTTTAGCAATTATCGCATAAAGTAGTTTAAACATTATATTATTTACAATACAATACACGTTAGATTTTAAATTTTGATAAATCGAGATTTATGAAAGGCAGGATTGTTTAATAGATAATCAATATAACAACTATTTATGTTTACGAATCCTTAGATAGAACAAGCAGCACAAGAACACAGATTCAGTTGAAGTTGATTCACGTGAAGGTACAAATCAACTGGAATGCATACGAATGAATACTAATTGTAAATGACATTTCTCAAGCAAGGTTCGTGCAAACCCCGCTGCTTCATATTAACATACCAATCTAATAAAGATTTCTAATTAGTACGTAACTTAATACCCGCTGTCCTGCTCCACTGTTCTGCAATCAGATCATATCATCGCAGTAGGAGAAAACATGGCTTATTATACTCGCCAATATACCATTTAACACTTAATATGTATGGAATGTCAAGAGAAATACGTCATTGTTTCATAACAGTTTAACACCTATGGACCAGAACAGTGTGGCGATAGGATTGGCATGTTTCATGGCTGAGGTTTGAAGGGTTGATTCTTTGGACAACACAGACATGAGTTGTGAAACTTGTGGTCTTAAGATGCATGATCAGTTTTGCGATGAAAACCAAGGAATGGTCTCATACATGTGTAGTGGCCGACAATTGTGGCTTTATCTCACGTGTGTACTCATTATAAGGTTTATCTCACGTGTGTACTCATTATAAGATTTATCTCACGTGTGTACTCATTATAAGATTTATCTCACGTGTGTACTCATTATAAGATTTATCTCACGTGTGGACTCATTATAAGTTTTATTAAACGCTGTAGAGGCACATCTGTCTTCCTATCTACTTTAATAAAGTTTACAAAATTACGTTTGATTCATAATGGCTGCAACAAGCAGAGGTCCATTGTCCGGTTTTCGATCATCATAACGACTTTGAACGATTTCTTTTTTTCCGTTAAAGTTGATAATTCCCAATGAAATAATACAATTTATAACATTGGACATACGTGTTACCTCACCAACATGATTATGTCCCTTTAAACATGTTGTACTTGTTGGAGGGAACATAAATCTCAATAAGGCTAAAGTACGTTTAAAGATAACCTCTGTATTGAAAGATATGTATTGAAACTCCCATTGAATCACAAAATTTAGAACTTGTAACAACAGACACCCCATTTAAACTCGTAGATGGTATATGCTATCGATAAAGCAAATAGCACGTAGGTGTAGTGGTTAGTACGCTGGCCTCTCACGCCGGCCTCTCACGCCGACGACCAGGGTTCGAATCCCGGTGGAGACACCACAGATTTGTGACTTGGGTCGAATACTGTGTTGTGTCCTTGTGTGTACTTAATTCACATTGCACTTAGTCCAACTAGCTGTACAAATGGGTACAGGGAGCACTGATGAAGCGCTTAGTAGCAGTTCTGAAAGTACAATGCCTTCAGGGTAATAATTGTAGCGCTTTGAGCATACCTTATAGGATGTTGAAAAGGCGCAAGTACGCAATTATTATAATATTCTGTCATTTCAAAGACTTACGAGAATAAACTTTTTTTGTCTTGTTATCTTGGGCAAGAGACTTAATTTATGCCTTTGTTTACCCAGGAGGAAAATTATTGGTTATCTGGTATGGGAGAGAAGGCAAATTAACAGGTATAACCTTAAGGCGCCTTAAAGGTAATGTAGCACGTTTTTTGCATATTATTTCTTTTCTAAAATTTGCCATTTGTTCTTAAAGTTTATACATTATCTTGTTACCTTGGAGGGTAAAACATCCCATTACACGACACTATAAGCCGTATCCATAGTGTGTGATTGTGCGACGTAAAAGGGACAAGTTTGTGTAAGAGGTAGGTGTGTAGGTTTCGTGCGATTTTGAGAGTTCAGACAAAGGATGGTTGATGATTCCATCATGGTGCCATATTTATACTCTACTCTGAGTGTTTAGGGTTTAGGGCCTCTCGATAGGAAATGGACTCGCATGGCAGAACTTAACCATGACCATTCGTTTTAAAACTCTTTTTTTTATTGATTCAGGTGTATTGTTTAGCCATTGGTAACGCTCAGGTTATTTACGTTTTCGTGAGATCACTTTATGTCAGTAAGAACGGCGTGCTACAGCTACCACTTATTGTCTCTCACATACATCATAACTGTTGGTTTGTTGTTGGTAGATTGTACATTGTAAATGACCAATATATGGTAAGTATTACACTAACAGCTATTATATTAATACATAATACTAAATGGTTTTGAGAACAATAGCCATTTTCTTCATTGCAACTACAGCTGCTGAACAAAAGTTTGTTACATTGCTATGTTTACATGACGTTTGAGACTTAATTCACAAATAACACGTTTATAAATGGTTGTATTGTAGCACTATTTGGTATCAAAAGAAAGTCATCCACTCAGGAATATTAATATATTTTATTTTTCTCAGTATCTGTATTTGTTTAGACATGAATTCCTGGAAACTGCGACAGGTATCCTTTTAGACAAAATATCAATATTTATTTACCAACTTTAAAAAAGCTCCTGGCTTGAAGTATGCAATCCCTTAGCAGTTACCAATAATGTCCCAGAGAGTCCAAATAAGGTTAATGTTTTGGGAATGCCAAGGTTCAGAACAGCCCAAAATGAATGACCACTCTTAGAAAATTGAGGAATGGATTTTATTTTGCAGAAATCTAATTTTTTAATCAGAAATACAATACATTCTTATTATGTTTTAAGTCGTTAATGATCTTGGAATTACAGAATACCAACCACCGTTTAAGATTCCAGCGCAATTTTCTGACAATATCCCCAAAAATGGACTTTGGGGTTGGTGTTTTACAGTCCACTCTGGGCAATAACTTCTGTATCTCTTACTTTGAAAACGCCATACTTACATCTTACGAATATTACTAAAACATGTGAAGATAGATTTGTCAGCGAAAGGAACATGGTTCCAATTTGGCCCCCATTAAAATCTGCGTGCTCTTCTCCAATTTCTTCTTAGTTTTCTCTCCGGTCATTCAGAATGAGTTTTCTGCACGAGGACCTAGCATTTAAAGCCAAATTGTTGAACATGCCCGGAGATAGTCATGTGGCTTATCCACAAATCAACCCTTTTCTGCACAATACCCATCAGAATGTTAAGAGTTGAGACTCTCTTATCATACACTGATTTCGTGTCAATCTCACTTCTCCATTAGTTGTGTTTCGTTGTCTGCAAGATATTCCTGCAGGAATAACATGTTCTGTAGCATGAACTTTTTAAATCAACTTCTTCACATCATGATTTTTGACCCTGCACATGTATATTTCGGTCATTTCTTTTGAACTGGTATCCATTCCATTCCGGTATGTCTGACCATGGCAATCCAGGTTATTTCACTATAAAGTCGTATTTCATACTTTAACATATTCACTGCATGATATGATTTGACTATGTTATTATGAGAAGAAAACGCTACGTTTATAAGTTTTGTGGAAAATAATGAAACAAATGTTACAAATGTTGTGAATGTAACAAACTTTTGTTCAGCAGCTGTTAATGCATCGCGTCTGTGTATATACATGTACTCACCTTGTTAACGTCACATGTATTGCAATAAAGGAATTGCTTCATGTCTATAACTTCTAAAATGCCACATGAAGAGAATGATAGAAAATAGAAAATCAGGATTGAAAATCCTGGACCACCCGTCTGTGAAAATGTTTTTTCTTTTCAGATATAGAGAAGGAAATGATTACTGACTGTGAGCACGCTGACGACAGGTTTCACTGTTGGTTTGTTCAGCCTCAGCAAACTGATTAAAATAAATAAATAAATCCTACAAACGTATTAAAGTCATATCTGAAGGGAAATTTGCAAAAGTAAAACAGTTAAAACTTATTTTGCCTCATAATAAAGAGAATTTAAATTATCTGAATTTGTTTACTAATTCATTCAAGGGAATGAATCTTCCTAGCTTTTAAGTTCACTTCTTGCACAGGAAATTCTCAAAATGATAAAGATTGTGTCTGCTTTTGGAATCCATAATACGTCGATTCTTTGATAGGTCCTATGAATGTGTAAGTGTTTTAAAAACGTGGTTGAATGTTCGTCATAATATAAGTGTATCCGAGACGGTGTTTAGACATATTAGCTTTTAAAAAAATTAGAATTAGACTAATTTAAACCTATACATATTCCAAAATTTCTAGGAGGCTTCTTTTCAATATTAAATAAAGTGCTAATATTATCAGAGTCTAAATGTTAGACTAGCGGAAAGGGAGAGGTGCTATTTATACATTAATTTGAAAGATTTCGATGAGCATAATAAACATTCACGAGAGGTTTAACTACAGTACGTGGTACTTGTCGAATGTGATTTCTTTGATAAAATTCTTCATGTGAGGCGTGCCGAACAGTACCTACAGCTCTACAGAGCAGAAACATCTCTCAACATCATTACCTTAAAGGTACATCCAGTGTGTTGTTGGGGCTCACATATTGCAAACGTTATACAAATGGTGTTACTTTATCGAGAAGTACCGACTGTTACCGAAAAATACTATTTTGATGATAATAGACTTAGCATATTCACGATATGAAGGTAAAAGTAGTGATTTCTGATCGAAAACCGGAAATGCACAGCGTGATCAATGAAAACGTAATTTTGGAATCTTATTTATAACAGACAAAAATAGAGCCATGGGCTCTGTAGCTCATTAGTATTTCATTGATTTACTATCTAAAGTTGAATATTTAAGTTATTTAAGTTATTGTTTACAAGCAAAAGATAGGTTCTTAGATCATGACCACTGTGACCCCATTTGCGGTCACGGGGTCACACAATCTACAATTTAGAATCCCCATTGGCCAAGGAGTCTGCACACAACTTTTCAGCTCTCTAGACCTTTTGGAACTGGAGAAGAAGATGAAAATAGGTTTTTAAGGATGTGACCCCTGTGACCCCATTTGGGGTCACGAAATCTATAATTTAGAATCCCCACTGGCCAAGGAGTCTGCACACAACTTTTCAGCTCTCTAGACCTTTTGGAACTGGAGAAGAAGATGAAAATAGGTTTTTAAGGATGTAACCCATGTGACCCAATTTGGGGTCAAGGGGTCACGAAATCTACAATTTAGAATCCTCATTAGCCAAAGAGTCTGCACATAACTTTTCAGCTCTCTAGTCCTTTTGGAACTGGAGAAGAAGATAAAAATAGGTTTGTAAGGATGTGACCCCTGTGACCCCCCTTTGGGTCATGGGGTCACGAAATCTACAATTTAGAATCCCCATTGGCCAAGGAGTCTGCACATAAAATTTCAGCTCTTTGGAGTTATTGGTTCTGGAGAAGAAGTCGAAATAGCGAAAAGTTTACGGACGTACGGATGGACGGATGGACGGATGGACGGACGCCGGACGCCATGCCGTGTCATAAGCCCACATGGCCTTTCAGGCCTGATGAGCTAAACAGACAAATTTGAGTTAATAATATTAAATAGGTCACATATAACTACCGTGCATGTAAATGGGACGTGCAGTTTCGGTTTCTGCACATGCATAATTATGTTACTCAATTTTAATTGGAAACTGGTAATTATGATCTATTTGGCGATTGGGGATACATATGCAAGCTGAGTGAATTTATTTGTGTTGTAGACAACACGTGTCGTGAGTTGGAAAGTATAAAAGCCAAATAAAATTTTATTAAACACAATGGATGTATCGTTAAGCCGAGTGGGCGTGGTATGACTCGTTTCATAATTGTGATATTAATTATGAGTATTTATGACCGCTGTGCCGATTATGTATTTACGTCAATGCATTGTAATAGAGACGTGGGTTTTCTCCTTTTTCCACAAATTACAAGTACACATAAGTTACATATAGATTTAAAAAAGCGAATGAGAAGGAGGGATTTAGTTGAGACCCCCGATTTTACTTGAAGGTATTTAAAAAAATATAGATTTAAGTTTAGATTTAGGTTTTAGATGCTTTGGTCTAGTGGCTGATGGTGGTTGTTCAACCGTTTTAAGGTAAACATTTCTTATTTTAAAACATATAGAGTGACTTGATTTTAGTTACTCTAAATATATCCCAATAATATGAATACATTTTTAAAATTGTTTTCAAAATGGGTCACCTATCAAGATAATGCCATGACGATTCCCTCAACAATTGTATTGCTTCGTACATGACGCTAGTGACGACTGTATACAATAGTCTGTCTTTTCAAAAAGTGTAAGTTCTTTAATTTATATCAAGAAATACATTTTTTTCAAAACCATCTTGGTATTTGGAGATCATTTGAAATGTGCCAGTGTTATAAGACTGTACTTATATACATAACTTAAGCTATTCAGAATAGAACATTTTAGTTTTGCATGGGTCATGTTGAATTTTTAATTACCATAACTGATTTCACGATATGTATATACATCAAGGTTGAAAACACAGCCATGTAACGTTATAGTTAAAATTATGTATATCTTTGTTGATAATTTTGTGTTTTAAAAAAGCAATGCTGTCAAAGGAGATAAAGTTTGATGCAATTTCGTTTTCAAAACGTGGCTTGTATATTCAAGTCGCCTGAGACAGGAAGAGGCACCTCGATGGAGTTCCACTCTGATAGAACAATATTTGAAATGAGAACATTACATTGTAAAATACAGATATTCATGTTTTTTTTAAAACCATTGAAATATTAACAGTTCTTTGTAAAGAAAAATTATAATTGACCAACAATGTATACGTATATATAATATATATACTATCTCAGATCAAATGTTGTTTAAAAATCGAACAAATTCACCTTGATATACAGCTACGTTAAAAAATCATTGAATTTTCAAGGGATTGTAAATTTGAATGAATGATGATGGAATGAATGAACGGGTCATTACATATCCCAAATGTAAAATAATACAAATATACTCTTCTAACACCAGCTACTACTTCATGAGATGAACCAGAGCACAAACAGGTTCTATTAAAGGTACATCCTTTGTGTTGTTGGGGGTCACATTTTGCAAACGTTATAAATGGTGTTACTTTATCGAGAAGTATCGACTGTTACCGAAAACTACCATTTTGATGATAGTAGACCTAGCAAATGGACGATATGAAGGTAAAAGTAGTGATTTCTGATCGAAAACCGGACAATGACAGCGTGTGGCGCGCGTCAATGAGTCAAACGTAATTTAGGAATCTTATTTATAACAGACAATAAGACAAATTTGAGTTGATAATGTTTAATAGGTCACATAACTACTGTGCATGTAAATTAGGCGTGCAGTTTCGGTTTCTGCACATGAATAACGGGGTTACTCAATTTTAATAAGAAACTAGTAATTATGATATATTTGGCGATTGGGGATAAAAATGCAAGCTGAGTGAATTTATTTGTATTGTAGACATGTGTGGTGATTCGGAACGTATTAAATCCAAATAAAATTTTATGAAACACAATGGATGCACCTTTAAGTAGCTACCGCAATATAGTGGACATGCATATATATATAACCCACGACATTTCTCGTTGTATGAATAACAATCAACCAATCAAACCGTTATTCATTAGGAATGCCATCGAACCGATAAACGAGTGTAAATACAATTTCATATACATACCTACAATACAGTTTACATAACTACAAGCCCATCTGCATACATATATAGAAAAGAGTAAACAACAGATGGGTTTCACTGGATCAATCTTCTTGAATACGATGAGCTCATTTCGACCAGTATATTGGTCTTTTCAAGAAGATTGATCCAGTCAAACCCATCTGATGTTTACTCTTTTCTATATATAACCTTACTTCACGTGAGAAACGATATATATAGTTACATTGGAAAAGAAAAGTCATTTTATACTGGACACAAAAAGTTAGGGATATTTTATTTTTATGAATATTTCATTAGTATAACAAGTAATAAATACATCATTATTCATAAATTCAAACTATTTTGTCTAGTAATGTTGTTGTAGCTTTAGTAATGTGAATCTTTCAAGAGAACAAGCGACTTTTTCAGTGACGGATTGTTGGCAACAATCATTAGTTAAAGTAGTCTGAACCTTCAAACTCCCAGTTATGGAAATGGAAATTTCAATAAAATTACCTAAATGCCAAATGTGGTCAGTGTTAATGAATTATCTAAAGTAAGGAGAGTGTTTATTTAACAGACTGATCTCCAACGAATTCCAGAGTTATACCAAATCTTATTTTTACAGTCCTGTTCTCAGTTGTTGTTGTTGACGATAGAGCTGGAGTGACAACTTTTGGCCTATGTATTATTATCTTCTTATTTGTGAAAGTCAGCTTTGTTACGCAATTTTTGTTTTAACATCTGGGTACATTAAGTGGGATTAGGTAATTTTAAAACTATTTTATTTGGTTTCCATACGTGCCGAAATACCACAATATGCTTATTTAAGTTCACTAGACATGCATATTCATACCCGTTCAAATAGATGATAATTACTTGTTTTCTGTTTAAATCGACCAATGGCCTTAGATGTGTGCAGAAACCGAAACTGCACGTCCAATTTAGTAGTAGTGATATGATATATAAACACTGCCAACACAAATCTGTCATTTTGTCTGTTACAGTTAAAGTTTCGAAATACGATATACGTTATATCTCGATAAAATTACACCGTTTGTCTTAATGGGATTCCATCATCATACTCAGTGTACCTTTAAGTTTATCTATTAGTGTAACCATAAGGACAATATTTATTTTCGGTAAAATGTTATTCATAATATCGTATAATTTGTGCCTATTGTGTAATGTTATTTCATTGACTTAGTAACTTAATAAACCAGTTTTACGTCAAACGTGATTCATTCTTTCACGTTCCAACATCATCACATTTCCGTTTTATGACAATAGGGGGTTGCTGGAATAATTTGTTCAAGTGTGTGTCTGTATTTTTACAGATATCAAAACATACTATGCAGATTGGTAAGAATCAATTAAATTATGATGTATTAAATGTATGAAGTACATGTAACTATTGACTATTTCCCAGTAATTGTTTTACATGTCTTCTCCTAAAACAACAATATGAAATATATAAAGCTTAAAGGGGCAGTAGCACGTTTTTGGCAAATTTTATTTTTTTCAAATTTCCGATTTATAATGATAGTTTATGTCATTTATATTTACTTTAGAGGGTACAACACAAACTTTTTATCCGTAGTGGTAATAACGGTGTTGCGTATAAAGCAAAAATTGCATGGCAGCCATTTTATTGTGAACACATTTTAATATTTCGAATGACAAAAACGATTACCATGGCTTTATGGAACAATTTACACACATAATTTGACTTGATTTTCCGAAGAGAGAAGGCTGTGTTAGTATTGGTGACATTATTCAAATACATTTCATGGACTTATTTCAGCGAAAAAACGTGCTACTGCCCCTTTAATGTTTAATTCCCACTTATTCGAATATGCAGGTTTTAAAGACCACATTTAGTATCTGAAGCTTAAATAACACCCTCAGTGAATAGTTAATTACAATTTCTTTGATATCTTGAAATTCATTTCTTCCCATTTTGTGCTATTTTTCTACAAGTTCATTTATAAATAAAGAGAAGGACTCAGTATACACCCGCACCTTGCTAAGGATAACATCGTGCACGTGATTTAAAAAGCAGTCTTCTGTATCCCCCGCCAAGTGGGAAAGTTTCAAACATAGCGAACAATGGATTATGGAACTTTATTCTTTAATAAAATTCTTAAATCACTCATATTGTATAAATTTATGCTACACATGAATATATACTTTCCAAGATGTACTAATCTCTGCCTAACAGTTTTCAAGATCTGCAATTGGAAACGGCTAAAAAAAGAAGTCCGAAAAAATGTGAAAAACATAAAAACATAAAAATCTACACGTTATGACTGTTCCACATACCATGTTTCATTGAGCTAGGCCTTACAGCTTTTGAGTTCAGGTCCAGATACGAAATTTTAAAGTATGTTTCAAAAATAAAATTCCAAAGAGGTTGAAAACCCTAAAAGGCACATCGACACATGATGACTGTTCCACACACCATTTTTCTTTGAGCTAGGCCTTACAGCTTTTGAGTTCTGGTCCAGAAACGAAATTTGAAGTTATGTTTCCATGGAAACGGCTAAAAAATAAAATTCCAAAGAAGTCAAAAATCCCCAAAAGGTACATCTACACATGATGACTGTTCCCCAAATCAAGTTTCATTGAGCTATGCCTTACGATGTTAGAGTTCTGGTCCGGAAACGAAACCCTGACGCACGGACGGACAGGCGGAGGTCATTTCACTATCCCCCGACAACTTAGTATAGAATGACCTGCTCGCGTCTTTGAAATGTTATCCATCAGAATTGCTTAAAACACGTAACAATGAAATGCTACTATATTTATCTGTATTGTTAATATCACTCTTATGTAGTGGGATAATTATTGCTTCATTCCAAGCATTTTACAGAAGGCTGCCACTGACATAGAACATCATGTTGACCTTTTCAGTTGATTTTATCATTTCTGCTTAGATAATAATCTTGTTTTATCAAATGTTAACAGTCTATTACATAAACAAATCTTTTTTCAATTTGGCGATTCTCAATATCACAGGAGCATTTGTCATAGGTACGACGCTGACAATAAATATAAGTACTGTTAAATGTACGCACAGGTTGAAGTGATTAAACGATGACTTCAGAAATACCAGGGATATTTTTCTCAGTTTACAGAAGTTTCTTCCAAAATAATCTATCATTTCTTCTACAATCATATCACTTTTTAACTGTTTGCTTAATATTTTCCATATTCTAGTTTAAAGTTTGATTTTATATGTATTTCTGAGTGGGCACTAGTTCGTTCTGTTTATGCTATTCCTGCCATTTCTGCGATAAACAGCAGTGTTTGCTTCTACTTTAGCCCTGTGACGTTCATTACCATAAATGCACCAGTATACATGATCGCCCATGGCGATACGTGCTCAGTATGTTGGTAATTTTGCAGTAGTTGATTTAAGGTAATTACATTCTTTGCAAATGACTGTAATTGCAATTTATTACGGCACTGCATTTGATTGCGTTCTCCGCCATTGCCATAACCGGAACAAGCAAACATCGTAACAGAAAGAATAGAAACAGAGACAAATACATATAAACTGTTTACACTCACCGCAAAAGAAACGTCACCATACAAAATGAAACCAAGTGATAAATACGACTGTCACCATGTCTTTAAAAGCCAGCTGAACTAACTTAGAATTTTTAAAACATTACCTATTCATATTTCTTAAAGAGAGGCGTTTAAGAAATCTTTGTTTTGGAATCTTCTTATCTAGACGAGAAAGGAGAGTCAAAGAGGGCGTTTTGACTTGTTTTATGACGTCCAACAGTAAAGCTACGTCATTGAATTAATGAGTGAGTTATTGTTTAACGCCGCTTCGGCAATATCGCAGCCATTAAAGTCCAAGAATCTTATTTATGTTGATAGCATCTTTTACTAATTAAATTTCTTCATTTCATAATTTTAGACTAAAATACAAAAGGTTGTGCACCTCAAGTATTTGAACTAACAGAAAAACAACATCATGATGTATGAAACTGTGAGTTTATCATAAAACATAAACCTTTTGAAGACACCCTCAACTTGGCATTTTTCAACAGAAGTATTTCGTCTTTTTCTCTGTTCAAAATGAAGTATATTTCTTTTGCGGTTGAGTGTAAATGAAGTCTGAGGTGATGAAGTAGGGTGCCGGTTAGCTAGGTTTCAGCATGTTTAGTGTACGTTTAATGGTTAGCTAGGTTTCAGCATGTTTATTGTACGTTTAATGGTTAGCTAGGTTTCAGCATGTTTATTGTACGTTTAATGGTTAGCTAGGTTTCAGCATGTTTATTGTACGTTTAATGCAACTCATTTCTATTTTCCAATGAGAGCGGAATAGCGCCATGGTTAACAGTTCCGACTTTGGACTAGATTTTTCGAAGCTCTCTTAAGCCCTGTTTATACGGCGAACTTTGCACATATGCAATATTGCTTATGGTAGTAATATACACACGTGAGTAAAAGTAAATTTGCTATGCGTTCATATGTGTTTAATTTCTGCCTATGCAAATGGGCTTCCAACTATTTTAATATATGCATATAGAATTCCTAAACAAACCAATTAATATTTATTAGATGTAAACTAAATAAATGACATTAATTTATATCTGTCAACATTGTTTTGACTATTTCGCCCTAGTTATATAATGAAAATCGGATAGTCAGATGAATTTCGAAGGTCATCGTGTGCAAGAACGAGATAATCCTATATATATAGAATTTGAAAAACATCATTAAGAGTTTCTAAAGTTATCTAATATATTCTCTTAACCTGTGTGAAGTCACTGTGTCTGTATACGACGAACTTTTACTAAAAAAAGTCAAAATACCATATTTACAAACGGTAGTGAACATTTGCACCTGCTTCTGACTATAGTGCACATTTGCTTACGGTAGTGAAAAATTTGCTTACGGTAGTAAAGAAACATATGTGCAAATGCGTCCATACGGCGAAGTTTGCCCATATGAGCAAATTTGCATATGTGTAATGCTTTACTCATATGCAAACGCTCGCATATCCTAGGGCTAAGAGAGATTCGGAAAGCCAAGCCCTGATCAATTGGATTGGTTCTCGATGCAAGTTTGGGGTTAATGCATTCGAGTTATGCAAAGTCCGGAATTGTAAATTTATCGGATGCATAGGATGAATAACATTGCAGCTAGTTTTCGCATGATGGGAATACAAAGGCCGTAGCTTTTGCCTGAAGTATTGACTAAAGTTAAAGACTTACCTATGGAATAACAAGAGTCATCAGAAGATGACATATCCCTCCGGTTCCACAAAATTTGTAAAACACATCTTTGACAGATACTTGTGTATCTACTACCATGCTTCAGTTAGTGGGTATTACAGATGCTGAGTTTCAGGTATGTTAAGGGTTTTAGACTTCTGCTCCAGAAGCAGTCAAAATCAACAACAACCAACATCCCTCTCATGTTTCTATGGAAACAGAAAAACATTAATTTTCCAGAAAAAATCTGAAAATATCGAAAGGCACCACTTCAGTTAGTGGGTAATACACATGCAAAGTTTCAGGAAGATATGATGAACGGTTTTGGAGCTGTGCTCCGGAAACGAACCTGTCTCTGAAGAAAGTCCAAATTCAACAAGTTTCTATGGGAACGAAAAAAAAAAAATTTCCAGAAATCTGAAAATATCAAAAGGCACCACTTCAATTAGTGGGTGATACACATGCAAAGTTTCAGGAAGATATGATGAACGGTTTTGGAGCTGTGCTCTGGAAACGAACCTGTCTCTGAACAAAGTCCAAATTCAACAAGTTTCTATGGAAACGAAAAAAAATAAAATTTTCAGAAATCTGAAAATATCAAAAGGCACAACTTCAGTTAGTGGGTAATACACATGCAAAGTTTCAGGAAGATATGATGAACGGTTTTGGAGCTGTGCTCCGGAAACTAACCTGTCTCTGAACAAAGTCCAAATTCAACAAGTTTCTATGGAAACGAAAAATAATAAAATTTTCAGAAATCTGAAAATATCAAAAGGCACCACTTCAGTTAGTGGGTAATACACATGCAAAGTTTCAGGAAGATATGATGAACGGTTTTGGAGCTGTGCTCCGGAAACGAACCTGTCTCTGAACAAAGTCCAAATTCAACAAGTTTCTATGGAAACGAAAAAAAATAATTCAGAAATCTGAAAATATCAAAAGGCACCACTTCAGTTAGTGGGTAATACACATGCAAAGTTTCAGGAAGATATGATGAACGGTTTTGGAGCTGTGCTCTGGAAACGAACCTGTCTCTGAACAAAGTCCAAATTCAGCAAGTTTCTATGGAAACGAAAAAAAAAAATAGAGCCATGGCCTCTGTAGCTCATCAGGAAATAATAAGTGGGGTATGTTATGGAGTGGACTTTATAGCAATGGTCAGATAATGGAATGTAGTAATAAGAATCTAGGTAGTGAAACGATTAAAGCAGTTTAAAAATATTTTGTTACCATAACTTTGCCAATCTGCTATATATATGTGTTGAAAGAGCAACACAAAGCTTGGAAATAAATTGCTGGTATCAAACATATTATAATGTGGTGGAGAGATCATACTATTTTTTAAGATCGTACACACATTATATAATAATTAATATACCGGGTACAATTCTTTGCATACAATTCACCACTGTCAGCTATTGCAATAATGGCCTGGGGCTGTAGAAGAAAATGAAAAAAACCTTTTAAGGTCATGACCCCTGCTAATTATTATCAAAATTGGTTACACATAAATCAACATTCGTTATGAATATCATACACCTTTGCATTATATTGTTTTAATTCTTAATTGCATTATGGCAATACCAACATTTATTACATAATGAATAGGCGCCTCAGTTTTTGAAAATCCAAATATTTTTATAGGCTCCATTTCAATACTTAATAAATTGGTGAATATTTTTTAGTAAATTCTTTTTCACCATTTCTTATAGGCTCCTTTTCAATATTTGATAAAATGGTGATATTCTATGAATAAATTCTTTTTTAGAGTCAGTGGAAGACTAAAGCAGTCTCACGCACAGTCTATGATAACACAGTGCTGCACAGTAGTTTGAAGTAACCTGAAACCTCTGTGTAACTATCAGTTTTCATCCTTCTGCCAGGAAGAGGTCAACACAATGCAATTACATAACATGCAGACACTGGACTCACAGTCAGTAAAATTTATATGTTAGATGCAGTTTTTCCTACAATTAATTATGTTTATGTACTGGAGAAGATGATGAAAATAGGTGTGATGTCACAATCTCATATAGCTACTTCTTTTATAGTCCTATGTTATCACCAGTCATCACTAGTCATATTCAGTTCACATATCTCATGTAAAATGAAAAAATTTAATTCCTCTTCAAGTTATTCCTTCAAAGGGTGTTCAATAGTTCTCATTTCAAATAGATTCACATTAAACATGTCTATGATGTAGACATCTATCTCATTTCTTGTTCCTATTGAATAAAATTAACTGCAAAGTTAATAGAAAACTAAATCAGTTTTAAAGTATAAAATATGATATAAATAAGGTATACCAAATTGACCCGTACTGGAAATTCTCATTAATTAATTAATTAATTCTCCAAATAATTACACAATATCATGAGATATTAAAAAACTCCATTATTTACTCTTAAATTACAAAGAACATAATATTAGATTTAATAAAAGATTCTGTATTAAGTCTTTAGAATACTTTTAGACTTGTGTACCTTTATCAGCAAATTCACTTGCAAAATACAAATAATTACTCATATGTGAAATGTGAGACAAAGATAAAATATGACTTATAATTTGTGTTAGACCTCCAATTCTAAGTTTTTAATTCTCAATATCTCTTTTTCATCAGACATATTATATTCTCAAAGCACATGTAAGAACTCTCACATCAGAAAGATGAAATGCCTTTAACTCAGCTGTTTTCTTTAAAATTACCTCCCTTACCTACTTACTGATTGAAGTGCACATATAATCTCAGAAAGATGCTGTAAACTGAAATAGGCTTTTAGGTTATGATCCCTGTGACCCATATTTGAGGTCACAGACTCACCAAATTTACAATTTAGAATCCCTTACAGCCAAGGAGTCTGTACATAAAATTTCAGCTCGCTAGAGCCATTGGGACTGGAGATGAAGATGAAAATAGCATTTTAGGTCATTGCCTCTGTGACCCAATATTTGGGGTCTCACTGTCACCAAATTTACAATTTAGAATCCCCTTCAGTCAAGGAGTATGTACATAAAATTTCAGCTCTCTACGTTCATTGGGACTGGAGAAGAAGATGAAAATAGTTTTTTTTAGGTAATGACCCCTGTGAGCCACACTTGGGGTCACAGGGTCACCAAATCTACAATTTAGAATCCCTTTCAGCCAAGGAGTCTGTACATAAAATTTCAGCTCTCTGGAGTCATTGGTTCTGGAGAAGAAGATGAAAATAGCTTTTAAGGTTATGACCCCTGTGACCCACATTTGGGGTCACAGGGTCACCAAATTTACAATTTAGTATCCCCTTCAGCCAAGGAGTCTGTACATTAAATTTCAGCTCTCTGCAGTCATTGGTTCTGGAGAAGAAGTCGAAAAAGCGAAAAGTTTACGGACGGACGGACGGACTGACGGACGGACGGACGGACACCATCCCATGCCATAAGCCCATCGGGCCTTTCAGGCCAGATGAGCTAAAAAATCAGAAATCTGAAAATATCAAAAGGCACAACTTCAGTTAGTGGGTAATACACATGCAAAGTTTCAGGAAGATATGATGAACGGTTTTGGAGCTGTGCTCCGGAAACGAACCTGTCTCTGAACAAAGTCCAAATTCAACAAGTTTCTATGGAAACGAAAAAAAATTGAAAAGTTTCAGGAAGATATGATGAACGGTTTTGGAGCTGTGCTCTGGAAACGAACCTGTCTCTGAACAAAGTCCAAATTAAGCAAGTTTCTATGGAAACGAAAAAAAAAAAAATTTCAGAAATCTGAAAATATCAAAAGGCACCACTTCAGTTAGTGGGTAATACACATGCAAAGTTTCAGGAAGATATGATGAACGGTTTTGGAGCTGTGCTCCGGAAACTAACCTGTCTCTGAACAAAGTCCAAATTCAACAAGTTTCTATGGAAACGAAAAAAAATAAAATTTTCAGAAATCTGAAAATATCAAAAGGCACAACTTCAGTTAGTGGGTAATACACATGCAAAGTTTCAGGAAGATATGATGAACGGTTTTGGAGCTGTGCTCCGGAAACGAACCTGTCTCTGAACAAAGTCCAAATTCAACAAGTTTCTATGGAAACGAAAAAAAAAAATTCAGAAATCTGAAAATATCAAAAGGCACCACTTCAGTTAGTGGGTAATACACATGCAAAGTTTCAGGAAGATATGATGAACGGTTTTGGAGCTGTGCTCTGGAAACGAACCTGTCTCTGAACAAAGTCCAAATTCAGCAAGTTTCTATGGAAACGAAAAAAAAAAAATAGAGCCATGGCCTCTGTAGCTCATCAGGAGATAATAAGTGGGGTATGTTATGGAGTGGACTTTATAGCAATGGTCAGATAATGGAATGTAGTAATAAGAATCTAGGTAGTGAAACGATTAAAGCAGTTTAAAAATATTTTGTTACCATAACTTTGCCAATCTGCTATATATATGTGTTGAAAGAGCAACACAAAGCTTTGAAATAAATTGCTGGTATCAAACATATAATAATGTGGTGGAGAGATCATACTATTTTTTAAGATCGTACACACATTATATAATAATTAATATACCGGGTACAATTCTTTGCATACAATTCACCACTGTAAGCTATTGCAATAATGGCCTGGGGCTGTAGAAGAAAATGAAAAAAACCTTTTTAGGTCATGACCCCTGCTAATTATTATCAAAATTGGTTACACATAAATCAACATTCGTTATGAATATCATACACCTTTGCATTATATTGTTTTAATTCTTAATTGCATTATGGCAATACCAACATTTATTACATAATGAATAGGAGCCTCAGTTTTTGAAAATCCCATTTCTCATAGGCTCCATTTCAATACTTAATAAATTGGTGAATTTTTTTTAGTAAAATCTTTTTCACCATTTCTTATAGGCTCCTTTTCAATATTTGATAAAATGGTGATATTCTATGAATAAATTCTTTTTTAGAGTCAGTGAAAAGCAGTCTCACGCACAGTCTATGATAACACAGTGCTGCACAGAAGTTTGAAGTAACCTGAAACCTCTGTGTAACTATCAGTTTTCATTCTTCTGCCAGGAAGAGGTCAACACAATGCAATTTCATAACATGCAGACACTGGACTCACAGCCAGTAAAATTTATATGTTAGATGCAGTTTTTCCTACAATTAATTATTTTTCTGTACTGGAGAAGATGATGAAAATAGGTGTGATGTCACAATCTCATATAGCTACTTCTTTTATAGTCCTATGTTATCACCAGTCATCACTAGTCATATTCAGTTCACATATCTCATGTAAAATGAAAAAATTTAATTCCTCTTCAAGTTATTCCTTCAAAGGGTATTCAATAGTTCTCATTTCAAATAGATTCACATTAAACATGTCCATGATGTAGACATCTATCTCATTTCTTGTTCCTATTGAATAAAATTAACTGCAAAGTTAATAGAAAACTAAATCAGTTATAAAGTATAAAATATGATATAAATAAGTTAGACCAAATTGACTCGTACTGGAAATTCTCATTAATTAATTAATTAATTAATTCTCCAAATAATTACACTATATCATGAGATATTAAAAAACTCCATTATTTACTCTTAAATTACAAAGAACATAATATTAGATTTAATAAAAGATTCTGTATTAAGTCTTTAGAATACTTTTAGACGTGTGTACCTTTATCAGCAAATTCACTTGCAAAATACAAATAATTACTCATATGTGAAATGTGAGACAAAGATAAAATATGACTTATAATTTTTGTTAGACCTCCAATTCTAAGTTTTTAATTCTAAATATCTCTTTTTCATCAGACATATTATATTCTCAAAGCACATGTTAGAACTCTCACATCAGAAAGATGAAATGCCTTTAACTCAGCTGTTTTCTTTAAAATTACCTCCCTTACCTACTTACTGATTGAAGTGCACATATATTCTCAGAAAGATGCTGTAAACTGAAATAGGCTTTTAGATTATGATCCCTGTGACCCATATTTGGGGTCACAGACTCACCAAATTTACAATTTAGAATCCCTTACAGCCAAGGAGTCTGTACATAAAATTTCAGCTCGCTAGAGCCATTGGGACTGGAGATGAAGATGAAAATAGCATTTTAGGTCATTGCCTCTGTGACCCAATATTTGGGGTCTCACTGTCACCAAATTTACAATTTAGAATTCCCTTCAGTCAAGGAGTATGTACATAAAATTTCAGCTCTCTACGTTCATTGGGACTGGAGAAGAAGATGAAAATAGTTTTTTTTAGGTAATGACCCCTGTGAGCCACACTTGGGGTCACAGGGTCACCAAATCTACAATTTAGAATCCCTTTCAGCCAAGGAGTCTGTACATAAAATTTCAGCTCTCTGGAGTCATTGGTTCTGGAGAAGAAGATGTAAATAGCTTTTAAGGTTATGACCCCTGTGACCCACATTTGGGGTCACAGGGTCACCAAATTTACAATTTAGTATCCCCTTCAGCCAAGGAGTCTGTACATTAAATTTCAGCTCTCTGCAGTCATTGGTTCTGGAGAAGAAGTCGAAAAAGCGAAAAGTTTACGGACGGACGGACGGACGGATGGACGGACGCCATCCCATGCCATAAGCCCATCGGGCCTTTCAGGCCAGATGAGCTAAAAAATTCAGAAATCTGAAAATATCAAATGGCACAACTTCAGTTAGTGGGTAATACACATGCAAAGTTTCAGGAAGATATGATGAACGGTTTTGGAGCTGTGCTCCGGAAACGAACCTGTCTCTGAACAAAGTCCAAATTCAACAAGTTTCTATGGAAACGAAAAAAATAAAAAAAGTTTCAGGAAGATATGATGAACGGTTTTGGAGCTGTGCTGTGGAAACGAACCTGTCTCTGAACAAAGTCCAAATTCAGCAAGTTTCTATGGAAACGAAAAAAAAAAAAATTTCAGAAATCTGAAAATATCAAAAGGCACCACTTCAGTTAGTGGGTAATACACATGCAAAGTTTCAGGAAGATATGATGAACGGTTTTGGAGCTGTGCTCCGGAAACGAACCTGTCTCTGAAGAAAGTCCAAATTCAACAAGTTTCTATGGAAACGAAAAAAAAAAAATTCAGAAATCTGAAAATATCAAAAGGCACCACTTCGGTTAGTGGGTAATACACATGCAAAGTTTCAGGAAGATATGATGAACGGTTTTGGAGCTGTGCTCCGGAAACGAACCTGTCTCTGACAAAGTCCAAATTCAGCAAGTTTCTATGGAAACGAAAAAAGAAAAAATTTCAGAAATCTGAAAATATCAAAAGGCACCACTTCAGTTAGTGGGTAATACACATGCAAAGTTTCAGGAAGATATGATGAACGGTTTTGGAGCTGTGCTCCGGAAACGAACCTGTCTCTGACAAAGTCCAAATTCAACAAGTTTCTATGGAAACGGAAAAAAATAAAAAAAATTAAAAATCTGAAAATATCAAGAGGCACCACTGCAGTAAATGTGTAATACATATGTGAAGTTTCAGAAAGATATGATAAATGGTTTACGAGTTCTGCTCCGGAAACGAAATGATTACGGACGGACAGACGGACGGACAGACAGACGGACGGGGCGTTGACTATATCCCACGGTATTACATACCGGTGGGATAATAAGTGTATGATATGTAATGAATCTTCACTGACCACACAATCACAGGGTCTTGTATTGCTGAAACAAATCAGTTCCCAGGTCCAATACTTCGACACACCCTATACCAATAGAGTTAGTACGGGGTGCAACATATCGAAGTATTGGACCTGGGAACTGATTTGTTTCAGCATTACAAACCTCCTGTGACTTCACACCACTATACTGCCTATAACATTATACTCAATAATTCCTATGAGGATGTATTATCCCGGGGATTATCACTTAATCCCCGGGATTCTAACGTAATTTCCATCTACCCCGAGCAATTATTTTAATAACGCCCCTCTTCAAATATCTATATTTAATACTGAGATGTTAAATTTAAGGTGAAAGTTAGTGTATGTTATGTCTAACTCTATTGGAAAACAACTGTGAATTGAAACACCAATCTCCAGATGTTTTTAGCAATAGCCCGTCTCGAACCCGAAACATCCATACTTCTGCACACCAAGCGCAGCGTTGATACCACTGTGCTACAGGGACTAGGCTCATGAAGTTGTTTCCCTAAGTTCCCATTATACCCTACTGCCTTTCACCAAAGGGGGATATTTTACGGACGACTCCTTTATTTTTTTTCACTGTCAATTAGAATAGATTAAACATAAAATTTAACCACGGGATCGGTTTGTAAGCTTGATAAAACATGCCAATGGGTGTTTATGAGATTTGAAACCTTTACCTTCGGGATAAACACTAACACCCCTCGTGTTTATCCCTTGAGTTGCGGGTAATATCAAAATATCACCACAATCTACAATTTTCAAATCTATGTTATCCCACGAATATAGATCTAATTTGTGTTTTATAAACCAAATATAAGCTTTATCATACAATGACGTCAGTCAAACTCAATGAATTAACGTTAATCCTGCTTACAATGTCCGGTCACATAAATATCAGTGAAGTGGTATAGAGCAGCTGTGGCGGTTAGGTTAAATATCACTGAAGTGGTATAGAGCAGCTGTGGCGGTTAGGTTAAATATCAGTGAAGTGGTATAGAGCAGCTGTGGTGGTTAGGTTAAATATCACTGAAGTGGTATAGAGCAGCTGTGGCGGTTAGATTAGATATCAGTGAAGTGGTATAGGTTAGGCGGTTAGGTCTACTTTCACTTACAGTGCGTTTTGCTTAACCCTTAACATGCGGGTCCCAGAATTATCCGGGCGGGCTATAAGCGATTCGTAGGTACCTCAATACGGATCCCGGATCGCTTACTTAGAAGAATTCACGGCTGTCTATGTACTTGGCTATCTGCCATACCGGGTCCCGAGTCGATTGTTTCCGCGACTCGCTGCATGAGAATGGCTGTATTTATGCCTCGCAGCCCGCAATGAGAATAAAGCTTTCTTCAGTGTCTGGTCAGATATAGGGCGACTTTACTTACAGTGGGGACAGTTTTGCGTACAGTCAATATAGGGCGACTTTACTTACAGTGGGGACAGTTTTGATAAGACCCCATCCCCCCACCTTCCCCTCCACAGAATTTCTGAATCCACCATTGCCCTGTGTGCAGAAGTGGCACTACTGACCTGGTGGGTGAGCCAGTCAGTGCTTGTGACAGGTGTCTGAGTTAGTGTGTGGGTTTGAATTTAACCCCTCATTCCAGTACAGAATGACAAAAGTTTTACTATTGCAGGTAGAGAATTCCCCAAAGTAACTAGTAAATGACCCATGTACTCAAGTCATAAATTTTTAACTTGTGGGCCCCTTACTCTATCCAACATACAAATAAATATTCAGAGTATAGTATTTCATGACAAACATTTGCGAGTGAATAAAAACATTTATTATGCGGTTTAATAAAGTTTTTTAAAATGTAAATTTGTAAATACATGAATATCTCGTCATAGGATAAATGGGATGAAGGATAAATACACAAAGATAACAAACAACACATTTTAATTACACTCACATCCAAAAGGTAAAGAATCATTGTAAGAAGCAACATGTTCCACACATTATTTGTAAGTGGTCTACACTATAACATAGACATCTATGGTTGAAAGTTCATTTAAACTAGACGTTTGTAGCTTTATAATAATAAATAATTATAATATACATTTTAATATCTAATATCAAGTGCAAACACTGCTCAATGGCGATACATTATTACCCTGAAGGAATTGTACTATCGGTGCCGCTACTAAGCACTCCCGACGACCATATAGGTCCGTACTTCCCATGTTCAGGTACCCACTTAAACAGCTGGGTGGACTGAGTGCAGTGTGGATGAAGTGCCTTGCCCAGGGACACAACACAGTATAAGACCCAGGTCACAAATGTTTGGTGTCTCCACCGGGATTCGAACCCGGGCCGTTGGCGTGATGGGCAGACATGCTAACCACTACACCGGTGTGCTCCAGGTATTTTGACACCAAATTGTTATGTAATGAATTGAGCATTGAAATCCTTTTTGTCCTGATAATAGCTTTTTCAAATAAATCAATTACTTTTTATATTTCCATTAGTTGAATGTGCATAATTAGCCCAAACAGGGTTTTGGGATTCATCCATTTGATCATGTTTGATAATAATAATAAGGATATTTATATAGCGCTGAACTCCATGCCATGAAGGGCCATGCTCAAAGCACACACACATTGTTACTCTGGTGTAAGGACTAACAGAGTTAACAAGATTAACAAGTTAAGGTGCTTTTTAAGGTTATCACTTCCATACCAGGTACCCAGTTGTACTGCTGGGTGAACAGACGCACAGAATCCGAGTGAAGACAAGTGTTATACTGTCATACAATATAATGAGAAATTTCGATATGATAAACATACACATCTATATGAGAAATGATTTAAATGACTTATCAAGAATGAAATAAACATTGTTGTTGAATTGATACTACAGTGCCCTCGTTTAACCGGGCCCTGTATATCCGGAAACCTGGCCATCCGCACGGTAGTATTTCAAATCTCCTCTATGCATTTCTATGCAAATGGTGATTCATCTATCTATCCTTTAACCAAATTATGCGGATAAACGGGGTCCAACTGTAGTCCTGATAGTACAAGGATGTCATCTGGAATTGGCCAGGAAATTATTTTGCTGAGTAATTCAGTTTTCCAGATATTGATCTCGTATGTTGCTGACCCGGATTTCTCATGTGACAGGAGGTATAGTGTTGTCGGGAAAAGCTATGCATTTAGAGATAACGGACCATTTTTACCAATGTGAAAAAACAATTATAAAATGAAAGTTTAGGCTTTTGTAATAACATTAATGTAGAAATTAAAGTAGCAATGCTTAATGCAATGACTGAAAGTAATCAGATGACTACCCGATATTTCCATAGGTCAAAAAGTGTATGTTAAAGATACGCAGTCAAAGTTTTACTACACAATACATTTCCAATTTTACCATGATTATAAATATTACAAATACATATGAGTATAAATTTTCAGAAGGACTAGTATATGGAAGTAGAAGTAGTTTGGTATCCTCTGACATTGCGATGTGAGAGAGAAAAAAACGTTTTTTGATGTCTTGTTCATTAGGAATTTTTTTAACTTTCATTAATTTGTCACTATTTTGGTCAGTAATCATCGTTCCAAAAATTTCCAACTGCTACAAATAAAGCAATTTCTTCTAAATTTCCAAAAGAAACAATAAATGAAGTCAATAAACTCTCTATATTTACTTATGTTGTATATTTGGCAGTCTGTATCTTTACCCTCCGCATATCTTTACCCAACACGCCTTTGTCCTATGAATTTTCACATGTTAACTTAACTTAACCCTTTGTAAACCCCCTCCCCCCCAACCCCCAACCCTTGCAAAATACCTGGATCTGTCTGACACACGTTCCTTGGACTGTCAGGAATCCTGCTAAAAATTACCAACCAACATCTGTCTTTTTGCTTGTTATAGGTTAGTTTCCAAAATTACAGGCCGTGGGCCATTGTCCAGTATTTGATCATAAATCGAGACTTTCACTATTATATTGTCACCTTACCGAATGAACTAGCATTAAATTGATAGTTTTCAGCAAAAGTCTGTAGTTCTCAATGAAATAAGATCATTTATAAAGTTTGATATGATGTGACTCCAACAGCATGCTTAAGCCTTTAAAGCAGGCAGATTGAGGTTTGCTTTCTGTTTCCATGGAATTATTTTCCCACAATTCTCTTGACCACTTCCTCCAGCCTCATGGCAGCAGCGAGATCCCCCGACACTCGCAGTCTCCCGTTCATGTAGGCCTGGAATGGCTTCAGTCGGCCGCCAAACATGGCCTGCAGATCTGCTACGGACATCATCAGACTCGCGTCACTCTCACCGGATGGGTATATTCCCTTGCCGGCGCTGCCTCGACCTGGGAAATTGTAACAGTTTTGCATTTGTAACATGGTGCAAAACTTTCCTCTCACTATTTGATTATTTGTATATCTGAACTTTATAAGAATAATGCTGATAATATTAATGCAAATAATATATGCTGATGTTTAATATATGCTAGACAGGAATACAAGTGCTATGATAGTTACAAGTGTTTATTTATAGCAGTAACAGTGCTATGATGACCTCAGGTCAAAACTAATGATAAAACAATTATGGTTCTAGGCACCTCATTCTCTTATTCTCTTCAGTTTTTCTATCATAACCTCTGTTTCATATAGGCAATATATCACTATTCTTGCATATTCTCGTGGTGGCGACAGTTTGCAACACAGGTTACGTCAGTGTGTTTGTCCAATCAAACATTGTTTTACATCTGCAACAGAATTCTGTCTTGCAAACAATATGTGTCCATCACACGGAGGAAACAACTATCAGTTTGACAGTTATGGAGTGCTCAGTTTGAAACAACGCCAGTGATTGCACAACTAACTTCTTGTGCAACCAATCAGGATTCTTTATTTCTTGCAGAGGTTACGAAAATCTGAAGGGCGTAAATTTTGAGGTGAAGGATTGTGCACCTAAGTGCTGATACAAATTAATTTTCAAAGGAGCAATATATAAAATAAGGCCATTATGACAACAAATACTGGTATCCATGTTGTGCTTGACAAATTCTTGTACTTTTCAAGCTTATTTGATTCACAGAATTGATAAAACACTACATACCATGTTTGAGATTGAGATAGTAGACGCCCCCGTCCTCCCCAGAGAGCTGGAACTGGTAGACTGCAGACACCTTGTGGACGAGAGACTCTGTGATGACGGACTGGGCGGCCTGTAGGATTTCCTCGGGGGTGAGGGTTGGTCCCTCCCATTCCCCCACCGCCTCCTCCAGTCCCCCCTCCTCCGCTACAGCTGCTGCAACCTTCAGGAGATCAGGGCACGGTGCAGGGCCGGGGGTCTCCTCCACCCCAGGGTCAGGGTTGTGACCTGTAGGATTGGTTAACACATACTTATACAGGTGCCACATTGATTTAGCTAAAATTTAGACAACAATCAGCAGTGTCCATTCTAGGATGAGTGACTGTGCAATTCCATTTGGTGGACCCCCCTACCCCCCTTACCCCCCACCCCCCTTACCCCCCACCCCCCCCTTTCAAAATTCCTGGATTCGTCACTGTATTCACACTGAACATTATCAAACAGATCTTACACAGTACAAAAAACATAGTAGGGAGTGTTGGGCATTGTTACCTACCATTCAGTCCAAGACTAATTTTTCAAAACTGCCCCTCTTTTCTGCATTAAAGATGGATGAGCAGTTGTGCATGATATTTTATTTGGTGCTAAAATGTACAGAATTACAAGGTGCTGGTTTAGGTTCTTCTTACCGGGTACATGACTTCCAAAATAATGTTTGACTAAATTGCTGCAGCAAGCTAAGGTCCATTGTCCGGTTTTCGATCAAGACCAAGACTTTGAATGGTTGTATTTCATAACACTGAACTGATTGACCTCAGACTGGTTATTTTCGGTTAAAGTTGATGATTCTAAATTAAACAACATAAATTATAACATTGGACATATATGTGACCTCACCAACATGATTATGTCTCTTTAAGTGGTAATAAATCCCCCCTCAAATTTTGGTTCTAAATTGGACACTATCAGTGATCATAATGGCCGACTGACAATTAGTGGTGATTTCAGCTGGGTTGTCATTCAAACATGCCACTTTCAAGTTAATTGAATTCTTAATAGAGCGTACTTAGCCAGGAGGAGATGCTTAATATATATATAAATTGCCGTACTATGTTTTCACTACTTATATACTATTTGTCAGTGAAGCAAACATGCACAGTACGACTGTGTATAACTACAGCGCTGTGCCATAAGCAAATGGACGGTCTAATTTAGTCTAGGATAAATGATTTTCATAAAATAAATTCTCGTTGGATCGACGTCAAATTTTTCAGCTTTATTTGAAATCATCTCAGCTTGAAGTACATAATGTAAATTACATTTTCTGATGACAATTTAACTAATGCCATCTGATTTACCTACAGGTGTAGATTAAATAAAAACATTTTCCAAATATTGGTAGGTTAATGTTTTTGCAACAATGTATTTATGTTGGTCAAATTACTGTCATTCCCTGATAGAAAACGCATAATAAACATAAATTATGAGGTTGTAGCCAAGATGATTCCCCACAAACTTGATAAATGTGAATAGGATTGGACAAATATCCTATCTATGAAAATTATATCCTTTCGACTGCCGGTACTGTTTTGCAGAGAAATGACCGATCCAGTTTCAAACGTATTACTTTTTGGCCCTTCTCAAACACCGATATACTTTTCCCGTCCCATTGCCAATCCTTGGTTCAGCCTGCAGTACAACAAGGCACAGTGGCGTTTTGGAGGTCACAAATTTGATACGTATGAGTACACTTCAGACATCCTCCAGAGAAAATATACAGCATTTTGAAAGCCACAAAAATTATAAGTCTGACCCCACTTTCGGACGACGAAAGGATATATCCTGGACTAAGTCTATGGCAATTACGTCACAGTCCATTAACTAACGGCATTCCGCTGTAACTGTGTATCAGATATAACTGAGATGAGCCTCGGAATTTAAAATATTCAAAACAATGTGACTGCACTGACACAATTAATTTATTGGAATATCATATCCTCATACTAATGACAGACCTTTAAATCACCAAACTGACAATTATTAAAAATAGATCTCACCCTGAGCTGCCAGGAATGCCGAGGCAAGTTGCTGCAGAGCCTCAGGTACGGCAGGGTTCACGTCTGACCCCCCTCCTTGACCTCCGCCCTGACCCCCTCCTAGACCTCCAAGTAAGCCTGGAGGCATGAACACAGAGGGGGCTGCCTTGGCAGGGGGAGAACGCAGCACCTTCACCTGGGATCTGCATCAGGAACAGAGAAGTGTATACAGTGTATGGGTTCAGCATTACATCAAGCAAAATTATTTATGGATTATTTTAAGCAAATGTCTGAAGGCAGGAGGCCAATAAAGAAAAGAAAAGAAGTTTTGATAAGTCTAGATAAAAAGCGTTCAGGTAACCATAAAAAGCATAGAATTGATTTAAAATATAATATAATAATACAATAATACAATAATTTACTTAAATCTGGCAACATTTTTAATTGGGAGCATCAATTTTTTTAAATAAAAATATTCGAAAGGGATTCTGAGTAGAGTTTAGTTTCCTTCTAAATTTGTCTAGATCATGGAAGGAGTATCTGTATCAAAATAATAATAATAATAATATGTCACTAGAGAATACTTAGACATGTATTCAGACATGAAGCATGATATTCATATATTCAAACTATTAGCTATCCTACATGCATATAGCATACCGGTATAGAGATTATTACCCGAGGAAATGTGTCATAATGTGCACACTTATGAGTAATAATTTCCTTATTTCCCATCTTATTCCATTTGATTCACGTAAAAATAGTCAGAAAACGGCCCACTTCTATTGCCACAGCAAGCTACAGGGACGTCACAAACAATCGTTCTATGACATCACAGGCGACAAAATACAGGAAGTTGCGGTGAAACAATGGTTGCTAGGCAAAAGTGATATGTGTACATGTGCTCATATAAATAATATTAACTCGGTTATTTTCAACCATATGGGTAATAAATACTCATATGGAATATTCAGGACTGAACCCATTCTGTAACAATAAAAAGGATTTTAATCTTTTGGTAAAGCTTTCTAAAAGAACCTGGTTCTACATTTTCTGAACTCTTTTAGGGATAAGATAGTGGCAAGGACTAAAATACATTTTGTTCCTTGAAAAACGGTCTAATTTCCATCAGATTGCAAACTGACGATATCGTTAAATAACTCTCAGTGATACATACAGTTCTATCCTGCAGATCTCCACTCCCCATTTCTCGGCCGACTCGTTACACCCAGTCTGGAACAGATAAAGTTACCGGTACTTCAGCTTGCTTGTACTGAGCAAAGCAAATAAAGTGATTTTAGAGGTGCTTCATTCAAAATGATATTGAAAAAGCAATTTCAGCACCCCAAGTACATTTGAACATACATAAAAATAAAAGTATCATTCTCTGACGTAAGAAGTTACGAGAAGTTGTTGACAAAACATGTGTCTTTCAAATACATTCAAAATCTACCTTCTCCGACTGCAGAGTTTCATTTTATACTCTCTTAAAAACAGTGGGAAGTTTCTTTAGCAGGTGAGTGTACAAATTTTGCCATTATTTAAATGTAAGTTATGTACAAGATAAAACCAAGAAGAGATTTAACAACAATTAGATCACTTTAATCCATGCCAAAGTATTTCTGTTTTGGAAATTAAAGACAGGGTTCTATCAGCCATCTTTTGTGTAAACTACGCAAACAGTGTTACTTCAAATTGCTTGAACTGAGCAAAGATAATAAGAGATTTTAGAGGTGCTTCAATCATTTAAAATGACTTTAAAACCAATTGTCGTGATAAATCTTTGTTTTAATTGCTTGTGTTGACAGCTGAGGCGAATTTTTATACTTGTGAGTCAATACTCAGTCGTGTTCAATGCGTTTTACTAGAAATGTCAAAGCGCATCTGTCAAACGCAGCTTTTTTTCATCTTGTCAACACAGAACTACTGACCTGCACAATGTTTGAGATCTCCATCCTGGTAGATTCAATCTCTGCAAGACTTTTACAAACAAGCAGATTAAGTAGAACAGTCTGAACCAATATGCGTGTTGATTGGTCAAGGTTCTGGACATGTGTGATGGATTTCTCTACGTCTGATATTCGGTAGAAAACATCGGCACCCATCTCAATCACTGCCCCATCTCCAGTCAACACCTGGTGGGAAATATCTATTGATTTGAACAGTTGTTGTAGGGCAACTCATTTGGTAATTAGCATTGAACGTCCGCCTGATAGCAATTTGTTTGTTTTTTTAGCTTCTCACTTAATTTTACCATGAAATTTGACAAAATCCTAGTTTTGGGCTGGTAATGGTTCATGCTTATTTCACTAACTGGCATCAGTAACCATATTTGGACAGGATACTAATTTTGTTTTGTCTTGATGATCAGTCTGATCAAATCAAACCTGTTCCAAGGTATAAAATCTGCCAAATAGTGCATCTACTGGGATTAAACGGGTTCTGTAGATTCCTGGTCACAAGGTCTGATGACATCCCTATAGGTGCGTGTATTGTACCCAGTGCTAAGCTGGCCAATCACATCATAGGTTTTAATCGATCACTGAAAGCATTCTGAATCAATCGTTTACACTTTCCTAATGCTACGGAAACAGACGAAAGGATGGTTGTTTGGAGTTACTTGCCCCTAGCTTCTCGCACCGAAAGCTTTTGTTGGAAATCTTGTGATTGGCTAACTGAATTGCATAAGAACATGTGAGGGTATGAGCCATCATCAGACTGCACGCAGAGGAAATTGAGCAACATCATTAATTATACATGTGCAGAAACCGAAACAACATGTCCCATTTACATGCACAATAGTTACATGACCTATTAAACATTATCTGTTCTCTTTTTTAATTCACATCAAATAAGTCTAATGAATAACAAGTTATTGAGATTCAAGATTACAAAATAAAAAAAACAATATAAAAACGTTGTCAACAACTAAGTACCTGATTTGGGGGCACATTGAAAGCCTTGATCCTGACGTCAACCCTGTGCCACTTGTCCACCACTGGCAGAACAAACACCATGCCTACACCAAACAGGAACAGAGGTCACTGGACACTTTATCCATTTTTAATTTAACTTAATATTTTTAAGCTTATCCAGACAATTGCAGTTAATTTGAGAGATTGAGAGAGTACATGTAGTAAATGGATGAATAAAGACTTAGCAAGGAGCAAACTGCATTCTCTAGGGGTGAGGTGAGGTGAGTTGGGGTTCAACATGCTTTCAAGGGTATTTCACTTATATCGCGGCTGCTAGTATTACGGCCATGTGGCTATGCACTGCGGTGAAACCTGCGAGCAACGGCTGGAACTAGCGAACCATGGGTGGTACTACTCTGAAATTCAGTGTAACATTGCAACCAAACCTTACTGCGTGTAGAATAGTTCTCTACTGCAGACAAAGTTGGTGTGGCCCTGGCGGGATTCGAACCCCAGACAAACGCGCTAACCACTGTGCTATCCCACCCTCCTCTAGGGGTGAAGCGGTTCACAACTACAGTAGTTGAACCGCGGTATCTGCTTTTGGTTCGGTACACGGTACAGCAACGTGATTTTCGGTATATACACCAAATATATAACTTAATTAAACATTTATGTATTATTAACTCAGATGTAATTATATTTCCAATTGTACATTTTTACCACCAAATTATTTCCACATCATACAAACCCTTTTCAAAACAAATATGTGATTTATTATAGTTTTAGTTCATATATTGAAGCCATTCGTGGTTTTGTACCGAACCGAAAATGTACGGAACCAAAGGTCCTGTACCACAATACGTACCGAACCAAAGCCCAAGTGTACCGTTTCACCCCTAGCATTCTCTTCCAACAGAGTTTACTCCCTTCAGATTTCCGATTCTAACCACTGTTCTTCATGTACATCTAAAAGTAATTGAGGCAATAGAATAAAGATCAACTCTGGTTATATTGTTATATATAAGTTATTGAGGCTGATTTACCAGGTCCTTTAGCTCCTTGAAGACGCCCAAGTCTGAACACAACTATCCTCTCAAAGTTGGGCACTGACTGAAATTGGAAATAACACACAATTTATCAACAATTCTTAATGTTAAATTTAAAATATAAGTAAATATTAAAAGTTTCTTTTCTTGGATTTTTAGTTTATGAGAGCATGCATATTCAATTAATAATATAATATAACATCCCATAACTGGAGACACTGATATTGGTCTTTCATTTCATTAAAGCGCAACAAAGTTCTATGGATAGTCAACTTCTTCTTTCAAATGCATGAAACATTTAAGATATACTATCACCGATATCAAACAAGCGATCTAGTGTAAATTAAAGGTACATCCTCTGTAACAATTTGTTTTTACTTTTTAATATAGATCTCGTATTTCTTCATCTCTACAACTAATAAATTGACTCTTGAAAAAATATGCTCATTAAGGTAACATAACGTTCAAATTAATATTCATATGCTTTATTTTTATTTACATATTAATACCTACTTATTTGTAGTGTCATGTTGGCAATTTCTATTCAAGTTGTATCTTAATTACGAATTCACAGAAGCGTACCTTGAAGCTGAACCAGACGCTGATCGGGAATGTGAGGATGTAGAGGATGAAACAGACGACCGTTACACACACCGCTCCGAGTCGGGACGCAAGACTCACTTCTTCTGAAGTATTGAGGAAAATTATAAGCTGCTACCACAAAAGTAAGTCTGATTAAAACCGATTTGCAAAATAATGCATCCACTGGGATACAAACCGATTCTGATGATTCCTCCCCACAAGGTCTGAGAACACTCTGTGCCAGCTTAGAGCAGACAAAACCCAGTCACATAGCTGACATTGTGGTTTTTAACGGTCGCAGTTTGAAAGCATTTGGAATCATACGTTAACACTTTTCTCGGTTTACAGAAACTGCGAAAGTATGGCCTTTCGGAGTTACTTGCCCCTAGCTTCTAGCACCAAAAGCATTTGTTGGATGTTCTGTGATTGGCTACCTGAATTGCATCTGTGAATGTGAGCCTATGGGCTGTTATCAGATAGTTTGGCTAGGAAACCTCCAAACAATGTGAGTTCGTATCCCTGTAGATGTTCTATTTTGCAACTTTTATTCCTCGAAAAACAGTCGATTTTAATCAGGGTGACACTCTGGGCCTGTCCTGGATCATCCCCTTCGATATTACTGTAACTTGTTCACTCCGAATGGTTTAGCAGTCACCAACTGAGCAGCTTAAGTATTAATACGTGATATTTATAGTTATACCTTGATGTCTAACAACAATGACAAATCTTTTAAAAGACTTAAATTTAGTCTACGAATTTTTTTATAATTACTGTACTTTATTCTGATAAGTCCATACTGTATATTAAGTGTATCTAGACTTGCTGAATAAGAACCTAGACAGTATAAAGGCATTTATTTTTTACACAGTCATGGGAAAGGACTGATCTTCTGTCAAAGGGATGTTTTCAAATCTAAATGTATTTGTTGAAAAACAGAATATTCTCATTTTTGTCTTTCTTTTTATATATGAAAAAAATATTTTTTCTTTGTTTCAGACTCAAAATTATTCCCTCAGATTGAGACAAAAATGTCAAAGTTGATCTTAAATGATCTAACTATAAGGAACTTAAATAATATTATTAATTTTAAAGAAATAATGTTTTTTACTGAATTTTACCTGTTTCTAAAGATGAGATATTTGCAAGCTCAACTGTTCCTTGTTTTGTGTAGGAAAATGCCGACCTGTACTTGTATGACCTGTCCTGTTCGTAAGAGAAGGCGGATTCGTAGTTGAAGGCAGAACCAGACTCCACATCCTCCCAGTCGGACATAGGAATCCTTGTATACTTCACAGACATTGTCGATATAATGTGATACTGTTAAATCCGTGAATTAAACTTAGTCTACATCTGCATTTTCATGAGTAACTTTACCATGTGATGGACCATAATTGATAGTTATTTCACTGAATGATTTTTTGTATAAGACAATCGTGTTGCGTCACTCTTCCTCCCCTAGGCGGCACTACCTTCCTTTAGAAATTAGACAGTCATGGTGAGCATCGTCTTACCAAGCATCTGCAAAAATTGAAAATGACAGCATTTTGAATCATATAATTCAGGAAATGTCTTAGTCCAGCATTTAACTTGACTATTTCGAGTACCAAGGTCTACAAAAGTCCTTGGTCTGCTTATGAGTTTATATTAGATGAACTATACATGTATATGTGAATGATTTATATGATAGATATAACGAGTAAATCTAATGTGAACCTGTATTCAGGAGGCATAGTGCGAAGTAGTCTAATCATTTGCTGGGCTAAGATCTAACCAACAGTGAAGACGATCAGTGACAGTGTCAGTGACAATCACAGACTGTCGGGCGACTCAGAGATCAACACACTATAAGCTACAATTTTGCTGAACCAAATGTCAATCAAGAGTTGCTCCGTGTGAAAATACGCATACGTTCATTTTGGAGTAATAAAATAAAGGAACACCTTCTTGATTTTGCATTGCGAAATGAGTTTTTGCTTGTTTATGTTTACAAATTAGAGTGACCTCCCTTTGCGACAAGGGAGGTAAATCCTTTATTGGTTCAATGAGTTGGTCGCTAGTGACAAATGGTCTCAGTTGTGATTTAATAATATGATTTATGTTTTGGCGATTATGAATCATGATGATACTAAGTTTGATTAGATGATATATCAAGGTAAGATTATAAACACAATAAAATATAAACGAGTTAACAAATCAATTTTAAAGAAATATGTCTATTTCTATAAATGTATAATTGTTTTGTGCATTTAGATTAAACAATTTTTGGTCAAGATAAACACAAGTTATCTGAGCATTCCATTAAACTAATTTAGTCAAAATCGCCTAATAAAAGTTTCCCTTTATTTATTTTAATATATTATATGTATGTAATCATCGTAAATTTAGATTAAAACATTTGTTATCAAGATAAACACCCGTTATCTGTGCATCCCATGAAACTAATTTAGTCAATAGAGTCATATAAAAGTCCCCCTTTATTTATTTTAATATATTATTTGTATGTAATCATCGTTTATTAGAGATGTAATCTAGTCTCGGTTTTCTCTAACATTTAAAAGGAAAACTATTTACACTTTCATTTTAAATCATTTGTATATGGCTAGATTGCTTATTATGTGTTTGATTCTGCATGGATGAAAATGATCTAAACTCAAGGGTGTCATCAATTTATTGACAGAAATTACATATTTCAATTCTACATTTACCACTAATAATGGTGATTTCTAAATATTTTCGAAAGTATTTACGATTTTTAAATCAAGTTAGCGTTAAATGATACATGCCAAAAAATCCCGCCAGGGGCACGGCAACTTTGTCTGCAGTAGAGAACTGTTCTACACGCAGTAAGTTTTGGGTGCAATGCTACGCTGAATTTCAGAGTAGTACCACCCATGGTTCGCTAGTTCCAGCCGATGCTCGCAGGTTTCACCGCAATGCATAGCCACATGGCGTTGCGGGCTTTCTCTCTGCCGTAATACTAGCAGCCGCGATATAAGTGAAATACTCACCAACTCACCAACTACATGCCAAAATTCAAATAATATTTATACTATATGACGCAATGTACATTAACAATTATTTTTCGCGTCTGACAATATGGTTAGTCAAGCAATTAATATTATTGATATGGTCAGTTTGATTTGTAAGCTTTTTGTATCTAATTCTCAATGTATTTTGTTCACTTGTTTAGCATTGTATAGAAATAGAAGTTCGTAAACTGGGGTTGTAACGATGTCTAATTCTAAAACAACAGCAACAACAACAACAAACACTCTAACATCTAAATAAAAATTGTTAAAGATTACATTATGTGTTTAGGGGTCAACTAAAGAATCGTAAACAAAATGGATATTTTGAATTGTTTTTTTTCTCTAACGTCAGATAATAACAAGACGTACATAAACCACAACACCAACAATATTAAGGTTCATATATAGTTTCGAAAATAAAGAAAGTGAAAATCCAAATATTTCATAACCTATTATCTCTTATTTACTCACATCCAATTTCTAATAATAAAGAAGTATTGAAAACTAAAATCCGGCACAATCCCGTTAATTAAATGAAAACATTTATCAGAAGACTACATTGTACATCTGTCTATGTATTATCAGCTCATTAACCCCCTTTGTGCAGAGAGACCTAAGTTGTACTGTATCGTAGCTTAGTTACACGCCGGCTTCATAAAATGTACACAAGATTTAGTGCTCGTGTGACTAATATAACAAGGTTAATACGCTTAGTCAGCATATTATCAGGAAAAGCTCTGGGAGCTTTGAAATAGTCACTGTTTATGTAAACGACGGTACACAGCCAACGAACATGTCACTTAATTATTGATAAATTTGGAAAACTTAGAAATATTGTTGCACGGTCATTATTTCACCACAGAGGTTATTCGGTTCGAGGGTAGGATGAAACAACTTCTGTGGGGAGAGAATATTAATTGCACGCTAATTTAATTCAATTCAATAATTTCAATTCAATATGCATTTAAACCAGAATTGAATATTTGCATTTTAGGTTCCTCGATTGTGTATGGTAAAGATCTAATTTTGTTATATTTTATATTTAAACTGATTATGCCAAATAAATTTATTAGAAGTAATATTAGTGCTACTTGCATTTCTTTCTTTAATGCCTGTTCTTTTATATACAAACTTTTATGACTGTCCAAAAAAGGAAAAAGATTTGTATCGATATCACTGCATGTGTATTTATGTATAGGTTAGTGAAAGTGGCTCTGTGTCTTTTTCTACTTTTCAATATTTGTTACTATATACTTGTAAGACTTTTTTTCAAATATTGAACATATATGTTCGCATATACTTTAATTCATACATCAAATTTGAACACAGTGTAATATTTTCAGAGTACATTTATACCGTCACTGCAACGTTCGATTTGGACAAGCCGATCAATGTATTACTACGTGTTTAATTCTTCAGCAAATATTTATTGAATCGTATCAGCGTTCTGACGAATTGATTACGTGTCTATAACTACTGCCAATATTTACTCCTAAGATTTATGGAGTCGAACCTGGTCTGGTGGTTGACCTGGCTGTATCGGTGTTGACTATTTCCTAAACGATTGATTTGTTGGTTTATCATCGCTATAACTCATGACCAAGTGTGGCTTGTGTCATTCTCTTCCCACAGAGGTTACTCCCTTCAGATTTCAGATCCATTCTCTTCCCACAGAGGTTACTCCCTTCAGATTTCAGATCCATTCTCTTCCCACAGAGGTTACTCCCTTCAGATTTCCAAGTAACCCCTTTGAGAAGTGAATGGACTTGTGCGTGTTGTGTCACATTTTGGTAATACCGTATTTCCTCCAATAAATCCCACCCTCCAGGGATAGTTCAACTTTCAGAAATAAATTTTTCATTATAAGAAAATCTTCCATATGTTACATTATTTGATTTAATAAACATAATTATCTTTCATTAGCTCTAATTATTATACTCATCTACTTAGATATACTGAGGTATTGAAGAACTATTCTATTTCCATATTGTATGATTAAACTGCGTTATTGTGAATACCACTTTATGGATGACGCATGTAATCTTAAATATGATATTATCTGTTGCATAAATCCAATCATTCAAATGTGCGATTTTAAAACTGCAAGTCCATGGTAATAACATGTAACGAGCAATAATTTTGAACGTTTTTTAATTATATTTTTTTAACAATTTTATTTATTTTACAAATACATAGATATAACATAAAAGTGTGAACATGGTTTATTGAGGGTGTTGTATAATTCACACATATAATATAGGGGCGAGTATATAAACCCATAGCGACATTCAAAGAGGTTATTTCACATGAAGGACTAGGCTACCCTCTATATACGTGAACTATATACTTGGGCGATTGTCGAGAGCTGAAAGCTTTGTTAAATATTGGGGGATTGAATTCAACGTAGCTCATATCGATGGCGATAATACCATTCATATGTACACGCTGGCAGCATTCGGCGATATAAGTAAAAGGTACATACATTTTATCAAAACCAATCAGGGTATGTAGTGCAATTCGTTGAGGTTTTAATAAAGTACTGAAACGAAAATCAAACACTGATATGTGAGACAATTCAAATTCACTTTATCAACGAAATGAAAATTCATGAACTTGATTTAGACTTTAAAGTGTTGGCATTCTTAGTGGAGCCTGTTTGGGAATATAGGTAAAGCATTGTGGCAGTATATCGCGTTACAACACTGTTGGTGTGGGAATGTTGGCGTTATACGCAAGCTTGATCTCTTTACCTGTTATCGTGTGAATCTAGAACTGCTTGTAACAAATTCACCCATGTAAAACAGAGGCCACCGACGTGTACATATCGCTTAAAACAAGAGGATTAGCGACTCGTTAACACAGCACATGGAGACCAACATTTGACTGGGCGAGCAGTGACTATAGAGAATATCGAGTGCTGCTATCAGTTCACTGAAAACTGCCTTTAATCTCTGTGTCTCTCTGACGACACCGCAGCGACAGAATGACAGACGGGCAAAAGAAGGATAAACATTCGACGGCAGAATTGAAGATTGGTTACTTGTACAACAACAGAGTGGTGTTGAAATAATTATTGAAGAAGTGTTTTATAGTTGAATCGTGGGCGAGGTTTTTCTGTTCGGAGGAACGTTATCTGAGTTGTTTTCGTTGTGGATTGGATTTACTGCTTATATGAAACAATAGAGTAGTGTTGAAATACTTATTGAAGAAGCGCTATATATGTAAATCGTGGCGAGATTTTCCAGTTCGGAAGACCTTTATCGGAGTTGTTTTCGTTGTAGATTGGATTTACTGTTTACACGAAACAATAGAGTGGTGTTGAAATAATTATTGATGAAGCGTTATATTTGTGAATCGTGGACCAGATTTTTCTGTTTGGACTATAAATGAAGTTACGTTATGGTAGTTTTTTTTTTTTGTAGATTGGATTTAACTACTTTTGAAACAATACAGGGGTGTTTAAATACTTTGAAACGCTTGCATGGTATGTGCTTAGTTTGGATTTGCGAGACCTGTAAATTCTCATGGTTTGCCAATGGTGTTGAAATTATCATTGCAGAAACGTTGTTATGTGAATCGCCTTAAGATCGCTTGATTCGGAATTTAGAAGACTTTGCAATGTAGAAGTGCTGTTTGTTTTTCACTGTTGATGGGATATTCACGCCTTGTGAAACGAGACAGAGTTGTTTAAAACGAAGACTCGTGTTTATGGATAATTGCAGTATTCGGTTTTGGATTTATTATATAATGTCGTGTCGTCAAAAGAATATGGAATACTAATTTTCAACGTGGATTTGACAATGTATGAAACACTTTATCGGCGCTAAAATAATTATCAAATTTTGGTCATTTGAGTGATCTAATACTGGTGTGTTCTATCTGACAGTGCTACTTACCGCCATGTCTGTCTTGAACCACAAGTGATTGACACATTAAATCCGAAAACTTATTTAGGCCGTAGACATGGATATTAAATTTATGAAGCAATATGCCTACGTTATATACAGTTACGGATTACAGTTTGTGTCAACAATCAGCTCGGAATATTTGAACTGAAATTGAGAGGAATAAACCACTGTCTGAGACAGCAGCGAGACCGCATCAAGCACCGGCAGAGCTTGAGAATTACAACACTACAGGCTCTACAGTGGTTATAAGGCAAATATTGAAGACCGGTGTTAATGCAAACAATTCAACGTAATATGTGACACCTGAGATGGCGATTTATGCGAGGATTTTAAATACCCAAAGAAGAAACTTATGGTGTTCGCGGACGAAGAGAATCAATAAATGAACTGGTTGGATTGACAGTTTGGATTTCTTGATTTGTGACATTGTGAATTGAATGTAAATATTAAGGCAATATATAAAAGTGTGTGTACTTGGAATCAACCTTTCTTAAAAGAGGAACATATATTACCCCCTCCTGTCGTTATGGATTACACCTGCAGCACAAGGTAAAGAAACAAAAGTCAATCATGAATGTGATTCTTGAAGGAATTGCAGGTAGCGATGCCTCGCTTGTCGGCGCTTAGCCGCGGGACTGGAGAAACAGATGAACCCACATCCGCACGCATCAGCATCAAACAGGATCAAAGCGACATCTCAGGAGGTCCTCGACGACGACCTGCACGTCACATTCTGAAGTCAGGTCAGCGTCCTACTCCTACATCAAACTATATGCCTCCCCCGGGTTTCTTCCAACCGAACTACCCTCGACTGAAACGGGAGGCTACTCTGCCTAAGACTTTTTCCACAAAGAAAGGAGCTCTTGTTCTTTATTCCGAAGACTTGGCTCAGTATCATAAGCAGAGTATTCCCACAAGGGATGTTGTGTTAGAAATGGACAGACAGCAACTGGACATTAAAACCACGGACCTAACTGTAGCCATCTCGAGGTTTGAACAATCCCGGAACAAGTACAATCGCTTTGTGAGGACGGGGAACGTGGCCGAAATAAAGCCAGGGCATTCTGCTCGCCGCCATATTGCCGCTTGGCATCTGTCTCATCCGGAAGTGAACATCCGAGGCGCACTGGGAACGACCTTCTCCCGGAAACCAGACAAGAGAGGGCGCAAACAGCGCATCATCAGAACCAGTCTCACTGTCTTCCCTCCGCCGTATGATCTGCCAAAATCCCTCAGTCAGATCACACATGGAGTCACTTCCAACAATGCAGCCATGAAAGAAAGGACAGTACATATTCATACTCCAGCTGAACGTCGTTCTAGGTCCCTCGTGTCCTCGTGGACACCTCCAAGAAAACTAGCGCCTATAGAGAGCAGTGTTAAGAACAAGGAGCGGAAGTCAACTCCACAGCTTGACCTTGACATTGGACAAGCATCAACGGCATCCTCTGATGTCAACTATACTAGAAGAGCTTTGCCGCCAATCTTCAAGAACCCTTCATCAGAAAGTTCGAAGGGGACACATGATGGGAGCCAGATAACATCATCAGGATCTACCATCAGGAAGCGAGTAAGAATACAATTGGAGCCTGTGATTGTTCCGGATGGTTCACCTCTGCCTTTCGACTCTGAAACCAGATGACACGGTATATTCTAGCTGTGTAACCAATTATGCTGGCCTGATAACAGACTTAGATTTTGATGATCTGCCATTGGCATTTGACTCTTTTACCAGTTGATATAAGTTTCTGATGGTTCTTAACCTTGGACCTTACCTTACCTTACCATAACAGGTGACACGCAATAATGAAGTATGATATTGCGGTGAATGAATATAGTCTTCTGAGTTTGACAGTGCCCTTGTTTCTGTCAAACAGGTGGCAACAATCTATGTGTGTGCTGTATATTCTACTGAGCTTGAAGAAGCATCTTCGGACCAGGTGACACGAGTGAAGAAATCGTATGGTGTTTAGTAAATGTAAAAAAAAACTGCTTTGAGTCGGACGATCATTCTGAAACCCCTTAACCGTTCATCTTTAAAATGATGTTCAACATTTTCATAATATTTCATTTGGCTTTGGTAAGTGTCAACAATAATTTTATTCGATTTTCATATCCCCAATCGCCAAATTAACGACAAGTACTTGTTTCAAATGAAAATCAAATGTGCAGAAACCGAAACCATACGTAAAAAAATCATTTACAGTAGTTATATGACCTATTAAACGTAACCAACCCAAATTTGTCTTTTGGTATTTTTCAATCTCATTAAAATCAAATCATTGATTCGTTCTCTAGGCTTATTTGCTAATTTGGGTTGTCATTCATAGATGAGTGACAACCCAAATGAGCGAAAAATGTCAAGGGAACGAATCAATCATTTGATTTTAATGAGATTGGGTATGTTATAGATACGTTTCCAGCCATGGTACATTGTCCGATTTTCTATCAGAAATCACTACTTTCACCTTCATATTGTCATCTTTCTGACTGTACTTGCATTCAATAGTACATTTCAACAGTCACTACCTCTCGATAAAGCGCTTTTTTATAACATGACTCCTACAACACACTAAACGTCTCAATCCATTTGTTAAATAATATACACGAAACTTAAGTAACATCCATTTCAAAATGTATGGTTTGTTGCTGTTGGCTTGTTGGGAAAATTAGACAAAACACTCCTAACTTTAAAGAGTATAGTGACTAATTGTTGATTAGAAAAGCACTTTGAATATGAATATGATGATACTAAAGTAGTTTTAAGATACATAATATTGTCTATTGTCTATTCTGCAAATATTCATAATCTTTCAGATTCATTTGCCTACAAGCATTTTAAATTATTATATCTCCCTATTTAAAATCCCTTTTAGCAAAATTCACGTACACTATTTTTGGGTTAGGTATAGAAACAGGAAGATACACCGATGCACTAATGGCTGACAGAGTCTGTATTTACTGTAAAGTAGACGATATTAACTTATTGAAGATGAAATCCACATTCCTTTTTATTGTAAACTGTATGAAAATGCTAGAAATAAGTTTATTGCTCCATTGTTGTACAATACATTAAACACACATAATTTAAACTACATTCTAAGCAGTAAAGATAAAGGTATTATTATGAATATTGTTAACTTTCTTAAATGTATATATAAAACTAGAGCTGCAATTTTTAATTCATAAACCTGTTATCTTTATGTGCGCTTGTTTCAAATTTGTAATGATATTGTACTTTGGGCCTTTGACCTTTATCCTGAATACAATGTCTGTCTGTCTGTTATCTTTGTACTGAAACTTCCGGGTCAAATTAATGTCTTTAAATATGTGACGTTGTAGCAATTTGACTTTCAGACATCAAAACATGTTTTAGTATGCATAATCAGAGACTGGATGTAGAGTCAGTTTTGGGTACAATGTTGATAAAAAGGTTACAAATGAATTTGTTTGTTTGTAGCTTTTTCTTTTTTGGAGATTCTAACATAGTTTACAAGAACAGGACGATTTTCTTGATAACAACTTCTTTAATGTGAAAATACAAGACGTTTCAGAGTACATACTCACTCCTTCATCAGATTACAAACCACCTGATGAAGGAGTGAGTATGTACTCCGAAACGTCGTGTATTTTCACATTAAAGAAGTTGTTATCAAGAAAATCTTCCAGTTCTTATGTATACCACTTCTAAATGCCCTTCAAACACCTGATGATTAACAAGCATTTCATACACCCAGGGGCAAATGAAACGATATCCAAAAAAGGGCAAGATATGTCATACGATACGAATGAGACATAGCCTACAAAACTTGTATCTATTTGTAATTTTTGAAACATTATCTGTCCTTATTTCTGAAATATGAAAACACAGCTTTTATATATTCGGCGTTTTGAACTGTCCCTAACCAGACGAGAGTTAGGAGAGAGACATGCTACGGTTTTCCAGTCTGATTAAAATCGACGGTTTTCCGAGGAATAAACATTGCAAAATAGTGCATATAGAGGGATAAGAACTCGAATAGGAATACGAATATCGTTCAGTGGTTTCCTCGCAAAACGTCTGATAACAGCCCGTAGATTCCCATGTTCTGAAATAGCAATTTCACCGTCCAATGAGTGTTTGAATATAAAATATTAATAACACTAGTACTATCAACATCTCATTCGATTTCTGTTCACGAAACACATTTTAATTTTGTTTATATATAATGAAGATGATAGTACAACGATAACGTATTATTCACTGCAATAACGAAATGTTATTGGGATGGTACTAAAGACTTAAGACGAATATCGTTGATGCTTAAACACAGAAATATGTTTCGTTGTACTGAAACTTCAATGTCAAATTAATTACCAATTTTCGTTCTTTTTAGCTCAGTCTGTTAACAATTAAAATCGTTGACAAGCCCTTCCTCTATTATAAGGATGATAGTACCTTAAAGGGGCAGTAGCATGTTTTTTTATTTTTATAAAATTTCCCATTTATAATGATAGTTTATGTCATTTATATTTACTTTAGAGGGTAAAACATTAATTGTAGGTTTGGGAAAATAGAAGGGTTTTGAGATTGGTCTTGAAAGATTGAACGGAAGGGGCTAGTTTGAGTTCGAGGGGCAGAGCGTTCCATTTCTCAGCTGCAGCAAACTTGAAAGTTCTCTTGCCAAAAGTAGAAGAGTTTATCCTTGGGACAGAAAATAGGTGTTATTGCTGAGAGCGAAGAGTTCTCGTGGCACGATAGAGCGGGAGAAGTTCATTGAGGTAAGGTGGGGCAAGGCTGTTGAAACACTTGTAGGCATACAGAAGGATTTTGAAGTTGATTCGTTGAGAGACTGGTAACCAATGAAGTTCTTTGAGGATGGGTGAAATTAGAATTGAATTTAGAAGATCTACTGGTGATTCTAGCTGCCTTGTTTTGAAGAGTTTGAAGCCGTTTGATTTGTTCTTATGTTGAGTTTACAAGTAAGCTGTTGCAGTAATCCAAACGAGAAAGTATAAGTGAAACGCTGAGTTTTTGCGCTGCTACTTTTGAAAGATACTGCGGGATTTCCCCAATATTTCTAATGATAACGCCGTATACACTGCAATAACGAAATTGTATATTTCAGTTTCCTTTGTTGCAATGAATTAAGAACGCATGAACACGAATACCGTTGATAAAGTGCATAAATGTGCGGGTTTTCCATAACTAAACGTTTTATATAGTTATACCTTTATATCACGAGATTATCATTAAATCACTATACTACTAAATGAACATTTATATGATAATCTTATTTTATTATTTACAACTCCTACAACTTCATTATCGTACTTAATATCTAAAAATGTTTGATATAGTAACTTTCTTTCTGGAATAACATGTGGATGGTGTCATGATCCATGAATAACACAATTACCATTTCTTTATAAGCTTGATAAGCTTCATAATAAGCATAATCATACAAATATATGCATCAATACTGAAAAGAATCTTCTAGTTTTTAATTTCATGGTCCACAACAATAGAAAAAACTACTTTATACGGTTTAAACATACGGTAATTATTTAATGAAGAAATAATATATATATATATATAAGATAATTTCACAGTGTGTACGATGATTTTAACATTTCCTGCATTGATTAAAACTTGTATCACATATACCACATCTGTTATACAAACAAATGGAAATCGTGGTGTGATTTGACATTTTATGAATGCTTCACAATATCTCATTGAAGTGTTACTGGTGTAGTCAAAATGGCTTCCTCGATTTAAAAAATCCAAACAAAACATTGCTATTATAAAGAATTTGCAACATTAAATTTCAAAATTGAATATTAAATCAGAACACAAACTAATATTGTTGTATAAAGTTGTAATAATGCAGGTAAAGTATATAATTATGATAGTAGAGGCAGTAACAACATAAGTAGCAGTGCTAGTAGTAGTAGTAGTAGTAGTAGTAGTAGTAGTAGTAAAAGTAGCAGCAACAGTAGTAGTAGCAGCAGTAGTAGTAGTACTAGTAGAATAAATATTATCATTAGTAGTAGTAGCAGTAGCAGCAGCAGCAGCAGTAGTAGTAGTAGTAGTAGTAGTAGAAGTAGTAGTGCTAGTAAAAGTTGTAGTAGTAGAAGTAGCAGCAGCAGCAGTAGTACTAGTAGTAGAAGTAGTTGTAGTAACATTAGTAGCCATAGTAGTAGTGATAGCAGTAGTAGTAACAGTAGCAGTAGTAGCAGTGTCAGCAGCATTAGTACTAGTAAAAGTAGTTGTAGTTGTAGTAACATAAGTAGTAATAGTAGTAATAGTAGTAGTAGTAGTAGTAGTAATAGTAGTAGTAGTAGTAGTAGTTGTAGTAGTAGTAGTAGATGTAGTAACATAAGTAGCCGTAGTAGTAGTAGAAGTAGTAGTAGCAGCAGAAGTACTAGTAGTACTAGTAGTCGTAGTCGTAGTAGTATCAGCAGCAGCAGTAGTAGTAGCTATAGTCGTAGTAGTGATAGTAGTAGTAATAGTAGTGGCAGTAGTAGTAGTAACATAAGTAGCAGTAGTAGTAGTAGTGATAGTAGTAGTAGTAGTAGTAATAGCAGCAGAAGTACTAGTAGTACTAGTAGTAGTAGTCGTAGTAGTATCAGCAGCAGCAGTGGTAGTAGTAGTAGTAGAAGTAGTAGCAATAGTAGTGGCAGTAGTAGTAGTAACATAAGTAGCAGTAGTAGTAGTAGTGATAGTAGTAGTATAATAGTAGTAATAGCAGCAGTAGTAGTAGTAGTAGTAGTAGTAATAGTAGTAGCAGTAGTAGTAGTAGTAGTAGTAGTAATAATAGTAGTAGCATTAATAGTAGTTGTAGTAACATAACTAGCCGTCGTAGTAGTGATAGTAATAGTAGTAATAGTAGTAGCAGTAGCAGCATCAGTAGTAGTAGAAGTAGTAGTAGTAGTAGTAGTAGTAGTAGTAGTAGTAGTAGTAGTAGTAGTAGTAGTAGTAGTAGTTGTAGTTGTTGTTGTATTGGTAGTAGTTATAGGTAGCTAGAGCTATCGTAACTGTTGTATTCGTATCAGTAACATAGGCGGTAGTAGTACTTCGTCGAAGTTGTAGCCGAAGTATTTGTTACTGCAGTAACCGCATTTTCAACAGTTGCGACAGTTCCTTCAGAAAACAGAGTAATCTCCAAGCACGTCATAATCACAACACAGTACGTCAACCAAATGTCAGTGCGCCCTCGCAGTCACACCTCCATATATCTCATACAATGTTATAATTGAAATACCTACAGCATGACCTTGACTAATCGATTAAAGAAACACAATGAAAACTTATTTCCCAATATGAATGTGTATTGAACACCCCTGACTGGCATGACTCGACGTGAGCTGCATTAATAGCACCTGAGAGGTACGCTGTGTGAACCTACAATATAAACACAATACAAAACTAACCGATCGTCTCAAGCATTATAGCTTCAACTTTTTACCTAGCCACGCCTTTCATGCGACTCAATTCTGAATAACAATACTAGATAAAGCTCTTAGTAAACAACAATGTCAGGTAGAGCCAAAATGTCGAGTTACTTTGTGTTCGTTTTACACTCGTGGTTCACTTTCAAATGCAGTCTTCACGGAAATCTTGATGTAAAAATGAAGAATGTCCAACATCTATTCCACTCCTTTCTCTCCGTCCTGCTTATGATAAGTGGTAGGTAAAAGTAGATAGTAATAATGTAGACCCTAGGGCATTATATTTTATTTCAGTGTTTTTAAAAATGTTATTTTAGTCTTAATCCACGCCTCTCCCTTAAAGTTTGTCAAATTTTAAAAAAAAAACTCAGCTAAGAAATAACGACGTGTTTTGATTGTATTGATGCCACACTGATTTGAACTTTATGCTTTTATTTACATAGGTGTTCATGTTCAAACATCTTAATTGTAGTTCAATAAAAGTAATTTGACGAAAATATGTTGAAAGAGAGAGGATATCTGTCTTTCCTTTACAAATACTATGTTTATCTCAACGACTGAGGTAAAAAAAAGTAAGTAGACAGTTCACGAGTTAAATATAACATTTTCTAAGAGATGAGATATAAATGGTATTTTTACATGAAAACAGATATTCTATATATTATATCATTACACTAAACGCCAAAAGAAACGTTACCCCACTTCTTTTTTTAATAACTGTTTAATTATCAAAGATATTTGAGAAATGAATGGTTCAAAAGAAAGCTGAATAAGGTAGCTTTATGCTAATAACACGTTTAAAATTACTCATGTATTCATATTGTGGCAAAATGCAGCTTGCTTAAAGAAGTTTAAAATTGTCCGGTTTTCGACAAGGCTGGTAGTAACCAATAAATGTGATTTAGATGTCCAGAAGAAGTTGAAAGTAAACTTTTACTGTTGTGACTAGACAAAAAGGTTGTATGCTTTACATCATAACCCCTAAACGATGAAAAATAATGTTATTGAGTAAGTTTAAGTGTGAAACTTCTAGTCATTAAAGATCTTTTCTCGTAATTTACCTTAGTGAAAACGAGTTTACTGTGTTGTCAAATGACTTGATAGTATTTAGGAACACAGACGATTATTTATGTGAACATTTTTGCTTGAAAATGAAAACTTTTCATTTGTTTGTTTATCATCCAAACGCATTATCACTCAAATGGAGCAACATTCAAGCAGTATTTGCATGAACTGAATGCTTCTACAGGGTATAAAGGTGCCTACTTTGCATGATATGGCACACATGTACGAAATCATGCCGAGATTGACAAGTGGAGAAAGAGAAAGAGCTCTGGGGATGACGCAGATTGGGTCGATCACCGACGATGTTGCCAATGCCTTTGGATGTCACCGTATCAGCGGTGACTCCATTATGAAGATAGCGCTGACGAAGTCGTATAATGGCGATACAAAAGAGGGTTTAATTCACTGATAGAACCGAGTATCTCATTCCAAATCATATAACAATCATACATAATAAATATGTACTGGTTAATATATAACAAGTCACTAAGGGTAGAGTTTGTTTTCATTATTATCACATATTTGTTCCAGGTATTCTGTGCTGTGCACTGTTACCACGTTTCAAGACAAGATTCTCTGTCATTCCAATTGCAATCCTAGGTGCTTTCGTAAGTAGTTAAAGCAATTTTATTATTGTTTTAAGAATTTGAATACAAGTCTCTCCTAAGATAATGACACATGAAAACGTTCACCAATTTGATATTGCTGAAGTCTGTATAAAACATATAATGTTTGAATAAGCATGTTTTCTACTAATCCTCTAAGTAGTCAACAATTAAGACTGTGTTATGAGCTTGTTTCTTTACCTTACAGTACATCATTACTGCTCTACTTGGGATGCACGCGTCTTTCAGTAAAAAGCGACATTCTGTAAGTACATGTACATTTCCTTTTTAGAGAGAGAGATAAAGAGAGACAGAGAGGGGGAGAGAGAGAGGGGGGGAGAGAGAGAGAGAGAGAGAGAGAGAGAGAGAGAGAGAGAGAGAGAGAGAGATAGAGAGAGAGAAAGAAAGAGAGAGAGAGAGAGAGAGAGAGAGAGGGAGGGAGGGAGGGAGAGAGAGAGAGAGAGAGAGAGAGAGAGAGAGAGAGAGAGAGAGAGAGAGAGAGAGAGAGAGAGAGTCAGACAGACAGACAGACAAACAGACAGATAGATAGACATATATGAGAGAGACACAGAGACACAGAGACACAGAGACAGAGACAGAGTAGACTATAGGCGTTATGTTGATAACTTGAAGCTACCATACCCCTGGTAATATATGTATGCGGGTGTATGAAGAATTCCAGTCTTTCAGTACATACCAGTACACAACAGTAACCTCCCTTTGTACTCAATCGAAAGCATAACCCGAATCAGTCACCTATCAGTGCAGTCACCTATCGTAGCATTCTCTTCCCACAGAGGTTACTCCCTTCAGATTTCCGATTTTTACCTCTGTTCTATATCGCTTGAAATCGAGAAAATTTGGTTGGTTGCAATTGAATCTAGTTGTGCAATCAGCGACGCCGTTGTAAAAGGAAGATTAACGTTTTCTGGTGTAATGTGTTATCCTAGAAATATGCTATTCGATTTTGTAAAAACTATTGATCTTAAAGGGGCAGTAGCACGTTTTTTCGCTCAAATAAGTTGATGAAATGTATTTGAAAAATAATTTCACTAATAGTAAAACATCCTTCTCTCTTCGGAAAATAAAGTTTAAAATGAGTGTACATGTTTCGGTAAAGCCATGGGAAAAGTTTTTGTAATACAAAATAATAAATTGTGTTCACTATAAAACGGCCGCCATGCAACTTTTGCTTTATACGCAACATAGTTTTTACCACCACAGATAATTGGTTTGTGTAATAAGATGTTTTACCCTCTAAAGTTAGTTTAGATGACTTAAACTATCATTATAAATGGGAAATTTGAAAATATAAATTTTGCAAAAAACGCGCTACTGCCCCTTTAAAATGCTTATAAATAAAGAAGACGAAATCAGAAACAAATACCCAAAATAGTTCATTTATGTTATTTACATCAGACATATTCGAAGGACATATGCTAATGAGCAAAACCCTTATGAGTAAAATGTCCAGATCTATGAAGTCACTCGATCGACATGGCCGCTTAAATGAGTTTTCATTCCGCTAGGGAATTTTGCTGGAGTCTAGAAGTTCAAGCGATATAGAACAGAAGTGAGGATTTGAAATCTGAAGGGAGTAATCTCTGTGGGAAGAGAATGCAGATTCGAAGCATTGTTTGCCGTGGAAGAAGCAAAATTATACACTTGCTGCTATTTCTATGTTTCAGTTCATAGCGGAGCTGGTATTCTGCGTGCTAACACTGGTCCTCTTCCTGATACTAGGCGCCATATTCTTCTTCTCATCATTCCACGCTCTCTTTACCGGCGTCTTTGTCGTCCTCTTCATCGGCGCCATCCTCACAGTCGTCAACTTCATCGTCGTCTCTTTTATATGTTATTGTATGGTGAGTCTATTGACGATAACGTTCTGAGATACTTCAGAAAATAGGTCTTTAGGGTAATCCGGAAATTCTGTAAGATGTCCCTGTTTCACCTGTTTTCGGCGACGTAATAGCAATTCGCCGTTAAAGTTAACATATTAAACATATTTTTCATTCATGTCACTCCACGTAACTTTGAGAGAACTCACTAATATCATGATTTATGATTCTATCGGCATTATCGGCAGGGAAAATCCGCTATGGTAAGAAAAACCCATATTTGGCATCATGTGATTTACGTCACCTGTATATTAATGACGTTCTACACCATATCAATGCGGTGTTTTGTTATTACAAGAATCGAAAGAGGCAAAAACGCATCGTCGTACTACTTAGCATAAACCAGAATTAAATAAAATTGTCAAATATGGATATGTTGAACACTTATAAAGGACATTAGATACCCGGAGAGTTATTTGATAAACCAATATGTACGATACGCATGAAATCCTGGAGGAAACCTAGGGGGATATGTAAAATACCCCGATAATGATGTTGGATAACTAAGGAGATATGTAAGATACCCAGCGAGTTATGTCAGAAAATCAGAGAGATACATGTATGTAAGATACCCAGAGAATGATTTAGGATAACCAGGGAGTTATGTAAGATACCCAGGGAGTTCTGTAAGGTACCCAGAGAATGATTTAGGATACCAAGGGATACATGTAAGATACCCAGGGAGTTCTGTAAGGTACCCAGAGAATGATTTAGGATAACCAGGGAAATATGTAAGATACCCGGGGAGTTATGTAAGGTACCCAGAGAATGATTTAGGATAACCAGGGAAATATGTAAGATACCCGGGGAGTTATGTAAGGTACCCAGAGAATGATTTAGGATAACCAGGGAAATATGTAAGATACCCGGGGAGTTATGTAAGGTACCCAGAGAATGATTTAGGATAACCAGGGAAATATGTAAGATACCCGGGGAGTTATGTAAGGTACCCAGAGAATGATTTAGGATAACCAGGGAAATATGTAAGATACCCGGGGAGTTATGTAAGGTACCCAGAGAATGATTTAGGATAACCAGGGAGTTATGTAAGATACCCAGGGAGTAATGTAAAATACCAGGAGAATGATGTAGGTTACCAAGGGATACATGTAAGATACCCAGGGAGTTATACCCAGAGAATGATTTAGGATAACCAGGGAAATATGTAAGATACCAGGAGAATGATGTACGTTATCCAGGGAGTTAAAGGTCTCATTTTTATCTCACTAAGCTGAGTGTCTGCTAACGAGTTAGGCTTCACTTCACTGTCTACATGCAGTATTTTTGTTATTGCCAATTACGTCAATTGTCTGAAATTCGGTGTCTGTGACTTGTTAGCGACCTGTTAATCAGCATAGGTAGATACACATGATCTGATATTTATTCTCGACGCGGTGTCCCTTTAAGTATGATACCAGGGAATGATGTATGTTAACCAGGAAGTTGTGTAAGATACCAGGGAATGATGTATGTTAACCAGGAAGTTGTGTAAGATACCAGGGAATGATGTATGTTAACCAGGAAGCTGTGTAAGATACCAGGGAATGATGTATGTTAACCAGGAAGTTGTGTAAGATACCAGGGAATGATGTATGTTAACCAGGAAGTTGTGTAAGATACCAGGGAATGATGTATGTTAACCAGGAAGCTGTGTAAGATACCAGGGAATGATGTATGTTAACCAGGAAGTTGTGTAAGATACCAGGGAATGATGTATGTTTACCAGGAAGTTGTGTAAGATACCAGGGAATGATGTATGTTAACCAGGAAGTTGTGTAAGATACCAGGGAATGATGTATGTTAACCAGGAAGTTGTGTAAGATACCAGGGAATTATGTACACTGTCGGCCAAAAGAAACGCCTACCAGATATCTTATCAGATTTTGTAAAAACTATAATGAGCCCTTTAGCAATATTATAGCATAATGTAGTTGCACCATTTCTGCATGATTTATCTAAATTTCAGAAGTTGTCATGTCATAAAAGAATGGCAATTGTTGAAATGAGGCAAATGAATTGTTCAGTTTTCGCTCAGTGCTTGATCAGAAAAACATCTGAAACCGATTTTCATACAAGCACGATCAACATTACAGGCACGCATTCGCATTAAATGGTGATGACACTACTGATGTACGTGGGTACGGTGCGCAAGTGAATCAACCGGAAATAGCGGTATTCTTTGGGCGTGGTTTACATGAATGTTATTGACTCGAATCACAGTTTTTCCACGATTTCAATTGACGTACATATCAATTTGTGTTCAGCACAACTTGGAGACCACCATTGATTTTATTTCAGAAATTATTTCATCTTTCATTTTTAGAAAAATCAAGTAGGCGTTTCTTTTGGCCGACAGTGTATGTTAACCAGGAAGTTGTGTAAGATACCCAGGGAATGCGGGGCTTACATTCATCCTCAGTCACTCAGGTCAGAATATGGTGATACCCTACACCTATTTCACCTTCGAAGAATCTTCATAGCACTATTCTTTTAGACGTGTCCATACGTTTAACATGCTGTAACTTTATTCCTTACATGGTATTGCTTTCAGAGAAACACTCCTGATCCAAGAGATGAAAGCACAGTAGACGACAAGAGCGAATTCGTCCCATTGAGGTCTAACAGTTTTTCTCATATTCATTCATCGACCCGATTACATAGACCAAGTATAGGGTCTGTCAAAATGGAAAGACATTCACCCCATTTATGAATCTATACTGATGTATTTTGTAATAAAAACATAAAATATATGTAATTGTGTGTCTCCTTTGACATTGTTACCCATCCTCTTGTAATCTATCATGATACTTACTTCTGGGGAAAACATTATCTTTGCATTCCTTTATCAAAACGTTCAAAGTTTGAAGAGATAGTGCTATCAAAAGTTGGATTTTCTCAACGATGATTACACGTGAAGAAGAAAACGAAAGTACAGTGCAAATACATGTATATGATATTTAGAGTTCCTTGGTACTCTTGGCAAGGTTACAACATTTCTCCCAACAAAGCATATTCACATCTTTTCTTCCCACGTGTATTCTTACTCGAGCGTTCCCATGTACAAGTAATCGAAAGCTTGATTGGTTGCAATCAAAGTTAGTTAGTCAGCGACGTTGTTAAAACTAAGCAATGTGTTAAGGTATATCAGAATCAACATCAACGTGTTAATGTATATCAGAATCAATGTCAACGTGTTAATGCATATCAGAATCAACATCAACGTGTTAATGTATATCATAATCAACATCATCGTGTTAAGATATATCAGAATCAATGTCAACGTGTTAAGGTATATCAGAATCAATGTCAACGTGTTAAGGTATATCAGAATCAATGTCAACGTGTTTAGGTATATCAGAATCAATGTCAACGTGTTAATGTATATCAGAATCAATGTCAACGTGTTAATGTATATCATAATCAACATCAACGTGTTAATGTATATCATAATCAACATCAACGTGTTAATGTATATCAGAATCAACATCAACGTGTTAATGTATATCAGAATCAACATCAACGTGTTTAGGTATATCATAATAAATGTCAACGTGTTAATATGTATCATAATCAACTTCAACGTGTTAACGTATAACAGAATCAACATCTACTTGTTTAGGTATATCAAAATAAATGTCAACGTGTTGATATATATCATAATCAACTTCAACGTGTTAACGTATATCAGAATCAACATCAACGTGTTTAGGTATATCAGAATAAATGTCAATGTATTAATGTATATCATAATCAACATCAACGTGTTAAGGTATATCAGAATCAACGTCAATGTGTTAACGTATAACAGAATCAACACCAACGTGTTAATGTATATCAGTCAAAGTCAACGTATTAATGTATATCATAATCAACATCAACGTGTTAAGGTATATCAGAATCAATGTCAACGTGTTATGGTATATCAGAATCAATGTCAACATGTCCAGGTATATCAGAATCAATATCAACTTCGTCCTTGGTCAATAATATTTTCGCAGGTCCATAAAACAGGTATTGACCAATCTATAATAGTAAAATGTCAACGTGTTAGGGTATATCAGAATCAATGTCAACGCTTCAAATTATAACAAATTCAATGTTATCAACGTTTCAAGGTATGGTTTTATGGTATGGGCCGTCGTCCGTCGTCCGTCGTCAGTAAACTTTCCACATTTTCTCCTCCAGAACTGCTGCACCCTGCAGTTTCCCGAAAACTTTTAAACGACTTCTTCTCCGAAACCAGTTGGCATAGGAAGCTGAAATTTTCAGATTACCATCTTTATAAGATGTAGATTCAAGTTTGTTCATTTGGACTTGACCCCCCATCAAATATGGGCGTGGCATGAGGTCAAACCTAAAATCTTTAAACAACTCAAGAACCTGCAACGTTATGAAATTCAAATTTTTGGTATATGATCTTTGATGGATGGAGACTCTGAAAAAAAGGGTGTTGCAGGGGTGCAAATAAGTTGTGTTATTCACCTCAAGAATTGAAATGCTAGAAAGCTCAATTTTGTACGATATAGTCTTTGATGAATTGAGACAAAGATCTGTAAATTACATTATGTTACTCCAAAAGGTAAGGGCGTGGCAGGGGTGCAACTGTGTGTGCTTTATGTTGTTAAACATAAGGCACAGTGTCTTTGCTACATATGAAATGATGGACTTGTCACCTGAGCTATCTGGTCTCAGTGTGTTGAGGCTATGATAAAATGTTCATTTGGTTTGGGTTAGGTCTTTGTGGATCATTTTTCCCACTTAAAAGTAGCATTCATTAATAAGGTAAACAAATAAGGTTGTGCATTATATTGAAAACAATACATCAAACAATACAATTATTGATGATCTACAGAGCCCATGGCACTATTTTTAAACTTGCTTTCGCTTATTTGATACCAAATCATTAACTCGTTTATAGTAGTTTAAGTAGTTTAAAATCGTAGATCGCTGAGTATCAAGGAATAAATTCAAAGTTATGGACGATTCTTGTATAACATTGCAAACATTGCTGCATTTTACTGGCTGAACGCAATATAAATCAATATTGAGATTGACATTGTTATATTGCATTGTATTTTATAATCTGTATAATATATCAACTATATAACTGTGGATCTAAATCTACTCAGATTGGTTTACCCTTATCCTTATTAAGAGCTAATACGTGTCGTGACCGTGCGATTTTTACTTAAAGAACACTCCAACAGTTTCTACGTAAGCAGTACGTTTAAAAATACAGTGTATATCGGCAACTTCCAAGAAGAAACAGTTTGTTAAACGTATCATTTTACGCGGAAATAATGATACGTCAGTTGGTAATCAGCCTACTGCCAGACAAATGTAGACAAATTAAACCACAATTATTATCCGTTCAAATTTTTTGAAGAATAAACTATATACAAAAGGGTTTACAATTAGATTCTAAACATTATCATTACATTTAAGGCTAAACGCGTTCAGGATAGTGTTTACTAGCTAAACACAAGAAGGATAATTTTACGCCTAATATTTAAACATGTTTAGATTGTTAATACAATTCTAAGCATGTTTAGAGAGGCATTGTGTGATGTATCTAATATTCTTTTAAACACATTTCAAAACATGATTTGAGTAATTAATTTTGGTCAAAGGCGATTCTTAGATTTGGTGACCCTGTGTCCCCAAATGTGAGTCACAGGGTTCACTATCTTAAACCTATTTTTGGTTGTTAACAATGTTTAACTTGAGATAACTTAGATAATAAATCAATGAAGTCCTGATGAGCTACAGAGCCCTTGGCCCTATTTTAAAAAATTCAATTTCAACTCCATACATTCATTTCATATAACAAATAACTCTGATGAATATATAATCGCTGTGTTATAACAAATGTAATAATATACATGCATAGTCAGGGAGGCCAGATAGAACTACTGGTTGTGGTATTGATATTTTATGGGCGCTTCAGCCAATATCAATTATGACATGTAAATGTTTCCATTTCATTTCCTGTAGTTGATATACACACAGACCATATCGCAACAGTGTGCAGTATTACTAATGAATTCATTTAAGTTTAAAGTTACACTTTTATGAAACCTTTTTCCAAATCTGATATCATAGGAACCAAACACTCATCTAGGAATTGGTTGCAATCATGACTTTACTTTCGTTCTTGAGTTGAGGAAACGTGAATATAGGTTTTGGCTTTAAGTTTAAAAATAAAGGGAACAACTTTTCTCATATTTCTTCTGGAGTTAATGCCCTTGTTCTTTTTTTTGACTCTGTTCGTGGTAACTCCAAAGGCGACAGCTTTTCTCAGAAACCTTTTAAGTTGAGATAACCAAATTTGGTGTGTGGCTTGAGGGTATTAATACATTGATAGAGTTCGCAATAAAGAAGTGTTCAATAGTTTTTAGTTTTAATGAGAACCAATATGATGAGGATGTTGATGACCATGTCGTCTTGTTTACAAATATTTTGGACCGTTTTTCAACTTACTATATACATGATCTACAACGACGCATAACGCAGATAAAGTAGTCAAACACGTAAAGATATGCATGGTCATTTCAAAATATATTTCTCAATGTTGTATTACTAAGAACTATGCAAAGCTTCAGATACGCTGATCCGTAAATAAGAATATCGATTACTGGATAAGTGGCAAGGTACGGGTGGTGATATTGATAGCGTTATCAGTATCAGAGATATTAACGCACCTTTACTCAGAGACACACTCTCTTTCTATTTGATACACAGGAGCAGTCGTCAGTCTACATAACCCTCTCGATACAAAGACGCCTCCATCTCTCTCGATACACAGAACACCCTCTTCGTCTCTCTGAAACTCTCATTCTACTGGTGAAGTTACGAAGAAGACATGACTCGGACAAATGGACAAAATATCGCCAATGGCGTTCTGTCTGGTATTGTGTTAGCATGCGGTAAGTTATGTTTATTGTTCATTTTTAAGATTTTATTTCTGTGGACACATTATGATAACAAAAACACACTGTTGACGATGGTGGGCTATTTTACCACTAGAGCCCTGGCAAAGACAGCAGGACAAGAGATAACAGCCAGAGTATTGACCAGTGGAAAAACAAATACATTATTATGTCTCCCACCGAACATTCTCTTCCCACAATGGTTACTTCCTTCAGATATCCGATGGGAAGGGGGTAACCCCTGTGGGAAGGGACTGCCATCGAAGGGTCGGGAGACATTGTTTTTGATTGAGTTTCCGTCGGCGTTGGCGTTATAGAGTCGGCGTTCCCATCGTTTCCAAAGCATAACTCTAACACTTCTTGACCAATCTTCATCAAATTCCTTATACTGGTTCCCAATACCCATTCTCTTCCCACAGAGGGCACTCCCTTTTCCAATCATGCCGGAACTCCGAAGGGAGTAACCTCAATGGGGAGAGAATGCCACATATGATATTGTGTCGTTTATGGGTTTGAAATTTTTCATTTATGTTTGTTTACAATGCCAACAATATGGATTTTGTCTTTTGGAAGGGTAATAACTCTACGGGTTTCTAAGGTGAATTTGGGTTAGGGGGAGACGTCTGTTTTTTTACGAGTAAAACCATCCAGTAAGTATTGAAAATTTCTTTCGTTGGAGTAACATGATCGCGTGTCGAAAATTCTAGTAGTAGTTTTAGGAACGTTAAAGCAGGCTTAGCCTTCTCACGTTACCTGAATGAGAACATTTTAGAGTCAAGACACAAATCACTCGCAAAGGTCATCATGAATATCGCTAGGTGTAAGACTTTCATAAACAATTTAAGTATTGTTTCTATTACATAGATGCAGTCTGCAATCTTCCTTATAGCTTTTTTATTTTTCATTTCAAATTCACACATTAATTTTATATCACAAACAAATGCGATGAATATATAATAATAATAAGGTAATAATATACATGCAAAGTCAGTGAGGCTATATAGAACAAAGATAGAACTACCAATTGCGCACTGGTTGGGGTATTGGTATTTATGGGCGTTTCAGCCAATAACAACAATGACAACTTAATGTATCCACTGCATTTCTTTCCTGTAGTTGATGTACACAAAGCTCATATCGTAACAGTGAACAATATTACTAATGAATTCATTTCACGTTTAAAGTAACATTTTTATAAAATAGATTCCTCATTATACCCCCGCTACGACGTAGTCGGGGTATATAACGCTCCGCATGTCCGTCCGTCCGTCCGTCCGTCCGTCCGAAATCGTTTCCGCATCATATCTCAAACACTATATGACCTGGAAACTTCAAATTTGGTATCAAAGTAACCTATATGGTGCTGTTATGCTTTTAAAAGGGGTCCCAAGGTCCAAATAATTTCTGAAATTTTGACCAAAAACGGTTTAACTCATTTCATTTGTGTCATTTCTGGGCATAACTAAAAACAATATAACCTGAAAACTTTACTTTGAAGGTTGCCTATATGGTATTGTTGTGCCTATCATTGGTTTAAACTCCACGGTTCAAATAATTACAAAGATGTTTTCATTGATAAGAATCATTGTTATTCATTGAGATGACTGACTAGATTATGTTTTCCATTTTATTTATACTGTATGAATACGATAAAACTACAGGCGGGGGTATGTGAGCTGCGCTCACTTTTGCCTTGTTTCCGAACGTAATATCATAAGAACAAATACTTTCATAAACAATATTTACAAACAAATCTATAACATGATATTGTTAGAAATAGTGAAATCGCCTATCTCATAATCAACTGTTATCTCTTTTCTATGAGAAGCGATATTTACATATGGCGTGAGGGCAGGAACGGGGTCAACATATACAACAAAATGACGATACCTCATTTGATTTATTATTCTCAAAAAAATCTCAATTATGTACATTTTGTAAGCGTTCAATTAGACTATAAAGCATATTTTATTTGATTGTATTCATGTAATAAAAATGTTGGCATCACCTTTTTGAATGGATCAAATATAAGACTGACATGAATTTAGAACCCAATATAACACATATTATGTTGGGATACAAGGAAAAGCGAAATGACGTTCTAAATTTGATCTTTATTGTTACAAAACATTATATTTATAAATACATGCAAATGTCAAAATAGAAAGCCGCATATAAACGGTCTTAAATCTGTCGTTCGAGACACTTATGACGTCAGTAAGCAGATGCTTTACATTGAATGTAGATTTAAAAAATTCATGTCATTTTGGTCTTCATGTCACAGTCTTTTTGCATAATCTCTTCTCATTTCCTGTTAGGTTGAAATGAAAATGTATACCATCTAAACCCAAAAATGCCGACTGTTAGGTTAGATAGTATGCAATGTTATATATGTTGAAAAGGTAAATTGTACATCTATGTATATGCATGCATGATACCTTAAAAAATAAAGTGAGAAAAATAATTGAATGAGAACGTTTTAGAGTCAAGACAAAATACTTTCAAAGGTCATCATAATAATTGTGTTAGACAGGGACTGTGTAAACATATACAACAAGATAACGATAACATACCACATTTTATTTAAAGGAAGGCTGAAATAAATTATTTTCTATTGAACTCTTAACTGCAATTGGTTCATTAGACTATTTTGTGAAAAACGAGACCAAAAAAAAACCCCATATGTTGTTCCTATATTAAACTAGAGCGACTTAAAAACACCGAAAAACATCGTCTGCTTTTCACCCGTGACAAACAAACCAAAAATGGGGCGGGGCTTAGAGAGTTGGAAGATACCGGAAGTGACATACGTGAAGGGACGGGGTGTAAACATTCGCTTTCTATTTACAATGGCAAACACTGGGGAATCGGTCAGTTAATCTGTAATATCTACGCTTTGCAATAATGCCACATCGCTGTTCTGCTGTAAACAATTCGAGTAATGTTATAAATCAAGTTTCACTTTACAAATGTACCAAAATATCGTTATATATATATCAAATATAATTGATATAACTAGTGAGAGACGGTGGATTCATAGACGTTCGTAGACATAGGATAAATCAATGCTAATGATATATAAGATGACAAAATGAAACCAAGATATGATAATATGAACGAAGTATAGTTGAGACAACGAAATCAGATTGTCGGTGTTGTTGTTATTTTTTGTTAGAGAATTTAAGCACGATTTAAGCGTGATAAGCACGCCGGCGAAGTAGGCCCTATTGTTAGCCATCGACAATAAAAGCACTTCACAACATCCTATTTTTAAACGTCGTTAATCAACGCATCCCAATGTTACATTTTACGATTTAGTTATCACTTATTACACATTAAAACATTCAGAATCTAATAGATAATAAGATAATGGTTTCAATAAAATGTATGGTTAATCAAATATAATCAAATAAACGTCGTATTAAACTGACATTTCATCAAGAGTGTCAATTAATGTAGGAATCTTACCTTATAAACGTATCCTAAAGGACAATGTGAATATCCAAATGCACATTAGACACAAAATGTAAACCTATAATTCCATCAATGACGACAGTACTTGGAAACAGAAATTGGTCAAATAATAACCCGCTTTCAGCAAAAGTCTTTTTGCAAAAGGAAAGAAAACCAAATAGTTATGACGATTTCACACTAAAAGTAATTTCATTGGCTGACAACATCTAGACTGAATGTCGCGTTAATGTTTATTGCGTATTTCTTTTGTGTCACCAAGACAGGACGTTTGACAATAAACATGTATGACATGCTGGTCACCGACTTGCCATTTGTTATATAATTGAATCGGTCCAGTAAACTTGTTATCTGTACAAACATAATTACACTCCTTCCTTCCTTCCCACATATATATACTCAGCTTCTTAATTGCGTAAACTAATTTGCTGTAACAACACTACTCCACTTTGATCTGGAAGAAACATCTATACGGTCCGCTAAACTGAGAATTGTGTGTTGATGTGCAGAAGTGACAAATAAAAGCTTTCAGACTATCAATTAAACTATTTCGTTTTCATTAATGAGATGTGCATTAAAATGCTTCTGGTAACATAATTCTTTTATTCGGTAATATTCGTTGTCTATATCAATCTGTGTATCATAATGTATATGTTTAGCGTGTACAATAGAGCAATCTTCATGTAAATTTCATTGAGCTTGTTGACCAATCCAGTTCATTTATTTATTCATGAAAGTGAAGTGAAAATGGTTTGCATTGCATTACATCATACATAGAATATCTTAATTGACAAACTTAAAATACAGTAATCTTTTATATTAAATACACAATGTTATTTATAAATCTGCAATGTTGTCTCGCGTGTTTGAACAGTCAATCGTTCAGTGTATATGAAATTATACCTACCATATATATTTATTTATTAATACATACAAAACAAAATTAACATGCCGATTATTCAACATAATTTGATCAATTGATGCTACTTAATCTCTCTTCACCCGATTCCCGCGATAATCTTCTTCCCTTGTTTCAGTGTCACTTGAACTGTCATACTTTCCCTTCTAGTTCCGCGATTAATTGCTACAAACATACTATACAAAAGCGCAGAATGCACCCTAATTAAGCACGCCCCAGTTGTTGTAACAATATGAAATCGCTAGTTGAATAGTTAAGTAAACCGTTTATCGAAAATTGGGGTTGTTTTGATGAAGTTTTCTATCTTATATGAGCAGTTTAAAATAGGGGAAAACGCGTAAAATTATGATTAGCGGCCTCCTCTACGTACGTCACAACACGATACGCTTCAGCGACCATCCCCGCCCACTTTCATTCTGGTCGCCGGGGCTTAATTAGGCATTTTTTTAAAAAGCCGTATATAAGTAATTTATGGGTCGATTTCAGAAATTTAAAATCGAGCAATTGTCAAATTGAAGCCCCTTTCCAAAGAATCCGAATGTGACCATATGACATTTCATCTAACCTTTAATTAAATACTTTCATTAACAATATAATTTGTTTTCTATAAAATATCATTGTTATGAAATATTGAAAAGTTTTATTCAGAAACTGTATATCATATAAAGATTGAGCAATATCTTATCAATTGTTTAAATTACGCCAGTACCAGTAAAGTCAACAGACATATATCAACCAACGCTCGATGAGCTTGTGGATACCACAGCGAAGATGTAATTCATTACCTTTTTACATGCAGGTTCTATACTGATATCAGAAATAGTGCGTATTTTTATGTTAATGGCCACAGCCAGTTAGCAGCATATCATATAACTAAAGTTTTACACAAATTCATACATAAATCAAAACGACTTGAGAAAATGTTTACATAAACACATGCAACACTGACGTCAAGTTAAAGACATCACGAAAAGTATAACTGCGAGTGTTGTATTTTTTAGAATGTACATTCTTTGTAATGATTATTATGTCTCGCCCGAAGGGTCGGGAGGCATATTGTTTTAAGCTGAGTTCCCGTCGGCATCGGCGTCGGCGTCGGCGTCTGCGTTCCCGGGGCATATTTCTAAAACTACTTGACCATTCTTCACCAAATTTGGTATACAGCCTCCCCATACCATGTAGATGTGCCTATTGGAGGTTTCAGTTTTTAATTTATTTTTTTCATGGTAACAATTTGGACCTTGTCTATTTTAGAGGTAGGGTTTGTTTCCGGAGCAGATCTCCAAAACTACTTGGCCAATCTTCACCAAATTTGGTATACAGCCTTCCCATGTCGTGCAGATGTGCCTTTTGGGGGTTTCAGCTTTTTTTTAAACATTGTTTGTTTATATAGTAACAATTTGGATTTTGTCCATCTGAAGGGTAGGATTTGTTTCTGGAGTAAATGTCTAAAACTACTTGACCAATCTTCACCAAATTTGGTATACAGCCTTCCCATATCATGCAGATGTGCCTTTTGGGGGTTTCAGCTTTTTTAAAAAACATTGTTTGTTTATATAGTAACAATTTGGATTTTGTCCATCTGAAGGGTAGGATTTGTTTCCGGAGTAAATGTCTAAAACGACTTGACCAATCTTCACCAAATTTGGTATACAGCCTTCCCATATCATGCAGATGTGCCTTTTGGGGGTTTCAGCTTTTTTTTTAAAAACATTGTTTGTTTATATAGTAACAATTTGGATTTTGTCCATCTGAAGGGTAGGATTTGTTTCTGGACTAAATGTCTAAAACTACTTGACCATTCTTCACCAAATTTGGTATACAGCCTCCCTATACCATGTAGATGTGCCTTTTTGAGGTTTCAGCTTTTAATTTATTTTTGTTTTGTTTTTTGTTTTCATGGTAACAATTTGGACCTTGTCTATTTTAGAGGAAGGGTTTGTTTCCGGAGCAGATCTTCAAAACTACTTGGCCAATCTTCACCAAATTTGGTATACAGCCTTCCCATATCATGCAGATGTGCCTTTTGGGGGTTTCAGCTTTTTTTAAAAAAAAGTATTTGTTTATATAGTAACAATTTGGATTTTGTCCATCTGAAGGGTAGGATTTGTTTATGGAGTAAATCTCTAAAACTACTTGACCAATCTTCACCAAATTTGGTATACAGCCTCCCCATATCATGCAGATGTGCCTTTTGGGAGGTTTCAGAATTTAAATTGTTTTTATTATTTTGTTCAATGGTAACAATTTAGATTTTGTCTATTTGAGGTGTAGGGAGTAGGGGTGACACAAAGTTACAACCAAAACCAGCCTACCTCCTCATGTTCCTCCATTAGGGGTTCATGGAATTCATTCAGATTCTTGCAGTGTTTCTCTACCACAGGTATAACGTTCAGTGTCCTGGTGGCGGTGCTTGTAAGGAAGGCAACAGACGCCATTTCAGCTCAAATCATCACAGATGACACTGATACCAGTGGTATTGCAAGCTACATCAACGCCAAACTCCCCTTCTGGGCAATCGGATTCGCGGTAGGTTATCTTCATATGTAAACCTTCATTATGTGCTGATTCCTGTCACGAAGCATTGGAGAAGCAAATTCCATTGGAAAAGAAATTCCATTGAAAAAATCCATTCAAAAAATGAAAAAAAATAATTTTAACATTAAAATTCCCAAAGAACTTATGTAAGGTATTTAAATAATGAAATTTATTTGTAAAAAATGTTTGTGGCGACAAACTTAGGACTCGACCGGATTTCCAAAGATAAAATGGAGACTATTATGAGCAACATTCTACTGATCGTTCAAAGAATTTGAATATGATAAAATGAAATTTAAAAGTTTTAATAAATATAGTTAAGTCACATGAACATAATTTTATTGTTCCAGTACATAGTACCTGCAGCTCTTGGAATCGTCGCGAGCATTTTCAAAAAGAAGGGACTGGTATGTATCAAGTTAGTTTGTTATCCAACTTATAAACGAAACATGCAATATATAGAGAATCTCACCCAAGTGTCAACACGAGTTGATTAAAGTTACACATATCTGAGGCTTGCCGAGGATATTTTTACTTAAATCAATGAGTGTTGATATATTTGATATCAGAAGACACAAGGGTGAGATTTTATTTATCATTCAAAATCATTCTTCAACAATTATTAGTCGAAGAATGACATAGCTGAAACACAAAACTGCCATTTTGCTTCTTCAGCAGGGATCTTAGTGAGATCATAGCATTGTGATGTCATAAGCATCATGACATCATAGCATTGTTATGTCATCACAATTGTGACGTCATAGCATTGTCACCAGTGTTCTCAGTGATGCAAAAGCTTTGTGTTGTCATTAACTGATGATGTAATAGGATTATGATGATTTGATTGTAGCGATATCTACAATGTAGATATCGCTTGATCTCACACAAGCGACATCTACTGTGGGAGCCAGTTTTGGATGATAAATACATGTTGAAGCATCTGTGTAACCTCTAGCGCTTTGAGCATGCTTTCGAGCGTGGATTTGATATAGAAAATGTCACCCAAGTGTCTTCTGACATCAAATATATCAACACAAGTTGATTTAAGTTACAAATATCCGAGGCTTGCCGAGGATATATTCTCTATATCATATTAAATGTAGATATCGCTTGTAGATATCGCTTGATCTCACATCTTAATTTGAAGGGCATTTCGAGGTGGATTACAAACGAAAAGCAAGGTTTCTGGTTATCAACTTCTTTATTGTGAACAGACACATGTTTAAGAGATTGTCATTACTAAGTCACCCAAATATTAACAATTGCGACATCATATACATGTGCTTTTATCTTCTGTAATTAAGGCGGTTCCTTACTATTGTTTCTGAGTATCCTCAATTGTCAGATTCAGATAGGCATTATAGACACATGGCCTTGCAGCCTTAGTGTACATTTTCAGTAACAGTGTTCGTCATGCACATTAGAAACTTTAATAACTGTCTCGAAATATGATAATGACATCATTGTATTATAATTGTGCAATATAGTATTTGTTTTATGATAAACAGATTATTATTCAAGTTTTCCTGGATACATATGATTATTTTTGGTTAATTTTGTTGTGGAAGAGTATTTCTATCAAATAGTGATATTTTACAGCAAATCTTAAGTTTAATTGACATAAATATTAATCTTTGACAGAAAACAATACAAATTTGTAAAATTTCAATTTAAGGTAAAAAGATTCAAAATAACAATAAAATTGCATTTTCGTCTTGCGTAAACTTTAACCATTAAACCTTTTATTAACATAAGGCCATGATTATGAAATATGTTTATTATTTTATGCTGTGCCATAGGTTAACGGACGGTGGTGTTTTTTCAATAGATTTACATGTTAATCTAGTCCAGAATAAATATTGTTCATAAATTAAGTTCTTGTTGGATCAATGTCAATAATTTTCAGCTTTATTTGAAATCATCTCAGCTTGAAATACATAATATAAATTACATTTTCTGACAACAATTTAACTAATGTCATCTGATTTACGAACTTCTTACTTATGCCCCTGGGGAATTTTGTTGACATGTTCACATTCAAGGTCAAAGGTCAAGGTCACGATAACTTGAAAAATATGTGTGCTATCAGGCTATTTTTTTGTGTATATCAACTATGGAGAAAGGCCAAGATTTGAAAAGGTTTTCGCTAACATCCGTCAAAGGTCAAGGTCATAGCGAGGTCACCACTTAAGCATGCTTTTGCGAAAAGTCTTATTTCAACTATTAACACTTTGAATCATTACATGATTGTGATACACAATGAAAAGTGATCACTGATTGTGTTACCTTGAATTTTAAAGGTCAACGTCACGAGATAGGGTCAAGGTCACCAGTTCTGAAATCACTAAATATTTTTTTGCCATGAAGGTATCAACACCTCATATATATAGCTTCTTTCGTGAAAACCTGGGGAATTATTTTGACAAACTCACATTCAAGATCAAAGGTCAAGGTCATGAGTTCTGAAATCACTACAAAAGACCAAGATTTGAAAACGTTTTCGCTAAAATCTGTCAAAGGTCAAGGTCACAGCAAGGTCACAACTTGAGCATGCTATTGTGAATATGCCTTATGTTAACAATGAACACTTTGAGTCATTGCATATATATATATATCCGTACATCCTTACTTATATATCCTTACATCCTTACTTATATATTCTAATATCCTTACTTATGTATCCTTACATCCTTACATCCTTACTTATATATCCTTACATCCTTACTTATATATCCTTACATCCATACTTATATATCCGTACATCTTTACTTATATATCCTTACATCCTTACTTATATATACTTACATCCTTACTTATATATCCTTACATCCATACTTATATATCCTTACATCCTTACTTATATATCCTTACACCATTACTTATAAATCCTTACATCCTTACTTATGTATCCTTACATCCTTACTTATATATCCTTACATCCATACTTATATATCCTTACATCCATACGTATATATCCTTACATCCATACTTATATATCCTTACATCCTTACTTATATATCCTTACATCCTTACTTATATATCCTTACATCCACACTTATATATCTTTACTTCCTTACTTATGTATCCTTACATCCTTACTTATATATCCTTACATCCATACTTATATATCCGTACATCTTTACTTATATATCCTTACATCCATACTTAGTTATCCTTACATCCATACTTATATATCCTTACATCCTTACTTATATATCCTTACATCCTTACTTATAAATCCTTACATCCTTACTTATGTATCATTACATCCTTACTTATATATCCTTACATCCATACTTATATATCCTTACATCCATACTTATATATCCTTACATCCATACTTATATATCCTTACATCCTTACTTATATATCCTTACATCCATTCTTATATATCCTTACATCCTTACTTATATATCCTTACATCCATACATTTTATATCTTTACGTCCTTACTTATGTATCCTTACATCCTTACTTATATGTCCTTACATCCATACTTATATATCCTTACGTCCTTACTAATATATCCTTATATCTTTACTTATATATCCTTACTCCCCAGTACATCACGTACATGGTGTTCTGTGCTATATATATACATCTACACCCATTTATTCCAAGTTTCTCTGTTTACCCCAGCACTTGCACATGTGATGCTATGGGTCCTGGTTGAAAATTTACACCATTAATTTACTAAAGCTCGGCTCTCTCCGCAGTACATCACACAGATGGTGTTCTGTATCCTGACCCTGATACTGATGGGGATCACCTTCATCCTCGGTATCTTCGCCCTCAGTGTGCTTGCCGTCTACTCCCCCGACACATGCCTCACTTCCGGTGATGTCTGCAAGTGCGGGTGAGTACGCTAGTCGATTTGTTAACAATAAGCAAATCTCAAAATAGCTACAAATTTGGGAGTGTTTTCCCCCTATTTCAGCAGATTGCTTTCTGTAATTTTGAGTTTGGAACACGCATGCTCCTTGAATTTGTGTTAGGTCACTAAACAAATTCTGTTTCTTCACCAAATGTTATCCATCACACTTGCTTTAAAATGATATGAACTATTGCTGGCTTACAGTTTACTGCTTAATCAGTTTTCATTAATCTATAGGTAGTTTAAGCAATATTAATATATTTGTGCTCCTTGCAATTTTCTAAGAAGCGTGTCTGCTCCTTGAACAAAATGTTTACTTTGAGGCATAATAAGTAATTCAACTTATTTAAGTCAGTCAGATCAAATAGAATATATGCTTATCAAAGACATTCCAATTCAACTTTATCCGTCAACACAATTTTATTTTTATGGGTCACAGGGGTCATTATTTAAAACCTTTTTCATCTTCTTCTCCGGGATGGTTTAAACACATTTATTTCACAAAGAAGTGGATTGGTAAACAAGCTGCAATAGCTTATCTGAATACCGCTCCAGATATGAGCGGTATGAAAAGCTCTAGAAAGCTGAAATGTTGTGTATATGCTCCTTAGACAATAAGGATTATAAATTGTAGGTATGTTGACTCTGTGACCCCTAAAAAGGGGCCAAAGGGGCCATCCCTAAAATCCTGTGTACATGCCATGGTCTGACCTATGTGGATTATAAATTGTAGATTTTCAACCTATATATTTAATGTATTATTTAAATCCTAAAGAGCTACAGAGTCCATAGCTCTATTTGTTTTACAGAGGACTGGACCCGTCTACATACAAGTACACGTGTGAGGACCTGAACAGTATGTACATCATGGGCGTGGCCACCATCGTCATCATGGTGTTCGCCTGGATCATCACCTTGGCAACCACTATCGTCGTGGGTATCCTCACTTGTAGACAAGAGGTAATGGCGGGTCCCTGCTCTATGTATATTTTCCAAAGGAACTTTGTGCAACAGTTCATTGTTACTCACTTAACCAATTAGAAAATCTGAAAATGGGCATTGAATTGCAATCAGTCACTCATTCCTTGGAATTCGTTATTAAGCAAGTCTATCCATTTTCGCTCCAAAATTGGAAACGAAGATTGTTCTAGTTATGTTGATGTAACAAATATATTTTGCGAATTTGCATTAGATAATACCTTTTGTAAGTAAGTTCGCAGGTGTTTGTGTGGGTGAAAATGAAAAAAAAATGATGACATGTTTGTCCTTTTAAAAACAACGTAGAGCATAACTCAAAAAATATATTGGACTTGGACACTTCAAATCTGGTATGGGTGTGATCTATGCTGTTGTATTGAGCCTTTTTGGGGTAAAACTCCAAGGCGCAAAAAGTTTTTGACATTTTGACCAAAGCGTTTCTGGAGCATAACTTGAAAACTTCAAATGTGTATTGGGAATTTACCAATGTAATGATGTTCCAGAATGTTCATTGAAAGTAATTGTCATTCTTTGACATGTACATGATTGACTACTTCTACTTTCAAATAAATTAATGCTATGTGAGGTGAAACTACAGGAAGTGTTTTGGCAGGTGTGCTCAGTTTGTCCTTTTCTGTTTCAGCCGCTCCAACAAGGAATAATCGTACAGCCGATGTCAAACCAGGCGTACGTTTCGATGAACTCAGTAGCGGGTGGTGGTCCTCAGATAGGCTATGTACCTCCCTCCTACCATCCACCAGCATACGACCAGAAGATCACTCACAACCAGCAGTATTAACCCACAACCTGCCACAGTAAACTAGTGCTAGCCAAGTGCTTGTCAATCCCGGATGGATACACCATCAACAGGAACACAATAAGTCATTCAGGATTGTTTGTCTCCAATGAAGTTAGTAGGTTAAATTTGACGTCTTGGTACCATTCACTATGTGACAAATGTACCATGGGATATGTCATCATTTAATAATGTTTAACACCATTGATCACGATTGCATTGTAAATTGTATCTTGCTATAAGGCAAGACAGGTTTTTCTTAAAGAAACATGACGTTGGAGGCGTGACGGTAACGTGCACATGGTCGTTATCAATTATTATTTTTATCAATTGTCAATTTAATTTGTTTCTAAATATTAAGAACAATTTTGTAAATATCACTTGTGATTTCGTTGTGAAAGGGGGTTTGAAGTGCTTGTAAAATGTCCAAACTTTAAAAAAACGATATATCTGAATTTGTGTATCTTCAATAAACCGTTTATATGGAGGTGTAATTGTGAACAATAAGAATAATTTTAATCATGTGTTTCAAATCTGCCAATGGGAACCATATTTGTGTGGAATAAACATATTTTAATATCCTCTTGTTGGTTTACATTGTGTTACCATGGAAAGCAAAACATAAAACTCGGGGTAGTTTACCAAATTTTAAAAAGAGGGAACCAAAAGCTTAATCAAGCATGGTAAGAAGACCTCCAAACCAAAGAAAGGCATTTAGTTTTACGGTTTATTCTAATGTCATTTTAGGATGGGGGTCCACCAATGGTGATAAGGGAACGTTAGTCTACTTTTATATTGCTCATTGGAGACTGTTGTCTTTTAATCCGGTTATTTGTTAGAGCAAAGCGTGTGTGGACATTCAAGCTTCGGCGGTACAATACAATTATGTTCAAGCCATGGTAATCGAGGGTACTTGTCACCACAGGAACTCGATATCGCAATTAAAACGTAGGTAAAACGTAGGTAAAAAAAAAACTACCCCCTATATAACATAGAGTACTCTGTGTTATATAGGGGGTATGTTTTTTTTTACCACAGGAACTCGATATCGAAATTAAAACGTAAATAAAACGTAGGTAAGAAAAACCAACGTACCCCCTATATAACATAGAGTACTTTTTACATACGTTTTAATTTTGATATCGAGTTCCTGTGATTGTCACGTCAACCAATGACATATTTGTGACAAGCTCTATTGTTCAATTATAATAGCAATTCTAGTGAAAGGTACCCGTTATGTTCCTTTAATTGATTCGTACATGAATAACAAAGGCACGGGTATAACCTCGAGCTAGACACGAGGTGAAATGTTCACTTGCGTTACGATCTAGAATAAACGTAACGAGGCGGTCACATGATCACATGGTGTCACATGGCAGTAATCTGATGAACTTCGTGTCACCCACGGTTGACATTCAATACATGACCTACTTTGGTGTCTCTTTACTTATATCAGGTATATAGAATGAATCATATTGATATTATACATTAAAAATGTCCACACGAAAAGATCAGATCTCATGAAGGTTTTGTAGGACATTTTGAAAAATACCATGTCTGCAAGTTAAGGAGTCCATTCTTTTCCCACAGAGGTTACTCCCGTCAGATTTTCTAAACTGAAGGGATTAACCTCTGTGGTAAGAGAATGCATAATCTCACACATAGACTGTGAAAAAAAAATTGAAAGGAGCCTCTGAAAGACACTTTTTCATTTTCTCCTTTTCAATATTTAATAAAATATGGTGATATTTTCAGAATAAATACTTTTTTCAGAGTCTGGGTGTAAGACAAGAGAATGCAAAGAGGCATGAAATGGTAAGATCATTAGGAAAATGTGATTGAATCACTTAATACACAGTCGGTGTTAGTAAAGTTACCGATAGGGACTTTCTCGTATAACAGTTGACGTAACTGCGAAAAGGAGTCACGTATAACATCTTCAATGAGATGGGCGTGTAAAATCTCCTTTAAAGGATAGATGAAATGCATTTTTCTCAAGAATGACAGATGATTACCTCTACGTATATTGTATATCGGAATCAATTTAGCATAAAATCGAGACAATATACACTTACAATTGATAACTAAGACGATTTTAATTCACCCATTTTAACACTACCGCAATTTGTTCGGCGAATCCTTTTGAAAATGCTCAGTGAGGCGTGACTGTGATAAGCGAAAGGCGGGGCGGCGAGATAGCTACTCCGCCGGTGTCTCGTTAATTAATTAATGATGATTATCACTGGCGCTAAATGAATTTATGAGGTGTATTACATCGCCAAAAAGACATGTTTATGTAATAATTGTATAATTGTCATCTGCGGAATTACCTAGTTGGATATCTAAACATTCGATATATGGGAAATTTAAGTTGGTTTATTGAAGGTTTCTTTGTGAAATTAACAATCAAAATGTTGCGAAATTACGTTGAATTGTGACTATCGCCGCAAATCAAATTCCTCCACATACGTCACAGAAGTCATCCCTTCACGGGTCACACCCCCGCAGACTTTCATTCTGGTCGCCGGGACTTAATCAGGCGGTTTTTAAAAAAGCCGTATATAAGTAATTTTTGGACCGATTTCAGAAATTTAAAATCGAGCAATTGTCAAATTGACATCCCATTTTAATGAATCCGATTTGGACCATATGTCATTTCATCTATCCTAAATCTCAATACCAGTTTAATGAAACTTAAAGTATCAACTTAAATTCTCAACAAATATGTTTAAGGTAGCGCAAAAATTAGTTCTCCTCTAAATTGATATATGCTCAATATACGTTTTAAACAAGCAGACAAGTGTAAAACTATATTGAACAAATAATGATGTAGATTTATTCTTTAACAAATGAAAGGTAATGAACTCAAATACAAACAAAACAAGATCACTGTTTCACATCATAAAAAATAACATCCAGACGTGCGCCATGGCTATATATACTGTACAAGTATTCGACACAGTCAAGTTTCATTTAGGCCACACTTCATTTGATATAAATATGTCATTAAAGATTACTAGCCAAGTTGATCTCATTACCCACCACCTTCTGATTTTGTTAACGCAATAATTTAATGGTCAAAAGCGTTCTAGATAGATTGTACTTTACAGTGTGGTAGTTGGGTTAATCTCGGGTCGTATATTTATTACTCACTAATTAAAATGCCACAAACTCGTCGATAAATGGGACACACTTCATTGCGACCGCGGCGCTGACATTGTGATGTCAAATTTGTGCCATTACATGACGTCACGTCAAACTTCAGCACGCGATGTTATTACACAATGTAGATTTATTAAACTGCGATATCTTCAACGGGCGAGTAATAATGTTTCATTAGGGTGGGTTCATGTTCTCATGTTCTCGGCTATTGGGGCGCATATATAGCCGCAATACATCCAGGAGCGTGTGCGTGTGCCTGCCTGGCATGGGCTGCACATGCATCTGCTTGCCATTACTCAATGTTCTCTGCTTTTGGCAACCCAGAGGTGAGGAGGACCTTATTATGGGCTCTTGAGTTTTGGCCACCAAGACCAAGATTTAGGAAATAGTGGGGTTTACATTTTTTATATTCTATGCACTTTTGCAATCAAGAGTCTGGGATACTTTTTCATTAGTGATAATCATGATAATTAGGAGTGGTTTTTAGGACATATAGGCTCTGAACTCAACAGCCATATGTCTTGTTAGGGAGTTAAAAGGAGGGTTCTATCGGGGTATTTTTTGTGGAAACGAAATTCCAGAGGATATTCCCGTTTACACATATATGCTATTAATATATATGATTAAAACATCGTCAAACTGAAATATATTAATGAAGTTAATACTTTGATAACTTTACATTTCACAACTTGATAAAGACAAGCGCACATTTGTTGAAAAATAAAAACAATGAGAATTGAAGCCATTCATCGGCACTGCGAGTGGGGAAAACATCGCTACGACCTAACAGCATAGTGTTTATTAGTTTTATGATACGTCATTTGTTACTATGTGAATATTCTATCAGTGAATATGTTTTATTATTACAAAAAATTTAAATTGAGTAAATTTATAGCGTGTTTTCATTTCAAGAAATGTCAAAAATCCAAGATGGCGGATGCTGTCGATAGATCGGTGATAGAACTTTCCCTTTAAGAAGTTAGTTAGAATGGTTATAGGTTATTAGGGAAGTTAGGATATTAAGGCCTTTTAGAATAATAAACATTTAATTCACTAATTATGGGATAGGAAAGTTAGGGAAGGGCGTGCTCGAGTGTCTTGTTTGTGAAGATTTCACCTTTTCTACTTTTGTAAATAAATTATCTGTCTTGTATTCCTTGTTCTTTGTTATTATTTTACCATCAACAGGTCCTGATCCACAGAACCCAAAAACTCTTGAAGCTGGCTAAATATGCAACCTTTTCTAAAACATAACACAATGAAAAGTCCATAATTATTAATTATACAGCAGCCAGCTTCACCTGCAGTGTAAAGCCTATTAATTAATGGATTATTCTAGCAGTAGCAGTAATAGACATATGCTTTTTAAACCAAAAAATTCAAACGCACTGGCACAGTACATCTGTAGATGCATCCTGGTTCCCGGGCCTTCTAATATAAGAGAAGCGAGAACGAAGGCCCGGGAACCAGGACGATCTAGATGCTGATTGCAACACTTCAGTGAATTATTGGAGCAAGGGAGGTTACTCTGAACTATTCTCCGAAACAATCGAAGGCGAACGATCGCGGAAGTGGTGCACAGGTAAGACCCGTTTTATTGTTGACTCTTGTTGTGGGCGAATTGCATATAAAATGTCATTGATAACATAATTTGTCAGCATTTATATGCATTTTGCATTATTGTTGTCAACAGCTAGTTTCCGACATAACACTAACAGGACAGAAGTTGTCATTATTTATTTAGGAGCTCATGTGATCATCGCGTGACAAATAAATACAGTACACAACAAGATTATGGAATAAGTAAATTTTACATGTACAAAATCATATGAAATTTCAAATATATTATCTGTAATGAATGGAGAAGTATCAGAAAACATGGACACATTGCATTTAACTGTACTTCAAACAACTGTGTGGTATATGACTTCCTAAAAAAAAAAGACAAAAGCTTTCAGCTGGGCCTAGGCTAACGCTTGTGATTCACGCTTGACATGTGATGCGTTCAGTTTATAGGATCCGTGTATGGTAAAGACATTGTAAAAAAAGATATTACATTGTTTGTTGTAGCCCCGGTAGGGCTGGGACGGGTAGATATTTCCTACCCGGGTACCCGACCATCTGTTACCCTATACCCTACCCTACCCGGATACCCGTTTTGTTGATCTCCAACATCTAATTGTAAGATTTTGTACTACTTTATTCAACCGGTTCGCTGGAACATGGGGCTAGAAACCCCAAGCATAGTAAGAGACCCATGGCTATTTCAATCAAATTTATTATGAATGACAATCTGATCATTTTAATATTATATGTTAGAATCTTCAAATACATGGTAATCTTGAAATGAAAGAATAGCAAATAAAACTGTTTTAATAATGATTAGTCACATGATAAAAACGGGTCCGGGTAGTGTGATGGGTACCCGGGTCCTACTCAATACCCACCCGTCCCAGGTATCCGGGTTACCCGTCCCAGCCCTAGTTGTAGGTGAAAATATTTAAATAGCATAGCTCAATGAAACTTGGTATGTTGGGAACAGTCATGTGTAGATGTGTCATTTGGGGTTTTCGACTTCATTGAAATTTTATTTTCAGCCGTTTCCATGGAAACATACTTTAAAAATCCGTTTCTGGCGCAGAAGTAAAACACTAAGGCCTGGTTCAATGAAACTTTGTATGTAGAACAGTCATCTGACAGGCGTAATTGTGCCTTATGGTTTTTTTTTACTTTTTTAAATTTTCGTTTAGCCGTTTCCATGGAAACATACTTTAAAATTCTGTTTCCTGACCATAATTCAAAATCTGTAAGGCTTAGCTTAATGAAACTTGGTATATGAAACAATCATCATGTGTAGATGTGCCCTAGGAATTTTGTTTTTATCCATTTTGATGGAAATATAGCTTAGCATTTTTTTTAACCAGAACTCAACAACTGTAAGACCTAGCTCATGTCCTTTTTTCAAATTTTCAAATATAAAGTCATAAATACATAACCCTCAGCAATATGTTTCATTTGGCTAGAGTAATAAGCATGTATAAATAACATATGAGTTAGCAGGAATGTTCTATTGAATTTCATTTCCCCAAGAAAACAAACGATAAAACCCTCTCTTTAAGCATTTCTACTTAAAATTTCTACATTATGTCAGGGAGAAAACACGAGGGTTGGGTTTTGATAGACATTTACAAAACCCTGAGGGTGGCTGGGAATGAAAAGTAAAACCAAGCTTTTTTATTCCCCCACCCGAATTTTTGGCGGCTAAAAATAACGATGTAAGAGTTACCGTTATTGTTGCGTTTGCACTAATTTCTGTCACTTTGGAGGAAGAAAGTTTAAAGTAAAGACAGTAAAACACTGTTTATTCTAGAATGTGTTCTTTTTCGTTTATTGATAAACTATTGCAATAGTTATTGCTATAGTAGGTCACAATAGACTATCGCTATCACAATAGTTACCGGGTTGTCACAATAGACCATCGCTATGCAATAGTCCTTGTAGGTCAATAGTCACCCCTATTGCAATATGTACTATTAACTATATGTGGTATCTTGTTTCCTAAATAGACAAAAGTTTTGAGCTCTTCATGTGATCTTCGCATGACTCGCTAAGCTTTTGGGATAATGAGGTAAAATAGTCAATAAATAAGACACAGGTATATGTACTGTACAGCTGTATAGTCAGTTTGATATCTGTCCGGCAGTGACAGTACAGTATGGGTCTCCTGAAGATTGCAATGGTCGCCTTGCTATGGCAGATGACAAGTGGACAGTCCGTGGTCAAAATGTCCCAGCTTACTCCTGCAAAAGGTGGGTAGATTTCAGCTATTTATAGATTGTTTTACTTGAATCTTTTGCAGAATGAATGTTATAAAAATAGATGCACTGGGCTGTTTTTTAAATTAATTTGCAAAGGCGAAAGTTTGTGTATTCAATGACATATTTACAAAGATCAACGCACATATTGACAGAACTCTTCAGCTTATGAATAAGAAAGGGAGAGTGTCCGATTACTATGGTTGATCTCGGTGAAGTCACGACAACGGTTGGCTGAAACATGCGTTAACTCGTCTTCTTTATGATCAATAAATTCATTGTTTCTTACTGAAGGCACATACACTATCAGATCAATATCACACCTGAAGTCATAGAAGACAAATGTTCTGTGTCAGGGGTTCATTTTTTAACCATTTATTTTATGCAGGACAAATGTCTATTGTTTTCCTTATTTTAAAATTCTTGTTTATAAGCTGGTGCAGGGTTTTGAAAAGACACCTTTGATAATGGGCCATTTTAGGCCTTTTAGTCATTTTCAGAATCTTAAATGGGCCATTCCTCTTTGAAACAATAGTAAAATTTCAAATTTCAATGGGCCATATTTTCATCCAATGTGCAAAATGCCCAATGGCCCCTACCTTTCCCAATCCCTGCCGGTGTATTTATCAGGGCTGCCTACTTATACACTTTTGGTGTATTTTGTACACTTGACAGTCCTAAAATGATTGTACACCAATGTTGCAAATTGTACACCTCTACTTTAGAAATATATAATAAAAAAAGTTCATATTATAAATTTCTGTACAGAGTAATTGAGTTCTGAACTGTTACAGAGTTAAATTATAACGAAGTTCCAGAGTAAACCGCAGTTAACAAAGTCAGACAATGATTATTGTTGTCAAACCAGAGCTTGATATCATGGAACTAATAGTATCATACAAAATTCACAGAGTTGTACACCTAAGAATTACAAAATACTCCAAAATTGATATATATCTGCACTTAACATGAAAGGAGGGTAGGCAGCTCTGTTTAATATATAGCATGTAAAATTGATTAACTACATGATTTTGTAAATTACAAAGTTAAAAGTTTATTGTTACCATCAAAGATTAATGGTTTGCCTAGAAGATAACATGGGTAGTTTAGTTGGCTCTCAGGGAAGGTGTATGTTATTCTAGTTGCACTATTTATCTTTGTGTTTCATATGAAAGAAGAAAGTTTAAAATATTTTGAGTAATTAGAAACACAAATGATAAGCTTTAAGTTAATAAGTAAGGAAATAAAGTTCCAATATCTATCTGAAATGTACATACATTAGGATAGATTACCAGTATAAGAATAACATCTGTGTTACACGGAGACTGAAGTTTGTTCATCTGGTCTTGACCCCCCCCCCCCCCCAAATATGGGCATGAAAAGAGGTCCGTCCTAAATTTGTGTCTCCTAAATCAGTACTGCTTGAAAAATTTAATTTTGGGAATGCAATCATTGATGGATAGAGACTAAGGTTTGTAAAATTCATTACACTAATCCCCCCCAAAATAGGGTGTGGCAGGGGTGCAATTTGATGTGGTTGGCGTGCAATTTGATAACTTATTAAATGTCCAATGTAAGGCTATTCCAACAAGTCCAATTCCAAGCATAAAGCACCATTAATAAGTTAAAAAGACCATTTAAAATATCAGGCTGTGAAAGAACTAGCTTGTAATCAGAACTAATTTCATATAATATATATATATATATGTGTGTAAACCTTGCTTAGTGCAAATGCCAGTGACAACCAGCTCATTAGAGTTTGTGTTGTCACAGGGTAGGGATTGTTTACATTGGGTGGATATGAATATGAGTGTAGGGGGGTTTGGGTGATTGCAAAATATTGACAATTCATTGCATTTGTAATATTAAACTATTATTTCACATCCAAAACTATATATTATACAAATGATCATAATAAGATTTCAATTCTTAGTAAAATACTATCTATAGCTGATACATTTACATTTCCCTGTTTCAGTTATAGAGAACAAGAACAAAATCAACCATAAATCATTTGCTTTTGCATCCTACTACTCTGACCACATGGTTTTACAAAGAGCCCCAAAAAGGGCCACAATCTGGGGTTACGCCCCCAACATCGGGGAAAGGATAATCATTAAAGTGAGCGAGAGGGGTATCTATAAAACAATGGTGTACGAGGACCCAGTCCATAAGTATGGAGTGTGGAAGCTGAAGCTGCCTGCAGAGAGCAGTGCTGGGCCCTTCACTATTACTGCTATTTCCAGCGTGGCGACTGTCACTCTTACTGACGTCATGTTCGGGGATGTGTGGCTGTGTTCGGGGCAGTCTAACATGCAGTTTACTATGGATGCTGTGAGTTTTATTAATTTATCTTAGATATTGTAATTTCGATGATTTTTTAAACTTTAGATAATGCACTTAAACTGCTGTATCTTTAATTCTTTGAGGTCATGACTGACAAGGTGTTTAATACTGTTTATAATTCTTTGACAAGGTTAATTAAAATACTTTATCTTTAACAAAGGTGAGTTAAAATAGGGAGTAAAGAGTAGAATCTTTTTTATCAGTCATGAGCCTAGTTGCAATTATCTAACATTTTTTTTTGGGGGGGGGGGGGGGGGGGTGGGGGGTTGTAACTGTTTTAGAATATGAGTTATCGGTTTTAAAAAAATAGGTTAAAATCATTTGTTTTTGTCCCCTGCCGCAACACAGAACGGGGGACTATGTATTCACCGCGTCCGTCCGTACGTATGTCACATTTCTTGTTTACGCAATATCTTATGAAGTGTTGCATCCAAAGTCTTCAAATTTGGTTTCTGCCTACATTGTGGGAAGATGCAGACACCAGTCAATTTTGGTGACCTTGGCCTTATTTTCAAGGTCACCACGACACTTTGACCACTCTTTGAACTCTTGTTACGGCGATATCTCATGAAACATTGCATCCAAAGTCTTCAAATTAGTTGTCAGCCTACATTGGGGGATGACGCAGACACCAGTTTATTTTGGTGACCTTGACCTTATTTTCAAGGTCACCACAACACTTTGAGCACTTTTCGAACTCTTGTTGTCACCATTTATTATGACCGGTTGGACCCAATGTTTTTAAATTAAGTGTCGGCCTACATTGGGCGAAGACGCAGACACCAGTTGATTTTGGTGACCTTGACCTTTTTCCACTTTGACCACTTTTCAAACTCTTGCTTACGCGATATATAATGACCGGTTGGACCAAATGTTTTCAAATTTGGTGTCAGTCTACATTGGAGGATGATGCAGACGCCAGTCAATTTGGTGACCTTGACCTTATTTTTAAGGTCACCACAACACTTTGACTACTTTTAGAAGTCTTATTAACACAATATATCATGAACCCAAGCACCCAAAGTCTTAAAATATGCTGATCATCATGGCACTTTTTACCAGTAATGCAATATATAAAGTAGCTCCAATGATGTGTCTTACTCACTCAATGTCACCGGCGGGGGACATTGGCAAACACTTGTTATATATTGAATCTGAGCCTTCCAACTTGATATTGGGATTCTTCAATGATGTCAATTGAGATTGATAATATGAGATACCACATGATTAAAGATTTCCTTGATAATGATTTGAAGCATTTCCTCTCTTATGGTAACACTGTCATATTGTCAGACTTGATAATAGAAATGAACAGTTCTATGAAAAAGTTCTATGAAAAAGTTCCATCTTTAACAGGTATACAATGCTACAGCGGAGATAAATGATGCAGATCACTACCCAAACGTCAGACTGTTCACGGTCGCCAACATCCCGTCAGACACCCCGGAACCGGACCTCCCAGGAATCTGGGAGAACTGGAGTCGGGGAAGCTCAGGTAAGGATTTAAGATTTTAAATTTATTTTTTTATTTTTTTAAAAACAACTTTTTGACAAGATAACAATTTAAGTACTAAAGTAGTTTGTGCCAATCTGCTCTGTGTGGCCAATTTACAGGAATCACCACTCGTTAACAATAGAAATAATCTGGCATTAACATTAACAACTGACCTTGATGGCATACAACAATCACAAATGACCTTAACTTTGGATGTTCCATTTTTAGCCCATCAGGCCTGAAAGGCCCAATGGGCTTATGGCATGGCATGGTGTCTGTCCATCTGTCTGTAAACTTTTTGCTTTTTTCGACTTCTCCAGAACCAATATTTCTAGAGAGCTGAAATTTTATGTGCAGACTCCTTGGCCATTAGAAATTCTAAATTGTAGATTGTGTGACCCCATGACCCCAAATGGGGTCACAGGGGTCAAAACCTTAAAAACCTATTTTCATCTTCTCCAGAACCAATCACACTAAATAGCTGAAATTTTATGTGCAGACTCCTTGGCCAACGAGGATTCTAAATTGTAGATTAAAACCTATTTTCATGTTCTTTTCCAGTACTAAAAGCTCTAGAGAGCTGAAATGTTGTATGTAGATTTTGCCAATGGGGATACTAAATTTTACATTTGGTGACCCCCATTACCCCAAATCAGTCACAGGGGTCACAACCTTAAAAACCTTTTTTGTGACTTCTTTTCCATGTATGGGTCACCTAAAAATCTATTTTCATCTTCTCCAGTATGAAAAGCTCTAGAACAAGCTGAGAAAAAATTATTTTGGTTTTTGTTACTTCAAACAATACAACATTATTCGTAGCAATTTAGAAGCAACTTGAGTCGAAGTGATGCAAAAAAAATGTGTTTTCCATTATTTCTTCATTTGACGTTCGCACATAACAATAAAAAAATTAATACATAACATTCAATAAAGATAATACATGCATGTACATGTAATCACTTATCAATTGGTGAAATAGTCAGAAAGTTTCATCTGTGTCAAAGTTGAAAGAAATATTCATATAAATATTCATTCATGTTTATTATTACCGGTATATATATTTTATATCTCCCACCAGGCTCAGTCAGTGGGTTTAAATGGAAGTACTTCTCAGCGGTATGTTGGCTGTATGGGCGGGCCCTCTACAAGGAGCTTGGTTACCCAATTGGTCTGATCGACACGTGCTGGGGCGGCACTCCCGTTGAGTCGTGGTCCTCTGCCGACGCCCTCCAGAAATGTGGCTTGTCTGACACAGATAATACTGATGAGTATGTTTAGTCATACCCTAATTAATCAATTAATCAACTCTTGAATTTAAAAAAGAGAAATTCTGGAAATGTCCATGCTCGAAGCTTATTGTTTGATTGTCTGACACCTTTAACATAAATGTGCTGAAAAGATAAGTATTTGTTAAATATTACAATATGTTATTTAAATTACCTTTGATAGTTGCATAAACATATTTATTATATGACGAGCAATGAAATACTGGGATTTGTCAGTGAAATAAACTGTCGATCAAGCAACAGTGCAAATAACTGTGACCAGTGACTGATATAATTTGACTTCATAAAACAATGGTCTGATGCAGTGAATTGGCTTATGACGTCATAGTGCTACTGTGGTGACGGGCTGTTCCTAGCGACCGCTCGGCGTGAAAAGGACCCTTTTCGGATGTAATTACAAAGATAACATCATATAATAAATAGAATATCTGTCAATTCTTGACAACTACCATGTTTATCTCATCTCGTGAGATAGAACAGTTATTTATTTTGAAAATATAATCACTCAATGAGATAAACTTGGTATTAGTCAAGACAGATATCCTCTATATATCACCATGTTTCAATTATTTCATTAGTATGATTTTTGTATACTGATTAAAGGACATGTAAACGTGTGTATTTTCAGGAGTAATGAAGTAAACAAGCTTGAAGTGCTAAATGATGGTTTTACTGACGTACCGTCTGCCAACTCCGTTCTGTGGAATAGCATGATCAACCCCTTCCTCAACATGACCATATATGGAGCTATCTGGTACCAAGGTACTGACTTTACTTATATGATTATTGTTATTCTACATATTTTACCCAAGCAAGCACAGACGATGATGGTGTGTGTTTAACGTCAGCTTTGACATTAAAGTCCTTTGACTGACGGAGCAGGCATAGATATTATTATTATTTTTATAATGGTCCGGTGAATTCCAGCTCTTTCCAATTTCAAGACCAAACTTTTACAATTTCATCTTTTCTTCTAGACTCACTGCACCACCAAAGCTGAAATTTTGTTGGCATGTACCTTGCACCTTAAGAGACTAAAGTTTGCACATTTGGTCCTGACCTCCCTCCTCAAATATGGGCATTGCAGGCATTATCTCTAAAACCATTAAACATTTTCTTTTCCAAAACTATATGGCATAGGGAACAAAAATTTTCAGAAGAACATCTTTGTTCCATGGAGAATAAAGTTTGTTCATTTGGTCTTGATCCCTTCAGATGGTGTCTATGCTCAAGCCTTCTTTTGACTTTTCTTCAGGAACTAAGATTGCAAGGAAGCTCAAATTTTAAGTAAATCATCTTTGATGCATGGAGAATGAAATGTTTAAATGTCATTGTGCTTTTCACAAAATGATAAGTGCACCCCTTTACAACTATGATATAATGTATTTGTATTGGTATTATGAAACAGATTTCAAGCTTGCCCAATTTCATGTCTGAAGCACTATAAGGAAAATTAGGGATTGTTTTTTATACCCCCGCTACGACGCAGTAGGGGGTATATAGCGCTCCGCGTGTCCCTCCGTCCGTCCGAAATCGTTTCCGGAGCATATCTCAAAAACTAATTAACTTTGAAACTTCAAATTTGGTTTGGAAATAACCTTTATGGCACTAGGGACAGCTAATCATTGTGTATTGACAGAGCTATGTGCTTGGATGTGTTAAATTGGGTTGTGTGTATTTGGAGTAGTGGTATGCCTAAGGGGATAACTAGGTTAGCTTTGGCCAAGTGAACTGCTACCTACAACATTACACTGCATAGCCAGTTAATTTCAACAAGTGAGAAACGTGGGTGAGGAGTTCGGAGACAACTGTCCTTTGTTAATTGAGACTGGTGGGACAGTGACGAGACGATTTATTGCATGTGGTTGGGCAGGGGACACAAATTAGTTTTTATTCATCTGACTCACATTCTTAGCTGGCTTTATTTTGCCATTGCAAGTTTTTGACAAACATTTCAACAATGTCTTTCTTTTGAATTTTTCTTTGAATCTTCAATCTCAGATAATAAATCATGCAAATCCTGATGAGCTATGGAGCCAATGGCTCTGTTTAACATTTACTATTTATCAACTTCTTAGATAATTTTAAAGAGTACTTATTTATGGAAATTGCATGTGGGTACTCAATTCTCTTGTTTTCTAATCCAACAATTAAAATACAGAAAAAAAGGGTATCATTATAAGTTGTAAAGTGTACCCTGCATCTGCCATAGGTGAGTCTAACGCCAACAAGAACAGAGACAAGTACAACTGTTCCTTCCCCTCGATGATCGATGACTGGAGACTCAAGTTCAACCAGGCAACGGGAGGGGAGACAGACCCACAGTTTCCTTTTGGTTTTGTACAGGTAATCTTGGGACAGGGGCGGTTACAGCTTTTTGAGAAAGAGGGGGTGCACATTTCCAGGACTCCAAAATGATCTGTTGGGGGGGTGGTGGAGATGATCTTGTTCGGTGAGCGGTAGCATACTGTCTGACATAACTATATTCATGAAAAATGTCGTATTTTTCCACCCTCTTTCTTGAAAAATCATTTTGAGTTTAGCTTGAGTAGTGATATTAATTCACATGGCTACTGAATGGGGGGGGGGGGGGGAAGGTTGGTAGCTTTATACTGGCTTATTTTCACATGGATACTGAATGGGGAAAAGATTGGTAATGTTTGATAGCTGAAGTAAAGAAATTATTTTCCTACCAACTTTCGTGCACTTTAACACTGATTCTCTAACACAGGTGTCAGTATTTGGCTCCCAAACCTTGCGTTATAGTGAGGGAACCCTGTATATGCCAGTCTCCATCACTGGCTTATTTAAACATTGTGCTAGGTAGCACTGTGTTCACCTGAAGTTCATACTGAGTGCTGCTAGGTTAGCACAGAAAAGTTAACGGAATACAGCAAGGCTTCAATTATCCAGCGATGGAGACTGGTGCAAGTTATGACATACGGGGGAAGTTGTCTGTGGTCCAGAATGGTCTTATATCATATCTAATGTTTAGAAAGTGTTTTAAATCCTCTACTTCCATAACAATAACATGTTTTTAGATTGAAATCTTGTCCTATTTCTAATGGTTTTATGGAGTACACAACAAATCATTTCCTTCTCTCAGCTGGCTCCGTGGAAGCCTAATGGACCAGACGAAGGGTTCTCTCAGATCCGTTGGCACCAGACCGCCGACTACGGCTACGTACCCAACCAAAGGATGCAGAATGTCTTCATGGCAGTTGCTCTGGATCTGCCTGACTTCTCCTCTCCTGAGGGCGGGTAAGTTGAATAGTTAAGCATTTTCTTTCATTTTATCAACCTACCTCCGTATGATTGATCATTTCTGACAGTCTTTACAAGATCGTATCATATGGTTAGCATTGTTAACATTTCTGTATCACCCGGTACGAGGGACTTACAATGTTGTGCGTCCCTCCAGGAGGGTTTACAGAGACAATTGTAAACCCTGTTTGGAGGAACACAATGATTGTAAACACTGATGTTTCCTAAGAGGATGATGTGAAAGCATATGTCTGAAGAAACTGATCTTGGACTGATTTTGAAAAATTTCTCAAATATATAGGACAATATGAACCGCAAATGTTGACAAAAGTGCTTCTCCAACCTGTAACCAGTAAGACCTTTGGTTCATGAGCTAACGTTTCAACCTATTGCGTCCTGGAGGCATATGGAAGACAACAGTATAAAATAGATAGCCTGCGTGGCCGTAAGAGGAATTTCAGACGATTTCATTGATTTCACGAACAACTCTATAGATATTTAACCAGGGATCTTCAAAGCGTCTTTGAAAGTTAAAAACGGTTGATAAGATGGACAAACCCCTCTTTCTCGGACTTACCAGAGATTGTTGACCCTTAGAGTCAGTTACATCCTTCGACCCTTTGGGCCTCATGTCACCCCTCCAGCCAATTGCTGGTTAATTTCAAATGTGTTGAATTTTGCATTTACTAGGTGTCTGTCTACACATTTGAGAAGGAATGGGTGTTTTTAAAGCCCCAGTGCCAGTAGAGTTTTAAAAGTATTTTGTACATTGCAAATGGTTATCATGTATGAATTAATGCTTTTTGTTGGGATTCCAAATCTGGATTATGTCAATGATTACAATTTGACATGTTCACATTCAAGGTCAAAGGTGAAGGTCATGAGTTCTAAAATCTCTAAAACAAAATCCTTTTAAACTGGTTTACCTGAAAAATTTTTTTTGCTGTGAGGCTCTTATTTGGTTTGGCTAAAATTGGCTTAAAAGGTCTAGGTCACTATTAGGTCACAACTTAAGCATGCTTTTGTGAATATGCCTTATTTTAACTATTAAAACTTTGAATCATTAGATATTTTTTATACACAATGAAAGTGATCAAGATATGAGTTAGGGCCATTTTAATCCTTTGATAAAATTTTGAAATCAGAAATTGGTTTTAAGAACTCATTTTAATAATTTGTTGATTAAACCCTCTGGAAATTCTTTTGACATGTTCACATTCAAGGTCAAAAGTCAAGGTCACGTGTTCTGAAATCATTAAATGAAACAGTGTAAACATGATGACTTTAAAAGCATTTTGTGTTATGAAGCTCTTACTTGGTATATGTCAACTATGGAGAACTACCAAGCTTTGAAAAGGTTTTAGCTAAAATTGTACAAAGGTCAAGGTCACGAGGTCACTACTAAGCATGCTTTTGCGATTAAGCCTCATTTGACCTATTATCACTTTGAATCATTACATGATTGTTATACACAATGAAAAGTTATCATTGATTGTGTGACCTTGAAGGTCAAGGTTATGAGATATTGGTAAAATCCATGAGAACCGTCCGATCAAATTTTGAAATCAGAAATAGCTAGATTTTAAGAACTGATATTAATAATTTGTTAATTATGCCCCCTGTGAATTCTTTTGACATATTGACATTCAATGGTCAGGGTGTTTAATGTTCAGTTGTCTTTTGTGGTATATTTATAAAAAAAATGCCCATTTTATTGTGACTGTGGTGAAGGCAAAACAGTTGAAGGCGACAGCCTTAGTTTCTGGACTGCTCTGCTTTCGCGGTGTCTGACAAACGCTAATCTAGTTACCGGTATATAAATTTCACCTGCTTAGTGAGCCTGTATTACTTATACATGTTCCAGCATCCACCCGAGAGACAAGCAGGACGTTGCTCTACGACTCTCTCTCAGTGGCCTCAGTGTGGCCTACAAGAAACAGGGTCTGCATTTCCAGGGGCCTCGACCAATGCACATCGAGGAAGGGGCAACGAACATCACTCTCATCTACGACCAGCCAATCAAGCTCTTTAATCTCATTGGATTTGAGGTTTGTTGCACAGACATTACCAAATATTGGACTGATTTTAATATTAGATGTTAAAGATTCTCGTCATTTGTACTTTGAACGTAGTTCCTGAATAAGAAGACTGATCTAGGACCTCAAATTTCAATGACGGTGTGTCATTTGTTGAGACAATATTATGGGTAATGAATCAGCCTTGCTGATACAACTACACTGATGGAGCAGCATGCCTTCCCTAATGTTTATTGGAATAGAGAATCTCACCCAAGTGTCTTCTCATATCAAATATATCAACACTAGTTGATAAAAGTTACATATATCCGAGCATATTTTTACTCTTGTCAATGAGTGTCTATATATTTGATATGAGAAGAGTTCAAGACACGAGCGTGCGATTCTCTATTTAAATAAACATAAGATTTCTATTTATCATCTAAAAGTGTTGTTCATTATGTTTCAATATGAAAACTGTTTATCTCTGAGCACAGCACTGCCATTTGACATCCTGTGCAGTGATGTCATAGCATTGTGGTGCCATCATGTTTATGATGTCATTGAATTCTGATGTCAGTAATCAATGATGTAAAAGCATTGTGATCTCATGTGGTTGGAGGAGAAAGCACATTGTGCAAAATGTACTTTAAAAATGATACCTCCTAGGAGATATCGCTTGATCTCACAAATGATATCTCCTCACAGTTTTGGATGTTAAAATCTTCATCCTCTCTCTCTCCAGGCCTTGTGCCCAGTGATCAACTCCAGCATCACCTTCTGGACGGACATCCCCGTGATCAGCTACAAGACATCCCAGCTGACCCTGTGGTCCGGAGCTTGTGGAGAGGGGACGCCCATCATCGGGCTGCGCTACCTGTGGCACGAGTCTCCCTGTCCCTTTAAGACATGTTCCGTGTACTCCAGTGATAAGCAGGTGCCCCTCCCCGGTCCCCCCTTCATCGTGTATAAGTCACTGACCAACAAGGCTGGCACTGTCCACCAGATAGACTGGGGCACACCTTCACCTATAAAGGCCTGAGGTATTCTTCCTCAAGAAGCTTGCTCAGCAACTACCCCCATGATGTGGTCTCATCTGAACAAGGTTGAAGTGATTGTGTCATGTTGGCATGGCAAATATTTGTAAATATCACATACAATATTTTTTCTTCTAAGTTTTTTATAATTTTCATAATTTATTTATGATGCATATTTTTCAAATCCAAATATTGAATTTCAAACATTATCCATATTCCCTTTCGTTGGACCTGCCTTCCTGCGTCATTTTGCATAATTTGTGAATTACAGCACATGGAATTACTCCTGCTAATACGCATTTAAAATAGAGGAGTCAACTTGTTACGACTTTATAAGAAAGAGAAAGCTGAGAAGAATTGGCAGACTCAGTGATCATAAATATTGGCAGCGTAAGTTTGAGTTTGTCAGTATCGCAATTTAAAATGAACGGTCTGTTTTTGTACAGATTAAATGATAATGATGCCATTTATCGCTCAATTTATTATAGAAATGTATACTTTATATGATGTTTGCAACATTTTAAGGAGATTCTTTACCATTGTTTCTTAGCATCCTCAGTTGTCAGATTCAGATAGCCCTTGTAGCCACATAGCCTTGTAACCTTAGTGTACACTTTCATTAACAGTGTTTGTCATGCACATTAGAAACTGAAATAACTGTCTAGAAATATGATAATAAAATCAATGTATTATAGTCGTGCATATAGTATTTGTTTTATGATAAAGATATATATTTTGTTATTTTGCTCTATAATCTAATTTAAGGGGAAACGGTCATGCATATTGAGTAAGCCTTAATTCCCTTGCAAATGAAAATTAACAATTTCTCAAGTGTTTTTTTTTCCAATTATTATTCAAGTTAGCCTGGAAACATATGATTCTTTGTGTGTTAATTTTGTTGTCGGAATTGTATTTCTATCGAACATGTGGAGCTCATATTTAAAACAACAAGCACGGTGACCCCTATTTTGTATATAACAGAAATGGATATATAGAATATGTGTTTCATGTATATAGTGAAATATTAGCAACTTCCTGAGATTTTTTTAAATTGGTAAGGAACCTCCTTAAATCAAACAAATATGAGTGGCAAAATGATACAATCACTTTGAGTTTCTGTTAGATATAGTACGAGGGATTAAGGACTTTAGGGTAAATACATTGAAATATTTAGTGAAGGCTCTCAACTAGAGACTATTGATTTTAGAACAGTAGCCAGTTTACCACATTCCACTGCAATCTTATGTCTCGCTATAGCTCTCATGATATCATCAATTTTGAAAAATGTTATATTTTAGAGGGAATGTATTTTGGGAGTTGCTTAACTGTGATATAAAATATGTATGCAATATTTTCATTCATTTTGGATCCACCACTGTATTGAGCAGAGATTAAACGTTCATATTGAATTTCATTCATCATTAACATGATTTCTGCATCCCTGGTATTGTGTTATATAGAAAATTTCATCAGTGGGTGTTTGTGGGGGTCCGTCCATGCTTCATTGACATCTTGATAACATTTGGGGATTGTAAATTTTGAACTCCCCACCCCAAATGAAATGTTTATTTCTGTCTACACCATATGGCTTTTTCAAGTCACTTGTTGCCATATTTCCTCTAATAAGCGCCGAATCTCCAATAAGATTACGGGTTGCTGAAAAAAGGTCCCGGTTTTTAGAGAAAATACGGTAGTTATATCACAACATTCTTTTTTTTCTTTTTGACATTTTACATGGATGTAGTTACCTTAGCTTGTATTACAGCAACATTGATAATAAGACTGGTGAAAATTATTACATGTCACAACTTCAGATATTCTTGTTTCTTGAGTTGTTAGCATTTTTACGAGAATATCTGTTGAAAATTATTACATGTCTTCAATTGGGATATTCTTCTTTTTCTTGATTTGTTTGCATTTTTACAATAATCTCTACATCACTTATTGATAATTTGTGTGAATTTAATTTGGCAAAGTGCTATACAAGTCTTCTCATTAAAGAAAAGAACTAGAATGCTGAAATCTTGGAAGTCTTATACAGACATACCTTGACCAAGAGATTATAATGTTTGCATATTTGGTGACTACTTATTGAATATTAAAACCTACTTTTTCATATACATCTTCAACTTTAAATGATACATCATGCATAGACTGAACAGCTCGAGAGCTAATTTAATGGCTCTATTTTTACAAGAATCTCTACAGAAATTTACTTATTCTATATTGTCATGAAAATACATTCCTTTCATCTTTACAAACTACTTCTCTTGTACACATTCACAAGTCAACAATTTCTTATGATGAGGTATCTGTTGTTTTCTTTCCAATTTATTGGATAAATCTTTTTTGTATTGATATATGTTGTATAGAGTGAAATTATGTATATGCTCAGATGAGTCTTTAATGATGTGTTAAAGATCAATATGAAGACATTTAATCTGAAATTTTTTATTTAAAGATTGGTTTAAATGTTTCTTGCCTCCGAAGTATAACAGCAATAAATTGTATAAAATCGTGAAGCCTAACCAAGCTCTCAGACAAGAATGGTGAAAATAAGTGTAACACAATTGTTTTGTAACTATTCATTTGTATCACATAACATCGGGAATTTTACTTTCATGGTATATGGATATATATGTATATCCAGATGTTTCACATGTGTCTTTATCTTTCTTGAATAAAAAGTTGCATATTTCTCAAAAACATCTTTTACTATGTACTATGTAAAATGGTAGTTGATACAGAAATGGTATGCTTTCAATTTGTAACAAGATACAATTTTCCATTAGAAAACCAATCTTGGTTTTCTTCATCTCTACAACTAAAATAAAATGCCTCTCAAAGAAGAATTTTCCATTAGATATTGTTCAGGGTCACAAAAGTTTGTCGCCAGATGAAAATCTTATTACAAACCTCCAGTGACGTCACACCACTATACTGCCTATAACAGTATACTCAATAATTCCTATGTGGATGTATTATCCCTGGGATTCTAACGTAATTAGCAGCTCCGACTAAGTCGGAGCTGCTATCAGTTTTTGCGCAGTTTCCGTCGCCGCACGCGCGTTTTGTATTTGCTATAACTTTTTTCCTAGAAGGTTTTGAGAACTCATATACATAAGTTCTTACTTATGCCCCTGGGGAATTTTTTTGACATGTTCATATTCAAGGTCAAAGGTCAAGGTCACGAGTTCTGAAATCGCTAAAAAAATCCTTGTAAACACGATAACTTGAAAAATATTTGTACTATCAGGCTCTTATTTGGTGTACATTAACTATGGAGAAAGGCCAAGATTTGAAAAGGTTTTCGCTAACATCCGTCAAAGGTCAAGGTCACAGCGAGGGCACGACTTAAGCATGCTTTTGCGAAAATGTCTTATTTCAACTATTAACACTTTAAATCATTAAATGATTGTTATACACAATGAAAAGTGATCACTGATTGTGTGACCTTGAATTTAAAAGGTCAAGGTCACTGAATATGGTCAAGGTCACCAGTTCTGAAATCTCTAAATAACCTTTTCCCAAGAAGGTTTTAACACCTCATATACATAGCTTCTTTCTTATAAACCTGGTGGATGATTTTGACATGTTCACATTCAAGGTCAAAGGTCAAGGTCACGAGTTCTGAAATCGCTAAAAAAATCCTTGTAAACATGATAACTTGAAAAATATTTGTAGTATCAGGCTCTTATTTGGTGTACATCAACTATGGAGAAAGGCCAAGATTTGAAAAGGTTTTCGCTAACATCCGTCAAAGGTCAAGGTCACAGCGAGGGCACGACTTAAGCATGCTTTTGCGAAAATGTCTTATTTCAACTATTAACACTTTGAATCATTAAATGATTGTTATACACAATGAAAAGTGATCACTGATTGAGTGACCTTGAATTTTAAAGGTCAAGGTCACGAGATAGGGTCAAGGTCACCAGTTCTGAAATCACTTAATAACTTTTTTCCATGAAGGTATCAACACCTCATATATATAGCTTCTTTCTTGTACACCTGGGGAAACATTTTGATATGCTCACATTCAAGGTCAAAGGTCAAGGTCATGAGTTCTGAAATCACTACAAAAATCCTTGTAAACACGATAACTTCAACAACTTCTGTGCTATCAGCCCCTAACTTGGTATATATCAACTGTGGAGAAAGACCAAGATTTGAAAACGTTTTTGCTAAAATCTGTCAACGGTCAAGGTCACAGCGAGGTCACAACTTAAGCGTGCTATTGTGAATATGCCTTATGTTAACAATGAGCACTATTGAGTTATTGCATGATTGTTATACACAATGAAAAGTAATCATTGATGGTGTGACCTTGAACGTCAAGTTCAAGGTCATGAGATATTGGTTAAGGCCATGTTAATGTTTTGATCTAATATTGAAATCAGAAATAGTTTTTAAGAACAAAGTTGTGAAAAGTGACCCCAGTGATGATTCAACTTGTTAGAATAACTTGAATAATGAAAAACATTATGTCCAAAAAAATTCCAATTTTATTTATGCTGAGGAGAAGGCGGAACAGGGAAAGGCGAGACCCAAAGTTTCGGAGCTGCTCTGCTTTTGCGGTGTCCCGCAAACGCTCTTCTAGTTTCCCTCTACTCTTCAAATATCTGTATTTAATACTGAGATGTTAAGTATAAGATGAAAGTTAGTGTATGTTATGTCTAACTCAATTGGAAAACAACTGTTTATTATCCCACGCCACGAAGTGGAAGGGGGATATAGGTTTGGGCTCTGTGCGTCCGTCCGTGTTTCCGTCCGTCCGTCCAAGATAAAGGGGACAGCTTTTCTCAGGAACCGTTGAAGATAGGGTTACCAAATTTGATGAGTTGCTTGAGGGCATGAATACCTTGATGAAGTTCAAAAATGAGAAGCGTGCAATTATTTTTTCCGGAGTTATTGCCCTTGTTCCGTATTTTTGGACTTCGTTCATCGTATCTCCAAAGGGGACAGCTTTTCTCAGAAACCATTTAAGATAGGGTTACCAAATTGGATGAGGTGCTTGAGGGCATGAATACCTTGATGGAGTCGAAAATGAGAAGCGTGCAATTATTTTTTACAGAGTTATTGCCCTTGTTCCGTATTTTTGGACTTTGTTCATGGTATCTCTAAAGGGGACAGCTTTTCTCAGAAACCATTTAAGATAGGGTTAACAAATTTGATGTGTTGCTTGAAGGCATGAATACCTTGATGGAGTTCGAAAATGAGAAGCGTGCAAATATTTGTTTCGGAGTTATTGCCCTTGTTCCGTATTTTTGGACTTTGTTCATGGTATCTCCAAAGAGGACAGCTTTTCTCAGAAACTGTTTAAGAAAGGGTTATCAAATTTGGTGTGTTGTTAGAAGGCATGAATACCTTGATGTAGTTCGAAAATGAGAAGGGTGCAATTACTTTTTCCAGAGTTATTGCCCTTGTTCCGTATTTTTGGACTTTGTTCATGGTATCTCCAAAGTCAACAGTTTTTCTCAGAAACTATTTAAGATAGGAGAACCAAAATTTGTGTGTTGCTTGAGGGCTAACATACCTTGATGGAATGAAAATGAGAATGCACAATTATTTCGAATTATTGCCCTTTTTCCAATTTCTTGGCTCTGGTGGGGGATGTTGATGACTATGTCTTCCTGTTCAAACATCAATCTCCAAATGTTTTTTGCAATAACCCGTCTCGAACCCGAAACCTCCATACTCCTGCACCAAGCGCAGCAACTGTGCTACAGGGACTAGACTGATGAGGTTGTTTCCTAACTTTCGTTTATACCATACTGCCTTTCACCAAAAGGGGATATTTGGGGAAGGCTGCCGGCAAAGGGACCACCTGGTCGGTTTTTAGTTAGGAACAGGTTCATATAAAAACGATGTCTATCCTTTAAAATAAAAAAAATATCAAATTTTGATAATTGGCAAAGCAATGGTCAAAGTGGTAGGGTCCAAATTATCTGGAACTATGGAAATGAGAAAACCTGGCTTACAACTTGTTTGTATTCATTTAACCATAAAACATCATCAAACACGAAGTTACGGTGTGTGTGTCAGAATTTGTTTCAACAGGTGTTAATGTATGTGTGTGTAGTACAAAAGTCGTTTGCATGTTGTTGATATGCACGTACATGCGTAATGGTCGATGTGGTCCTTTTTTCTTCAGATCGGCATAAGGTTATAGGCTTATAAAACATGTTGATAAACCCAAAACGAAAATTTAGATAGTGTTGTAGAATAGTTGAAAGACGAAGTATGTTAATTAACTTTAATTGTGAACTGTATTGTACGACAAACCGAGGGTATACACAAGTACCAACGGTTCCGTTCATTTCCTTCTGTCCCTTACATAATCTTGTCCGACCTATGAGAGAAACACTTATCATCCAATTCTGTTAAATTTGGCACTTTTCTTCTACTTTATTCAGTGGACTCCATTGCCAAGTTGAAATGACTTTCGTGAATTTATTATTTTGTTCCAATTTATATTATATATTTTGAACTTAGTGCGACCTATTACAGAAAAACTACAGATCTACTCATCCGATTTTGTCAAAATTTTGCAAAACTATTCTACATCAGGGTCTACTCAGGTAATGTCAAACAAAAAATTCCTCTTCGAATTTCTGCATTTTTACGTATATTTCTGTATATTGAACTAAGTCATTTTCATGAAATATAATCTATTGCAAAACTATTGATCCGATTCTGTTAAAATGTTGCGCATATGTTCTACATTACTGTACGGGATAGTGTCAAGTGTAAACCACAAAATCAGCATACAATTCTATTGAGAGTCGTGATCAAGCTGAAAATCAAATCATAATACAATTAAGAAGACATATTTCGATTTAAAGCTTATTGTAAGGTGAGTCACAAAGAACAAAACGAAATCAGTTTCTATTATATAAAGGGACCACTTCGTCGTATAAAGCACCTGTATTTATTTTATCTAAACAAACAATTTGAATCAATCAATAATATAAATCATATACATGTAAAACTTTATTTGTATTGTTCCTGACATATATAAACCAGATTTACAATCACATAGTGGTAATTATGTTGGATTAGTGACGTTTAAATGCCGACTAGTATTAATGTCCAATGTCCTGGGGTGGGATAGCGCAGTGGTTAATGCGTTCGGCTTCGGATCAAGAGGTTCGTGGTTCGAATCCCCACAACTTTGTCTGCAGTAGAGAACTGTTGTACACGCAGTACTTAAGGTTTGCGTGCAATGCTACACTGAATTTCAGCGTAGTACCACAAGGTTCGCTAGTTCCAGCCGCTGGTTTCACCGCAATGCATAGCAACATGGCGTTGCGGTCTCTCTCCCTGCCATAATACAAGCAGCCGCGATATAAGTGAAATACTCTTGAATGCGGCGTTAAACCACAACTCACCTCACCTATAAATGTACTACTCCGGAAGCATGTACCTGCCAAGTGGCGGTCACTGACAACGCTGTTACGCTGCAAACATCAATAACCCATGCTCAAAGATGCGACCGTTAAATATCTGCCAGACCAACAGCTCGACAGCTTCAAAATAAAGTGATATGCAGCATAAACAGCAACTTCCAAACGCAAGGCATAAATCTTGCCAGTCTGGTTTACTGGCTGATTTAACCCTTGCGGTATTTCCCTCGTTTTGTTGTGTCAAGACAGTGAATAGCTGCACCAGAAATGCATAGCGGGCCTGAATTTCTAAACACAGATTTCTTAAGGAAATACTGCAAGGCCTAAATCAGCCAGTAATGGAGACTGGCAAGAGTTATGCCTTGCATTGGGAAGTTGCATAAACAGTTGCTCCGACCATGTGGCACGGGGCCGCACCTTTTTGGTACCTTCTAATATCAATGTTTTTCAGGATTTTATAGAAGCACAGAAGGCAATTGGAGACTTAACTTAAAGAAGAAATATTAATGAACTATTATCTATTATTATTTTTATATAACTATTATTTATGAACTATGAAAATTTCAAATTTAATGCACAAAAAATCTTTCAGAGCCTATATCTCCTAAACCAGGATCGACCATTTGGTCCCTTTTCCGTTAGCCTTCCCCATTTTACGGACGACTCCTTTACTTTTTCGCATTATCAATTAGTATAGATTAAACTTACACTTTAACCACGGTCAGTTTGTCAGCTTGATAAAACATGTCAAAGGGTGTTTAGAAGATTTAAAACCCTTACCCTCGGGATAAACACTCGGGGCCAACACCCCTCGTGTTTATCCCTCAGGTTGGGGGTTTTAAATCTCATAAACACCCTTTGGCATGTTTTATCCTATACATACCATTCTTTACATGTGGACTTCTTAGGGCTGGGGATCCTTTCACAAAGCAATCTCATTTCAACAAGATCACACATAACATTCATACCTCGCTGCGTTTCTGATCTGAGTACTAAACCTTAGAGGTCATGTCACGTAACATAACACCATATTCAATGCCATATCTAAGAAGGCCTCTGATTGGCTGAATTTATTGAAGGTGAAAAGTCAAAGTGAAGATTACTTACTTGACTGCGGGGTAGTACTCAGAACGAACAAGCTACGAGTTTTATGGTCGATCCGATTTGAATTAGACGTTCACAGAGCAACCTTTACTACTACTACTACTACTACTACTACTACTACTACTACTACTGCTACTACTACTGCTACTACTACTGCTACTACTACTACTACTACTACTACTACTACATACCTCCAACTTAGATAAGCTTATTGACTTATTACAATTGTGAAAGGAGATCCTGTTCTATATATGTAGTTTGTGTTAGTTTTGATTACAATGCTACTTTCGATTTCAGTGAATCAATAGTTCACTAGTTCCAGCATAAGCTGATAGGTTTCACTGCAATGCACTGCAGCGTTTCTCCCTGCGATGAAACATGCAGCTGAGTTACAAACATAATGCTCTTGAAAGTCACATTAAACGCCTTGCCTCAACATCCATTCTTTACCTCACATCACACCCACATAAAGTTGATAATTTGTGTCCATACTGACCGTGTAACCGCATCAAGAATATTTTTAAAGCTAACATTTCAGTAATGACATGAATCTCTCTGGGTGTTCTCGGTAATCAACTGTTTGCCATAATGGATTCAGAAGTGCCATATTACGTTCCAAAGTACCACCATAGTTTCCAAAGTCCAACCATAGGTTCCAAAGTCCAAGCATGTATTCAAAAATGCCACCATAGGTTCCAAAGGGAGATCATAGCTTTCAAAAGCAACCATAGGTTTCAAAATGCTACCATAGTGTCAAAAGTGCCATCATAGATTCCAAAGTGCTATGATAGGTTTCAAAGTGCAGCCATAACATAAGTTGTCACCATAGGTTCCAAAGTGTTGACACAGGTTCCAAAGTGTTGACACAGGTTCCGAAGTGCAGACATAGGTTCCAAAGTGCAGACATAGGTTCCAAAGTGTTGACACAGGTTCCAAAGTGCAGACATAGGTTCCAAAGTGCAGACATAGGTTCCAAAGTGTTGACATAGGTTCCAAAATGTTGACATAGGTTCCAAATTGTTGACCTAGGTTACAAATTGTTGACATAAGTTTCAAAATGTTACCATAGGTTTCAAAGTGTTGACATAGGTTCCAAATTGTTGACATAGGTTCCAAATTGTGACATAGGTTCATAATTGTTGACATAGGTTCCAAATTGTTGACCAAATTGTTGACAAAGGTACCAAAGAGCAACCATAGGTACAAAAATGTAACTATAGCATCTAGGTTTATTCTAATATCAATTTAGGATACTGTATTGGGAAACATGAGAAAATACATTGGTTTAATTGATATACAATGATAATTTCTGTGTTTTCAATGTTTTTTTATACTTTTGATTGTTAACATTTAAGAAGGTGTGAAGGGGTTCCAAACGAAAATACTGGGTCAGCCCATTTGGGCATTTACAATAACACATCTTCTTCACTCCCGACAGTCTGGTAACAGTCGCCTTTTATAAGATGTACATATTAAAATTCAACCTTAGCTTTTTAATTTGCTCATTCGAGACTGTAACAGGGTTATTATCACCATAACATAGGACAGTCGACCAAAAAATCATTTAGATTGTGTATTGAATGTCAACAGAGGGGTGATAACAGGTTCATCAGTAGATAATCACCATGTGACTGATCATGTGACTACAAGACCTACTTTTGTGTCTACTTGAATCAATCAGATATATAGAATTAATCAGATTGATATTATACACCAACAATGTCAATACGGAAATATCTCACTAAAAAGAGGCAGTTTTGATTGTCCGCCATCCTGCTATTTTTCAAAACGTGAAATGAAAAAATGCTGTATTTTCACTAAAAAAAATGTTCAGATAAATAAAACGTATATATGTATATGCGTTGATGAAATATTCACAAAATAACACACAATGCATCGTTAAACTAATCAACAATGTCGTGTTGTGTCGCAGGAAAACTTCCCACACTCGTATCATCTAGAGATTTCTCACTCTGCCTACACCCCTGTGACCAACCAATCATGACGTGTTGTTTTAAGCTCAGCTGGAGGCAGAATGAGATGTAGGCAGAATGAGAGAATACCTACTCGTAACGCCGATGAATGGCTTCACTTCTCATTGTTTTTATTTTTAAAAGAATGTGCGTTCGCCTTTATAAAAGTTTCAAATACAAAGTCAAAACATTTCCCTCAGTAATATGTTTCACATGGATTGTGCAATAAGCATTTATTAATCGCTTATGTGAGTAAACAGGAATTTCCTTTCGAATTTCGTTTCCACAGAAAAATACCCGATTGAACCCTCCCTTTTAGTCTTTGAAGGGCATTTAGAAAAATGTCTGCAAAGAATCATTAAGTGGTAAAATCATTAGGAAATGTGAATTAATCATACAGTCGGTGTTCCTGATATAGTAGAAAATTGACGTAACTGCTAAAAATGAGTGATTCGTTCATATATTCAACAATCATTCAACAATAAAAAGGGTTTATGAAACCTCACTTGAATCTGAATACCAATTTAATGAAACTTAGTAACATATCAACTGAAATTCTCAACACATGCATATGTTTACGGTAAAAGGCACACGTTATATATACTCGAGGTAAAGCAGGTTTTAAACAAGCAGATTTTATTCCCTGCCATGTGGGAAAAGTGTTAATTTATATTGATCAATAATCATGTAGCTTTATTCTTTAACAAATCATCGATAATAAATTCAAAGACAATGTTAACCAATACAAGATCATTGTTCAAGCACAGGCAAAGTTTTGTTCCGTAATAGAGATGAACGACCATGCAGTGGAAAACTCGTCGTTCATCTCTATTACGGAACAAAACTTGGCTTATGTGCGAACGTGCGAACGTGCGGGGAGGGATTGCCGGTTCCTACGCCTATGATATATCAACTATGGAGATAGGCCAAGATTTGAAATATTTTCGCTAAAATCCGTCAATGGTCTATCACAACATTAAAGGGACATAATCATGTTGGTGAGTTCACATAATATTATCCAATGTTATAATTTGTGTTATTTAATTGATAAGTATCAACTTTAACCGAAAATAACCAGTTTCGGTCAAACGAAAATACATAGTCGTGGTGATGATCGAAAACCGGACAATGGACCTTGGCTTGTTCGTATGTCCCACCCTTAGGTTCACCATACTACCATAACAACAATCATAAATGTCACATTGAACAAATTGAACAGTTTATTATAGAAAACCTTCCAGGCATCAGTGATTCGTTAACAATTCTTTGTGGGGATATGAATGCACGCACAGGCGAGCGAAATAACCAGCACGTAACTTTTGATGATGATATTGGAAATTAACATTTTAGATATATTGAAGAAGGAGATTTCATGTGATCTTAAACTCGTCAGAATGTATGAAGAAAAAAGTTGATATTAATGTTAAAAAAACACCCTAACTAAATGTAGAATGCAAATCAGCAAGGCGTAAAGCACGCAAGGCTTTGCGAACGTTTCGATGTAAACGCACAGAATCGAATAGAACCCAGTATTGCCAAATGAGAAATAAATATATAAGAACTGTTGCCGAAACTTTAAAACTAATCTTCGTAAACAAAAGCAAAATCGACTCAACAATTCGATCAAATGTCCCTCTAAATTCTGGAAAGAGATACGTTATTTACAAAACCGACCTCATTGTCAAAACTCTATTCACAAAACTGATTGGTTAGTGCATTTTAAAAAGGTCTTTTCGAACGAATCTGTATTTGACACAAGTCAAGATGACGAGGTGTTAAACGATTTGCTCAGTTCATCATCAGAAGTTTACACAGACGTAGATAAAATGATTTTAGAAACACCAATATCAGAAAATGAGATATCAAATGCTATATCACATTTAAAAAATGGGAAATCCGCTGGTCCTGATCATATAATCATAGAAATGATCAAATGTTCTGAATTCGTGATCATGCCTTTCATGATAAAATGCTTCAACATATTATTTGATAATGGTATGTTTCCAGAAAGGTGGTCTTCGTCAATAATTGTTCCTCTACACAAGAAAGGAAAGCTCGATGATCCCGACAACTATAGAGGCATTTCCTAAATGAGTTTCTTGGGTAAAATATTTACAACCATATTGAATAATAGAATAACAAAATGGGCAAATATGCGGGATTTAATACCAGAAGCTCAGGCCGGTTTTCGAAAAACATATTCTACTTCAGACCATATCTTTTCATTACATGCAATTATCCAGAAATGTCTTTCACGTCGAAAACACAAATTGTACGTTGCATTTGTCGATTTTAAAAAAGTATTCGATTCTGTAGATCGTTCTAAACTATGGTATTGTTTATTAAGGGCCGGATTTCGAGGGAAAATGTTTTCTGTTTTAAAGTCCATGTATGCTAACATAAAATCTTGTGTGCGTTCTGGTGGTGATTGTACGGACTATTTTGATTGCCCGGTTGGTTTAAGACAAGGTTGTATTTTAAGCCCAATGTTGTTTTCTTTTTTCATCAATGAATTGTATTATGAGATCGTTAATAATGGAAAGCATGGTATTCAAATGTTCCAAGATATATTTGAAATATTAATGCTACTTTTTGCTGATGATGTGATTTTAGTGTCAGACACTGTTGTATAGGATTACAAAATCAACTTAATATATTGGAACGTTACACAAAAGAATGGAAGTTATCGGTTAACTATGACAAAACAAACATTGTAATTTTCAGAAGGGGTGGGCCGTTAGCTTCAAATGAACAATGGGTACTTAATGGTTTACAACTTAAGATTAATAGTCAATATAAATATCTTGGTATTTTGTTTACCCACACTATGAACTTTTCAAAAAGCGTTGAAGATTTAGTATCAAGAGCGAAGAAAGCTTTATTCAACGTCGTGTCTGTTTCATTTAAAATCGGAATGTCTTCCCCTAACGTATTTTTTAAACTATTCGACTCCCAAATCATCCGATAATGTTATATGGATCTGATATTTGGGGATTCCAAAAATTTGACTGCCTAGAAAAACTTCACCTATTGGCATGTAAAAGATATTTATCCGTTGGATTATCAACACCAAACTGCATGGTTTACGGCGAATGTGGAAGACACCCGTTATATATAAATTCTCAGGTAAAATGCCTAAAATATTGGATAAAAATTATTGGTATGCATGAACATAGAATTCCAAAGCTAGCTTATAACATGATTTTGCACTTAGATGATATTGGTAAAACCACTTGGGCATCCCATGTAAGAAACCTTTTGTTCTCTCACGGTTATGGCTTTGTTTGGATGAACCAAACAATTGGAAATATTAATCTATTTTTATATAACTTTAAAAACCAAGCTATTAACATGTTTTATCAAGACTGGCATTCCATCCTCTATGATAGCTCAAGGTATGATAGTTACAGGACATTTAAAAGTTTACTTCAACCAGAAAAATATTTATCTATTTTATATTCTTATGATTTAAGAAACAGTTTCATCAAATTAAGACTTGGTTTATTAGATTTAATGATAAACAAAGGCAGAAAAATGTACATTGAAAGGAGTAGAAGAATGTGTCCATTATGTAAATCCGTAGTTGAAAACGAAACTCATTTCATGCTTGTTTGTCCATTTTACTCCGTTTATAGAAGAAAATACATTCCTGATTTTTATTTGTCAAAACCACCTGCTCTCGCTTTTATATCATTAATGTCTTCTCAAAATGACAATATAATTCTTAACTTATCACTGTTTATTAAACATAGTATGAAACTAAGAACTGAACTATTAAATGATGGAAACTCGTCCTGAAGCAAAACTAACTATTTTAGAATTGCTTGTCATGTTGTTCAAGTGGTGTTCTCTATCATTTGTATATCTATTACATCTGTATTATATCTATCATTTGTATATGTATATTTTGTATGTGGGCCGGAGGCCTTAAATACAATAAACACTTTTGACTTTCTCTTGGCTTGCTGCAGTTATTAAGTCAAACGTAATTTTGGCAACTGTAATAAAGTAGATAGGAAGATAACGAGTACATACGTGAGATAGAGCCTTAATTGACGGCTACTATACATGTTCTTTTGTTTTCATTGAAACACATATATATTTGATATATTCAGCACTTAGGGTGAGTATGAAGGTCGAGTAAGAAGATATAACCTGAACGAGCACCTATTGTAATATGGTACATTTAGAACCACATTAAACATCATGCAAAACTGATCATGCATCATTAACCAATATAGTTAAAACTAGCTGTAATTATACATGTAGGGACGTAAAACATTACATCTACTTTTAATTAGATTGAACTTTAGCATGCATTTGCGAATATGCCTTATGTTAACTATTAATATTTTAAATGATTAATGATTGTTATACAAAATAAAAACTGCCCATTGATTGTGTTACCTTGAAGGTCAAAACCCAAGATCATGAGATTTTGGTTAAGGCCATGTTAACCCTTTGATGATCTTTTGAAAACAGAAACAGCTTTTAAGAACAGACTTGTGTAAAGTGACGCCAGTGATTATTCAGTTTGTCAGTAATAACTCCGATGATGAGCAATTTTTTGTTAATTTTGTTTTCATTTTATTGTGGCTGTGAAGAAGGCAAAAGGGAAAGGTGAGACCCTCATTTTCGGGGTGACGCAAATTTATTTTTCTCTGATTTGGTCTTCTTCTATTTATCAGCATGTTTAAGATCAATTGTTTTCTCAAAATCAAATAGCATATTTCGAGGAAAACACATTAAACATTAATCTTACGTTTGTTTTATCATCATGACGTGTCATTGGGAAATGTCACTTTTACAACGGCCACGCCCATTGCACATCTAGATTCAAATATAACCAATCAGGACACTCCCTTTTTCCGACGTATTCAGCCTACCTAGAACAGAGGTTACGATCGGAAATCTGAAGGGAGTAACCTCTGTGGGAAGAGAATGTAGGCAGATATGCATTATGCCTATGTACATGTGACGTAGTATTTGACATAGACATGACTTCCAAGTCATCGACATGCCAAGTTTCATATCCAGTAAGGCCCCTTAACGTTAGGAAGTCCATCTCTAGTTACTCTGGCTATGTGGGGGCGAGCATTATCTTGTTGGATGATTACTCTTGGACTTTTCAGGAGGTAAGGGAGCACTATAGGACGTCAAACGGTGTCGATGTAGCCTTGGGCATTCTTATAACGGTCAAAGACAACCAGTTCTGTTGTGTGGTCCCTTGACGCTACCGCCGCTGAATGGCACAACGTCCTGGACACAACACGGGGCCGTTTTCTCTCCTCTCCGACGATAAACACGCACTCGGCCATCAGCTTTATGTTGCTGGAACCTGCTTTCGTCTGTCAACAAAATTCTTTGCCAGTTCCTATTCTGCCACCGCTGTACCATTCTTGCCCTTTGGTGACGGTAACGTCGGTCACGTCGGTCACGTCGGTCACTTCGGCTCAGCATCATCCCGCGAAAGGGCCGGTACGCTCGAATGCCATATTCCACCCGATACAACTACCATCCAGGCATTGGATGCCTGCATATTCACTAAGACGTCTGACCACTGTCCTTCTGCTCATAACACAACTTCCAAACGCAAGGCGTAAATCTTGCCAGTCTTCATTACTGGCTGAGTTAAGCTTTGCAGTATTTCCCTCGCTTTGTTGTGTCAAGATAGTAAATCGCTGCACCTTATATGCATAGTGGGCCTGGATTTCCAAGCACACATATCTTAAGGAAATACTGCAAGGCCTAAATCAGCCAGTAATGGAAACTTGCAAGAGTTATGCCTTGCGTTTGGAAGTTGCTCATAACACGGTGTAACGCTTTTGCTGCTGATGACGTCACTGTGACGAAATGATTGCGTAGGTGAATCGTACGGATGTACTATAGCGGTCATCGTTTGCGGTTGTGACCATGGATCTTCCACTTTTTGGCCGGTCCTGGGTCCCATCTGTCTGTTCCATTCGTGTCGGCAGTCTACTTATCGTAGTGCGGGTGCAGTTGAAGATACGAGCAACGTGGGCGTGACGTGCTCCCAACTGCAACACACCAATCGCTCTCTCTCGTTCCTCTGTGGTAAGTCTCGGCATGTCACTTGTGTTGGGTACGAATGAGGTCCATAGCATGCAGATTCGTGGTTTTCATAAAGTTTTGTACCATATTAACGTGATGCACATGCATACCATTTTGGTCTTAAAACGTGTGACAAAGTCCATATTTGGTTAGAAGTATAAATTTTTTTCTCGATAAATATGAAGTTGCGTTGTTGTGACATAGTTTGATAATAAGAAATCGATTTTAAAACCTAGTTTCAACTTTTTAAAACATAAACTATTTCAGTATAGTTTGTAAAGATAAAAACCGACCAAGTTGATCCCATTGTCCATCACCTTCTGAGTCTTTTAACGCTTTAATTTAATGGTAAATAATTATACTTTTTACTTTACAGTATTGGGCATTACTGTGTACCTATGAAGTAATAGAAAAACATTTGAAAACAAAACTTCCAAATTAATAGCACTGCCGCATAACAATTTGAACGATCGATAGCAACAGTTAATTGAAGCAGGGACCTTATATAGAGGGACTCGTCTCTTCTGCTCGTTACATGATCATTTCTAACAGGGACCTATATGTCCCTGGTTGAAGCAAGGGAGGTTACTCAACTGTTCTTCCAGACAGACAAAAGAACGAGCTCGCGAACGGTCACGGAAGTGTTTCAGGGTAGGACCCATTTTGTTTTTGTTTGGGGCGAATTAAATATAAAATGTCATTTAATTGTTTTTTTTATATATAACAAGTAATGTTATTGCTAAAAGCCTATTCTTTCATCTTGAAATAGATTTTTCAATTGTGAAATATGTTACTGGTATAAATGGTCCGTTAACGTAGGTGCGTAGCTTTACCCGACATCACTGTATTGCAGTACTGCAACATGTGCAAACCACAGGTGAAGTTTAGCGCAAATAAATTGCAACAGAGATGAACGAATTGTTCGCGCATAGGGAAAACTGGTCGTTCGTCTCTGTTGCGCAACATATTTGCGCTAAACTTCACCTGTGTGCAAACAGGGACCTTATATAAACTCACTGGTGTAAACAACTATGTGGTTTATCCACGCATGACTCGTTCAGCTTTTGATATAATGAGGTTCAAATAAGACAAGTATAAGTACTGTACATCTGTATAGTCAGTTGATATCTGTCCGGCAGTGACAGTACAGAATGGGTGTCCTGAAGATCGCAATGGTCGCCTTGCTGTGGCAGATGTCAAGTGGACAGTCGGTGATCAAAATGTCCCAGCGTATTCATTCAAAAGGTGGGTGGATTTCAGCTATTTATAGAGTGTTGTACTTGAATCTTGTGTTGAGGGAGAAGTAAAAGATTCAATGCACTGAGTTGCTGGTTGCTAAGTTCGGTTGCAACGTGAATGTGTGTCTAATGAATGTGTGTCTAATTAAATGGTATATATATTCACCGAAATCTTCAGCTTATGAATAAGAAAGGGAGGGTGCCGATTACCATTACAGTTGCGGTACAGAGGGTTTGGTTTGTATATCTCCTTAGCCATACAAATTGAATTCAGTTACACTTTAATCTTTGTGTTATTTAGGTTAGTAGGATATCTAATATATGAAGAGTACTTTCGGTTTAAAAATACAAATGATCAGGTTTTGAGATAAGGAAAACAAATACTACCAATATATCAATAAGTATACATTAAGATCAACTTAAAAGACAAATTTAATTTAAAGTTATAAAATGTCAAGACTTACACTTGTTAAATACAATTCGACATTTGAAAATCTTTTTTCATGGTAAAAATCTACCTGATTATATTATCCCCATATTAACAAATAATTAAGGACGTTTTTTTACCAATTTAAAAAATGTCAAGAAATTGCTATTATTTCACTATACAGCTGTATACATGGCAAACATGTGCTTAATCCATTTATAGGGTTACCATGCTCGTTTTTAAAAAATTCGCTTCAACATTCATAGGTGGAGTGTCGCAAAAATAGTTACATTTGTCAGTGTCGTTTCACACCGTCATCATAAAACAATGAACATATTTCATAATTATTGTTTTATTTCCTCATTTAGACCTATTGGCCAATGGGGATTCTAAATTGTAGATTAGGTGACCCCGTGAACCCAAATATTGGTCACGACCTAAACAAAACTATTTTCATATTCTTCCCATGTACTTTAATCTTAAAGTGTTTGTTATACCTGTAATAAACAAATACATTTATTCAGTTTATTGTTCAAATCCTATGAGCTACAGAGCCAATGACTCTATTTGTTTGCTAAGCATCCGTATTTATGCCAATTAATCTTAAGATTTGCAGAAAAGAATTTCTATTTGAGAGAAAAATTATTTAACAACAAAATTAACCTCGAAAAAGCATATGTATCCAGGCTAATAATAATAATGAATAGTAAATTGAAAAAAAAACATTGGGAAATTGTCAATTGCAGTTGCAAGGGAGATAACTATTACCCAATATGCATCATTTTCCCCCTTTAAATAGATTATAGAGCAAAATAACAAAATATATCTGTGTATTATCAAACAAATACTACATTGCACTTTGATAATACTGATTTAATTATCATATTTCAAAACAGGGCTCCGTTCCATCACAGCGAGCGCTTAAAATCGCTCATTGATCGCTCAATGTAGCGCATTCTCTCCTGAACGACACGATGCGATTCCTTGATGTTTGCTCGCCTTGCTACGTAGCGCTACATTGAGCAATCATTGAGCGATTACTTTGAAACCTCTCTTGAACATGGCCCTGTTAGTATCCCCCACCACGCGTTTAGCGCGAAGCGGGGGATATGGTATTCGGCTGCGTCCGTACGTCCGTACGTCCAGACATCCATACGAAATGGAATAACTATTCACTGAATTCTTTTCATATTTTGTATATGGGTTTATCATAGGGAGAGTAATATTCCTACAGAGTTTTGTGACCTTACCCTTTATTTCAAGGTCACAACGAGACTTTGTCATTTTACCCTTGTCAGCGGGATATCTCAAGAACCATTCACTGGATTCTCTTAATATCTTACACATAGCTTCTCCAAGGGAAGACAAGGGGCTGATAAGATATTTGTGACCTTGAAATTATTCTCAAGGTCTCATCAGAACTTTGAGTTTGTCGACATCTTAATGTGCATGGAAAGCTTGTCAGCAGAACTATTCACCCGAATTTCATCATATCTTACACAAAGCACCTCCTAGGGAAGACAAAGGGCTTATTAGATATACATGTATGTGACTTTGAAATTATTCAGGGGAATCGATATCATAAGATCTGTTCACTGGATTCTCATCATTATCTTACACCAATGGTTCTTTAAGGTTTATATTTCTAAGTTTCATGACTGACACTGTTACTGAAAATGTACACAAAAGCTACAAGGCTAATCAATTCATCAAAATCATCTTTAAATATTACATAATTATACATTTCTCTGTTTCAGTTATAGAGAACAAGATCAACCATTATATATCCTTTGCTTTTGCGTCTTATTACTCTAACCACATGGTTTTACAAAGAGCCCCAAAAAGGGCCACGATCTGGGGTTACTCCCCAAACATCGGGGAAAGGATAATCATCAAAGTGAGCGAGAGGGGTACCTATAAAACAATGGTGTACGAGGACCCAGTCCATAAGTATGGAGTGTGGAAGTTGAAGCTGCCTGCAGAGAGCAGTGCTGGGCCCTTCACTATTACTGCCATTTCCAGCGTGGCGACTGTCACTCTTACTGACGTCATGTTCGGGGATGTGTGGCTGTGTTCGGGCCAGTCTAACATGGAATTTACTATGGATCTTGTGAGTTTAGGGGATTTATCTTTGATATTGTCATTTTGATGATTTATCTGTGAGTAATTTTTTTTATATTTAAAATGCACTTAAATGGCTTTATCTTAAATAAGTTGAGCTCAGAGACAATATTTTAAGATGAGTTACTTCTCTTTGACATGGAAAGTAAAGTGCTTTATCTTTGACTAGGTGAGTTACTTAACCTTGAAGATAGATATAGAGATTATTACCCGACGAAGTGTGTCATATGACTTTTACGAAACGAGTGTGAATTTTTGTATCGCCCGAGCCAGAGCGAGGGTTATACACAAATTCGCACGAGTTTCGTAAAAGTCATATGACACACTTCGTCGGGTAATAATTTCTTTATTACCCGTTCTATTCCATGTGATTCGCGTAAAAAAAGTTAGAAAGCGGCCCACTTCTCTTGCGACGGCAAGCCACATTAACGTCACGAACAATCATTTTATGACGTCACAGAAGACAAAATATGGGAAGCCGCGGCGAAACAATCGTTGCTAGGCAAACGTGATATTTGCACATGTGCTCATATCAATAATATTAACTCGTTTATTTTCAACCATATGGGCAATAAATAATTGTATGAAATAACAAAATTCAAGACGATGTAGTGTTATATAACATTATTATAATACACAGTGACTGTATGATTTGTGTAGAAAAAATGGACTGATATGAAAAGTAGTAATATGGGACAGTATACCATTTTGCCCGGGATACCATATCCCAAATAAATATCACAATGCAGTATCTTCCTTCCACGGGCGAGGAATAACATGAGATACAACATAATACAAGATGTTCATATTATTGTGGTTACAAGTATCTGTTTAATATATCGTCAGAAATGATGATAGAAGTTCGTGATATGAATAACGGTCTCTTTCTAGAATCTTGTATGATGGAGAACAAGTTCCATGTGTATTATATCTCTTTTCTTTAACAGGTGAACAATGCTACAGCGGAGATAGCTGACGCAGATCACTATCCCGACATCCGACTGTTGACGGTCGCCAACATCCAGTCTAATACCCCGGAACCGGACCTTATGGACATCTGGGAGAACTGGAGTCGGGGAAGCTCGAGTAAGGGGGATTTAATATAATTAATGAGAATGATTATAAGAATTATCAATGAGTTGCGAGGAATTACGAATTATCTATCCTTCTGTGTCTGTGAATTCTCATGACTTTAATATCCTGCATGTATTTGCCCCCTTGGGTAAGAATTTAAATTTAACCATTTCACAATGATGGTATAATAATTTAAGACCTGAAGTAATTAGTGCCAATCTTCTCTGATCGGCCAATTTACAGGGATCACAACTCGTTAACGAAAGAAATAATCTGATATTGGCCACTGGGTAAAGATGGACCTAAACTAAAAGGATTAACATTCAAGATAAACAAAATTGAAAGCTGAATATTGAAAGTCGAACGCAGAGTTCAATCTCATTACAGACTTCAAAATAAAGTTCAACTTTTATGTATTTCAAAAACAAATATTAAAGTTGCAGTAAATATGGAATACAAATTATTTGATATATGAAATTATCCGTCTATCTCCCACCAGGCTCAGTCAGTGGGTTTAAATGGAAGTACTTCTCGGCGGTATGCTGGCTGTACGGCCGGGCCCTCTACAAGGAGCTTGGTTACCCAATTGGTCTGATCGACACGTCCTGGGGCGGCACTCCCGTTGAATCATGGTCCTCTCCCGACGCCCTCCAGAAATGTGGCTTGTCTGATACAGATAAAACTGATGAGTATGTTTTGTAGTATCATTATTGATTCATCAAGGTGGATCATTGAATCCATTATTCAACCCCTTGAATTTTCAAAAGAGTTTTCGGAAATGTTTGTTGTTCGAAGCTTCCATTCCATTGTCTGACGCAACATCAATGTACTGTCTTGAGTAGGACGTATTTGACAAATGTAACAGGAGGTTGTATCTTTCCCTTTTGTATATACAACTTCCCTTTGCAAGGCATAACTCTTGCCAGTCTACATCACTGGCTGATTTAAGCAATGCAGCATTTCCTTAAGGTTTCCCTGATAGGAACTTAAGATCATCTCGTCTACTCGACGCCCAGCTGTGTCATGATGGCTTGGGGCTGGGACATCTCTGGGATCTACTTAAGGATGCTGCGGTGGAACAACCAGATGGTTTGTAGACAGGAAACAAAGGGAGAAAAGACCACCATAACAGGAGAGATCTTTCCCGTAAAAATTGATATTCATTCCTTACATATTTCGACCATTAAATGGTCTTCATCAGAGCATGTTCTTATTAAGACCATCTAATAGTTACGGTGGTCTTTCCTCCCTGTGTTTCCCCCCTGCTACGAAATCAGATCCAACTAAGCATTTCAGGTGCAGCCATCCGCTATCTTAGCATCGAAAAGCGGGAGAAATACTGCAAGGTTCAAATCAGTCAGTGATCGAGATTGGCAAGAGTTATGCCTGACAAGATCTGTGTCTTGCCTTGGGAAGTTTATATATATATATATATATATATATATATATATATATATATATATATATATATATATATATATATATATATATATATATATATATCGTATTCTTTCAGTTATTTCATTATTATGATTTTTGTATAGTGACTAAAGTACATGTACACATCTTAATTTTCAGGAGTAGTGAAGTCAGAAAGCTTGAGATGCAGAATGATGGTTTTACTGACACACCGTCTGAAAACTCCGTTCTATGGAACAGCATGATCAACCCCTTCCTCAACATGACCATATATGGGGCTATCTGGTACCAAGGTACTGACGTTACTTTCATGGTCTTTGAAGGGCATTTAGAAGTGGCATACATAAGAACAGGAAGATTTTCCGGATAACAACTTCTTTAATGTGAACAAGTTGTATCCAGAAAATCACCCCGTTTTTCTTACTTTCATAATTATTATTTTCCTGGAATTTTAGCTGATCAGACCCTGATCCGTCGGGTGTTGTCCATCATGCGTTTACTTTGCACATTCTCCTTTGACTTCTCCTCCAGAACCGCTGTCTGAACATGTGTCGTCAGTGTTATCGAATAGTTTAGCAATGAAATTGCCGGACCACGTGTTTTGATTTTCAACAATAATTAATTTTCACGTAACTAATATCCTCCATATTTTGACATCAGAGTCTAATAACTAAATATTATGTGACAATTAAATGTCTGATTTTGAATTTACATGACCAATTTTCGACAATGCAGAAAACCGGAAACAACAATGTTTTTCCTGGAATTTTTATGTAAGGATTAGGTGAAAGGTTGGCCAATCAGATGTCTCGGATGTCGTTAACAATGTCAAAGGTGAAACTAGGTTAACTTTTGTAACAAATATATCGCATGATTAATTTCTATCACCGTAGAGACTGGTATTGTTTTACAGGAATTGGTTACATGATATATATTCTGTCATTTGAATTTTGATGCAAATATAAATTTGAACCTAAAAACATTAGTTTGCTCTAACATTCAAAACAGTTTTTGTTATTTGACAATGAAACTTACATGAAAACAGTGGATTTTATAACCGGTACTTGATTAATTCAGGAATTAGTAAGTGATTTTTTAGTTATATCTAATAATTATTTTTATGTACGTTTGATAAATGTTTTGGTTTGTACTTTATACCATCGAAAAATTAATCACAACCATGACAATTAATTAAAACTGTCAATTTGCATGGAGTCATATCATAAAAGACAGCAATTCCAATAATAACAGATACTTATTTGTAAATTTTAATTGAATTCATTGATAAGAAAGCTCCATGAATTTAATAAGCAAAGAATGCGCTGCATTGATTTAAAGAAAAGAAATGGTATGTGAAATGATTAACATAATTTAATATGAAACTAAAGTAGTGAAAGTGTAAATCAATGTTGATCGATATTACGACGGCGGGACGATTCATAAATCTACCTGGTTGGGACCTTTGAACCAGGTAGAATTACCTGGTTGGACCAAATTAAACTTGGCATGTTGGTCTTTGTTCCATGGAGACTTAAGTTTGTTTAGTTGGTCAGGATATACCTTCAAATATGGGCATTGCAGGCATTCCCTAAAACCTTCAAACGAAACTAAAAACATGTTGACATAGGGAGTTCAACTTTTCAGAATAACATCTTTGTTCCATTGAGATTAAAGTTTGCTTATTTGGTCTTAATCCCCCTTCAAATGTAGGTGTGACCTGGTGTCTACCTTCTTTTGACTTTCCTCCAGGAACTACGATTGCTGGGAAGCTCAAACTGTGAGCATATCATCTTGATGCATGGAGGATGTGACGCTTAAATTTCATTGCCCTATTCACAAAATGACAAGTGCGACCATTTTCAACTATGATAAAATGTTTGATGTAACATGTTGTCATATTACTACAGCTTTCAAGGTAGCCCAATGTCTATTGCACAATAAATAAGGAAAGAAGAGGCATTTTATTAACTCATAAGGCCCGATGGGCTTACGCCATGGCATGGTGCATGAAAGTTGTGAAAGGTCAGATGGGCTTATATTATGGCATGGGTCGTTGCCGTCGTCCGTCATTTTTTACTTCGACACCCCCAAAAATTTATGTTGAGGTTCCTTGCATCTAGGGCATAAGAGTTTGTACATTATATCCCGCGTGGCAGGCGGTTTCCCAAAAACCTTTAAACGACTTCTTCCCTGAAAGCATTTGACATAGGAAGCTAAAAAATTTAGAATTGCATCTTAATTACATGTAGATTCAAGATTGTTCATTTGGACTTGACCCCCATCAAATATGGGTGTATCAGCGGGGTCCAGCCTTAAATCTTTAAACTACGTTTCCTCATTAACAAGCAATGCTATGAAGTTTAAATTTTGGGAATATGATATTTGATAGAAGGGGACTCAGATTTATAAATTCAATACCCAACTTTGAAAACAGGGCATGGCAGGGATGCAATTTAAAGTTGTGCTTTTCACGTCAAGAACCAGTACTGCTAGAGCGCTTAATTCTTTACGATATGATCTTTGATGAATGTGTTGAGGGCTATAGTAAAATGTTCATTGGGTAAAAAAAGGGGGTATCATTACCCTGTATAATTATATATAAGTTGTTAGGTCATCTGCCGCAGGTGAGAATAACGTCAACAAGAGCAGGGACAAGTACAACTGTTCCTTCCCCTCGATGATCGACGACTGGAGACTCAAGTTCAACCAGGCAACGGGAGGGGAGACAGACCCCCAGTTTCCTTTTGGTTTTGTACAGGTAATCTTGGGATATTATGATATAAAGGTAAAACTAATAGTAATACAAATGTCAATATGTAATGTTACATGAAAACAAATGAGGTAGTGAATGTGGCAGGGTGTGATTAAAAGTGATCATTTTGGTTTTGTCCAAGTCGTTCCGTCAACGTTCACGTGACTTTGAAAAGGTTCGCACGGAATCACAAACATATGAACGATTTTTTCGTTCAAACGAATAAAACTCAAAATTCAAATTGATCTCATGACCGTGCTCTTGATCAATCAAAATTCGGGAATATGTGTAAATTCCAAAGTTGCAAATTATAAACACATGAGGTAATGGATGTGACAGGCTGAGATTAAAGTGTTGTTTTTTTCTTCGGCTAGTGGCTCAACTGGTAGAGCGCAGGACCCTTACCCGAAGTACCTGGGTTTGAATCCCATTAGAGACAATCTCACCTCTTGCATGAATATGATGAAGTGACAAAACACTACGGCTAACAAAACGAAGATTTTATCAAGATTGTATAACCACTTGCTGAAACGGAATTTTAGTTTAATTCTTTCCAGTTACTTATATTTGGAACATTCCTGTTCCTATTTCTGTTAAGTTTCATAAGCCATGGTGACCTACTTGCATAATCAGAAAAAAATTCATCCCATGGTCCAATTTCCTTTTCAAGGCATAGTTATCACCAGTCTCCATCCCTGACTAATTTAAGCCTTGTTCTATTTCATTGACTTTTCTGTGCTAAGGTAGCACCGCACTGCACCTGAAGTTCATAATGAGCACTGTGCAGAAAAGTTTATGAAATTTAGGCTTAAATTATCCAGTGATTGAAAATGGCGCGAGTTTTGACTTGAGGGGGGAGTTCTCTGTGGTCCAGAATGGCCTTAGATATATCCAATTCAGAAAGAGTATCTTGTACTAATTCTCAAGCTCTTATGGAGTACACAACAAATCATTACCTTCTCCCAGCTGGCCCCGTGGCATCCTAACGGACCAGACGAAGGGTTCTCTCAGATCCGCTGGCACCAAACCGCCGACTATGGCTACGTACCCAACCAACGGATGCAGAATGTCTTCATGGCAGTTGCTCTGGATCTTCCGGACTTCTCCTCTCCCGAGAGCGGGTAAGTTGAATGGTTAAGCATGGAATGTTTCATTCAGGATATTTAAATTTAAACATACATGATCGTCTTTGAAATCCTATTGAATTATAATTTCTAACGTATATATATATATATCTTTCAGTAGGAACATCATCCAACAAAAAATGACATTAAACTTTATAAAACTCATATTTTCACGCTCAAAGGAAAGTACCCTCTTAAACTGACCGCAGTCTTTTGTTGATCCCAAAAATCCTTGACGTTACCATTATATGTGTAGGAATTGCCTGGTTGTTGCTTGTAAACAAAAACAAAAAGGGTGACCGATCACACACGACGGTCATCGCCTTGGACGAGCAAGCTTGCCAGACGTCGAGAACAGAGGAGGAAATCTGTTTGTGCGTTAGAGAAGCGAAATTCAAGTGTGTTTAGGGGACGTAATGGGTGGAAAGCAGCCGTTTTTATCTTGACATTATTACATGTCGACAGCTGTCGGATTGATGTTCGCAGGCTTCTTGACCTGTCAGCCAATTTTGTTTAGATCAAACAATCTTTTGCACGACCTCGCAAATAATACACCCCATGCTAATGAAAACCATAACATAATACGGGAAAGCCCTTTTGTTTAGAGTCAAATAACATTCAGATTTATTTTGGCTGGTTGTATTATTAAGCTACATATATAAGACATGCGTTAAGATAAGTTAGTATGCCCGATTCCTGCGGGAAATGCCCACAGGCCGAAGGTCATGTTTTATCCAACTTATAAACCGACAGAAACAGCAGATAAATTAGTTTAATAAAAAAAACTAACTTGGAGGACACATTAACAAACCTTTTCAAATATTTACAAATAATAAATATCTTGTAAAAAACCCCATCTTAATTAGATATTTATTACTTTAATTATTTTTGTAAACAAGTATTTTAATATTTGTAAATATCTTGTAAATACCATCCTTAATAGATATTTAATCCTTTGTCAATATCATTATTTCATGTTGTGTTTGGTGTGGAGTACTGTGAAAGTCGAGACGGCTTATCGGCAAAACATTAACAAATTGGAATTTGAATTAATAGTTATTTTTCAGACATCATACTTACAAAGTTTGACATTTCAGCGTTTATTCAGATTTAGATATTTAGATATTTAAGGAGGACATTATTAAAATAATTGCCCCTTAAGAAAATACGGGACAGAAGGACATTATGACGGAGCAAAATTCTATCATATTGGAGGGAAATTACGAGAAAAACTGTCCCCGAAGAACAATAAAGTGACGTCACTGGAGGTTTATAATGTATTGTTCCGCCACATGTGAGGGCAGCTTCACCTCCTTCTTCTCTACTAATGTCCATGCAGTGGTATGTCCATCTGACATTCTCTTCCCACAGAGGTTACTTCCTTCAGATTTCCGATCATAACCTCAGTTCTACATGACCTGAATTTCAAAGCTCCAGCAAAATCCCCCAGCGTTGAAAAGGGGAACTTCATACTGTTTCCCAACTTCCAAACGCAAGGCATAACTCTTGCCAGTCTTCATTAGTGGCCTTGCGGTATTTCCCCTCGCTTTGTTGTGCCTAGATAGTGATTCGCTACACCAATATGCATAGTGGGCTTGGATTTCTAAGCACAGATTTCTTAAGGAAATCAACCAGTAATGGAGACTGGCAAGAGTTATGCCTTGCATTTGGAAGTTGTAGAACAGACGTTAGAATTAGAAATATGAAGTGAGCGACCTCTGTGGGAAGAGAATGGTCCATCTGTAACATTTAATGGGTCTGTACGAACCACCAAGATCATCCTCTTCAAGCAACCGCGTGGACAAGTGCCGTCTCATTTTGTGTTTTCAATTTACTATCAGGTCAAAATTATTGTAAATTGGCCACTCAGCATGTGTAGTATGTAAGTACAAGTACAAGTAGGTGAAATGTTATGACTGTTGATTAACAATTTAAATCATATTGGCTATGTATTACTCATATGGTTGAGTTAATATTTTCGACACGAGCCCATGTACATATGGCAAGAAGCCATTGTTTCAGCGCAATTTCCATTATTTTGTCATCTGTGACTGTAGCTTGCCATCGCATGAGAAGTGGGCCGCATCCTGGCTAATTTTACACATTCAAATGGAATAGAATCGGTAATAAAGAAATAAGTACATTCGTAACAGTGTCAAATAAAACTGACAAAACTCTTGCAAATTTAAGTACAACTCTCGCTATCGCTCGGGCAATACAAAAAATAACCCCTATTTCGTAAAAAGTCATTTGGTACACTTCCTCACGTTATAATCTAAGTGAAGCAACACCCTGTACTCAGTATACTTGCTTCAGTGTCCACCCGAGAGACAAACAGGACGTTGCTCTACGACTGTCTCTCGGCGGCCTCAGTGTGGCTTACAAGAAACAGGGTGTGCATTTCCAGGGGCCTCGACCAATGCAAATCGAGGAAGGGGCAACGAACATCACTCTCATCTACGACCAGCCGATCAAGCTCTTTAATTTAATTGGATTTGAGGTTTGTAACACGGGCTTATTACTCAATATTGGACTTGTTCTAATATTCAAATGTTTAATATTCAGGTCGTTGGTATAATCTAAACGTAACCATAGAATCCTTCAAACTTTGAAAAATGTTTCTTTCACCGCAGCCTATCACCAATTTCTATAAGAGGAAGTTAAAAAAAACTGTCTAATCTTCATCCCCCTCCATCACTGTAGTTGTATCCAAAAGACTACTTCAATACACTGACCCATAAGCACCTCATTTTTCGTATCACAATATAAATAACCATCTAATAAAATGTAGTGCTAGTTCCTGGATGAGAAGACCTTTCAAGGACATCAAAATCAATCACAGTATGTCATAAGTTGACAAAATACATGCCATGCATACAATGGGTAACCAGCCGTCAGTGACACCAGAAAGAAGGTGTGGGTAATGAATAATCCTTGCAGATACAAATACGCTGATGGAGCAGGATGCAGTTTGATCAAGGAGTAAAAGTTGCAGAATCGTGCATCTACCGAGATAACAACTTGTACGGTACAAGATCTCATAACAAAAGCTATTGGTACCTCCAAACAGCAATCCTTCCATGTATTTCTGTAACATGAGGAACATGTTAAACATTTGTTCCGAATCCCTTTTTAAGTCGGTGATCGTTTAAAAACTATGATATGATTGGTCAGCAAATTGCCTTGGTTTTGTCTGCACTAAACATGTACAGAACACGCGTCTAGAAGGAGAGGAATCAATAGAACTAGTTTGTATCATTTATTATGTATTCTGCAGATTGTATTCCTCAGAACAGGGTCGATTTTAATCAGACCGAAGCAGGATGTCTTTTCTCATGTTCATTTAAAATCTTCATCCTCTCTCCGCAGGCCTTGTGCCCAGTGATCAACTCCAGCATCACTTTCTGGACGGACATCCCCGTGATCAGCTACAATACGTCCCAGCTGACCCTGTGGTCTGGAGCTTGTGGAGAGGGGACGCCCGTCATCGGCCTGCGCTACCTGTGGCACGAGTCTCCCTGTCCCTTTAAGACATGTTCCGTGTACTCCAGTGATAAGCAGGTGCCCCTCCCCGGTCCCCCCTTCATCTTGTACTATTCACTGACTAACAAGGCTGGCACTGTCCACCAGATAGACTGGGGCACTCCTTCACCTATAGAGGCCTGAGATATTCTTCCTCAAGAAGCTTGCTCAGCAAACTCAACCAAAATCACTAAACCGACTTTTCGAACGTGCCTTCTCTTTTCTCAGGCCACAGCTATGGAATTCCCTTCCTCAAAACCTCAGAGACACAACCACTAAAAACACTTTTATATCTCAGCTTAAAAACCCATTTGTTTTCATATGTGAACCAGTAGATACTCATTCCTGTTTTTATGTATATATGTTCCAGTTTTTGTCACTGTATTAGAGCCACTGAGCATCTGTAAGGTGGATATTCAGCGCTTTCAAATGTGTTATTATTATTTAAGAAATAGAAGACGAGTTGGCGTGCTTTATTGTAGAATAAAACATAGCAGGGATAATAAAACACGAAGGGCACAGCCCTGAGTGTTTTATACTCTTTGCTATGTTTTATTCTACGATAAAGCACAACAACGAGTCTTCTATTTCTTTTATGAGATGCCCTTAAACGATTACTCGCTTTATATAAAAATGAATTGACATATAATGTTATTTGTATAAACTATATTTTGAAAATATTAATGCCTCCCGTCGTAGAACACATTTAC